>OY730195.1:53522966-54142966 GCA_963422505.1 Pseudognaphalium luteoalbum | reverse complement strand
ACCGGGTTTTGCACGACCCGACCCGAATTGGGTTTCGATCAACGTTAAAAAATAGGGTTTTGACCAAAGCCGACCCGAACCCGACCCGGTTTAGAGGGGGTAAAAAACCAACCCTATTGTACCCGGGTTGTATCTGTTTCAAACCGGTTCGGGTCGAAAACCTGGTTTCAAACGGTTTGCAATGAGCCGCCGGGTCGTGCCTGGAACAGTCGGGTCGTACCCTAAGCAGCCGGGTAGTACACCAATCAGCCGGGTGAATTGGCATTTTACCTTACAATATTCGATTGGAAATTCGTTAGCATAACCCCTTTGTACAAGTTGAAAATGAAAAGCTTGTAAAGTCTCACGTTGGCGTAAACCACATACAAACATGTTGTAAGTCGAATTCCATCTTACGGGCATGTCCCAATTAAGGGTTAAAAAATGGAATCCGTTTCCTTACACAATCTCATATAATGTTTGTATCTAGCCTTACCCCTGCAAAATATATCTTGTAACATAGTTTTCTACGCGTCTTTTACTACACTTATTTGTGGAACCGCTAATTCGTCTTGCACAATAAAGTTAATGATGTATGCAACACATCTACTATGGTAGAAAATTCCTTTCAAAGGTGGTGCGTATTTTAGTATTAATTTTTGAACGACATTTGTGTTATTACTCGCGTTATCAAACGAGATAGAAAAAACCTTTTGTTCTAATTTAAACATTTTCATTACATCTCGTAACATGCAAAATAGATTTTGACTCGTGTAAGGATAGTCAAGGTTTTCAAAAGCAATGGTACGTTTCATCATTTGTCAAGTTGCGGGATCAACCCAATGCACGATAACACAAAGGTACGAACCGGACAAACCATGAGGAGCCGACCAAACATCGGTTGTTAATGATACACTTGTAGTTAACTTTTCAAAACCGGTTATTAGTTGAATTTTAGCGTTTTTCCACAATTTAAGTGCATCACGTCTAAGGGTAAGATGACTTACATGATTATATCGGGGTTGAAGAGTATTTTGAATAACCTTTGTAAACCAAGGGTTGTCGAAGTGGTTGAACGGCAAAGCTTCTTGAATCACAAAGCCGACAAATGCTTCTCAACACCGCTCCGCTTGGTATGTAAAAATACCTCCATCCCGTGACATTGTTGCTTGACCTTCCTCCAGATTAGTTTTGAGAGCGTTACAATACTTTGTAATATGTTTATTCAAAGTTGTGTTGGAGTCGGCTTTCAAAAAACTCCCACAACGTTTACAATGTGCCTTAGTCGAACCATCCGACAACAACACTTTGTTAAAATTATACCAAATCTCTGAATTACGTTTTGTTTGCAAAACTTGAACAATAGTTGGTGCATTTGACGAACCAACACCATCTACCGTTGAAGTAGATTGAGTTGCCATTTTGAGAGCGTTTTGAGAAATGAGAGTAATGTTTTGAGAGTTTCGTATGTAAATCATAAGCGTTTTGAGTGTTTTAAGACTAAAATGAATGTATTTGAGTGTTGTAACTAACCTAAACTCAAGGTATCTATTTATACTAATTTTAGGATGGTAAAATGAGAAAAAAAAACCCCCCCAAAAACGGTTAGAAAACAGCTAGAAACTCAAATCAAACGGCTAGTAAAAAAACCGGGTACAAACTAGGTATTCAAGCCGGGTTTATTAAACAATAGTAGATGCTCACTTTTGGGCTTTTGGGCCTAGGTAACTTTTCTCAAATTCTAGAAAAAAGCAAGTTACCTTCAATTAGTTGGAAAGAAAATTGCCACTTTTTTAAAAAAATTGAAATGCGCAACTGATAAAACAAAAAACAGCTTTATTTATCAAACCGCCCTCTGTCTTCGAACAATCAGAAATGACTTAAAGCAAATAATGAATACGATGAAAGCAATGGAGGGGAAATAGTAATCAAAACTAGGTTCTTTATTCACTAACATTCAGTTCTTTATTCACTAACTACATATATGCAGATTTCTAATATGGAAAGATAGAAAATAGAATCTCTAAGGAAAATGTTGAGACATAGTTTGTGACAACAGATGTAGCTTGTAATATTACTAGTATAATTGTTATCAGGTTGATACATTAGTTTAGATTTGTAAATGAATATTTATTATTAATAGTAGATGAAAGTTTGTTTTTAATAAATACGTTTTCTGCGAGTCGAGATCTCAAGTCGCAAGGCATTACGATGCGAGATGAGATCTGAACTCGCAAAGTAATAGATATAGCGAACCGAAGTCAAGCTGGGCTTGGGCTGCGAGTTGAGTTGGACTCGCAGGCCCATGACCTGCGAGGTGAACTCAGTATTTATATTCGATTCGGTTTGACTTAAATAAGACTTTTGTCATTCGTTTATGCAACCTGCGAATTCAATATATCCAGAGAAAAACTTAAACCTAAAGGCTAGGCTTTCACGTTTTATCATTTAAAGCTAAGTATTAGTTAACCTAAACGCGAACTTATTCGTTATAGTAAGATAACGTGTATTGAGGAATTTTGCGCCTTAATACTATAGATAACGAAGTTATTGATCCTAGAACTAGGGACTTACAATTGGTATCAGAGCATTCGGGCTAAATACGAGTAAGTTCGATTTTTTTCAGGTTAATCGTGTGTGACTCAGGTTAGTCTTACAGCTCCGTTTTTACTGTTTTCTACTTGGGGTGAGATATTTGCTACCGTTTTACGTATGAACACAAGTACTGAACTGCTACACAGTACTTTTACATACATTACATGAGTTAATTTTTATCCACTGAAATCCTCCTATCATAAGTTGTTAGTTATGGACTTAAGCGCGATTACTAGTAAATGGATCCATTTGGGACTGACAATCCCTGCCTGGGGTAGTAGCGCTACCACGGATTACACCGTAGAAACAGGCATATTAGTACTTGTTACATATGAGTGTCCGGATAGCACTCACGGGGGTACGTGATGCTGTACTTGACTGTACCATTCACACTACACTGTTAAGCTTCAGCTTGTGAGCTCATGGTAATTGTGTTGACCTACTGATTTACTGAGTTACTGATTTACTTTCTATGCTCGAAGGCATTACTGGTACTTTACTTGTGGTTCATAAAGGATTACTATACTAAACCTGTGACATTCACCAACCTTTTTGGTTGACACTTTTTAGCATTTATCTCAGGTACATTACAGCAGTAGGACTGCACCACACTCAGGACTGATAGCTCGAGTCGCATGCATACAAACTTGTGGAGATTCTTTTGCATTACTTTTTGTATATCAGTTATGTATTAGAATCTCTAGGAAACCATTTTTGAACTCGAAGCTTGTTATTATGATTCAACAATGTAATACTTTTGTACTATTGTACGACGTTGCATATAGATGTCGTTTGCTTTACTTTGGTGCTTAATTATTGATTAGTAACACCCAAAGCTTGCTTCCGCGCAATAGTAGATTTGGGGGTGTTACAAAATACGAGTAAGTTCGAAGTTTTCGGGTTAAGCGCGTGTGATTTAGGCTTGTTTTGACGTGCATTAGTGTGTAAAAACAATCAAAATCACTCTCTGGACGTTTTTAGGATAGTTTACAGTTGAAATCTACTGATTTTAACGTAAAAATACCTAAAACTTTCATTTTCGGGTTTTTCAGCCGTTTCGCGAACTGAGATTAGGGTTTCAGCGTTGTCTGCGAACTGAGTTGAACTTGCGAACCAAACTGAGTTCTGCGAGTCAAACCAAGATCTCTTGCGAACTGAGATCACTTGCGAATTGACATCGCTGCGATCCAAACTGAGACTTGCGAATTGAGTTTTGCGAGACGAGTTGAGATTGCGAGTTGAATAGAGTTTCTGCGAGTCGAGTTTTTCTGAATTCGCAAATACAGTTTGACTTTTGAACTTCACGATGTCAGACCTTAGCAAAATGATTGAGATGGAACACGAGATTGGAAAATCTAATGTTCCACATAACTTGTTAAGAGTTGAGGATTATTATAGCTGGAGGGATAGGTTTGAATCTTACTGTAGATTCCATGATCTATCTATCTGGATGTGTATCAAAAAATGGATACACGGCACCTACACAAACTATTGAGAATGCTATTGTGGTTATCACTTATCAACAGATGAGTGAAGCACAAAAGAAGGAATTTGAGATTGAGAAGAAGGCTCATTCTTCAATCAAGATGAGTCTTCCTAAGGAACTTAATCATCAACTGAAGTCCTTCTAAACTGCTAGAACATTGTGGACAGCTCTTAAGAAGAGGTGTGAAGGTAGTCCACAAGTTAAAGCAGGCAAGAGGAATCTCCTGAAAAAGCAGTTTACTGTGTTCAAAGCTTTGAAAGGAGAAGATCTTGATGCTTATACCACAAGGTACTACCATTTGCTGAGTGAGCTAGATGACCATGAGATTGTAACTACTAAGGCTGAGAAAACCGACAAGTTTATTGAGGGTTTACCGTCTAAGTGGGAAATGCATGGCATAATGCTTAAAGATAATGATGAGAGGTATGCAACTATGACCTTAGAGCAGGCTATTGATAAGCTCAGAGGTTATGATTTTACCAAGAAGACTAGAGATACTGATTCTGATCAGGCTCAGGATCCGGGACTATATCATGGAAAATCTACTATCTCTACTGCTTCCTCAAGCTCGACCAATGCTTTGTTTGTTGGTAATGCTGATGGAAAGGGTGAAATGCTTACTTATGAGTTGTGTTTCGTTACATCATCTGGTAGTGAAGCAAAGGGAAAAACAACTGAGAAGTTACCTCGGGAGCATCAAAAGATGCCTATGAGTGTAAAATCTGCTGAACATCAATTATCTGTTCTTGTTTCCTTTGTAGCTTCGTATGAAAACTACATTCAGGGTAAAATCAATGATCCAATTATGTTTGATGAAGATTATGATTAGATAGACCCTGATTATCTTGAAGAAATAGAACTTCAGGATCAACTTGCTATGTTGTCAAGAAGAGTAAAGAATTTCTTGAAGAAAACTGGTAGAAAGGTAGTTGGCAATCGATCAGGGTTTGATAAGACCAAGATCAAGTGTTTTAACTATCAGGGATATGGACACTTTGCTCGAGAATGCTAAAGACCTAAGGTAGAAGCTGGCAATGGAAAACAAGGTTCGGGAAGCACTCTCGCCTCCAAAGCCTTGGTTGTGAAACAGTTGGATGGCTCTTATGAATGGAAAGCTCAGTCTGAGGAAGCTTTCATGGTTGAGATTGATGAGTCTACATCCTACATGCCTACTGATGCAGAGTGTGATGTAAAGCTGCCTGAGGTTGAAGTGAAAGCAAGTGATGAAGATGTGCTGTATATGGATTCAACTGAAAATATGAATCCTGAAGACTTTGTAGCACGCATGGCTGAAATTCAAACAGACAAGAAAAGGGTATGTATTGATATTCTTACTCTTGCTGATGTCTGTTATTTAGTTACAGATCTGCAGTCACAGGTTAGTGTTTTAACTGTAGCAAACAAAAACTTGTCTTCTCAAGTTAGCATATTGACTGAATCTAATAAGACTGTTAGATCTGAACTTGAACTAGCTAAGATTGATGTGCGTAGGTTAAGTGACGATAAACAGGACTTAAAAGATAAAATTAAGTCTGATGCTTCTGATAGGATTGCACTTAGAGATACCATTAATGAAAAAGCTGTTATCATAGATGGTCTCTATATGAATCTAAAAGACTTAAATCAGACAATTGCTAATAAGGAGAAAGAGTTAGCTGATTGTAAATTGAAGCTAGTTGAGCAAAACCGAAAGATAGAAAATTACAGAAGCACTGAGATGGATAAGATGCTTGATGCTCAACGAAATGTAAAGGATAAGTCAGGATTAGGTTACAATGAGACACCTCCTCCTTTCAATTCAAATTACACTAGGCTTCCAGAAGATATTGAGATGACTGAAGTATGTTCTGTAGAACCAGTAACTAAACCTGATCAGTCAGAGGCACAGAAGAATGTTATTAAGAATCCTTCATTTGATGATAGTAAGAAAGTTTCTCACACCAAAGTAAAGTTTGTACTGGGTGGAGTAGTTAATGATACTAAGACTGATGAAGTGATTAATAAAGAACATGCAATTGATCCTTTAGTGCCTAAGATGCCGACTGCGGATGCAAAAGTTGGTAAGTCACGGAAATAGATGTCCTGCTTCAAATGTCACCAAAAAGGACATGTGGCTTTTTGTTGTCCAAATAAGAAGTTGGAAGCATCACATAAGTTAGTGAATACTGAAAAGACACCGACCACTTCTAGTTCAATTGTAGACAGGCTAGGCTCCAAACCGGGATTAGGCAGCAAACCTGTGAACATTATGAAAAGGGATGGTAATCATAGTTTCTCTCCACCTAAATCTAAAAGGCCTTATACTCTGAATGAAAATACTTTCAATAAGCCAAGAGATAAGACACCTTCGAGGTTTAGGACCCCCAGTAGAAACCATAGTCAGTTTGAAAATGGTTCTACTTCAAGTGCACAAGGAACTAAGTTTGTGCCTAGGAGGTTTTGTACTCACTCTCCTCATAGGCCTAAGACTATAGATCATCAACAATCTCAAACTCTTGTGAAAGTTACCAAGACTCCCGATGGGAATAGTTATGGTTACTTTAAAGAGGTTCAGATTGTAGATGATCAGGGACAAACCAAGACCATAATGGCTTGGGTCCCTCTTGAAAACTAATTGTGTATAATTTGTTATGTGTAGGAGCAGACTGTGAACAAGGATAGCTGGTGGTATGTAGACAGTGGATGCTCAAGGCACATGACAGGAGAAAGAAGTCTACTGAAGGACTTCAAAGAAGGTTTCAAGCAAAAAGTTAATTTTGTAGGAGACAAAGGAGGAGTAATTACTGGGAAAGGAAAAGTTTCAAATGGAACTTTGACTCAAGAGGATGTGAATTATGTTGAAGAACTAACTCATAACCTAGTGAGTGTTTCCCAAGTCTGTGATAAAGGTCATCCAGTTCATTTTTAATGAAAAGGAGGCTTTAGTTCTGAAGTCAGGCTTCACAATTCCTGAAGAATAGATATTGATGAGGGCACCAAGGAAGAAGGACATTTATGCTATAAACATGGGTATTTCTAACTCTTCAATGGTGTCGACATGTTTACTATCCAAGGCTTCAGAAGCAGACGCACTTTTATGGCATAGGAGAATGGCACATCGGAATTTTTGAAAAATGAACTACATAACCAAGAATGGATTAGTTCTAGGTGTACCACGGAAACATTTCGAGTCTGAGGAAAAGTGTGTTCCTTGCCTAAAAGGAAAGCAGCACAAGAAATCTCACAGGTCTAAGACTGAAAACTTAATCTCCTTGCCATTTGAATTGTTACATATGGACCTCTTTGGCCCTATAAGCAAAAGAAGTCTAGGTGGAAAGTGGTATTGTTTAGTTATCACAGATGATTACTCTAGATTATCATGGGTATTCTTTTTGGGATCTAAGGATGAAACTCCTGGAATGTTAATGGAGTTCTTAGATCTAGTAGAGAATGTCTATAAAACAAGAGTAAAGTGTATTCATAGTGATAACAAAACAGAATTCAAGAACTCAACGTTGAATATCTATTGCTTAAGCAAAGGGATACAACATCAATTCAGTGCACCGTATGAACCTTAACAGAACGGAGTTGCTAAAAGGAAAAATCGAACGTTGATTGAAGCTGCTAGAACAATGCTTGCAGATTCAAAGCTTCCTGTCATCTTTTGGGCAGAAGCGGTGAATACAGCATGTCATGTTCTAAATAGGGTTCTTACGGTCAAAAAGCGTAATAAAACTTGTTACGAATTATTGAACAATAAGAAACCTAATCTGAAGGGATTTGAACCCTTTGGAGTTGCATGTACAATATTGAAAACAGAAAATCAAGCTAAATTTGGAGAAAAGGCTGACGAAGGATTTTTCCTAGGTTATGTGCCTAATTCGCCTAATAAAAGAGTTTTCAATAAAGTCACGGGACGACTAGAAATAGTTTATAACATTGAAGTTATGAGCTATGTACTTGCTGTACATAAGGGATTAGATTGGCAATTTGACTATTCAGACCTCTTTCATTCATTTAAAGTTCCCATAAGTGACTTTGTCAGTGATTCAGAGATATCTGAGCATTTATTATATGAAGATTCGGATAATAGTTCTTCTCCAATATCGAGTGTTTCAAAATCTGGAATCAGGACAAATGATGACTCAAATGAAGCTTCTTCAAGTGGGTCACAACAACCTTCAAAGGATACATATCAAGAAACAGAAGATACTGAGGATGATCTTCATACAAAGTTTGATGATGTACTTACTCCTTTGAAACATTTAAGGTTATCTTCAGTTGGTTTAGAAGATATGACTTCATCAGAAGAGATTGGTACTAACTTAGGAGATGAGTTGATAGTTGACCCTATACCGGTTACTAGAACGAGTAAGAATCATCCTGTTGAAAACATCATCGGTGATATTAATACTCCTGTTCAAACTAGGACTCAATCTAAAGCTAGTACATCTGAAGATTTAGAAATCTTGTATACTGCTATGAAAGAGACAGGGATTCCTAATCAATGTCTATATTCATTCTTTATCTCACAAGTTGAGCCTAAAAATGTGCAAATGGCACTAAAAGAAAGCTCGTGGGTTGAAGCTATGCAAGAAGAACTGTTACAGTTTTCAAAACTATAAGTATGGGAGTTGGTTGACCTTCCAAATGGAGAGAAACCAATTGGAACTAGATGGGTATTTAAGTGTAAGAGAGATGACCGGGGAGTCATTACTTGCAATAAAGCCCGTCTAGTGGTTCAAGGGTTTAATCAACAAGAGTGTATAGATTACAACGAAGTGTTTGCACCAGTTGCTAGGCTTGAAGCAATTAGGGTATTCTTAGCATTTGCCTCATTCAAAGAGATAAAATTTATCAGTTGGATGTTAAGAGTGCCTTCTTGTATGGCAAAGTAGAAGAATTGGTGGATGTTTCACAACCGCCAGGGTTCGCAAATCCTAACTATCCAGATAGAGTATATCGCTTAAATAAGGCTCTAAATGGATGACATCAAGCACCTAGGGCATGGTATGGAACACTATCAACGTATCTTCTTGAGAATGGATTTACAAGAGGATCAATTGATAGTACACTGTTTGTAAAATGGATAAAGAAACACTTTATTATTGTTCAAGTATATGTTGATGACATTATCTTTGGGTCATCTGATGAAAAGATGTGTCAAGAATTTGAACAAGTAATGAAGAAAAAGTTCGAGATGTCTGCAATGGGAGAGTTGAATTTCTTCTTAGGATTACAAGTTGATCAAAAGAAAGATGAATTCTTTATTCATCAATCTAAATATACTGCTGAATTAGTAGAGCGATTTAAGATGGATGAAAGTAAAATCTATCATACTCCCATTCCAGTAAATCATGGACTTGGTCCTGATACATCGAGTGATCAGGATGTGGATCCTACTCTTTATAGGGCCATGATCGGATCACTAATGTATCTAACTGCCTCTAGGCCTGACATTATGTTTGTTGTTTGTATGTGCGCAAGATATCAGGCTAATCCGAAAGAGTCACATATGCAAGCTGTGAAACGGATCTTTCGTTACCTCAAAGGGAAACCAAAGCTGGGACTTTGGTATCCGACTGATGGAGACTTAGATCTCATAGCTTATACTGATTCGGATTATGGAGGATGCAATCAGAATAGGAAATCTACAATCGGAGGATGTCAATTCTTAGGAGGTAGATTAGTATCCTGGCAGTGCAAGAAGCAAAGCTCGGTAGCCATTTCTACATATGAAGCTGAGTATGTTGCAGCTGGCAGCTGTTGCTCTCAAGTTCTTTGGATCCAACAGCAACTACGGGATTATGGGTTAAATATAACCAATACTCTTATGATGATTGATAATGAATCAACAATGTCGATCACCAACAATCCGGTGAAGCACAGTAAAACTAAGCACATTGATATTAGACATCATTTTATTAGAGACTGTGCTGAGAAAAATTTGATAAAGTTAGTTAAGGTTCTGCCATTGGATAACTTAGAAGACTTATACACGAAGGCATTCGACAGAGCTCGATTTGAGATGTTGGTTCAACTTAACGGAATGAGAAATCCAGGGTGATTAGTCTTCCAAGGGTATATTTTTGTAATAGTAAGTAGTACTTTTTATGTTTTTATTAAAAAAATAAAGGGGGCGCGTATGGCATTCATTTGCTTGTTACCTAAGGGGAATCGCCTCCAATAAAAGAACAACTGAAGTTCTTTTAGAAAAGCTTTAAGTTTTGGCTGTAAAAACTTGGGAAATGATAGTACATTAGGAGAATGAGCTTAAGAATAATAAACCTAAGTGCTAAGATTGATGTGTTAGTAGATTCCTATACGTTTCATTAGAAATGCATACTTAACTAGGAGTTTACTTATATTTATCTGATTATACACCTATATCCACTGATGATAACTCGTGCTCTTTACATATAGTGATAAGAATAACTAAAGTCTATTCAGATTCATTATATGATATACTAGTAGGCAAATTATTCTTAGATTTCTGAGAAATTAAGAAATTCTAATGTTGCGTGTCATATCTTTTGTGAATTGTTACATAATGTATGAAATATGTCTTAATTGATGAATGATGGTATTGCCATACACTATTATTATGCATTTCTTTACAAATGACATATCGTTGCAAATATGGTTATCAGTGAAACTAACAGTTAACTCTGTTGTACGTAAGTACAGACCTGTTACCTTTAGTTTTGCCAATAGTCTCAAACTTATTTTAATTACACTAAGGGATCCTCTGTTGTACCTAAGTACAGATCTGGAACCACTAGTATCTATAAAGGATGTTTGATATTTGTCAAAATTTTAACTCAAGTGTATGTTATATGTTTCGATAAGATACATCATTTAGTAACCTCTACCTTGAAATTAAAAGATGCAGTGTTATGTGTTTTACTTGAGTTCTTCAGTATATTATATAACAGAACACTTTAGATATTGTTCACATTGATAATAATAAAGTTTGCTCAAAAATCTATGTCTAATTTGTTTATGTGGATCATAATACCGATAATCATCTTGAACTGTCAATGATATTGGAATGTTCACTTTTATGAATAATTAGTTCCTAATAAATGAAAAGGTTATTTTACAATTTACAGTTATATCTTGTGGATAAAGGTAAATAAGATATAATTTTATAAATATAAGTCTATTACTGGTTAATTTGTAATTTTATTGTACTTATATGAATTTCATGAGGTATGCATACTAACAATCATCTTGTTC
The DNA here is from genome assembly GCA_963422505.1 of Pseudognaphalium luteoalbum. Classification (NCBI taxonomy): domain Eukaryota; kingdom Viridiplantae; phylum Streptophyta; class Magnoliopsida; order Asterales; family Asteraceae; genus Pseudognaphalium; species Pseudognaphalium luteoalbum. The sequence continues at coordinate 54,131,688 of OY730195.1, read as the reverse complement.
TTATTAAAATCTAATCTAAATGGCTTATTCTTTCTAATATGATCCCTAAGCAGTTAAAATTCTAAGCATTTTAATCTTAAATTTGTTTGCTTTCATAGGATGTTAGTACTCTTAAGTTTTATTTCTTATTTTGTATTTATGTTTAATGATTAATAGAAGTTTTATTTTTTAAATGTGTTACCCTATGGAAGTAAATTATACTGGTTGTGTATTATATGTTGAACAAACGTAATATGACAAATGAAAATACTATGTAGGTTATGTGGAATATTAATCGAAAGTCTTCCGACTCACATGTAGTCGAGCAGCGTGTTCTGATTTTATATCGGCAGTTAACTTTTCTATTATAACTTATATATATTTTTATGACTTGTCTATATACTTAAGACCATAAGGTATATAAATAAATAATTTTTGCTCGAGATTTTTCTTTATACAAGATTAACTGTATCACGTGTTTAGTCGGTTAATATATGTAAGAAGATTATCATTGAGGAAAAATTATGCGAAAACATTTTCTTTAAAATGTTTAGGCTACACAGTTACAGAGTTAACTATAAGTGTGAATGGGTTTTAATTTATACTAAGAACTTAATTTGCGTTTTTATTTAATTTAATTCTGCGAGTTTGACTAGTCAACTCTGCGGATTGAGATATACAAATTGCGAATCGAGTAAAATGTATAAAAGGGTGGTCAAATGAGTCCAATAAACCACCGAACCCACATTCACTTGCGAACTCACTTTATTCCTGCGAATCAACCAGTTACGAAACGAGATGAAATTTTATTTTCGTTTGATTTTGATTTTACGAGTACGGGAAAGAGCTTTTTGATCCGTAGCTTTTATACACTTTCGAATTGTGATTATTTTGAGGTATAAACCAACGGATTTCACCGTGTAATTTGCTTGAAATTGAAGTTTTTATAAACTTAGGGTTTCGATTTGAATTTTGCACAATTTATGTCGATTCAAGGTGTTATTTAACTAGAATCTTAAGGGTTAATGTTAATCGAACCTTAATAAACGTAAATCAATCGATAGATCACATTAAAATTACTAGATTAATCGATTTTAGTTTCAACGCGCAACACCAGTTCGTGTAGCGAGTTGAACCCAGATTCAATTCGCAGATACAAATTAGCGAGTTGAGTTAGATTTTGATTCGTAGATCTATCTTTACGAGTTGAAAACTTTTTTTTGACTTGTTGACTATGCGAGTCGACTATGTTCGTTGACTTGTTGACCTGCGGATCGAGTTGATTAGCGGATCGACTTGCGAGTCGAAGTTGCGGATTGACTTGGTTAGCAAGTTGACTATTTTGCGAGTTCAGTTGCGAGTTGACATTGGTCTTTGCGAGTTCAAATAAAATTTTAAAAATTAAATGTCACTTGTAACATAACTTGAAATTTACACTTTTGATGTAATAAGTTATATAATTATAATTTATTGATTTTAAAAGTTTATTAAAATATGTTTTGACGTAAGAATTTTATATTGATACGTAATAACATATACTATATTAATATATATGACTTCAGATACAAATGTAACAAGTTATATATATATAATTTAGAACTAAGATGTTTGATGAATTTTGATTCATAATACATTATAGTTTAAAATTTAGTTAATGTTGTTAACGTGCATTAATTGTTTTTGTCATTTGTATTTTATACAGATATGGCTCATCCGTTTGATAAAGGTCCAACATCCTTGTTGATCTAGATCTCAGTGCACGAGGAGCTAGCAAGGTAGCTCAGGTGCTTACATTTTTTGCACGTTCACGCATTAAATATGCGATTACAAAGTCTCTACTGATCTCTTAGACGATACTGAATGATTTTTGGACGGATATTCAGTATGATCAGACCGTCAACCCACCAGTGATACGCACAACGGTCAATCAGAGACCAGTTGTCTTCTCTGCATCTGATCTTCATCAGATTTTACGACTGGGGACAGTAGACCAAGAGGATGGTCCGACTGAGTACCCTATGGATTTTGTTGAGGGTGCGTTAGGTCGTATGAGGTATACGGGTGAGAGAAGAGGACGTCAATTCCTCAAGGCCCAAGTTATTGGGCAATGGAGATTCTTGTGGCATGTTATAGTCACGATTTTTGGACCGAAGAAGGGCGGTTTTGACAAATTAAGCCCTGCTCTTGTATCGGAGGTGATGTCACTGGTTTATAATAAACCATACAGTTTTTGTGATTATATTTTTGGAGAACTGGTACGCACGATATCGGGTACTGTGAGATCTCGCTTTTTGATCTACCCGAGGTTCTGCATGCTGATCATTCGTTCTCAGATTGCTGATCTAGTTATCCCTGAGCCGCACTTACATGTTGATACAATAGCGCTCAGAGGGTACAACGCCATGTTTCAGCAGACCATATGACATGAGGGGTTTGTGAAGTGATATCGCGTAAAAAGTCACGTTTTTACTACCGATATCTCTCTCATTTTGGAACAATTCTTGGCACTTTAACTCAAAAACATTACAAATTAAAAGTATTATGCCAAGATGGTCAAAACAAGATTGCACGATGAAAATCAAGCAAAACGGATGAAAAACGAAGATTTCACACATGTTTGAAGATTTAAGACGTCAAAACGAGATTTCAAGACAAAAGTGCCCATCACCAACATCCACTGGACCCAAGATGTTCATTTTCAAATTACGAATCCAACAGAAGAAGAATCAACAAAAACGGACAAAGAATGAAGATTCTACGTACTCCGGAAGATCCAAACGATTCATACGACACATCTAAAGTTCAGAGACATATTTTTGGGATTTCTTTTCATCAAAAGCTTCGTTTTTGAATTACGAATCCAACGCAAAAAGAATCAACGCAAACGGACGCATAACGAAGAAAACATGCACGAATCGAGAAACGAGGCAACATGCAGCGGACTGGTGCGGGTAGCAGCCAGCCGCCGCCGGCCAGCCACCAGGCCGCCGCCGGCTGCCACCTGGTCGCCGCCGGCTGCCACCCACCCGCACGGATCGCGTTTTTTTATTATTTTTCGTACCCGGTGCTAGACCTTTACGTGTTTTTCCGTACCAGGTGCACCACCTTTTCCACCTTTTTCGTACCCGGTGCCACTACCTTTTCCACCTTTTGCTATTGTGAGCTTCCACTTGCTAAAATGCACCAAAACTCTCCTATAAATAGCAGGCATGAGGCTCATTTGCAAAAACACACCAAGGGCACTAGGATACCAACATACCTAGGCACTTTCACACTTTCTTTCTCTAGCTTCTAGCTTTTCTTTCTTTCTTTATTTTAAATTAGTATTAGGCTAGTTAAAATAGAAGCAAGGAATGTGCTTGTAGTCCTTGGTGAGGAATGTATTTGTAATCTTCAGTGTACGCTTGGAGCAACTCTTATTAATTCAAGTCTACTCCTTCTCGCATATTAATCTCGGTTATTTCTATCCTTATCTATCTTGATTAAATATGTATATTTTAATTATGCTAGAGATAGTTTATGCCATGATTAGCGAGTAGATTACTATTGTGTTTGTTGTGATGTAGTTAGCATATATAATTGTGGGTTGACTTTAAACATGTCGTGAAATAATATGACGGCCCCTATTCGACTGTTTACTCGGTATAGTGCTGGAAATGCTTTTAAGCAAAGTACATACATATGGAAGCCGGTAACGACCGAAGGTAGTTGTATTATGGATCGACATTATAAAACGGAAATTTTATGAACGGACTTATCTTATGATTTTAAACCTAAAACTTATATTCGCCTTTCGATTAACAAACGTGATTGTAACCTTGTAAAGAGGAGTCGCGAACCTTACTACTTGGTCAATAGTTATCTGTGTAAAACTATGGTTTCAATTGTAACGTCATGCGAGCATCATAAAATGCAATGTGATTACGTGGAATTGCCAAGATTATTGTACACTTGAAATCACAATGTATTTATCATGTAAACATCGCGAAGCAATTGAATTCACAATGGAAACATCGGTAAACGATTAAATACATTGTGGACTACCATAGCATTTTCCGACATGGTATGGGTTTAACTTTATGCAAAAAGCCATCAGCATTTTAATTAACGTTTTAATTAGATTAGTTAGTTTAGATTAGATTAGGTAGGCTATAGGCTAAATAACCATTTATGAAAACCTAGGGTTTTGTTAATTGTATTGAGAAAGGCAAGTTTAAAATCTAACTTAAATCGATACTTTTCCTTAACCTATGAAATATAAAGTAAGGTACGCAAGAAACCTCAACACTTTCCTTCGCTTACCATGCTTAAACTTCATTAATAGGAATTGATCAACTAAGTCCGAACATATTTGCTAAGTTAGTTGTCTGCTAAATTTATAGTCTTTATGGTATTAAGAACGGTTAGACTTGTTGTAGACTTGCTACTCTATTCCTTCGCCCACGAGCAAATGTGTTCAATAACAAGGGCCACTGACTCCCTCATAGGAGAGTGTGGAGAGTTGAGCATTGTCTGTCTGATCAGAATCATGACACCGTGGTTCCTCGTGACATATTAGTTGATAGCCGACTAATAGGGAATCCATCGGTTATACCATGAACTACCAAGTTTAGTGAACATTCCAAATTTAGTAAATATTTTCCCGACAAGTCATCGTCCCACATTATAAGCTAATGAACTCACAACAAATACTCTTTTTATTATCTGATTTACCAAATTATTCGCTTTATTTAGTTTACTTAATTAACTGAACCAAAAACCCTAAATGCACTCTTTTAAAACATTTACTAGAAAAGAAAGGTTGATTGGATCACCTCCGTTTCAATTCAGTTTCTCTTTAAGAACGACTCTAGGTCATACTTACCATCTACTAGCCTTTGGTTCAGTATTAGTAAGTCACACTTAGACCCCAGCAAATACAAATTTAAAACAAACCGATTGCGGTCCAAGAACCGTCTTCATACGACGCTTCGGGGTGCATCATGAAGCCAGAGGAACGTGAGATCTTTGGTTTTCTGATCAATCCGTTATATGTGACGCCACCGAACCATGGTTGGCTAGATGTTGGTCCTGCTGCTGCTGTACCTGAGCATGTTGCTGATGTGGTTCTTCCTGAAGATCCACAAGAGCTTCTGAATGATGTTTTGAAACAACCAGGACAACAGGTTGATGCAGAGGTTGCTGCACAGGTTGTTCAGGAGGTGCTAGTACAGCATGATGATGCTACTGATCCTGTTTTGCAGGCTATTGAGCATTATCTTGCTCCTGCTGAGGTATATTATATAAAAATATAGATACTTAGTTGATAAATTCTTTTATTAATCATAAAAGTATAATATAATTGTTTAATGATAATGATATAGATATTTAGATGATTAGGCAGTATAACTGATCATAAAATATAAATATGATTATACACAGGAAGCTGAGACTGCAGACCCAGAGGTTGTAAGACCTGAGGGTGAGCAGGGACAGCATGATAGATCTGAGGTTTTACCTCTGAAGGTAATATATCAGATTAATCTTACATATATATCGAACTTGTATGATAGAGATTTTATGCTAATCATAAATGTTTAATATATTTGATATTCAGGATACTGTTGTTGGTACTTCTGGTGGAAAAGATGGTGAGATTGAATCAGATTCTTCTACAGATTCTGATGATGTCAAACCCATTTCACCTCCAGCTGGACAAATGTTTTATGGTTCAAGGTTGATGCTTGATCCGGCTGTGAAAGAAAAGCGTAAATCTAAAGAAGTCGATCCTGACTTTAGTATTCTTGATGAAGGTCCTGAGGTGCCTGAGACCCCTCTGGTTAGTCAACGCAGAAAGCATTCGAGGACCTTGACCATTCGTGATGTTTCTCGAGATACACCGCAGGTGGAGTCTGTGACACCGGTGGTTACTGAACCAGTATCTGTACCATCTGAGGTATGAGATAAACGTTTAGTACTACAAGTGTTATATAATTACTTAGAAATTGAGACAGAGTTATCTGTAACAATTATTTTTCTTTATGTAATTATGTCTAACTTTATAGGCTGAGACAAGGACAGAGACAAGGACAAAGGTACCGACACAAGAATCAGTTTCTCAGGTTATTAAAGACGGGGTTGTGGAATTAGTGCGTTCAGCACAGTTTCCTACTACCAAGGCAAGCCGCTTTAAAGATGGTCTTCTCACAACTGCTTTATCTCAAGCCATTCCACCACTTTCTCGTGATTCTCATATTGCTTCGTTGACACCGCCTAGACCATCGACGATTTCAGTGACTCCTATGACTGATGCTGAAAGGATTACATCCTTAAAGTCTAGAGTGAAGGAGTTAGAGAAAATGATGGGATCGGTTCCACGGTTGTTAGCAGAAAATCTTTCATTAGCACAGCAGTTGCTTACTGTTAGTGAATCTTATCAAACATTGATGAAGGTTTATAACACACTGCTTGATGACTGCACTACCCAGAGACTGAAGCTTGACAATTTGGAGGAACTTGTTTTAAGTCTGCATAAAGAACAGTCAGCTCAGGGGGAGATTAGAGTATATAGAGCAGCGTGCAAAGAAGATGAGTTGAAGGTGAAGAGGAGACATGACAGAGACGATGATCCCAATGCATCTAAAGATAGTGAGCAGACTGGTCCTTTAAAGACTGGTGAGCATGCTACCGTTCAGGGGGAGTCTGCTGTTGGTGCAAGTGATAGTGGTGCTGGTACAAGTACTGCTACAGTGGTACCGGTTGATACAGAAGCTGGTAAGATAGCTTAGTATTAGATTAGTACTGTTTAGTATTTGTAAATATTTGTACTAACACAATTGGATAATTTTAACTTGATATTTTTGGTAATATATTCGGCTTGATACTGTAATTTTAAGTTAAATATATTAGAATTTATTTAAGTTATTAATTCTAAAAAAGTTAAATAAATTAGTGATCGAAAGTCTTTCGACTCATTGAGAAGTCGTGCGGCGTGTTCTGATTTATTTCAGCGGTCAAAGTTTATTTGAACTTAGACAATTTAGATTTGCGAGTTTTTATAACTTACAAGTTATAAATGTGTTTGTTTTTACTAGACAAATGATATATAATTTAAAGATATAATTGAAAAGTTAAGTTCTTTGAAAATAATAGTTCAATCAAGTCTTGGAAATTATATAAGTTAGTTAATTGTAAATTTAAATGTTTGGTGATTATTCACAAAACATTAGAGTTTAAATTTAATTAATGTTTGTTAAGTGTTTGATAAAAGACTTAAGAAATCTTAGATTGATTCAGGGTAATTAATAAAAGATTTATAAGTTATTAATTGCGTTTATGGATTAATTACATAAAAGGTTTAATAAAGAAATTCTTAGATTGATTCAGGGAAATCAATGAAGGAATTTAGATTGTTAATAATTATTTGTGTGTGTGTGTTTTTCTAGGGATTGAAATGCTTAATCTATCAGATTCAGAAGATGATATTCTGGATGAGATAGATGAAGATATTAATTATGATTTGGAAGAAGGAGAATTTCAACCACCTGATGATTGGACCACTGTTCCAGAGATTGAGCAAGACATTGGTGTAGATCCAGATGTTAATGTTGATGAACACCATGTGAGCCCTTCTAGGACAGAAGTAATTATTGAAAATGATGAAGGTCCAACGGTTATCAATGTACATGAAGAAATTGATGATTCAACTGATTCAGATGAAGAAGATCTTCCTGATAAGCATAAAGATAATCCTATGTTCAAGCCCTTGCCAAAGAAAAAGAAAGAAAAAATTGGAATATCAGAAATTGATATTACTGGTAAGCGTATAGCAAGAAGAGGGATTATAGGATGGTATTTTGATGTTGATCTAAAACTGTTTGCTATAAAGAGATTTGATGGAGTTCAATACTTTGAACGAAAGCTTGTAGTGTTTAGTTCTCTACCAAAGTATGAGATTTGTGATTTGGCTAGATTACCATTGAAGAACCCCAGTGATGATTTTGTTGGTAATTATGTACAACATATTATCAGGACGGAGGTTCGATCAAGAAAAATTAAAAAGATTAAGCCAAGAAACGGAAAAACGATAAAGTTACAAGAAAGAAGTGAAAGAACTGGTAGGAGAAGAAGGAAGAAGATTTATCCAACTGTTAGATGTGTACAACAAGTTCCGTTGAAGACAATGCCACAAGATATACCTGGAAACATGAAAAGTTGGCATGTGGATTCAGAAACTGGAGAAGCTGTTATGGTTGAAGCTGATGATGAGGTTGAGGGTGGAGAACGTGAAATTTTTAGAGTTTATGACCATTGACATCTAATGAATTTGTCGAGGAGGATCTGTTAAAGTTGAATGAGAACAGAATCTTTACGACAGAAGCATGGGGTGATTTAGCGAGAGATTATCAGATGATGGTAAAGACTTGTATTAAGATGAAAATTTATGCAGGTAGTAAGATTTACAAATAAAAACCAAAGATAATTTGAAGACATAGATACTAGAGCTATTGTCAAGGGGGAGTCTATTGAGACATAGTTTGTGACAATAGATCTAGCTTGTAATATGACTAGTATAATTGTTATGAGGTTGATACATTGGTTTAGATTTGTAAATGAATATTTGTTATTAATAGTAGATGAAATTTTGTTTTTAATAAATACGTTTTTTGCGAGTCGAGATCTCAAGTCGCAAGGCATTGCGATGCGAGATGAGATCTGAACTCGCAAAGTAATAGATATAGCGAACCGAAGCCAAGCTGGGCTTGGGCTGCGAGTTGAGTTGGACTCGCAGGCCCAGTATTTGTATTCGATTCGGTTTGACTTAAATAAGACTTTTGCCATTCATTTATGCAACCTGCGAATTCAATATATCCAGAGAAAAACTTAAACCTAAAGGCTAGGCTTTGACGTTTTATCGTTTAAAGCTAAGTATTAGTTAACCTAAACGCGAACTTATTCGTTATAGTAAGATAACGTGTATTGAGGAATTTCGCGCCTTAATATTATAGATAATGAAGTTATCGATCCTAGAACTAGGGACTTACAGGAAAAAAAAAAAAGGAGAAATGACTAGTCTTATAATATATATTATATAGTGGAAGCAAAACACCTAATTTATTGGTGTGATCATTATAGGTTTGGTCTAGTGCTACTTGAAAAACTCAAAAAATTGAGAGGTCATGATTTTAAATTGAATTAAAGACAAGTTATCATATATATGTGAGATCTCTATGTATTATCTGAGAGGGGATTAGTACATAATAATGCAACTAACTTGTATACTATATCTATTGTATATACCCAACTTACATATGCTATTTTTAATGCATCAAACTTTCAAAAAATGGTGTTTTAATGTAATTTGTAGATGTGTGCTCGTTTATGGTGACACGTGACATCCGGAGAGTTTGACACATCAGCAAATTACATTAAAACGCCCTTTTTGAAAGTTTGATTCATTAAAAATAGCATACGTAAATTGGGTACACACAATAGATATTTGGTACCGGGTTTCACTTTAAGAGAATAGTATATTCCAATATGGTACTTCAGTTATAATTATTTTAAGAGAATAGTTTGAAATATGTACACTTAACACCCCTAATAATAATTTTAAATTCTCTATCTATCTTATATATTAAAAGAAAAATCATGGAAGAATAATAACCATTAGATGGAGATCAACAATTAAAATCTAACCCTCAATTTATTTCATGACATCATTAATCCCATTATGATGTGATTAAAATACCAATTTACCTTTCTATATTTACAATATAAACACTTCAATATTTACAATATAAACCCAAATATTTTATAATTGATAATTTCTTCTATAATTCAAACTCTTCCTACAATCTTATATATTTAATTTTTTATGAAAAAATCCCAATAAGTTATTTTCAATTACAAAAAAGTTCATAACTTCATTCCATCGCCCACTGATTTAAATTCTTATACGACCTACTATTTTGAATCCTTTTATCAATTTCTAATTTACAATTGAAAATACGCTTATCCTTACCAGGTCGGGTTCCTGTGGATTTTAGTGTATTTGTACCCATACTACCGCCTTTTATAAATTCTTTTATCAATTTCTAATTTACAATGTTTGGATTATGAATGTCAACGTGTCAGTTTTCGGCGGGTTTAAGTGTATTTGTACACATATCGATTTCGAATATTCGTACTGATACCCGACCAAATATCCGTTGGGTACCCAATTATTATTACCCATCATTTTTTATATTTATTCGTGGGTTTCAGTTATCCTCATGTATGTAACTTTGACGAAACAAAAAAATTTACTTATTGAAAATACGATGCAAATTAAAAACACGAAAAAAATGATACCGAATTACAAGATTTGAAATCTCAAAGCTAACAATTTAACTTTTTAATTACCTAGTGGCAAAGTTTCTACACATAATAAGATATTCTTATTAAAGAACAATACGAATACAAAAAAAAAAAGAAAAAAAAAAAGAAGTCGTATATATCTCGATTACAAAATTTACTCGATTAATACAAATGCAAAATATTATCAATAATTGATTAATAAATTTACTCTTTTACCACTAATTCTATATATCTCGATTTACATCCTTATAATAATTTACCATTTAATCTTCTAAGGATGTGTTAACGTCATTCGGGTCATTAGAGCTTGCATTTGAGTTGTCATGTTTTGTCATCTGTCGTCAAAGTTCAAAAGACGAAGTAATTTATTATAGGTTGTTGATTTAAATTATAGAGAGTAACTTACGTGGTCGAAAACCACCAATAAACTGCAAAGAGCGTTACTTTTTAAGTACAAAATGGTATTTTCCTGCTGAACCGGTAAATTTGTTTATTTGGAAAAACAAATCCGTACGATTTTAAATAATATAGTATTACTATCAGTACAAATAACAAAGTGATATCATACACAATATTATCCCTGTTAATAAATTGATTAATTTGAACTCATCAATCCAAAATCTATCATAATTTTTTAAGATATTACCTTAATATATAAACCATTTTTTATATTACAAAACACTTTTAAGATATTACCTTTGATAAGTTTAAGACAAAATGTGCGACGGTGCAACGGTGATGAGTATGGCGGAAGGTGACTGGTGCGACGGTGATGGTGGTGCGATGTTGATGATGACGGTGGTGGTTGTGAGATGTGCCACCACCGATGATGGTGTTTATGTGACACTGGTTTAATTGGGTGGTGCGATGGAGTTTTAGAGATATTAATGGTATTTGAGACATGGATTGGCAGCAATCCTACTAACTCGGTGCTTTAGAGATATTCCAACAAAACTCGTAAAACTAACGGATTTAACACAAACTGTCGAAAGAATGACACATCTAGCCTCAAATTAATGACGGATTTATCATAAAAAAAAGGACACAAATCACACCAAATATAACGGATCTAACTTAGATCTCATAGGGTCTCGACACCAAACAGTGGAAACCCATCTTTTGATGGACCACGTAATGTCCTTCGAAACTCGTCGGATCTCAACACCAAAAGGTGGAAACCCAAAAGTTGAGGGACCAAGTTTGACTGAACAAAGAAAGAACGTGACGGTGGTGGTGGTGTTGGCGGCGGTGTTTTCCGAATATAAGAGATGGTTGATGCGCCACCAGCGGTCGGTAAGGATTTCAACCCTTGTCGTTACACCGGCTACCAGCGGCGGGCATCAGTGGAGTGTTTTAAATTTATAATTGTGGGGCCTAAGTTTTCCCTAACAATTCTTATCCAAAGGGTGAGCAAGTGGTAGGTATGACCTAGAGTCGTTCTTCAAACCGACTGAATTGAAACTAAGGCGTGGCAGATGAGGGCTTTTAAACTAGTGAAGGGTTTATAAAATAGCGGGGGAGTTATGGTTTTTCTATTAACTAACTTAGGCAAGTAAATAAATAAAATCGAAATAAAAGTAAAAGCTAAAGCAGATAAATAAAGATAGTGTTTGCTAAGACTTCGTTAATTAAGTTATGGGATGATGTTTGGAGAAACTATTTTGAAAGATTTTAGTTAAATATCATTCTTGAATACTTGTATGTAAACACTAGATTCTCTACTAATTAAAATCTCATTAGCATTTCACACCGAAAGCTAGGTTATGGTAACATTACAAAGTATTTAGAATAATAAGCAAAATCTTAATTATGGTTTAATAATACTTTCATATGAACGGGAGCGAAATCTTATGGTACTAGACATAACTGAATCATATAACGATTCCTCGTCATCCTAACAGATTCGTATATTTAAAACGGTTCATTTATGACTTTAAATCAGCCCTTGCTTAAGACTACCCAATAAATCCCCTAGTTATTCACAGCATTCCTCACTTTAAGTGGTTCCACCGCTTCAAACCTTGACCATGTCTTGTCCTACGATAATCCCCATGTAGCCTTGCGGTTCCATAGTTTCATACCTTTGACAAATTATATTGACACGGATGACTGAGTACCTTTTAATAGGACGTCGTTAAAAAGGTGTTGTAATCACGTTTATTGGTGGAAAGGCGATAGATTAATTTGAAGTTTAAAAGTCTATTTAGAAACTAGGTTTCTCATTTTATATATTAGTTTGTGATATGACTACCTTCGGTCATTCCTCGACTTCCATACATTTGTACTCCACCTTGAAGTGTTTCCAGTACTATAGCGAGTAATAGTCAAATAGGGTCCGTCATATTACTTTAAGATAATTAAGACCGTTTATATTTTACTACAATATGATCCTAAGGCAACAATCAAACAAGAACATGCAGTAAGACGTTCAAAGCAATACTTCCGATCTTTAATATTTAATTATAAATCATCCCATAATTAACTAACTACATTACAAGCAAACACAACAAGTATACTACTCTCTAATCAAGGCAATAACTAAATCTAGCATAATCAATATAAACATAATTAATTAAGATAGATAAGGATAGAAAGAACCAGGATTAAATGCGAGAGAGAATAGACTTGAATTAATTGACACAATTCCGAGCGTACTCCGGAGATTACAAAGCGTTACACACTTTCCTTCTATTCCTAGTTAAACTTCTAAACTAGTTTGCATACTAGTTAAAACTAATCTAGAGAAAGAATGTAGAGAGAGAAAGTTGTAGCTTAATTCTAGAGTGAGAAAATAAGCTTGGAAGGTGTGTATGTGTCATGAGGTCTAAGGGCTGCTATTTATAGATGAAATGTGGCTCACGTTAGCATTCCTAGGCACACATTAGCAAAAAGGTGAAAGGTGGTGCACCGGGTACGAAAAAGCATGGAAAGGTGGCGCACCGGGTACGAAAAAGCATGGAAAGGTGGCGCACCGGGTACACTCAAGGACCAAAAAGCGGAAATGGGATGGGCGGCAAGTGGCCAGCGCCGCCAACCAGGTAGCCGGCGTTGGCTGGTGGTGGCCGGCGGCGGCTGGCACACCCCCGCCCCGGTTCACCGTCTTTCGTTCCGTTTCTTAATCCGCGTGTATCTTCTTTGTTATGCGTCCGTTTGCATTGATTCTTTTTGCATTGGATTCGTAATTCAAAAACGAAGACTTTGATGAAAAGATATCCCAAAAATATGTCTCCCATCTTTGGATGTCTCGTACGAATCGTTTGAATCTTCCGACGGGCGTAGAATCTTCATTCTTCGTCCGTTTTTGTTGATTCTTCTTCTGTTGGATTCGTAATTTGAAAACGAACATCTTAGATGAGATGGATATTATTGATGGGCACTTTTGTCTTGAAATCTTGTTTTGATGCCGTGAATCTTCAAACGTTCGTGGAATCTTCGTTTTTCATCCGTTTTGCTTAATTTTTGTTGTGCAACCTTGTTTTGACCATCTTGGCATAATATCACTGATTTGTATTGTTTTTGAGTTTAAAATACCAAGAATCATTCCAGAATGAGAGAGATATCGATAGTAAAAACATGACTGTTTACGCGATATCAATGATGGTGTTTGAGTAGCTTGTATATGTGCAGATAAAGGAGACGTGAGGTTTTGAGAGAGAATTGGGTAGGAGGTGTTTGGATAGAATGAGAATACTTCTTTTTAATCAATTATGTAGGTAGAGGGTAGATACGTAATTTCCGATAACTTTCAGTCAAAAACTTAAAACCCTTAATAACGGGTTAGAGATATACTCTTTACCACCAAGCAAATTGATCGGGACTTATTGAAGGAATTGATAACAACCAAAATATATATAATATTATTATTAGATATTAGATATTAAATATTAAATTAAAATCATATATTAAATTAAAGGACGGGCTAAAAAATAAATACCTAATACAAGCCTTTAACTCCTATAAATCATAAATCCACTCAATCCTCTCATACTATTATGCCAATTATACCTAAAAAAATTTTTCCATGGATTGTATTACATCGTCTTCATCAAACATCAATCAATGTGTAGATCCAAAAAGTGATTGCTTCACAAGATTCAAACATCTCTAACAAATTAAAAGGTATAATAATTCTCTTGATAAAAATACCTTTAAATTTAAATTTGATTATAATCTCTTTACCTTTTATTTGTATATGTTTTTGAACAAGAAGCTTTTGTTGAATGGATTAAGCTCACCTTCCTAATGACAATGGTGGTGACAAAGCTATTAAATGTGTCATCGAGAACATTGTAAGAGCCGATCAATTAATCAAAGAACTATGTTCGCTTGGACATAAACTTAAAGACGATTTCATCGTGGATCTAAACTTCTTTATTAACAAATAGACGTTTGAAATATTTTTTATAATTTTAAAGATCCATCTTATTATTTATTGCTTTAAAGACAGATGTATACATCTTATGTTTTATTTCTTGATATTTAACCTATTACGATGATTTCATATGTGTGATATCGCGTAAAAAGTCACGTTTTTACTACCGATATCTCTCTCATTCTGGAATGATTCTTGGCATTTGAACTCAAATAACACTCAAATCAATGAGAATCTACCAAGGAGGTCAAATCAAGATTGCACGATAAAAATCAAGCAAAACGGATGAAAATGAATATTCCACGCACGTTTAAAGATTCAAGGGATCAAAACAAGATTTAAAGACTAAAGTTCCCATCATCAACATCCATCTAATCCAAGATGTTTGTTTTCAAAATACGAGTCTAACAGAAGAAGAATCAACAAAAACGGATAAAGAATGAAGATTCTACGCCCGTCGGAAGATTCAAATGATTCATACGCAATATCTGGAGACAGGAAGCTCAATTTTGGGATTACTTTTCTTCAAAGTCTTCATTTTTGAAAAACAAATCCAACAAAAAAAGAATCGACAAAAACGGACGCATAACGAAGAAAACATGCGCGAATTAAAAAACGAAGCAAAAGACGGCGAACCGGGGTGGGTAGCAGCCAGCTGCCGTCGGCCACCACCAGGCCGCCGCCGGCCACCCATCCCCCGTCTCATTTCCACTTTTTGGTCCTTTCACGTACCCGGTGCCACACCTTTACGAGATTGTTCGTACCCGGCGCCACAACTTTGCGCGATTGTACGTACCTGGTGCACCACCTTTTCCACCTTTTGCTAAAGTGCTCTTGAGGCTTCATTTCAAGACACACCTAAGAAACACCTTCAAAACACTATATGCATTAGTGATTACTTTCTTACTTTCTCATTCTATCTTCTTACTTCAAAATTAGTATTAGGCTAGTTAGGAAGCTTGTTTAGAGTAGAACGAAAGCAAGGAACATCTTGTAATCTTGGGTGTACGCTTGGAATTACGCTTATTAGTTCAAGTCTATTCCTTCTCGCATTCTAATCCGGGTTCTTTCTTTCCTATTCTATCGTAATTAAATATGTATGCTTTAATTATGCTAGAATTAGTTTGTGCCATGATTAGAGAGTAGATTACTATTGTATTTTTTGTGATGTAGTTAGCATATATAATTATGGGATGACTTTAAATACGTCGTAAAATAATATGACGGCCCCTATTCGACTGTTTACTTGGTATAGTGCTGGAAATGCTTTTAAGCAAAGTACATACGTATGGAAGCCGGTAAACGACCGAATGTAGTTGTATTATGGATCGACGTTATAAAAATGGAAACTTTATGAACGGACTTATCGTGTGATCTTAAACCTTAAACTTACATTCGCCTTTCGATTAACAAACGTGATTGTAACCTTGTAAAGAGGAGTCGCGAACCTTAATACTTGGTCAATAATTATCTGCGTCAAAACTATGGTTTAACTGTAATGTCATGCAAGCATCATAAAAAGCAATGTGATTACGTGGAATTACCATGAGTATAGTACACTTCCAATCACAATTTATTTATCATGTAAACATCACGAAACAATTAAATTCACAACGAAAACATCGGTAAACGGTTAAATACATTGTGAACTACCATAGCATTTTCTGACATGGTATGGGTTTAACTCTCTACAAAAGCCGTCAGCATTTTAATTAGATTAGTTTAAATTAGATTAGAGTAGGTAGGCTATAGGCTAAATAACCATTTACGAAAATCTAGGGATTTGTTAATTATATCAAGAAAGGCAAGTTTAAGATCCAATCTAAACTGATACTCTTCTCTAACCGGTAAAACCCTAAAGTAAGATACACAAGAAACCTAAATGTTTTCCCTCGCTTATCACTCTTAATTTTTACTAATAGGAATTGGTAAACAAGTCCGAACATAAACCCTAAGTTAGTTGTTTACAAGACTCATAATCTTTATGGTATTAAGAACGGTTAGACGTATTATGGACTTGCTACTCTATTCCTTCGCCCACGAGCAAATGTGTTCAATAATATGGGCCACTGACTCCCTCACAGGAGAGTGTGGAGAGTTGAGCATCGTCTGTTTGACCAGAATCATGACACCTTAGTTTCTCATGATATATTAGTTGATAACCGACTAATAGGGAATCTATTGGTTATACCATAAGTTATAGAATCTTGCAAATAATTCTAATTTAGTTAATCATTTTTTCCATGAAAGTCATCATCCCATATTATTAGCTAATGAACTCACAATAAATACTACTTTCCATTATCTGATTTATTATTACATTTTATTCGCTTTATTTACTTTACTTAGTTAACTGAACCAAACCCCCAACGCACTCTTTTAAAAACCTGTACTAGAAAGTAACGATTGATTGGATCACCTCCGTTTCAATTCAGTTTCTCTTTAAGAACAACTCTAGGTCATACTTTCCATCTACTAGCCCTTGGTTCAGTATTAGTAAGTCTTACTTAGACCCCAGCAAATATAAATTTAAAACACCTACCGATTGACGTTGTGATCATTCGGTTTTGCGACGGTCGACGCCACATCAATGTGTCATCTTCTTTTTTTATACATTATAAATACAATTGCCGTGTTTACATAAAATTGTTATATATACAGTTGTAGGTTCAAATAAGAAGGCTAATTTTCGTGAGAATGTAGGAACACTTCAAAATCATTTTTTAGTTATCCCAGCCACGTTATTTTACAAAATTTTATTCGTAGCTTCTTTATCAAATAACTTTTAGAATCTATTTTTCAAATAAAAAAAAATTGACGGTTTATTATTATTATTATTATTAATTTTTTTATTCACAATAATCACATTTTATAACTTGATAATCACATGAATATTATATGATTATCGTGTCATATTTTGTGATTATCTCGAACACATGATAATCATATTATATTTGAGAATAATCACATGTGATTATCATGTTATATTATGTGATTATCTTAAAAAATAACAACAATAACGACTGTAAAATAAGTTCAAAAAATGTTAATATTTTTTGTTTATATTTATATCATAGCTTCCAAAAGTTACTTTAATAATAGTCATTAAAAAGTGATTTTTAAGAGTTTCCTACGTTCTTAAGAAAATTAGCTTCTTATTTGAACCCGTATATATATATATATATATATATATATATATATATATATATATATATATATATATATCCTTCATCACCCCTTATGTTAATTGGAATTTCTATTTAGTCTCTAAATTTAATACATCATACTAGGGATGGCAAAAGGACTCGCATCCAATGGGGATCCTCGAACCCCACACTTTTCGGATCGGGTTGGGGACGACATTTCGGATTTTGAGGTACAAAATGAGGATTCTAATAGGGTTCCGATTGAGGAACGGGTACTATCATCCCCGCCCCGCCCCGAAATATATACTTATAATATATATATATATATATATATATATGTCTTTCATTTATATTTATTATTATTCTCACTAGTCAATACGTAAACGATTAGTATTCTTATAAACCTGAAATCTTCTTGTTGTATTGATTTGGTCTTGTGATTTAGTTGGAATATTTTAAGATCATTCTATAATGATTTTGGTAATTTTTAACTGTACACCTTTTACTATATTTTATCTTGATCATTGTATTAATCTGCTTTTAGAAGAAGAAAACAAAAATACTAGTGAGAATAGAAAGATAATATTGTAAAGAAAATCAATAAGAACTTCAGGTTAATTTAAAATAGTATAAATGTGGAAATAGCTTTAAGGAATCGATGTCCCCGGTGGAGTACTCCGATCCCCGTTAGGATTTGGGGGAACTTATATCCCCAATGGAGTGCCCCAATAAAATTCCCGTTAGAGTTTGGGGATGATATGGGGATATTTTTTATAAATGAGTTTGGGGATGGGGTTATCACTCCCCGCCTCAAACCCGTCTCGTTACCATTCCTACATCATACTAAACCAAACTTTAATGCATATGGCAAAGCCTATGGCAAAACCAATAAAACTTTTATCAGCACAACAAATTATATTACAATCACAATGAAATATGCCAATAAAATGTTTAATACGTTCAATATTTTAAATGTACATCTAGAAACTCAAACTTAACTCAGAATAATTATAAATAATTAAATCGTTATTCATTTAAAAACAATAAAGGAAACCACAAGGATAATATATATAAAAAATAATAATAATATAAAAAATTAGAAAAACACCCACGCTATCGCGGGTCCTTCATCTAGTGTCTTAAAATTACTCAACGATAGTAAATATCTAAATTACCCTTTCATTTAATTAATTAGCTTCCATATAAGGTAACTACATTTGTAACAAATCTCAATCAGTCTATCTTATCTTATATATATAAGAACAGCTAACTCCTTCATAGCTTGACACGTCCTCACTTAAGAAAGTGACACGTGTCAAAGATTTTACCATATTTAAAATACTAAGCACATCATTTTGATTTAAATACAATCTTTTCTTCACAAAAATTTTTAATGACACATTTATATACCTAAAGGATAATTTGGAGTGTATCTTATATATATAAGAACAACTAATCTTATATATATAAGAACAACTAACTCCTTCATAACTTGACACATCGTCACTTAAAAAAGTGACACGTGTCAAAGATTTTACCATATTTAAAATACTAAGCACATCATTTTGATTTAAGTACAATCTTTTCTCCACAAAAAAATTTAATAACTCATTTGTATACCTAAAGGGTAATTTGGAGGGTACATCTGACCACGTACCACATTTCAATGGTACACGTTCGCTCCACCAGCAACGAGCATCAACGCCAGACAAATCACCTTTCCACAAGTCACCCACATGTGCTGAGGCACAAATTCGAACCCCAGACTGTCGGTCACACATATGGGGCCTGAGTGTTTGCAGTAGAGGTACCACTTGAGCTATACTCAATTGGTCACGTTTACATACCTATATTTAAAAACAAACAAGATAACGTATTAACAATTGACATGTTACCTTTTTTTGCTGCTAGAATAACACTAATATATATGAAAAAGAGCCATTAAATATATTTTATAGTATCGTTATAACACTCAATCTCTTCATATGTTGACAAATAACCATTTATGTTTACATATTTACTTTTTTTATTTTTATCAAAACGATTTCACTTATTTAATATGAAGATTTCTTATTAAACTATAAAGAAAATAAGAATCTTTTGGATATGTACTTGAACTACTCAACTCATTCGACATGTATGTATCTTTATTTTTAATACTGTTTCAAAAACGCTTTCACTCTCTCAATATTTCTTTCTAAATTGTTACAAAAAATAATGGATTCAATTACTCTTTCTGAACATGTTAATTCAATGAAAATTAATACATAATCTTTAAATGATGTTTCATCAAATCTTTAAATAATTAAGTGTAACCTTTCGATCTACGTTTATAGTGTATTTTGTAAACAAAATTTCTTTCTAAATTGTTACAAAAAATAATGATCATTTAAATTTACACCTTTTAACTACTCTTTCGGAACATGATAATTCAATGCAAATTAATACATAATTTTTTAAAGGGTTTTGCTAACTTGTGCCCCTGTGGCACACGTTAAGCCGCATTATTGAAGTCTAAATTTTCTTAAATATTATCATTTGCATTTAATAGTCATTAATTAAATCTTATATTTACCTTTTTTATATACATATTAATTATAAATTCTGATATCTAAGGAAATTTAAACTTCATTAAATGTGACTTAACGTGTGCCACGGGGGCATATGTTAACAAAACCTTTTTTAAATGATGTTTCATCAAATCTTTAAATGATTAAATGTAACCTTTCGATCTGGTTTATAGTGTATTTTGTTTATTTATATATATAGAGAGAGAGAGAGAGAGAGAGAGTCTAGCGGCTTGATCAGTTTTTTAGTTAGTTAAATGTTATCATAGTCATAATATATACTCCGTAGTTTGTGTTCGTTACGATCAAGCAGGTTTAAAAATATATGTTAATTTTTTCGGAAGTGGGCCGTGCGTAGCACGGCCTTTAGCTTCACTAGTGTATACATACATCGTATCATTAAATACATTTCATCATTTAGCAATACGTCTTAATTTTATAATATTTTATAGATTACAACATCAATCACCATAACTATTAAGTTCTATTTCACTAATGTATAATAAGTGATATTATGATAATCCAGTCATATACTAATTATCCTTATTTAAGTACCCGGATTATACGGGACTGAAAAAGTCTAAAGCACATAAACCGAATTCGTGAAATTCAATTCTTTTAGTTCAGATATATAAATTAAGCTAAATAAAATATGTACCCACCGTTTTACGCGGGTATTCTACTTCGTATGACTTAATAAGTGAATAGAAGGTTATTTATGAATTAACCAAGCAGTTTTGTTAAACTTAAAAAGCATTATCACTAAGAAATTTAAGGATGGGTATTTCCTACACGGTCAAAAAGTCAACACGAAATTATCTCAAAACAAAACATATTTGGGTCGGGATTTTTACATGTGAACCAGGAACCCATCAACTTGATATTTTTTCATGTCGGGTTCAAGTCACCGAATGATTTTTTGGGTCAACCTGACAATCCGAATAATTTTTAATACAAGTTCAGAGTTTAATTTTAGCTTTAATTTATATATTATATATGACAACATGTTTGACATTTTCATTTTGTATACCCGCATTTGAATGAATATATATATATATATATATATATATATATATATATATATATATATATATATATATATATATATATATATTAGTATATCATCCGCGCAATGCAACGGATAAAAGATATATTGTTATCTTTTATTTTATTTTTATTCAGATTCGCAGGTTGTAACACAGTGTGAATCGTTTGGTAAAAGATTCCGAAAGGGCTTATGCCTTACCGTTTATTCGATATTTATTTTGCATTGTTACATAATATCTGAATTTTGAACAATTAATTATGTAAAAGATATATTTCTAGTTAATTAATTGAGATATATTTAACTGTGATTTATTATTATATTTTTTATTTACTTATTTATGTACTATAACTTCGGTAAATATAAATATATTAATCACCAAAAATTAATGAATGGATTTGATTGAGTAATATTATATTTAATATATAAGGGGCATATACGTAATTTTTGATAGGACATATTTAAACATTAAGTCAAATACCCAAACCCTTTATAAAGGGTATTAGATAATTGAGATGTATTTAACTGTGATTTATTATTATATTTTTTTATTTACTTATTTATGTACTATAATTGCCGTAAATATAAATATTTTAATTACCAAATATTAGTGAAAGGATTTGATTGAGTAATATTATATTTAATATATAAGGGGTATATATGTAATTTTTGATAGGACATATTTAAACATTAAGTCAAATACCCAAATCCTTTATAAGGGGTATTAGATATATTTGAGAAGGTTCAAATGAGAATCACAAAAGATACAGAACTGCGAGAACTTCTAAATTATATAGTTTTTATACATGTAAACACAAAAAATTACACATAAATGTTATTTAATGTTCATACTATTGACAAACAAAAGTTAAAAACTACTTAACTACAAAAGATGTGTTAAACTATAAAATATAAGAAATGTTCATATGTGCACATATCAAATGTGCACATGTGAACACAGTATATAAATTTGATTTAAAGGTTACTTTGATATTTTCTTAAACTATTTTTCTTTTAACCTTAATCTACATCAATGTTCACATGTGATTGAATTATTAAACATGTTAAAATCCCTATAATTTTAAAGTTCTCGCAGTTCTGTACCTTTTTGTGGTTCTCGTTTGAACCTTTTGCTATATATATATATATATATATATATATATAGTGTAATGATCTAGAGGGAAGTGCATTTTTTAGGGGAAGGGGGAAGCGTTAGTATTTATCAAGAAGCATGTTACCTTCACCCATACAAATCTCGAAAAAAGCAAACTGAAATTTAGTAAATGTTAATCAGAATCGATGCTATGAATGTTAAGCTTCCTTGATAAATTCTTTCTACAAGTTATAATATCGATTTATGAATAGTATATCCAAATCCGTTAATATGCATCGTGATGAATATTAGTGAATATGCATTGTGATGAATATTAACAATAAAAATATTTTTCAAATAATGTGAAGTTTTAATATGCATCGTGATGCATATTAGTTAATATTCATCACAATGAATATTAACAGTTTATTAAATAAATATTTATCAACTAATGTTATGACTTAAAAATGAAATTCATTCGTTCAAATGTTCTTTTTAGCATCAATTTTGATTACTATTTACCAGTAAAAATAATTTTTTGTTGACGTTTTGATTGATAGTTGTAATATGATTCTTGATGAGTACTAACGCTTCCCCCATTCCTCCAAAAATGGCATTTTTCTCTGGATCACTACCCTATATATATATATACAGGGGAGATCAAGAGGGAAGTAAAAAAATTGGGGAATGATTGAAGCTATTCTCAGCCACAAATTCTGGTCAACTCAAAAGTCAACGCGATGACATTTTTGTAAATAAATTGAAATCACCCCAGCACATTAACATGAATTTCAAAAGCATGTTAATTAAGTTACAATTTAATATACATAAACATTAATTTATCATGAATATTAACTTATATATGTTATTTATATTAATGAATATCATAATTTAACATTCAGTATTGTATAATAATATATATTAGTTAAAATTCTTCTTTAAAATGTTAATATCTTACTTTTTTTTAGTTTTTAAGATTCACTGGTAATAAATGTTAGCTTATATGTGTTATTGAAAATGATGAACACTTTAACATTCATTTACAATGCATATTAAATAATACATGCATGGAATTATACACAATGATAATAATAACATTTATTTACGATGAATGTAAATGATATACATTATTATACACTAACAAATGTTATGTTATCACATTCAATTGTGTGTAATAGCATATATATGTTCATATTCATCATAAATGAATGTTTAGAATTATGAAGTTGTAATTTTGATAACATGCTTTTCAGATGAATGTTAACGTTCTGGGAATTTTTTTAGTTTGTGAAATTAGATTGTAATGACGACCATAATTCGATTAATAACTAATTTAAACGTTTTTTACAAAGAAATTCGTTTAATTCTATTGATTTCATCACCAAATCAAATTTTTCTAAAAAAAACCCCAAAAGTTACACCAAATTCATAATTTTGGATGAATTTGAATTATGACAAATTGAAGATGCGTATGAATGTGTTTGATAGATTCGAAGATTTACAATGTTTTTAATTGAAGAATCATTGAATTACATGCTTTAATTTTGAATTTTAGGCAAAAATTGAGAAAATGGGTATTGTAGTAGATGTGAGAAAATAAGTGGTTGTGGTTTACTTCCCTCATTCCCCCAATTTAAGAGCTTCGCTCACTCTCTCTCTCTCATTATATATATATATATATATATATATATATATATATATATATATATAGTGGAATGATCCAGAGGGAAGTGCATTTTATGGGGGGAGGGGGAAGCGTTAGTATTCATCAAGAAGCATATTACCTTCACCAATACAAATCTCGAAAAAAGCAAACTGAAATTTAGTAATTGTTAATCAGAATCGATGCTATGAATGTTAAACTTCCTTGATAAATTTTTTCTGCAAGTTATAACATCGATTTATGAATATTAGATCAAAATCCGTTAATATGCATCGCGGTGAATATTAGTTAATATGCATAGTGATGAATATTAACAATAAAAATATTTTTCAAATAATGTGAAGTTTTAATATGAATCGTGATGCATATTGGTTAATATTCATCACGGTGAATATTAACAATTTATTATATAAATATTCATCAACTAATGTTATGACTTAAAAATGAAATTTATTCATTAAATATTCTTTATAGCATCGATTTTGATTGCTATTTACCAGTAAAAATAATTTTTTGTTGACGTTTTGATTGATAATTGTAATATGATTCTTGATGAGTAATAACGCTTCCCTCATTTTTCCAAAAAAGCCACTTCCCTCTTGATCACTACCCTATATATATATATATATATATATATTGATCTAGAAATGTATGATACCTTTATGTTTAGAAGAAGTTGAATAAATGATGTTTTGGTATTAAATTTAAATGTATATATGATAAGTAATATAAATATTTTTGAGAATTTATAAGCACTTTTATGCTTAATAGTTTGGTCCATTAGACCCATGTGACCCAATTGACCCGAAA
Source organism: Pseudognaphalium luteoalbum (assembly GCA_963422505.1). Taxonomy (NCBI): domain Eukaryota; kingdom Viridiplantae; phylum Streptophyta; class Magnoliopsida; order Asterales; family Asteraceae; genus Pseudognaphalium; species Pseudognaphalium luteoalbum. The sequence continues at coordinate 54,106,675 of OY730195.1, read as the reverse complement.
CTAACACGTGAACATGATACTGATCCGCCAACATGTTAACCTCATAACGTATGAGTTAGTTGGGTCCGGTCTAGATTAGAAGGTTTTGGGTTGGGTTGAACTACTAACTAGTTTATATAATCTGATTGGGTTTAAGTTGCTTAATTTTGACTGATGAACCCGAGAACTTGAACCCGTCAACCCGATCTAAACCGGAATTGTCGCTCTTACAAAATTCATTCGTAGTTTACCACCTCTATGAAATGATAGTGGTAGCACTACTAGAAATCATGGCAGTACCAACTACTTTTTATCAACGACTGGATAATCGTTCGCAAATTATCACCTTACCAACGACTTTATCAACGACTTTTGATAAAATCAGTTTTTAAATTTTGCCATGATAATTTCGTTGGTAAATTCGTGGGAGTGTTGCTGATTTTTGGAGGGAAGCTTCCCGCTACTTTTACCAACGACTTTTTCATAAATATTCGTGGGAAGTTAGAAAGGGTCGGAAAATGGGTCTCAATAGTTTGAATAATTATATACATTTCGTTGGTAAATTCATACTTTGATTATATATATATATATATATATATATATATATGATACATGCACATAGACGTAGGAAGCTAGAAAGGGTCAGAAAATGGGTCTCAATAGTGTGTGTGTGTGTATATATATATATATATATATATATATATATATATATGATACATGCACATAGACGTAGGAAGCTAGAAAGGGTCAGAAAATGGGTCTCAATAGTGTATGGTCAACATATGACCCATGATTGTCTTTTCTACCCCTATGTTGCTAGAATGCTTGTCGAAAATATGAATTATGACGTGTAAGCTACGGAACTTTATATCTCACTTTATATGTTGCCTGAATGGACCACAAAAGATCAGCAGATGGTTCAACAAAAATATTATATATAAGTTGCTACTAGTAGCATACTCACAATTAAGTAGTCTGACTAGTCACTACTAATTGATGCATTTATAAATGATACAGGCAATTGAATTAGGAAGAGATCCAACGGAACTTGAGTTGTTTGAGAGGGTGCATAAACGAAACAAAGGAAAGGGTGAATGGTGTGATGCGAAAGCTAAAAAGGTTGAAACCACGTATCATAATACTGTCAAGGAGAAAAATGTTTCTGAAATGGAGATGGATAACGATGAGATTGCTAATGATGCCGACCCACCAACTGAGCTTCCTTTCCTTTTGACTCTGAAGCATGGGCAAAAGCTATTGGTGTTCCAAAGAAAAAGAATGCTTATGGGCATAGCCAAGCAAGTTCATCTCTCTCTAAGGATCCTATTGTCCATACACCAATTATTTCCGTCATCTGTGAAGAAGATGTTATTAAGTTGAAAGAGGACAATACCAGGCTTCAAGGTGTATTTGAAACATGTATGCGTCGAATGGAGGAAATTCAGAAGCAGTTAGACACTCAGAAGAACACTGCTGCTGCTAGCGAGTAATTTGGTTGTACATCAACCCATTTTTGGTATTATATTACTAGAGTGAGGTTCAAATGAGACTAAAAATTTGTGTGACACTAAGAGAACCAATGATATCATGTCACATATACAAAGAGAATGTTCCATACTACAAAACCCATTTACCCCAAACATCAATTATCTCACAAACGACAAATCGAAAAATCATGAAACTTGCACCATAATTTTCAGCGTTTTATCCTCTTCGATTTACCGTCCCTCAAGGCATACTTCCGACGAATTTTTTTTTTTTCATTTTTTGGTGCGTTTCACATGTTACTAACACATGTGTTAGAGTGTTTCGTTTAGGGTTTAGGGTTTGGGGTTTAGGGTTTAGGTTTTGGGGTTTCTCCCCGAAACCCAAAAACCCAAACCCTAAACCCTAAACCCTAAACCCTAAACGCTTTATAAAACTCTAAACCCTAAATCAAACTAAACCCTAAACCCTACTAAACCCTAATAAAACATAAAATCTAAACCCTAAAGCATGAACCCTGCTAAATCCTAACCCTAAACTCTAACCCTAAACCCTAACCATAACCGTAAATAAAATGTACAATCAATCACTAATACATGTGTTACTAATTTATAAAACCCACTAAAAAACCGAATTTTTTTTATATCGAAAGTATGCCTTGAGGGACGGCAAATCGAAGAGGATAAAACGCTGAAAAATATGGTGCAAGTTTCATGATTTTTCAATTTGTCGTTTGTGAGATAATTGATGTTTGAGGTAAATGGGTTTTGTAGTATGAAACGTTCTCTTTGTACATGTGCTATGATATCATTGGTTCCCTTAGTCTCACTCAAAAATCATGGACTCATTTGAACCTTACTCTATATTATTAAACTTTCAGCAGCTCTGTTATAATTCTTTCATGAATGCAATTAGCTGCTGCTTTTGTTAATATAATTAGCTAATGGTATTTGCTAGGTTGTCTTGAAAAATTGTATGAATCGTCTACATGTGCCGATTCATATTGTAGTTTGATCTAGTTAGGGGAAATTGTATTTCACTTTGGTTTTATACCTGGGATAGGTTTTTGTATAGCAAGTGCAAGTTAGATGTATATAGTATCTAATCTTGTATGCCTTTTGGGATTTGGTATGTAGCTCATTTGGTAGCGGATCTAACTATTGGTATGATATGTAATTGATATGTTTTATTAGCCACAGATCAATTTATTTCACTTTCGTTGCTAATTATTTACTGCCACGAATTTAAATCTACTATTGATTATTGGATATCAGCGACTCTTATTGTTGCTATTTAACAATTACCACGACTTTATAGTCATTGTTGTTTTCAAATATCAACGACTCTTTTCGTTGCAATTATTTCACATATCAATGACTCCTTTTCGTGGCAATTTCTAAAATACCAACGAATTTATTTTCGTTGCGATTTTTTAAATACCCACGACTTGACAATCTTCTGAATTTTATCAACGACATCTATATTCATTGGTAAATTTTCAACGACTGGAAAATTTCGTTGGTATTATTAAATTAGCTACGGGCACATTTCCCACAACCATGAGTCGTTGATAATGTCGTGGGTAACACGAAACACCCACGAATTATGACTATTTACCAATGAATTTTGGTTGTTGGAGCTGCCAATTTTTCTAGTAGTGTAGTCACTTAGTTCTTGCGAATACTAGGCCTCTTTATAATTGCCTTTCAGCTTGTTTTTGAGTGGCACACAAACTGTAACTCTCTTATATAGTTTGGGACCCATTTAAACATGATGTGTGCGAGTTTCGATCATATCAATTTTCATGCTTGAATACTTAAAAACCAGAGACCTTAGAACATATCAGTGAAGTTAAGTATTATCTAAGATAAAAAAAAAACAGACGCTCAGATCCTCTAATCATTCTGGGAGAAAACTCGGGTGACTGATAATTTCAGTTGCACAGATATATATCCCATTGCCACTCAAGATTTATCAAACTGGTGGTGTTCTAGTTCAATGACCCAACTAGGCAGTATAATTGTTTCAATATCAGAACTTTAAACTAATTTCAGCATTTCTACTGCAAGTTGCAATGATCTTAGTCGTAAACTCAGATTTAATAAAAGAAAACATTAATGATACAGAAGATAGAACCACCAAAATGCATAATCAATCAAGACATGAGTAAAATCATCTTTTGTTCATTCAAGCAGGGTTCCGAAAATTACAAGTTTTCTGTTACATAACGTCTACGGAACCTCAAGAGAAATGTTCGGGAATTTGATTGAACATTTCCTCCGTAACCATACTGATCATTATTAATAAGTACTTACAAAGTACAATGTGCCTTAAATGATGACACAACTAGATGAGACAAAACAATATAGTAGTTGGGGGACGTTATCCAATCCATACTAACGAAGTGATGATCCCAGATAAGAATACCACAATTCAAGTTTCACCCTTTAGAGCAATCTTACAAAAAAAAAAAAAGATCATACTAGGAGAATCATACAGCATGTTCTACAATTAAGTGGAAACAGTGATTGATCCAAGATTTTAGATTAGCGTATTCACTAAAATAGAAAATTCTATTCAGAAAATTCACTGAAGTAACAACATTTTACTTGTCTTACATCACATTCGATTTCCATGGGTTGCATACCTAAGTGACCATGTAAGCAAGAGTACTAATATTCAGTACACTTCACGCAGTCAGTCTACGAACAAAGTTCTAAATGTATATAAAACCAGCAAGTAAGTCAATTCAAAACCGAGAGGAAACATAATTCATTCTACGATTAGTTGATCCAAGGAACGGAAAACAAGAATTCATTAAAAGTTGCATACTTCTTTAAAACTAATGTTTGAAGCAATAACATGTATAACAGCATAGTTAAGCATATCGAGCCATGACTATCAAATACTGTGATAAAAACTACAACGAACCAAGTATCATCGATTGCTTCACCAACTCGAAGGCAAATAAGCATGAACAGCATATCCAGTCTTCCAATTATCCAAATACACAACTTTCCTCACAGCCCAAACTGAAATAACCATGGCTATAATCATAATCGTCCTCTGAGCAATCGTATTCTTCACCCTAACCAAAACATGCGTAACAAACGCCAACAACAATCCAACAACCGTATACAAAAATCCGATGGCAAACCCCTCAGCTCCCAACTGCATTCCAGACCCTTGGTAAAAGTATATCAGCTTACTTGGATCATTTCTATCGGATATAAACATCGGCATTTTACGAATTATATTATGCATAGTACCCGAAACACTAAAGAAATAAACAAAAACCGAAGCCGAAAGCCAAAACCTCTTATCATGAAACAATGTCTCACCAGCTAATAACTTTTTAAACAGAAACGGTAACGATATTAAAAACGCAACAACTATAAACCCTAACTGCACTTTCGAAACAATCGGTGGGCGATGAATCTGACCTATCGAAAGCCGCGTTTTCGATTCGATAAACTCCGACATCGATTCCGCTAACCGCGAGAAATCTCCAGCGTCCATCGCAATCGAATCTGATTTCAAATTGACAGCATCTGGCGGAAGTAAACGGATGTGAGGTAACGCGTTAACAGCGAATTGAGCGAACGATTGTTGCGATTCTCCGAATTCGATATCGCAGAAGAAGAGTTTGGAGAGTTCGGAAGGTGAATTTTGGTTATTGAGAGTAAAGGAATCTGATAAGACATTGAATTCGGATTTGAGTGATTTGAGATGGAGTTCGGATTTATCATGGAGTTGGATAGCGTCGAAGAAGATAATCAGGGAAAAGGACCGGGGTTTGGTGGTGATGATACGACGGAGGAGGTTGTCGTTTAGGTGGATGACGGAGGAGGGGGAACGGGATTGGATAGATTTAAGTTCGTTGAGTAGATCTGTATCGCCAGCGGCGGTGGTGAGAAATGGTGTGATTGTAAGTAATAGGAGGAAGAGTATGGTCGGAGTTGAGGTCGGAGAAATCGCCATTGCGAGATCCAGTCTGGTAGTGTTGTTAGGGTTTCGTTTGATAGTTTGTAGATTTGGGAAGAAAACAAGACGATGACTAGAGTTGACTTTGACTACAGGTATGCATCACTCCATCCAATGGAATACTGCCACGCCAACAATGTTAACTCTACTGTAGTTTTTTACTCTTGATTCTTTGTTTATTCACGAAGATTTAAGTTGGGCAATGTTTCTAAAACCGGTTTTTTAAGGGTGAGCAAAAAAACGATTAACCGAATCGTAACTGAAATAACCGATTAATTGAACCAAAATAACCAATCCACTATGTTAATCGAGAGTTCGGTTATATATACAGGGGCGGAACTAGGATTTTTAATTAAGGGGTGCTTACTTTATCACAAAATGCAAAGGATAAAAAACATTCATCCAAACAACATAACGATGTAGTATTATCAAAAAGGAAAATTAACAACGGAAGTTATTTAACTAAAAGAAACTAAAGTTTTCAACTAATACGGGAACTTTGCAAAAATCAATCTTCAACAGCTTGTAAAAAGGCACCCACATCAGTCCATTTTGATATTAAGCAACCTGTCACGAAAAATAAATATAATTAACATAAATCATGATTTATATGTTGATATAACATATGTTAAAAATAATTAATTTAATACAATGTACCTTGTGCATCTTAAATTGGACCCTTCTTTCTTTCACGGAGTCGAAATCATCTATTATCTTATCCGTATTAAATGTATCAGCAATCTCCCTCTTGATGTAAAGAATCAAACAACTTTTAAGAAAATCGTCACTCATGCTGCTACGTAGTCTTGTTTTCATAATTTTCATCGCCGAGAAAGCTCTTTCACCACTTGCAGTTGAAACAGGAAGAGTTAATATGAGACGAATCAATCTGTCAACTAATGGGTAAAACTCCGACTTTCCAGTTTCTTGTAAGCCTCTGCATAACTCAGAAAGTGTCCTAAGTTTTTTCAACTCGGGATGGTTGCACACATCTTGTTCATAATGTTGCAACTCAACTTTTAGCTTAATTTTTTCTTGCTCTGTAAAGTCCAAAGGATAGAACGTTTTTACCAATTTACAAATACTATCAATGTTGAAGGACTTTTTTGGGTCTAGAGCAACACTAAGCCGAAGAAGTTCCGTCACAGACTCATTAAATCTTGAGTTAAGCTCTTGCAACTGACTATCAATTGCGGCAATGAACACATCAACTCGATAATGATGCTCGACGGTCACGTTATCTTTTTTTAGACGAGATCGAACAATGTCTTTGTAAGTTCCTTTCATATCAGGAACTTCAATGCCATTCTTCTCACAAAAAGAAACAACTTTATTCAATAATGACCCCCATCCTTCATCTCTTAGATTTTGCATTAATGTCTTTGTAGTGGAGACCAATGCCAAAGCATTAACAATATCTTGAGATTTTTTTTGAAAGGCCTCACAAAGCTTGTCAGTTTTCTTCATTAACTTCTTCATCAGATGCATAGCAACAACAAAATCAAATGATAACAAGTGTTCAAGTGCAAACTTAGCATAACCTCTTAGAGAAGTTGTAGACCCTTCCATAGCAATGTTAGTTAATACTACACTCGCGGGACCATACAATCTCAACAAGCTACAAATTGATCTAAAATGGGAACTCCATCTAGTATCTCCAGGTCGCTGCAAGCTTTGGATTTGGTTTGCTCCTCTTCCACCCTCAAGCTCTCCAATTTCAGCTAAGTGTGAAATTTCAGCAATTTGTGCATCTTGTAGTTGATCAGTACGTTTGGAAGAAGAATCAATAACATTAATAATAAATTTCAAATTCTTAAAAAACTTGTGTACCTCAACCACCTCCTTAGATGATGAAACTAAAGCTAGTTGCAACTGATGAGCAAAACAGTGTATATAATAAGCATATGGGCATTCCTTCAAAATCAAAGCTTGTAACCCATTCCATTCTCCACGCATATTACTGGCACCATCATATCCTTGACCTCGTATGTCTTGAACATCAAGCTTATGAAAAGATAACAAAGACAACAATTCATTTTTTAAAGTTAATGCAGTTGTATCTTTGACATGAATCAAATCCAAAAATCTTTCTCTGACATACCCGCTTTGATCAACAAATCTCACAACAACAGCCATTTGCTCTTTCTTAGATTCATCTTGGGACTCATCAACTATCAAACAAAATTTTGCCTTCCCAATTTCATCACGAATTGACTGTTGTATATTTGTAGCAAAAATTCGTAAAATCACTTTTTGGACATATGGTGAAGTATACTTTGCATTCTGAGGAGCATTTTCTAACACAACCTCTGCGACACTCTTGTTATAAGAAGCAATAAGCTTTATCAATTCAAGAAAATTTCCTTGATTTATTGAATCAGGTCGTTCATCGTGGCCCCTAAGAGCACAAGCCTGTTGTGTAAGCCATTTAATCATCTCAATAGAAGTTTGAAGCCGTAGTCTGTTATCCATTATTTCTTGAGTTGTTTGTTTTTCTATCACATTCTCTATATGACTCAATTGGTTTTTCAAATCTTGATAACATCTAACAGAGAAAGAATGAGCCGAAGTTGTCTTACCTTCATGAATGAGGAAAGCACAATCTTTTCCAGAATTCACCTTTCTCCGGTTGTTAAACCCTTGAACAGTAAATCTGTCAGAACCAGCTCGCCCAATAGGCTTCTTATTGAAAAGATAACATGGAAAATAATATGCAGCATTCTTTTTCTCAGAATATTCTAACCATCAGAATCTTTTAAACCAAGCTTTTTGAAAGCTTCTCGTTTAATTATTTGCACCACTAGGAGTTGGGGGATACTTTGATTTTTCAAGTTGATAAGGTCCATATTTAATATATGCTCTTCTAATTTCATCACGTTGGTCACTTGGATAACTTAAGATTGAAGGTCGTATACCGGGATCTCGAATCAAAGAATCTAACTTAACCTCCTTTGAATTTGATGTATCAATGTTTTCATGTTCAACTCCATCAGATTCTTCCATAATATGATCATTATTTTCATGTGGTTGTGGTTCATCGACATCTTCCATAATATGATCATCGTTTTCAAGTGGATGTGAGTCATTGTCATCTTTCATAATATGATCATCTTGTTGTTGTGGCTGTTGATCACTAACAACATTTGCTTTAGGCCTGAAAAAAAATCAATTAATAACTTTCTTGATTATTAGGGTGAGAGAAAGCTACAAAAAGGAAAAAGAATAAAAAACTATCGAATGGAGGGGTTGAGCGAGGGCACACGTGACTCCAGTTTCTTTGTTATAATTATTGTAGCAAGAAAAGAAAACCTTAAAATTTTGTTGGGCTAAGCTAACAAATATATAGGGGGTGCTGGGCTAAAATTTGGTGGACTACACTACTAAAGTTACACATTAATTAGGCCCAATGGGGGATGCTTTGCACCAGCTAGTCCCCCTTCAATTCCGCCACTGTATATATATGTTGGTTAACTGAATATTGCGGTTCGGTTACGGTTAATGCCCCTAACCGACCCATTATTAACCGACCCAGCCCAATATATATTAGTTTTTTTTTAATTTTATATATATTAATGTCTGTATAACATTGTGTTTGTATGCATCTTGTTGGGACATGTATGTGTGACAACAGATCTAGCTTGTAATAGTACTAGTGATTATTGTAATCAAGTTTGTACAATTGATTTGGATTTGTAAATGATATTAGTTTGGTATTAATATTCGTTAAATATATTAGTGTGTTAAAGTATTAGACGAATATCGAATACGAAGTTACAAACTAAAGTTTGCGAGATGAAATCTCAAGTCGCAGAACTTAATCCTGCGAGATGAGATCTGGGCTCGCAGAGCAGCGAACCGAGTCGAACTGGGCTTGGTCGTGGGCTGCGAGTTGAACTCGAGTCGCAGAGCCCATCGACCTGCGAGTTGAGATTGGCTGAAACATATAAATACTTAAATAGGTCAAATCAGTTTAAGACTTTTGCAATTCGTTTTTCCAGAGAACTAAAAACGATTCTAAGCATTCTTAAGGTTAGGTATTGATAGATTAATATTAATTAATCGATACAAAACTTAATGGATTAATCAATTCGCTATTATCTTGCGAAACAACCCGTTCACATACCGTGAACCAAGTATTGAGGAATTCCGTGCCTTCATACCTAAGATAACCTTGTTATCGATCCACGTACTAGGGACTTACAATTGGTATCAGAGCTTTTGGGCTAAATACTTAGTTAGTTCGAGGTTATTTGGATAATAACGATAGATTTAGGGTTGTTGTTACGTTTAATCTTTGTAAAAACGACCAAAATCAGTCTCTGGAAGTTTTTAGTTTCGTAATCGACCAAAACCTTAGGGTTTAATCAATTAGAAAACTAAAATTTTCGTTTTAGGGTTTTTCAGCCGATTCTGCGAACTGAGTTCCCCTGCGAACCGAGTTCCCCTCTGCGAACCGAGTTCCCCTCTGCGAACTGTACCCCCTGCGAACAGAGTTCCCCTCTGCGAACTGAGTTCCCTTGAGAACCGAGTTCCCCTCTGCGAACCGAGTTCCCCTCTGCAAACTGAGTTCTCCTGCGAACCGAGTTCCTGTCCTGCGAGTCGAGTTTCTGCGAAGTGAACTTTCTGATTTTTGTTTTCTGATTGTTAATTCCCGAAACTTTTAAAATGTCTGACATTAGTAAAATGATCGAGATGGAGCACGAGGTTGGAAAATCTAATACTCCACCTAAGTTGTTACGTGTTGAAGACTATTACAGTTGGAGAGATAGGTTTGAATCTTACTGTAGATTCCATAATCTCTCAATTGGGATGTGTATCAAAGGAGGATACACGGCACCCACCCAAACTGTTCAAAATGTTGTTGTTGTGGTATCCTATAATCTGATGAGTGAACAACAAAAGAAAGACTATGAAAATGAGAATAAAGCTCATTCTTGTATCAAGATGTGCTTATCTAAGGAAATTAATCATCAGTTAAAATCTTTTCATACTGCTAAAGCACTCTGGGAAGCGCTTGAGAAAAGATGTGAGGGAAGTCCACAAGTGCAAGCTAGCAAGAAGAAACTTCTGAAAAAGCAGTTTACTTTGTTTAAAGCTTTTAAAGGAGAAACTCTTGATGCTTATGTTACACGTTTCTACCATTTGTTAAGTGAGATTGAAAACCATGAAATCACTATTGAGGAGGTAGAGAAAACCGACAAGTTTCTTGAGGGTTTACCTTCTAAATGGGAGATGTATGGTGTGATGATTACAGACAATGAAACCAGATATGCAACCATGACTCTTGAGCAGGTTATTGACAAGCTCAAAGGATATGATTTCACTAAGAAGTCGAAAGATACTAATTCTGATTAGGTTCAGGATCCAGGACTGTATCATGGAAAAACTTCTATCTCGACTGCTTCATCCAGTTCGACCACTGCTTTGTTTGTTGGTAATGCTGATGGAAAGGGTGAAATGATAACTGATGAACTGTGTTTCATTACATCATCTGGAAATGAAACTAAAGGGAAACCTTCTGAGAAGTCACCTCAAGAACATCAAAAGATGCCTATGAGTGTGAAATCTGCTGAGAGCAACTGTCTGTTCTTGCTTCATTTGTAGCTTCATATGAGAATTATATTGATTGTAAAATTAATGATCCAATTCTTTTTGATGAAGACTATGAACAGATAGATCCTGATTATCTTGAAGAAATAGATCTCCAGGACCAACTTGCTTTGTTGTCAAGGAGAGTTAAAAAATTTTTAAAGAAGAATGGAAGAAAGGTTGTTGGCAACAGATCAGGGTTTGATAAAACCAAGATCAAGTGTTATAACTGTAAAAGTTACGGACACTTTGCTAGAGAATGCCAAAAACCTAAGGTAGAGACTGGTGAAGGGAAACAAGGCTCGGGAAATACTTTGAATTCCAAAGCCTTAGTAGTAAAACAGCTAGATGGTTCTTATGATTGGAAAACTCAGTCCGAGGAAGCTTTGATGGCTGAGATTGAAGATCAAGAGATTGTGGCTGAGTCATTATCCTATATGCCTACTGATCCAGCTTTTGAAATAAGGGTGCCTAAGACTCCTGTTAAAGCTAATGTTGATGATGTGTTAGATTTGGGTTCAACTGAAGATTTGGATCCTGTAGATTTTGTGGCTAAGATGGCTGAATTGCAAACTGATAAAAAATGGGTATGTCTAGATCTTATCTCTCTTGTTGATCTTTTCCAGTTAGTTTCTAGTTTACAGTCCCAAGTTAGTGCTTATGCTGATTCCTATAAGACTTTAACTGAAACTAATAATACCCTATCATCTCAACTTAGCACACTTAGTAAATCCAGTGAGGCTGTAAGATCTGAACTTGACTTAGCTAAGTTAGATATATGTAGGTTAAGTGATGATAAACAAGCCTTAAAGGATAAGATTAAGGCAGATGCGGCTGACAAGACAGCTTTTAGAGATACCGTGAATGAGAAATTGATTATCATAGATGGTCTCTATATGAACATAAATGACTTGAATCTGTCCATTGCTAATAAGGATAAGGAGTTAGCTGATTGAAAAACAAAACTTGTAGCTCAGAATCGTAAGCTTGAGAGCTATAGATCATCTGAAATGGATAAAATGTTAGGTGCTCAGCGTAGTGTGAAGGATATGAATGGTTTAGGTTATAATGATATGCCTCACCCATTCAATTCAAATTACACTAAAACTCCTGTAGACATTGAGATGGCGGATGTTAACCCTGAGATGAAAGTATCTAATAAACTAGAAAAGTTAGAGGCACAAAAGAATGTTATTAAGAATCCTTCATTTGATAATAGTAAGAAAATTCCTCACACCAAAGTACATTTTGTACCGGGTGGAGTAATTAATGATACTAAGACTGATGAAGTGGTTAATAAAGAACAAGTAATTGAACCTTTAGTGCCTAAGACTCCGATAGCGGATGCAAAAGTTAGTAAGTCACGGAAACAGATGTCTTGCTTCAAGTGTCACCAAAAAGAACACGTAGCTTCTTGTTGCCCAAATAAGAAATTGGAAGCATCACATAAGTTAGTGAATACTGAAAAGACACCGACCACTTCTAGTTCGAGTGTAGATAGGTTAGGCTCCAAACAGGATTAGGAAGCAAACCTGTAAACATTCTGAAAAGAGATGGTAATCATAGTGTCTCTCCACCTAAACCTAAAAGGACTTATACTCTAAACGAAAATACTTTCAATATGCCAAGAGATAAGACACCTTCGAGGTTTAGGACCCCAAGTAGAAACCATAGTCAATTTGATAATGGCTCTACTTCGAGTGCACAGGGAACTAAGTTTGTGCCTAGGAGGTTTTCTACTCACTCTCCTCATAGGCCTAAGACTACTGATCATCAACAGTCTCAAGCTTCTGTGAAGGTTACCAAGACTCCCGATGGGAATTGTTATGGTTACTTTAAGGAGGTTTAGATTGTAGATGATCAGGCACAAATGTAACAACTCGCAAATTTAAACGTAATTACGAGCTTTAAACATTTGCATTATTAGGCTAATTCCCTACTTTGAGTGAATTCACAACCCATTTTAGAGGTAAGTCTAACAAAGCCCAACTAGCTATTACGCGTAGTAATACTTATTCATAATTGGTAGTAATTATGTACAGAACAATTTAGACAACGCAACAAAAATATACGACTGTTGGTGAACAAAAATCATTTAATAAAACGAAATTATTAAATGACATTAACGTTTATTAAATATTATGACGATAATATTTACAAAGAATTTCATAACGTATAAACATTTATTTTGTAAACTAAAACGAAACAAAGTTAAAATTTTTTATTAAACCTAACTAAATTACTCCCATAAAATATTTCAACCAAAAATATAAGCAAAAACGTATTTAAATATTTACCATTTAAAAGATTATAACATTGAATAAACGGGGAAAATGAACACCGCACGGAGCGCAAACGCGGGGTTAAAATTTGGGAGATTCCCTCCCCCTAAACCCCCCCAAAAATCTGCATTTTCCCTCTTCCCCACCCTCATTTTCACCCACTCACTCTCTCTCTTTCATCTCTTTTCTCTCTTTTCTCTCTAACCACAACCACCACACCTCCACCACTTAAATCACTAAAATAACACCACAAAACGCACTCGAATCATCTAGCTCCTTTGGAATAAAACATTCACGAGATCACGAGCAACATTTCTACCTTTTCGGATTTTAAAATCGACGCGCGTAAGTTTCCGACACTTTTCGAAAACTCTTAGATTTTGGTATTTTCTTTGTTATTTCATGTCTATAATGATTAATACATCATGTTTTAGTGTTCTATCGACTGATTATGTCCCAAAAATCGACTTGAAATGTGTTTAAAAACCAAACTCGAACTAACAGCTACGTCTGCGAACTGAGATGCGTCTCAGCTCACAGATCGTACTGCGAACCGAGATTGACCTGCGAACTGAATCTGCGAACTGACCTGCGAACCGAACTGACTGCGAGTCGAGACTTGCGAGTTGAGACTTGCGAACCGAACTTTGGCCTGCGAACCCAACTCGGTTCGCAGCCTACTTTGCCTTGCGAGTCCAACCTCGCCTCGCACCGCGAACTCAGTTCGCAACACCATTTCGGTCCGCAGCCAGACTTGGTTATTTTCCCCAATTTTTAAATTTTCGATACGTTTTTAATAAAGCAATGTAGTAGAAATAAAAATTTTCCAAGCCAGGAGCTCTGCCCCTTGGACCCCGCCAGGGGTTGCCACCCCTTGGACCCCGCTACCAGGGGCGCTGCCCCCGGACCCCCGTACACAATTTCATACTTTATAAAACACAATGAAACACTATGATAATACTTTCAGAGATTATTATTACTACCAACGAGTCGTATACATTTTCAAAACTTCAAACATAAACATCAAGCAAACAATTGGACATAACTTAGTTGTACGAACATTAGCATGGATGGTTAAACTTAGACCTCCACATACTTATTAAATCTCATACGTTTAGGGCGTTAGGGGATTTCGACTAGACTTATTGGACTTTAGGCTTTGCTAGCGCTCGAACCTACTCAACTCAACAGGTGAGTTCACAGCCCCTACTTTTACTGTTTTAACTGCTTTTGAACAGGGGTGGAAAACATAGTCAACTGCTTTATTAATTGCCATAACTGCTTTTACTACATGATTGTACATGTGTTTACTCGAATGATTAGAGTACTTTGAACTGTTGAACGATTATGCGAACTAATGTTTATGAAATAACATTTTCATACCATAAACTAAAATAAACATGGTAAACTAATTGATAAACTGTTTTGTTTGAACGGGAGAACCACCCGTGCGTTTTTGGCCGGAGAACGACCGGTACTTATGAAAACGCTGGAGAACGACCAGCAACGTATTTTAGTGCCAGAGAACGACTGGCCAAGTGGACGGGAGAACGACCCGTGCGTATTTGGATGGGAGAACGACCCATGCGTTTTTGACCGGAGAACGACCGGTACTGTGTTTCGTTGGAGAACGACCAGCAGTATTTATTGCCGGAGAACGACTGGCCGAGTTGGACGGGAGAATGACCCGTGCGTATTTAGACCGGAGAATGACCGGTACTATTTTGTAAACGCTGGAGAACGACCAGCAACGTATTGCAAACTGTATTTTGGGTAACATCCCACGCGAACTGTATTTTGGATAACATTCCACAAAACAATTATTTGACTATTATGGCAATAACTATTTGTGAACGTATTGGTTTTAACAACTGTGCTTACAAACTTGATTTAACTATTGCAAACATAAAACCTGTGAATTCACTCAACCTCGTTGTTGACTTTTTACTATGTTTTTCAGGGAATTAGCAGCACACGTAAGGACCACCTACACATACGGATTCTAGGCGACCCACGATGAAACTAGATGCCAACTTTTGACAACTGGATTTCTTTTATATAACTAATCTGTTTTAGTCATATTTATGAAATCTGCTTCTGTAAACTTAATAACTTTCACATTTGTACGATTTGAAAAATCATAAACTCTGTAACTATTACATTTGGCATCTTAATATGTTTGTTCTGTTGTAATCATATGCTCTGATACGTATGCATGTACTGTATATTGTGACACTCCCCATACTTAACTAAATGCTTCCGCTAATCCAAATCGACGAATTTGGGGGTGTTACAACAAACCAAGACCGTAATGGCTTGGGTCCCTCTTGATAACTAACTGTGTACAACTTGTTATGTGTAGGAGCAGACTGTGAACAAGGATAGCTGGTGGTATGTAGACAGTGGATGCTCAAGATACATGACAGGTGAACGAAGTCTACTGAAGGACTTCAGAGAAGGTTTCAAGCAAAAAGTAAATTTTGCAGGAGACAAAGGAGGAGTAATTACTGGGAAAGGAAAAGTTTCAAATGGAACTTTGACTCTAGAGGATGTGAATTATGTTGAAGAACTAACTCATAACCTAGTGAGTGTTTCCCAAGTCTGCGATAAAGGTCATCCAGTTCATTTTAATGAAAATGAGGCTTTAGTCCTGAAGCCAGGCTTCACAATCCCTGAAGAATGGATATTGATGAGGGCACCAAGGAAGAAGGATATCTATGCGATAAACATGGGTGTTCCTAATTCTTCAATGGTATCTACATGTTTACTATCCAAGGCTTCAGAAGCAGACGCGCTACTATGGCATTGGAGAATGGCACACCTAAACTGGAGAAAGATGAACTACATAACCAAAAATGGTTTAGTTTTGGGTGTACCACAAAAACATTTCGAGTCTGAGGATAAGTGTGTTCCTTGTATGAAAGGAAAGCAGCATAAGAAACCACACAGATCTAAGACTGAGAACTCAATCTCCTCACCATTTGAGTTGCTACATATGGATCTCTTCGGCCCAATAAGCAAAAGAACCATAGGTGGCAAATGGTATTGTTTAGTTGTCACAGATGACTATTCTAGATTCTCGTGGGTATTTTTGATGGAACTCCAGGTATTCTAATTGAGTTTCTAGATCAAATTGAAAATGTATACAAAACGAGAGTTAAGCGTATTCGTAGTGATAACGGAACATAATTCAAAAATTCGACGTTAGATATCTATTGCTTAAGCAAAGGGATAATTCATCAATTCAGTGCACCATATGAACCTCAACAGAATGGTGTGGCTGAAAGGAAGAACAAAACGTTGATTGAAGCTGCTAGAAGAATGCTTGCAGATTCAAAGCTTCCGGTCATCTTTTGGGCAGAAGCAGTGAATACAACATGTCATGTTCTGAATAGAGTTCTTACGGTGAAAAAGCATAACAAGACTTGTTATGAGCTTTTGAACAATAAGAAACCAAACTTAAAAGGATTTGAACCCTTTGGAGTTGCTTGTACAATATTGAAAACTGGGAATCAAGCTAAATTTGGTGAGAAGGCTGACGAAAGATTTTTCTTGGGTTATATGCCTAATTCTCCAAATAAAAGGGTTTTCAATAAAGTCACTAGTCGTCTGGAGATAGTTTATAACATTGAAGTTACAAGCTATACACCAGATGTGCATAAGGGATTAGATTGGCAATTTGACTATTCCGATCTCTTTCAGTCATTTAATGTTCCCATAAGTGACTTTGTCAGTTATTCAGAGATTTCACAACACTTATTGAATGGAGACTTAGACAATGGTTCGTCTTCAACATCGAGTGTTCCGAAATCTGGAATCAGGACAACAGATGACTCAAATGAAGCTTCTTCAAGTGGGTCTCAACAATTTTCAAAGGATAAGTATCAAGAAACAGAAGATACTGAAGAGGATCTTCAAATGACGTTTGATGATGTACTTACTTCTTTGAACCATCTAAAGATCTCCTCAACAAGTTCAGAAGAGATGCCTTCATTAGAAGAGATTGGTACTAACTTAGGAGATGAGTTAATAGTTGACCCTATAACGGTTACAAGAATGAGTAAGAATCATCCCGTTGAAAACATCATCGGTGATATTAATACTCCTGTTCAAACTAGGAGTCAATCTAAAGCTAGTACATCTGAAAATTTAGAAAGCTTGTATATAGCTATGAAAGAGACAGGGATTCCTAATCAATGTCTATATTCATGCTTTATCTCACAAGTTGAGCCTAAAAATGTGCAAATGGCACTCAAAGAAAGCTCGTGGGTTGAAGCTATGCAAGAAGAACTGCAACAGTTCTCAAAATTACAAGTTTGGGAGTTGGTTGACCTTCAAAAGGGAGAATATCCAACTAGAACTAGATGGGTATTTAAGTGTAAGAGAGATGACCGGGGAGTCATTACTCGCAATAAAGCTCGTCTAGTGGTTCAAGGTTTTAATCAACAAGAGGGTATAGATTACAACGAAGTTTTTGCACCAGTTGCTAGGCTAGAAGCAATTAGAGTATTCTTAGCATTCGCATCATTTTATGATATAAAGGTTTATCAGTTGGATGTTAAGAGTGCCTTTTTGTATGGCAAAGTGGAAGAATTGGTGTATGTTTCTCAACCTCCAGGGTTTGCTGATCATGAGTATCCAGATAGAGTATATCGTTTGAATAAAGCTCTATATGGATTACATCAAGCACCGAGGATGTGGTATGCAACACTATCAACGTATCTACTTGATAATGGATTTACAAGAGGAGCAATTGATAGTACGTTGTTTGTAAAATGGAAGAAGAAAGACTTTCTACTAGTACAAGTTTATGTTGATGACATTATCTTTGGATCTTCTGATGAAAAGATGTGTCAAGAATTTGAGAAAGTCATGAGAAAAAGGTTTGAGATATCTGCAATGGGAGAGTTGAAATTCTTCTTAGGGTTACAAGTTGACTAGAAGAAGGATGGATTCTTTATTCATCAATCTAAATATGTTTATGAGCTATTAGAACGCTTCAAGATGGATGAAAGTAAAGTCTACAATAATCCGATTCCAGTTAATCACAAACTAGGTCCGGATACATCAAGTGATCAGGATGTGGATCCTACTCTATTGAAAGTGCCCCTTGTCGTGGACCTAGATGTCAATTGACAGCAATCGTAAGGTGGAATCAAACAATTGCTTGTATGGCTAACAACTCACAAACCGAACACAAGAAATTCAACAATGTAAACGTGTATATTAGCTTGTATAACTGTTTGGGAACGATTACAATATGGTTTAGTCGACAAATGGTGCTAGGGTTTCATCAACCCTAGCCGAAAACCCGTAGGTTTCTATTTATACTAAAAAGTCAGCCGACATGCGTCACTTGTGGAAGTGTCGCATGTGGCCGCCTTCATGCGTCACTTACCTAAGTGACGCTATACGTCACTAAGGCAAGTGACGCCTAACCTTAAACACGAGTGTCGCATATAACAAATACTATATTTCTATTAAGTAACTAACGACACTTATTACAACTCGATAGACCAACTGACAGACACCTAAAATGCATCAACAAACTCCCCCGTGTCTTCAGCTTGGTCTTCAAAAAATCTTCAAGTCTTCACTTCCAGCCAGCTGGAAATACACCACCAGCATGTACTCCATTGGCAACGCAGATATCCACGATCTTCTGAAATTTTAACGCTTCAGCTCTATCTTTCGTCTTGAACTCAATTCTATTTTCATGTAACCTTTTCATATCTTGAGCAGAAAGATTGATCAAACTTAATGGGTCAAAAACACAAAACATTTTCCTCTTAAGACCCCATAACGACCTCTTAGTAGGCTGAACAGCATCCCAAGCTGTTTTCTCATTATTTCCCTTATCTGCATTAGAAGACTCCGGGTCTGTAGCTGGTTCTGAATTTGGAATAAAAACTATCACAGCTTCACCCGTAACATCATCATATTCCCAATAAACCAACCTATCCAAAAAATCTAGCGGGATGATCTCCAAAGGTATCTTCTGTAGACACTTTGCTGGTGGATAGATCATCTTCACAATAGGTTGTCGGGTAACCGGATCTAACTTCTTCTTAAACTTGTACCTCATACCCAACGTCGACTTTATCAAGTTATACTTTTTACTATTAATCTCACGACGTATGATCACCTGAAAGAAATCTGCTCTTGAATCTCGTGATCGGTTGATCAAGGGTATCTGAGCTAACCTTTGAAGCTCACACTTCGGCAAAGTACTTATTTTATAAAACTTCATATTGAAGTACTGAATGCCATCACTTCTCTTTATCATAAACACAGAGTTGTTCTCATCGAACTTCCAACTCTTAATCAATCCCGTGTAATCAGATCTAACTTTGTAGCATTTACATGTAACCGGTACCTCGATAATCGGTTTGAGCACTATATCCGGTTTTGTTGTAGAAGTTGATGGCTCGTTCGTCTCTTTTTCCGATTCATCTATAGACGAATCCGATTCTATAATGGGAGCATCATCATAACATTCATCGCTGTGCAATTGCTCCCCCTCAACTTCAATATCCTCATTTTCCTCAAAAAAATAATCCTCTGCTACAGGATCATCCATCACCTCTTCCTCAGGCATCGTGTTATTATCATTCATCAAGTTTTGCAAATATGTGAGATCTACGAATGAATAATCAACCGCAATAGGTCTTGCCTGACCTTGAACCTCAACAAAATAATTCAAACTGATATTTTCATTTATAGTGGAAGAAGGTTGTACATTTTCAGGTTCAGGGGAAGGAGTTACATTTGTTTCTATTTCCCTAGGATTATCCTCCCCCGAAACAAGTGTGACTGACTCCAATTCTAACAACCTAGAAGACATAGTCGTTATCTGTTGCTGGAGAGAGTCCACTGTAGCAGCTTTAATCTCTAAATCTTTAATCTGTGAAGCTTGAGCTGCAATGATCGCCTGTTGATCATCAAAACGCTTAGATAAAAGCTCCAGTTGAGCTAAAACCTGCTGAATAGAAGCAGTTGCAGGCTGAGGAGAAGTCTGTCGAGTTGGCTCCTCAAGGACAATCGAAGTCCGCTGGCGTCGACGTAGAGGTAAGTCGGCATAAGAAGGCGACGACCCAGCAGGACGCTTGCCAGGATTCCTCGGGATATGAACCCGACCAGCAGAAATCCGGCGCATAATACGCTTAAAGCGTTGGGGATCAGCTAAATGAATCCCATCTAAAGCTGACTGAGGTGGCACGTCACCCTCAGAATCAGAAGGAGTGGGCCCACCGTCGTCAGAATCAGGCTCAACTCGATCAACGCGGTCGATATCCTCTAAATCTTGAGCGATATCAGTATCAACTAAATCGTCCTCATTGACCGGAGGAACGACATCATCCGCAAAACCGTGATCGTCTGGCGCAACATAGTTCTCATTAACTATGTGCCCGAAGAGGTCTCGATCAGCCAAAATTTGTTCACCTTTCGGTGCCAGCTTACAGTCATTAAAGACTCGTAAAAGCATCGGTGTTGGCACCAAAAGAGAACGCTGGTCAGGTGCGATATCTAAGTTCAAATCATTTAACAATAACTGGACAAAACGAGGATACTGCAACCATTTGTCCTTCCCAGCCCTGATATTTTCCACCATGTTCCCAAAAATATAGCCACTAAAGTTATAGGGCTTATTATACACTAGGGCTAACATAAGTGACAAAGTCAAATGACTTGCCGCATCATACCCCCCTTTCCTCGGCGATAAACATACAATAATAATGTGACACAGATACCTCCATACCCTGCAGAGGTACTGTTTCCTGAAGTCCGAGAGTTGGTTTGCCGGATACCCCATTCTTTGAAGTCCCCCATAGATAAACGTCGTTGGGAAGATGGTGGGCATCGTGGAGTTGTCGGTGAACTGTAAAACCCGCCTAATCGAGTTCTCGGTAATCTCGATTTCCTCCCCAAACATATTCGAAACAATCCGGGGAACATCACCCTGAACCCTGATCACGGCATGATCATAAAATTCCTCTATTTGGTTCATATATACAGGAGTGGATGCCGTAATCGCATAATAAATCCGCGACCTGCGTAGAAAGTCTATCATCGGCCTGAAGGGCGCCGAATTGGCATGCGTGGATTCCAGAAACGCCGTGATATTGTGACGGGTGTTGGTGCGGCGGTAATAATTCTGTAACTCAGCCATCTGTAAGCTAAAATACAAAAAAAATAACCGAAAGCGTTATAGAGTTAGCCCGAACACAGAAGGGTTGAAAAACGAAATTTGACTTTAGGCGTCACTTATGGTAAGTGACGCATGGCCACTACCGTCACTTAGGAGTGTTGTATTGCACAGTAAATAAAATTAAAATTCAATTATAGCGTCACTTGTTGGAAGTGACGCTATCATGCGTCACTGATGTAAGTGACGTTTGTATTTTGTGATTTAATTTATACGACACTTGCAAAGTGACGGGTGAAGAACATGCGACATTTAACATAGTGACGTGATCCTAAGACAGTCACTTGGGGTAGTGACGCATGTAAAGGCGTCACTAGGAATAGTGACGGTCTGAACAAGTAAAGCAATTATATGCGTCACTACATGAGTCACTTAAGAAGTGACGCAAGAGCAAGCGTCACTTATGTAAGTGACGGTAGGGATTTCAAAATCACCAAGTAGCGTCACTTGAGATAAGTGACGCACGAAGTGACGCAACGATGAAGATCATCGTGTCACTGTTCATGCCCAGATTTCAAATTTGGGGGTTTTCAAAATTGAAGTAAAGGGTTTGTGCGTATGGTAAAAACGAAGGCTATGGATGTTTTAAAACCATAAAACATTAACAAATCAAGTGTTTAATCGAGCGATTTTAATATTGAACCCAAACCCGTAACCCTAAATCAAAGCACAGCATGTATAGCGAAGTATAAGGGTTAAAGTAAGTACCAAATGGTTCGTATGAAGGAGTAGAACAAGAATATGGGACTAGAAAGCGATGAAAAGCCGCAAAACGCTCGAATCGGTCGACGGAAAACGCACAGAAGCAAGTGACACAGAGACAGTTTGAGTGTCGGTGTGTCAGTGCAAGTGACGCTATAGTAATTTGAAAAGTGGTGAGGTTGAGTGTCGTGGGGAAGGAGTATTTATACACCGACCCTAGTATGCGTCACTCAACCCGACACTTATAGCGAAGCTTACCCCGACACTTACTGCGTCACTAAAGCGAGTGACGCAATATCGTAGCGTCACTTATGAAAGTGATGCTCAGTTCACTTTTAGTGAAAAAATTGCGATTTCATCGATTTTTCGCGTTGTGATTTCGGTACTCAAGTTTTTTAAAAAATGTAACTGTGACTTGGATAAAACTAAAATTACACTAACTTAAATAGAAATAAGAATGTAAATTTATAACTAACTTAGAGAATGTAAATTTATAACTAAAATTACACTAACACATTCTTTTTGGTGACGGAGTTGATATAGTCTGAGTAGGGATCATATCGGAATAACATGCATTTATTAGGAACAGTAAGTGTTATGTCGATCATCAGTATGTTTGTCCTCGTTAAATTTACTTGACATACTAAAAACACTTTTTATAAAAATTATTTCAAAACGATTATTAGTATGTGTATCCACTTAAACATGTTATACTCACATCTAGAAAGTATTTTATTATTATTGGTATGTGCATTTCGCTGTAGTTCCCACCATAGATATACATCTTATCTTAAGACATAGACCATGCTTCCATTTACAGATAGACTATTAAAAAATCAATTTTAAGAATCAAGTCAGCGGTGACAGGTCTGTACTTACGTACAACAGAGCGACATAGCTTGATTCAGGCTTAAGCAAAACCAGACTTGGTCAAACCATTTTGGCGACCTTGTAAGGTATCTTTAACGTTTTAAAGACTTTGCAAGTTCTTTGACTTGTGTTTGCTTAAGTTTAAAGTATATATTAATAGAAGCCAGGTCTATACTTACGTATAACAGAGGAAGCTATCAATATATACCCCCAAATGATATCAAATAAACATCTTTCACGAAAGCATGTCTAGTATAAATAAGAAATTAAGACTTTTGTCATACATCTAATGGTGTTATACCACTTGAAATAGACAGTTAATGATTAAGCTTCTTAAGACTTCTCAAAGTGTTTTGTATACCATGCTTACTAATACATCGTATGATGAAGACAATGTTTATAAAAACTGTTTTCAATACGTCAGATAAATCTACTGACACATCCAAGATAAACCTTAAATTTCCATTTTTATGCATGTCACCCAATGTACTATCATATCCCAAGTTGTTTACAGACACAACTTCAACGTCTATTTTAAAATGTAGCAACCTTGCTTTTCATTAATACTAGAAAGTATAATGAGTGGCAGTTGCGTTGGTTGCATATTTTTTTTTTTTTTTAATAAAATAGCATTTTAAAGATAATCGAAGTCACAAATTACTTTTTCGTAGTAAAGAACCTTAGACCGATCATGTTGACTAATTCATCAAATCGGGCTCTAGAAAAAGCCTTAGTGAATAAGTCAGCATTTTGTTTGAGGGTATCTATATGAACGAGGTCAATAAGATGTTTCTCATAGCAATCCCGTATGAAGTGAAACCTAATTTCTATGTGTTTGGTTTTAGAGTGTTGTACGGGATTGCGTGTGATTGATATGGCAGCAGTATTATCAATATGTATAGGAGTTAAAGTTAAGAGTAACCCGTAGTTGCGCAATTGGTGCTGAATCCAAAGAACTTGAGAACAGCAGCTTGCAGCAGCAATGTATTCGGCCTCCGCTGTTGAAGTAGAAACCGTTGTCTGCTTTTTGCATTGCCATGACACCAATCGGGATCCTAGAAACTGACATCCTCCTGTTGTAGACTTCTTATTCATGTTGCAGCCACCATAATCTAAATCTGAATAAGCAGAGAGCGTGAAGGTCTTCTCATTTGAATACCATAGACCGAGAGTGGGTCTATATTTAAGATAGCCAAAAATCCGCTTCACTGCCTTCATATGAGAAACCTTAGGACGTGCTTGATATCTTGAACAAATTGAAACCGCGAATACGATATCAGGCCTTGAGGCAGTTAGGTACATTAGAGAACCAATCATCGAATGATAATCCTTTTCTTTGCAGTCCTCATCATCATCAGCAGGTCCAAGATTATGGTTGAGTTCAATAGGAGTTCCATAAGGCTTACAAGTGAGCATATCATACCGTGTCAACATGTCATTGACATATTTCGACTGATGAATATACATCCTTTTGGATGACTGTTCAACTTGCACTCCTAGGAAGAAAGTTAGATCTCCCATTGCACTCATCTCGAAAGCTGACTTCATGACCTCTTCAAATTCTTTGCATAAAGCCTCATTCAATGATCCAAAAATAATATTATCGACGTACACTTGAACGAGTAACAAATCATCCCCTTTCCCTTTTGTGAAAAGAGTGCTGTCGATGGTGCCCCTAGAAAAACCGTTGCCCACCAGATGAGTAGCAAGCCTCTCATACCATAGTCGAGGAGATTGATGAAGTCCATACAATGCCTTATTTAGCTTGTAGACATAAGTTGGATTCACCGAATCTTCAAAACCTGGAGGCTGTTGAACATAAACCTCCGTATCAATCTTACCATAAATGAATGCACTCTTGACGTCAAGTTGCTTGACACGAATCCCTTTAAATGAAGCAAAAGCTAAAAATATACGGACAGACTCCAATCTGGCGACAGGGGCAAAGACCTCATCATAATCCAGTCCTTCAACCTGAGTATACCCTTGAACAACTAGTCGAGCTTTGTTTCTTGTAACAACCCCTCGATCATCCTTCTTTACTCGATATACCCATCGAGTGCCTTTTGGGTCAGCACCCTTGGGTAATGGTACTAAAGTCCATACCTGCAACTTGTGAAATTGTTGCAGTTCATCTTGCATGGCCTCGACCCAAGATGGATCTTGTAAGGCCTCCGAAACTTTCTTCGGTTCGGTTTGGGAAAGATGGCATGAATTAACAGTCGCCATAAATCCCAAAATCTGATCAGCTGAAGTATCCTTATCTTCAGCGATTGCTTCGCCTGATGTCTCGTTTGAACAGCAGAATGGGGATCACCAATAATGTTTTCAACTGGGTGATTCCTATGTATTCGGGTTACTGGAATGGCATCTGGCACAAGATTTAATTCCACGTTGTTCAAGTCACCTTCAGTGGCCGAAGCATCTTCGTTCTCTTCATTAATGAAGAAACGAGAATAATCTATGTCTTCTTCATCCTCTAAGAGAGGCATATCAGGATCATCCGGAAGATCCGCAGCATTTACAGTATTTGAAGAAGACGCAATGGTTGTTGATGGTGGTGTGGGTGTAGGATCAGATGCAGAAGAAGTGGTGGATGAAGATGCACACATTTGTTGTGTTGGAGTAGGTGATGGAGTGGATGTCGTAACGAGAATTGGATTGGGTGTTGTAGGAGGAGAATCAGATGTTTGTTGAAAAACATCGAGTCCATGAAGCATTGTGATTAACTCTTTAGTGTCGTCGTTCTCCGATACATTGAAGGAACTGAAGAGTTTCCCATAATTGAAGAACCAATCCGGACCCGTTCCTTGAGGTGGTTCTGTATATCGTAAACATTTTACCTCAAAGTGTTCCTCGATCTCGTTTGTTGATTTGTTGTATACCCGTTTGTTTGGAGAATTGACCGAATATCCAATAAAAATCCCTTCAACGGCTTTATCACCAAACTTAGGGACACGTTCTTTTGTTATCATGATCAAACAAGGACACCCAAATGGCTCCAGAAACTGCAGATTTGGCTTGCGATTGTTGAAGAGCTCATAACACGTTTTATTCTTCTTTTTAACCGAAAGTACCCGATTCAAAACGTAGCAAGCAGTATTAACTGCCTCAGCCCAGAAAATAATAGGAAGTTTGGAATCCGCTAGCATAGTGCGAGCAGTTTCAATAATGGTCCTATTCTTCCGTTCAGCAACTCCATTCTGTTGAGGAGTTCTCGGAGCACTGAATTGATGTTCAATACCCCTAGAAGCGCAAAATAACTCGAGAGTTGAGTTCTTGAATTCGGTTCCGTTATCGCTTCGCAGTCTCTTTACCTTTAAGTTGCATAGATTTGCCAACTTATCCAACAAATAAACTAAAATACCCGCTGTTTCATCCTTCGTTGCAAGAAAGTATACCCACGAGAACCGTGAGTAGTCATCTGTCACTACTAAACAGTAAGAGCGACCACTGATGCTCTTTGTGGAAACAGGACCAAAAAGATCCATATGCAGTAATTCCAACGGAGCATTAATGGAATTCACAACCTTAGACTTATGAGACTTCTTATGGAGTTTGCCCTTGTGGCAAGAAACACAGTCATCCTTCAAGGCGAAGGACTATTTCGGAACTCCACGAACCAAGTCGTTGTTGACTAGGAAATTCATTTTTCGGAAATGAATGTGTCCCATTCGTCTGTGCCAAAGGAGTGATTCCTTTTCTGAAGCCTTCGAAAGGAGACAAGTGTATTCGCTGGATGTCTCCACGGTTCGCATGTTCATCACATAGGTGTCATTTCTTCTAGGTGCACGCATTACAACCCATTCCTCTGGAATGACATACCCCGGCTTCAATATGACACACTCAGTCTTTGTAAATGATGTGGTATAGTCCTTATCACAAACTTGTGAAACACTTAGCAGATTATGTTGAAGTTCAGCCACATAATTTACATTCTCAAAGCTAACCTTTCCATTTGTTAGCGTCCCTCTACCCGAAATTGTTCCCCCTGTATCTCCAGCAAAAGCAACATGACCTCCTGCGTATGGTTTAATATCCACTAGGAGAGACACATCACCCGTCATGTGTCGCGAGCAGCCACTGTCCATGAACCATTCGCTATCTTTTACACGTTCAGACTGCTGCAACACATAAAAATGAGAAGATTAGTGAGAAACGGTGACCCAAGCCTTTACAGACTTAGGTCGACCATAGTCATCAACAATAAGCACATCAGATAAAACTTTATTTTTAAACAAATCAGATTTTAAATCTGATGTGTTATTATTGATGACATTTGAGTCTTCAGTGGACTCCTTTATCTTCCAAACCTTTGATGGTTCGGGATTTGGCTTGGAAACAATGTTGGGCTTTGGTTTTAACAAAGGATTTTGCCCAACACTAACTACTGCCTTAGCAGGCATGGAAGAGATAGAGTGATGCCTAGGAGGTGATTTTGAAAGGGAATTTCTGTAGAATAATGTCCTAGGCATATCTCTCCCATGACGCTGATGAAAGAGTTTGGGACAATCGCGGATCAGATGTCCTTGTTTCTTGCAGTAGAAACAAGAACGAGTCTCTCTAAACTGTTGAGGCAAAGGATTTACTGCAGGAAGTGGTGAAGCATTTCTATAACTTGAACATTTCGTGCATGTGATAGAAAATGCTTGTTTAGAAGTGGAAGTTGAGGCATGAGTTTTATCAACATGAACCTTTTCATTTGTCACCTTTTGTTTTACAACATTTGCCGGTGACTTTTGAGTTTGAAGTTTCACATTTAAAACTCCGTTTTCCTTTTTATTTTGAACCTTTGATACCGGTTCAACTTTTAAAATTTGTTTTTCAGGTTTAGCCTCAACCTTCTTAAACTCAGGATATTCCTGATCAGTAATATCCTCTATCTCAACAATCTCATCAGTATGAACTTGAGACTTCTTTTCAGCTTTAACAAACTGAGGCAATGGATACTCTTGCCTCTTGGTTTTCTCCGTTGTCAGTTTGTTTAGCTTGGCTTCTTTGGCCTTAATACCATATAGTTTGGTATAATCAACTCAGATCTCCTCAAGGCCTTGTTTAGCAATCGGGGGACAATATTCAGCATTAGAAGGTGGTGGTACTTGGTTATAGCCAAGACCTTCCTTCTTTTTGCCACTTGCTCCCTGCTTGCTAACAATCTCATTAAAGACTTGAGTGGCGGATGTTGAACCTAAGATTTTGCTTTTATGATTCTCAAACTCATTTTTCAAATCAGATAATTCTTTAGTCAACAATTCAATTTCAGTAAGATAACTTTTAATTGCATCTTGCTGGCTAAAGACCTTTGCCTTAAAGGTTTCGGTATCTAATTTATGAGCTTCAAGGTGTTGTTCATAAAGTTTTTCATTATCTAGCAAAAAGTTATTAGATTCATTAAGTTTAACTATCTTGTCCCGCAAATTTTGATTGTCTTTCTGATAGGCCTTAAGGGATTCAGTTAAGTTAACACACGAAACATAATTAAATGGCTCATTGGGTTCATTTGGTACCTCAGGAGTAATGTGAGCCATCAGGCATTGAAACTGTGCAGCTTGTGCACTCCAATCAAAAGCAATTGGCTCAAAAACAATCAAAGCGTTATCTACAGCTAACGATTTAGCTTCTTCTTTTTCATTTGCCTTGGGAGGATCCGGTTTAGTAAGACCCGACGATGGCATCCTGGGTTTCTCACATTCCCTTGCGAAGTGACCAAGGTTCTGACAGTTGTAACATCGAACCTTGATTTTGTCGAACCCAAATCCGGTCTTCCCATTACCTTCCAAACTCTTCCGTCCCGTTCTCTGCATAAATTTCTGAACCCTTCTGGAAAGCATAGCTATATTCCAGTTTAAATCCATCTGCTCCAAGTCATCGTCATCTAGCTGAGCATAATCTTCTTTGGTCATTTCCAAAGTAGTATTTGGTTGAGTAACCAAATCTTTGTAAGAACTAAGGAAAGCTGTATAGATCGCTGCTTGCTCTTGAATAGCTGGTGAAGATGAAACCTGCTGTTGTGATCCTTGAGTAATGGAGGGTGTGCCAGAAACATAAGCAGCATGTGATGCTCCAGCTGAATAAGATGGAGAATTGGTATCCGAGATGAATGCCATTCCTCCATAACTCTTACCAGAGTTAACTTGGCCTCCATAAAGTGAAGGATTTTATACAAAATCAGTTGACTTGCACTCTTTCTTCTTCAACTCCATAGCGTGTGCTTGAAGAACTCCTATCAGCTTATCCAAAGTCATACCATCCAATCCTTCACTTTCCTTCAAGAATTGGACTTTTACATCCCATGCACTTGGTAGAACATCTAATAGTTTCTTATTAATCTCAAGTGCTGTGAGATTATATCCACCCTCCGTTAATTCACTCACCAATTGTGAGTACCGGGTAAACAGTCCAGAGGTTGTCTCATTAGGTAAGGAGTCAAACAGATCGTACTGTTTCTTTATCAATTCCAGCTTAGCTTCCTTGTATTTTGCATTTCCCCCACACCTCGTTTCTATAGCCTTCCATAAATCATAGGTTGTGTCATGATGTTTAAACAGTCTCATGACATCCTTTGTTAAGCACATACAAATAGCTGAGTGTGCTTTTCTTTCTATCTGATATTCCTTCTTTTCTTGAGGTGTCATTGCCATAAAAGATTTTGGTGGAGGAACCGTCCGATAATCTCCTTCAGCCACTGGAGCCTCATATCTTTGTTTTAATGGGCCCCACAATTCCGGACAATGAAAGTCAACAAACTGTTCAAATCTATCCCTCCAGTAAGCATAATCCATGTCTGCAGTGAAAAGTGGGGGTTTATTATTGGAACCAATATCATTTCCCTGCTTTAGTATCTCCCTAATACCTCTAATATCTTCCTTGTCAGCAATAGAAGCCATTGAAGATATACCTGAAATTACACGCAAAAAACAAGAACTTGAAAACTAATTAGTACCAAAAAGGCGTCACTAGGTAAGTGACGCACCCAAGTGTCGCAGCGACTAGCGACACTTAGCAAGTGACGCTATCGAGTGACGTACAAAGTGACGGATGATACTATAAGTTAAGCAAATGACGTACTCAAGTGTCGTACTTGAGTGTCGTGCTAAATCAAATAGGCGTCACTAGTAAAAGTGACGCTATA
The DNA here is from genome assembly GCA_963422505.1 of Pseudognaphalium luteoalbum. Taxonomy (NCBI): domain Eukaryota; kingdom Viridiplantae; phylum Streptophyta; class Magnoliopsida; order Asterales; family Asteraceae; genus Pseudognaphalium; species Pseudognaphalium luteoalbum. The sequence goes on along the minus strand of OY730195.1, from coordinate 54,076,446 downwards.
AATCAAACAGGCGTCACTAACAGAAGTGACGCTTGAGGGTCAAGTGACGTGCAACGGTGACGCACTTGAGTGACGGTGTATAAGAGTAGACGACACTTAAGTTAAGTGTCGTATAAACCTCAAATGACGCTTCAAGTGACGCGTCTAAGTGACGGTAAAACCCTAATTTGGGATTAGATAGTGCCGCTATAAGTGACGCGTCCAAGTGACGGATCGAGTGACGCAAAACGGCTGAAAAATCCCAAAACCCTAAAAATGTTGAATTTTCGTAAACCAAACGAAAATTCTTTGAACCCTAATGGACGAAACCTGTTATTGATGAAGAATCTTGACTGTAAATCGCCTTAGCAACTCCAAAAACCGTATGTAATCTCAATTAATTATTCGAACAAAGCCGAAATCAACCCAAAATCGAACCTAAATGTCAATGTATTCACCTAGATGTCTCTGATACCAGTTGAAAGTGCCCCTTGTCGTGGACCTAGATGTCAATTGACAGCAATCGTAAGGCGGAATCAAACAATTGCTTGTATGGCTAACAACTCACAAACCGAACACAAGAAATTCAACAATGTAAACGTGTATATTAGATTGTATAACTGTCTGGGAACGATTACAATATGGTTTAGTCGACAAATGGTGCTAGGGTTTCGTCAACCCTAGCCGAAAACCCGTAGGTTTCTATTTATACTAAAAAGTCAGCCGACATGCGTCACTTGTGGAAGTGTCGCATGTGGCCGCCTTCATGCGTCACTTACCTAAGTGACGCTATGCGTCACTAAGGCAAGTGACGCCTAACCTTAAACACGAGTGTCGCATATAACAAAAACTATATTTCTATTAAGTAACTAACGACACTTATTACAACTCGATAGACCAACTGACAGACACCTAAAATGCATCAACATCTATATAGGGCCGTGATTGGATCACTAATGTATTTGACTGCCTCTAGACCTGATATTATGTTTGCTGTTTGTCTGTGTGCAAGATATCAGGCCAATCCGAAAGAGTCACATATGCAGGCTGTTAAACGGATCTTTCGTTATCTCAAAGGGCAACCGAAGCTGGGACTTTGGTATCCAATTGATGGAGACTTAGATCTCGTAGCTTATACTGATTCGGATTATGGAGGATGCAATCAGAATAGGAAATCTACAACTGGAGGATGTCAATTCTTAGGAGGTAGATTTGTTTCTTGGCAGTGCAAGAAGCAAAGCTCAGTAGCCATTTCTACATGTGAAGCTGAGTATGTTGCAGCTGGCAGCTGATGTTCTCAAGTTCTTTGGATCCAACAGCAACTGCGGGATTATGGGTTAATCATAATCAATACTCCTATGATGATTGATAACGAATCTACTATGTCGATAACCAACAATCCTGTGAAGCACAATAAAACTAAGCATATTGATATTCGACATCATTTCATTAGAGACTATGCTGAGAAGAAAATGATAAGGTTAGTTAAGGTTCCGACTGAGGATAACTTAGCAGACCTCTACACGAAGGCGTTCGAAAGAGCAAGATTTGAGACATTGGTTCAACTGAATGGAATGAGAAATCCAGAGTGATTAGTCTTCCAAGGGTATTTTTGTAATAATTAGTAGTTATTTTTGTGTACTTATTAAAAAAAAGGTGGCGTATAGCATTCAAGTGCTTGTTACCTGCGGGGAATCGCCTCCAATAAAAGAACAAACGAAGTTCTTTTAGAAAAAGCTTTAAGTTTTTAGCTGTAAAAACTTGAGAGATGATAGTACATTAGGAGAATAAGCCTAAGCATAATAACCTTAAATTTTAAGTATGATGTGTTAGTAGATTCTCATAAGTTGCACTAGAATAACGATTTTTAACTAGGATTACACTTATATTTATCTTATTATACACCTATATCCACTGATTATAACTTGTCCTTTTATTTAACAAGTGATAAGAATAAACTAAGTCTAGTCAGGTTCATTATATGATTTATTGGTAGGCAGGTTATGCTAAGATTTCCGAGCAGTTAAGAAGTACAAATTTCATGTGTCTTATCTTATGTGATCTGCTATATAACGTATGATAAATGTCTTAATTGTTGAATGATAGTACTGCCGTGCACTGTGATCTAAAATAAAAAAAAATGAATGATACAAAGTATCATAATGTCAAAAGGTGAGTTATATGTTTCTAAAGAGCATCATTTAGTAACCTCTACCTTACATATGAAAGATACAAAGTATCTCGTGTCAAGTGTATGTTATATGCTTCTAAAGAACATCATTTAGTAATCTCTACTTTGCTAATACAAGATACAGTGTTATGTGTTGTACTTGAATTTTTCAGTATGTTGTATAGTAGAAAACACTAGATATTGTGCACATTAACAATAAAAGTCTTGCTCAGAAATCTGTGTGTAATTTGTTTATGTGGACCATAATATCGGTAATCGTCTTGAACTGTCTATGATATTTGAATATTCACCTTTGTGAATAATAAGAAATAATAAGTTATTTTTCAATGAAGTGTTATATCATGTGGATAAAGGTACATAAGATATAATTTTATAAATATAAGTTTATTACTGATTAAAGTTGTGATTTTATTGTGCTTATATGAATTTCATGAGGTATGTATACTAACAATTGTCTTAAACTTGTTAACTTGTAATAATGTTACCTTATTCTTTCTAATATGATCCCTAAGCAGTTAAAATTTTAAGCGTGTTATATTAAGTTAGTTCATTTTCTTAGAATGTTAGTAGTTTTATTACTTTAAAGTTTTGTAATTATTTCTTAGAATTAATAAATAAAAGTTTTAATTATTCTTCTTGTATTATTTAGTGTTTACCCTTTGGAATTAAATTAAACTAGTTATCTTATATCCGTGTTGAATAAATGTAACAAATACAAGTGAAAAATAATTTTTATTTTAGACTTGTACGATATATATGGGTTTTAATTTATACTAACTGCTAAATTCGCGTTTTTGGAAAAAAACTTGCGAATTTGACTAGTCAACGCTGCGAAGAGAGACTAGTGTTGCGAAGCGAGTAAATAGTATAAACGGGGCAAGTCCAACCCACACTTGACATTTACTCTGCGAACCGAACCCAAACACCTCTGCGAATTGATCTTTTTGCGAAACTAACCGAAATTCACTTTTGGTTAATTTCTGATTTTATACTAAGAGGAAGGGTTTTTCGATCCGTGGAACTTTTACAACTTTTGATTACGCATCTTTTGCAGTAAGTTTCATGAGATTTCACCGTGTAATTTGTCAGATATCGATTGAAATATGTTTTTGAAGTTTACGGTTTGGTTTCTCACGGATTAAACTTAAATTAGTGATTTATAAAACCTAAAACTTGTTTACAATGCTTAATCGATGGTTAATGAACATGTTATAATCGATTAACTGCTTCGAAACACATTCGATTGCTAATTTGATGTTTGAATTCGTTGAGCCGATGGTCCTGCGAACCGAGATCTATCTCGCTTCGCAGCCCGCTCCAACAAATCGAGATGAGTCTTTCGAATTGACTTTTGTTGACCGAAGCGAAACGAACTCATTTCGTTTGACTTCAGTTGACCGAAGCGACCTGAGATATTTTGTTGACTTTCGTTGACCGAAGCGAAACGAACTTACCTCGTCTGACTTCGTTTGACTTGGGTTGACCGGAGCGACTCGAATTCAACTCGCAGAGTTTCTGCGAAGCGAGTTGACAGATTTAATTAATTGTATTTCTATTTTACATCGTTTGGTTACAAATAATTATAACTTGTTTTCGATTTGAGAATCGTTTGGTTACAAATAATTAACAAGTTACTTGGTTTTACATGTTTAGACTTACGAACTCATGTTATAAGTTAAATATGTGTAATAATTTAACACTTTAAGTTATCTCATATTGAAAGTCTTCCGACTCATAGCGTAGTCGAGCAGCGTGTCCTGATTTTTATCGGCGGTATGATAACTCAAATTGTTATTCTTAGCTAACGGACTTTATATATAATTTACAGAATATAATTGAAAACTTAATTTTTTTTTAATTGTTCAATTAAGTTTCAGTGAATTACGTTATTAGTTAATAGTATACTTAGACGTTTGATGATCTTTTTGATCATAATACGTTAAAGTGTAAATTATCTAATGTTCGTTACCTTAATCTTTTTGCTATTTGTGTAGTTTTGAATTACAGATATGGCTGCTAGATCATTTGAGAACACAACATATTGGTGAACTTAGATGTCAACGAGCGTGGTGCTGAGCGCTTTGAGCAGATTTTGACATACTTAGCACGTTTGAGAATTCGATTTGCTATTACCGAGTCACCTCCACTGAACAAAGACCTTCTTACGCAGTTTTGGATGAACATTGTATATGATGGTGCTGCTAACCCGCCTACTATACGTACGATGGTCAATCAGCATCCGATTTCTTTTACTGCTGATGATTTACGACAGCTACTGCATTTAGGAACTCCTGAGCAAGAAGCCGGTCCGGCTGCTTATTCAGCTGAATTTATAGAAGGAGCTCTAGGTCGTACAGGTTATTCAGGACCTAGGAGAGGACGCCAGTTTGTCAGGGCATTTGTACTAGGAGAGTGGAGATTTCTTTTTACTGTTATAGTATCTATTTTTGGGAACAAGAAGTCAGGATTAGATGAGCTTAGTTCTGAGTTGATGTCAGCTGTATTGTCACTGGTTTATAACAAACCATACAGTTTTTCTTCTTATATCTTTCCGTCCTTCAGAGGACAGATCACTGGAGCTGGTAGGACGTTGTTTATTCTTTATCCTAGATTTTGCATGCTTCTGATTCGAGCTCAAGTTCCAAACTTACCAGCTTATGTAGCTGATTTTCAAGTTGAGACCATAGGATTGAGAGGTTACAACGCTTGTTTTCTGTTATCCAAGCGTAAAGATGAGATTAAACCTGAGGCAGCTGATCTTTTTGGGCATCTTCTTGATGCTGATTATGTTGCTCCACCAAACAATGGTTGGATGGATGTCGGAGCTCATGTTCAAGCTCAAGCTCAACAACAACAACAAGCTCAACCTCAACCTCAACCTCAACCAGCAGCAGAGTCACAGGAGCTCATTGAGGATGTTTTACATCAGGCTACACACCCAGGACAGCAAGTTGTGCCTGAGCTAGCTGCTGAGGTTCTACATGAGGTTTTAATACAAATTGATGATGCTACCGATCCCTTGCTACGGGATATTGATAGTTATGTTGCACCACCTGAGGTAATTTTATAATTATATAGTAATATAGGTACTTAGTTGTTACATTATTATCATATTATTATTATATAATGCAAATGTTATAGATATTTAGTTAATTAGATAAAATTTCTGATTATTAGATATAAATATCTATGATCAGGGAGCTGAGACTGCAGACCCAGAGTTCACTCGACCTGAGGGTGAGCAGGGACAGCTTGATAGATCTGAGGGTTTACCTTCTAAGGTAATTATCAGATTAATCATAAATATATAGAACTTGTATGATAGAGCTTTTAGCTAATCATAAATGTTTAATATATTTAATATTTAGGATTCTGATGTTGGTCCATCTGGAGGCCGTGATGGTGAATCGGCTTCAGATGATGATGATAGTACTCCTTCTCCACCTCCAGATGCTGGTTATATTAGATACCGATCTCGGATGATTCCAGATACAGCACTGAAGGAAAAGAGAAAGGCTAAGGAAGTCGACCCAGACTTCAGTATTATTGACGAAGGTCCTGAGGAAGAGGATATACCTCTTATTACTCAACGCCGTAAGCGTTCCAGGACATTGACCATTCAGGATGGTATGTATTAATTATGGAGTTAAATAATCTTAACTTGTTGTTTATCAGGAGTTAAACTTAGACAGTTAATTCTGTGACAGTTTCTCGAGATACATCGCGAGTAGAGACGATGATACCGGTGGTTACTGAACCAGTATCTGTATCATCTGAGGTATGAGATAAACGTTTAGTACTACGTGTATTATATATATTTACTTAGAGATTGAGATAGAGTTATCTGTCACAATTACTTTGTTAATTATATTTAACTTTATAGGCTGAGAAACTGCTTGAGTCAGTGGAACCAGAAATGGTCTCCAAGACTATTGAGGAGGGAGTTGCGGAACTTGTGCATGATGCTCAGTTTCCGACCAATAAAGCTAGTAGATTTGCAGCTAGTCTTCTCAAGGAAGCGTTATATCAAGCTATTCCACCACTTACACGTGAATCTTATCTTGCTTCAGTGACACCGCCTGGACTGTAACACCCCCAAATTTATTGTTTAGCGGAAGCAGCATTTGGGTGTTACTAATCAATAATCATATCACAGAGATTAATAGTAAACGACCACTACATGCGTCGTTTTACATTTAAAATTGATAAAATAAAAGTTTACATCAAAATATTGTTTACATTAGCTCCTTTTGAAATTGAGAGATTTAAATACATAATTAAACTATACAAAATGTAATAATGCAGCTAAATCTCTGATTGTTTGCATGCTGACTCGAGCTAATGGATCTTGATTAAGCAGTCCAACCTACTGCTGGTCACCTGTGATACATGCTAAAATGGGTCAGCGAAACGCTGGTGAGCTCACAGGTTTGTATATCAACATATATTTGTATGAACCGCAAGATTTTATAATTGAATTTAAAATGCAATTAAGCAAAATAAAAGTTATACAGCCATGAGCACATAGTCTGAGCTTAACTTGAGTGTCAGGTCCAATTAAAGAAACCCAACTGAGTTGCCTCCTACGAGTGCCTAATCTACACTCGTCTTCCCAAATGCTAATACGTCCGTTTGACCAGTTAGTGCGTGCTAACCCGGACGAGGATTGTAAATCCTATATGATATCATATACTAACATTCACGCTACAGATGTATTACCAGACTATGCTATGGAGGGCTTTATTGATTAGTTGAAAACAACTCATGTAGTATTTGATTGAATTGTACTTGCATTCTACTTGTAAAACAAAACGAGCAATAATATCACACCCCTGATTGAAAAAGCAGTAAAATAGGGGCCATGAGACTCACCTGAGCCTTGAGTGTCTATTAAAATAACTTGAATTGATTAACTGTGAATTGATGTCCGAAGACTTGTAACCTGTCGGGCGTTCAAAACGCATAATGTTATATGAGTGAGTAGATGTCTCAACAGACCATCTATGTTTGTTGTCCAACAATTTGTTATGTCCAAATGTTTGATTGTTCAACTTTGTTTATCAAAAACGTGTACGACCCGTTGGTGAAAGTTTATAATAATAATTCTTTAAGACATTATTATTAATTCTGTGTCATTGTATACATTGTTACAGTATGTATCATGTGTGGTTATAAGTGGTTACCCATGTTCAATACTTAGTGAAGAAATAAATCCCATAAATTTTGTCTTTAGCGACACTAGTAGCGACACTAGTGTCAGTGTCGCAAGTCATGCGACACAAGGGTAAGTGTCGCAGTGTATGCGAGTGTCGCAGGTCATGCGACACTAAAGTCAATATCACAGTGAGTTTATGCGACACTAGGGTCAGTGTCGCATTAAGGTCAGTGTCGCAGTGAGGTTATGCGACATTAGGGTCAGTGTCGCATGTTCAAACAAATTTTCAATAAGTAGCGACACTATGGTAGTGTCGCAGGTAGTGTCGCAGTTAGTGTCGCAGGTCATGCGACACTAGCGTCTGGCCAAATTTCTATTTTTAGCCCAAGTGTATCCAAGTGTCGGTTTTCGTTCGGGAAACTTTCTAAAATTAGTTTTTGGTCCAAGTTACTTAATTAAGTCAACCAAACCCATTTTTGTTACCACTTTCCAAAAATAGTAAGTTTTTCGAAAACTAGCCACTTTTGTTGACTTGGTCAAACTTACTCGGTTTGACCCGAAACTTTCACCCAACCCAAATATCAGTTTATAGAGTCTAAATAAATTGACGGTTTGTGTCCAAGTTCACCAAGAGTGTCGATTCTTATAAAAGTTCCAAATATTTAAGATTTCACATTTCGACTTTTTGTCGGTTTATTCCACCATGTGTCTAACATATTTCTGGTCCCCAACCAAGTCTCACCAATTTTTCTAACTGATCTTCTATGTGTTTAGGGTCTAACATATATTTTTTCAAGAGTCTTAAGCCCATGATCATAGAGAAACAATTTAATTTGTCATGCATAGTCCAGTTTCTGATTTTTAGTCAGGTCAGTCCCAAAAATCGATAAATAGAGAAAAATACGTTCAGATCTGGTAAAAACGTAAAACATGAAAGTTGTAGATCTTGTCAATACGCAAATTTTAAAAAAAATGCATCTTCTAACTCTTCCTGGAACGCAAGTTATGACATTTTTAGTAATCTGTGTTTTTCTGGACAGATTGTGTGTTCGTTGTGAAAAATTCATAAAAACGTATTTCAAGTTTATATTTGGACATAATCTTGTTAGGTGAGCTTTATAACATGTAAATAAACAATATGAAAGTAAGATAAAGTTTCCTTACAAAGATTTTGATGGAAATGAGATGAGAAAAAAGAGGAGTTGTTGTTGAGCTTCTGTTCTTTGTAAAATAGTGACTTTGATGGTGGTGTTGCTATGGTGGTTTATGGTGGTGATGATGGTGGTTGAATGGTAGTTGTTGGTGGTTTTAATCTCTGGAAATTAGAGAGAGAAGTGATAGAGAGAAGGTGGAGAAAATGTGAGTAAAGGAGTTAGTGGAAATGAAAGTGAATGGGATATGATGTAAGTATCCACTAAGTCTTCACTTGCATGAAGATTTAGTGGTTCATGTGGGTGGTGACCACATGGGGCCACATGGGGAAGGGGGGGCCGGTCTAGGGGGCCCACACAAGGGTATTTTGGTCATTTTATCATTTATTCGATTTGTGCTTCGTGCGGTGTTCGTTTTCTCGTTCGGTTTGGTGTTTAAACGTTTATTACGCGTTTTTAAGTAATGATTTAAATTTCAATACTTTCACTTGAAGTGTTCTTTCTAAATACTTGGAAAAACATTTATATAGATGATTCGTTAATCTAGGGATCTCGATTTGCTCGTTCGTTGTACGGATTTTAAATCACGTAACTGTTGTTTGTACGATACGAATTGATTACAAAGTATTATTATCAAGATAATATTTTGGGAAAGATAGTGTTATTAAATAATGTTATATTATTTAATAAAATTGTTTCACCAACGTTCGTATTTAATTGAACCGAAATACATTCGATTTGAAACTTGTACGATTTAATCGAATCGCATAATTGTATATATTCAACAATATATATATCGGTACATTAATTAGCCTAACACAGAACTAATTACATGTATTAATGATTGATTAGGCACTAATTACTAGCCCTAAATTGACGGGTGTCACATTCTCCCCTTGTTAGGAGAATTTCGTCCCGAAATTTAGTTTGAAGTCATGTTTGAAGTAGCGTCAGCAAATAACTGAGGATACTTGAGTCGCATCTGGTCCTCCCGCTCCCAGGTGTATTCTGGCCCACGCCGCGAATTCCACCTGACTTTGACAATGGGAATACGACTTTGTTTGAGTTGTTTGACCTCACGGTCCATGATTTCGGCGGGTTCTTCAACAAAATGAAGCTTGTCGTCAACTCGAATTTCATCGAGTGGAATGATAAGTGTCTAATCAGACAGACACTTCTTTAAATTTGAAATGTGAAAAGTGGGATGCACACTGCTGAGTCGGATGGCAGCTGCAATCGATATGCCACTGGACCTATCCTCTCGAGGATCTCGAATGGTCCAATGTATCGAGGATTCAATTTCCCGCGTTTACCGAATCGGATAACACCTTTCCAAGGTGAAACTTTGAGTAGCACTCGATCCCCAACCTGGAACTCGAGTGGTTTGCGTCTCACGTCAGCATAGCTTTTCTGACGATCACGTGCGGCTTTCAGTTTGTTTTGAATCTCGTAGATTTTCTCATTTGTTTCGTGAATGATCTCAGGACCAGTGAGTTGACTGTCTCCCACTTCGGTCCAACAAATAGGTGATCGGCACTTACGACCGTAGAGTGCCTCGAAAGGTGCAGCCTTAATGCTGGTGTGATAGCTGTTGTTGTACGAAAATTCGCACAATGGTAGATGTTTTTCCCAGTTTACACCGAAGTCAACTACGCAAGCTCGTAGCATGTCTTCCAGTGTTTGAATTGTCCGTTCACTTTGGCCGTCGGTTTGCGGATGGTATGCGGTACTCATATCAAGACGGGTACCCAATGATTTTTGAAGTGATTGCCAAAAGTGAGATGTGAAACGACTATCCCTATCCGAGATAATCGAGATTGGAACTCCGTGTCGAGAAACAACCTCTTTGATGTAGATTTGTGTGAGGCGTTCCATTTTGTCGGCTTCCTTGATTGCCAGAAAATGAGCAGATTTTGTGAGACGATCGACGATCACCCAAATGGTATCGCAACCGCTCGATGACTTTGGTAGTTTGGTTATGAAATCCATGGAAATTTGTTCCCATTTCCATTCAGGAATGCTGGGTTGTTGGAGTAAACCAGAAGGTTTTTGATATTCGACTTTGACTTTTGAGCAAGTGAGGCACTTGCTGACGTATGTAGCGATTTCAGCTTTCATATTTGGCCACCAATAGAATTCCTTGATGCCATGATACATTTTGTCGGATCCAGGATGAATAGAATATTTGGACTTGTGAGCTTCATCCATCACCAAGTCTCGTAGATTTCCAAAACTGGGTAACCAGATTCGGTTTGAGAAATACCTAATCCCGTTAGGCTTGATTTCGAATTGTTTGTCCATGCCTCGCAAGGCTTCGTTTTTGATGTTATCGGTTTTCAGAGCTTCGAGTTGAGCAGTGAGAATCTGAATGTTCAGATCATTATGAATAGTTATGCTGAGGGCTCGGACTCGAAGTGGTTTCGTTCGTTCTTTTCGACTGAGGGCATCGGCAACAACGTTTGCTTTGCCCGGATGGTATTTGATCTCACAATCGTAGTCGGTAAGCAATTCGACCCACCGACGTTGTCTCATGTTGAGATCCTTCTGATCGAAGATGTGTTGGAGACTCTTGTGGTCGGTAAAGATTGTGCACTTAGTGCCATAGAGGTAATGTCTCCAGATTTTGAGGGCAAAGACGACAGCTCCCAGCTCGAGATCGTGGGTGGTGTAGTTCTTTTCATGAATTTTGAGTTGTCGTGAAGCATAAGCAATAAATTTGTCTCGTTGCATCAACACGCAGCCGAGACCTTGATGAGAAGCATCGCAGTATACCACGAAGTCATCGGTGCCTTCGGGTAATGATAGAATCGGAGCACTGCAAAGCTTTTGTTTCAGAAGTTGAAATGCTGACTCTTGTTTATTAGTCCAATCGAACTTTTTGTCTTTCTGAGTCAGGGTTGTGAGTGGTTGAGCTATCTTTGAGAAATTTTCAATGAATCGCCGATAATACCCGGCAAGACCCAAGAATTGACGTACTTCAATTGGAGATGTTGGTGCTTGCCAGCACTTGATGGCCTCAATTTTTGATGGATCGACATGGATTCCTTGACTATTAACAACATGTCCAAGGAATTGAACGGATTGTATCCAGAACTCACACTTGGAGAATTTGGCGTAAAGCTCTTCGTGTTTAAGTAGTTCTAGAATGGTTTTGAGGTGTTGCGCGTGTTCTTGTTCACTTCGCGAGTATATGAGAATGTCGTCAATGAAGACAATGACAAACTTGTCAAGATATGGTTTGCACACCCGATTCATAAGATCCATGAATACAGCCGGTGCGTTAGTTAGGCTGAATGGCATTACTTGAAATTCATAATGCCCGTAACGAGTTCGGAAAGCAGTTTTCAGGATATCGATGTCGCGAAATCGAAGTTGATGGTAACCAGACCGAAGATCGATCTTTGAATAAATACTTGACCCTTGTAGTTGGTCAAACAGGTCATCAATACGAGGAAGTGGATAACGGTTCTTGACGGTTAGTTTGTTCAACTCTCGATAATCGATGCACATTCGGAAAGAACCGTCTTTCTTTTTGACAAATAGGACCGGAGCTCCCCAAGGTGAAGAACTCGGTCGAATAAATCCTATATCCAGGAGTTCCTGTAACTGGGTGGACAGTTCCTGAAGTTCGGATGGGGCTAATCGGTATGGTGCTCGAGCCACAGGCGCAGCACCTGGCACGAGGTCAATTGAGAATTCAACCTGTCTTGGCGGTGGCAGACCAGGCAGTTCTTCGGGAAAGACTTCTGGAAAGTCTCTAACGATTGGCACATCCTCAAGTCGCTTCTCCTCTGACTTTTTCTCCGTGATGTGCGCGAGGATTGCTGGATAACCCTTTCTCAGGAATTTACGAGTTTTCAAGCAAGATATGATGTTTAGTCTCGTCCCACCGGTCTCCCCCTGTATGACTAAGGTTCTACCGACGGCGAGAGGAATACGAACGAGTTTATCATAACAAATGATTTCAGCGCGATGTTTGGACAACCAGTCCATACCAATGATGACGTCGAAACTTCCAATTTCAACAGGCATAAGATCGATTGTAAAGATTTCGTTGGCTAGGTTTAAAGTGCAATTAGGTATCACACTATCAGTTTCTATGAGTTTGCCATTTGCAAGTTCTACGGTGTACTTAACATCTAGGGCAATAGGTGCAATATTAAGTAGAGGGTAGAACTCATCGGAAATAAAACTTCTATCGGCACCAGTATCAAACAGAATAGAAGCAGATAAGTTGTTGAGGAGGAACATACCCGTGACCACATTTGGGTCCTGACGGGCATCCCCGGAATTGAGTACGAACGCTCTTCCCCTTGCGTTGTTGTTATTTGTGTTGTTGTTATTGTTGCCCTTGTTCTTGTTTTTAGGACATTCGTTCTTGAAGTGTCCTGTTTCTCCACACCCAAAGCAGGATTTGGGTTGGTTGGAATTGTTGCGAGAGGTGTTGTTGTTGGATTTGGGGGCTCGACAATCTCGGGTCAAGTGCCCGTACCTCCTGCAGTTGTTGCAGGGCGTACTGCATGGACCATCGTGGTGGTAGTTACACTTGGAACAATATGGCTTGTCCCCAGTGTAAGCACGTTTGGGTTCAGAATTGGTATTGTAAACTTGGATGGTGTTGGATTTCTTGTTCTGGTTGTTGTGGTGTTCAGAAGGTTTGCGTTTGTTGTAGTTGGAGGAGGATGTATTGGGTTTCTCATGGCTGATAACCATTGCCATGAGTTCATGTGCTAGCCGGATAGCACTTTCAGTAGTGGTTGGCTTGGATGAAGCGACATTCCCTTGGATATTTTCCGGGAGGCCGCGGATGTATCTTTTGATGCTCTTCTCCTCCGGATCAACCAAACCCGGGCATAACAGTGCAAATTACTGGAATTTGGTGGTATATCCAGCGATGTCAGTTCCCTGCACAGTCAGGTGCCAGAACTCTTCTTCCAATCGATGTAATTCTTCTTCAGGGCAGTATTTTTCCCTTAGCTTTTTCTTCAATTCAGCCCAGGGGAGTTGGTTTGCTATTTCGATGCCTACAGAGTTGGCGTGGGTGTTCCACCATGTAAGTGCACCTTCCTGAAAGGTGTAAGCAGAGAATTTGACCTTGTTTTCCTCAGCACAGTTGCAGAGGTTGAAGACGGATTCCATACGTTCAATCCATCGGATCAGACCAATGGCACCTTCCGTGCCCTTGAAGTAGAGTGGTTTGCAGCTAAGAAAATCCTTGTAAGAGCAAGGTTTGATAACAGGAGTATTGACTGGAGTTTCGTCATTGTTTCGTGAGTTTCGGGGTGAATCCCGAGCAGCTAAAGCATCGGCCACTGCTCGAGATACGACAGCAGCAAGTTCGGCATCACTGTAACTTTTCCTCTTTGGCGGCATGATTCTTCAAGAAAGAATGAGAGGTACATAAGAAATTGCACCAGGATGATAATTACGATAGATGTATATATGTAAGAAGGGTAATATACAACATCACAGAGTAACAATCATATTGTAGAAATAACGAAAGAGATTGTCAATTCATAATACGAAGTCAAACGATTATAGAAAATTTCTAGCTAGAGGTTTCAAAAGTTACAGACTTAGAAGTTTTACAAAAGTTCCGGGAATTATTACATCCGGTCGAATTACATAGGTCCTATGAAAGCATAATAGAGTACAGGTTCAGCCTAAGCTAATCCTGACGTAGATTGAGTTGTGGCAGTAGTGTGGTGAGACGGTCCACAGATTCTGCAAGTCTGCTAACCATTCGGAGGGCGTCCTCGGTTTCCCTTAGATGTGTCTCGCACTGGTTCAGCCTTGATTGTAGGACAGAAATTTCGTTTCGGATGCCAATCACTTGGTTGTGGACAACTTCCATGGTTTCGACGGTTTCACCCAGACGATTGTCAAGGGTGTTCACGTGGTTGATTGTATGTTCATGATCCTCGGAGATTTGATTGATGCGTTCAAGTGATGTGAGTCTCCAGTTTTCATTGGTTTCTTGGAGTTCGATATCCATAGTATCAAGTCGTTGTTCGTGTCGGTGTAGCCTAGTGGCTAAATCTGACAAAGTGAAGTGAATGGGGTATGGGTCAGCTCGAGGCAACCTGGTGTTCCTCCTAGCTACCCTTGGATTACGCAATCCATACGGATGAGAGCGTGATGAATTGGGTGGTGTGTTTGCCATTCTGAGACAAAGCGTTAGAAAAAGTGAGGCCTATATTCATATAATACATATATAATATAGCCTAAGATATTGAACGTGAGAGAGGCCTATCTATGTATATATATATATATCACATAATAGCCTAAAGTGTCTAACACAGACATATTTGAGTCCCGGTTCTCTCGAGGTCAGAGTCAACTAGTGTATCCTGTTCAGTCATGACTCCTTTCAGATCTCACATCATATTCTTTTAATTGTACATAGTTGATCAGGCTATGTTAAATTAAACCAATACAATGCAATCGCTGAACCTAATCATACTTAATAAGGAATACTGCCTAATGGTCATAGTCTAGGCTTACTAAATGCAACCTAGTTCACTATAACCTTAGGCTCTGATACCAATCTGTAACACCCCCAAATTTATTGTTTAGCGGAAGCAGCATTTGGGTGTTACTAATCAATAATCATATCACAGAGATTAATAGTAAACGACCACTACATGCGTCGTTTTACATTTGAAATTGATAAAATAAAAGTTTACATCAAAATATTGTTTACATTAGCTCCTTTTGAAATTGAGAGATTTAAATACATAATTAAACTATACAAAATGTAATAATGCAGCTAAATCTCTGATTGTTTGCATGCTGAATCGAGCTAATGGATCTTGATTAAGCAGTCCAACCTACTGCTGGTCACCTGTGATACATGCTAAAATGGGTCAACGAAACGCTGGTGAGCTCACAGGTTTGTATATCAACATATATTTGTATGAACCGCAAGATTTTATAATTGAATTTAAAATGCAATTAAGAAAAATAAAAGTTATACAGCCATGAGCACATAGTCTGAGCTTAACTTGAGTGTCAGGTCCAATTAAGGAAACCCAACTGAGTTGCCTCCTACGAGCTTAACTGTGAATTGATGTCCGAAGACTTGTAACCTGTCGGGCGTTCAAAACGCATAATGTTATATGAGTGAGTAGATGTCTCAACAGACCATCTATGTTTGTTGTCCAACAATTTGTTATGTCCAAATGTTTGATTGTTCAACTTTGTTTATCAAAAACGTGTACGACCCGTTGGTGAAAGTTTATAATAATAATTCTTTAAGACATTATTATTAATTCTGTGTCATCGTATACATTGTTACAGTATGTATCATGTGTGGTTATAAGTGGTTACCCATGTTCAATACTTAGTGAAGAAATAAATCCCATAAATTTTGTCTTTAGCGACACTAGTAGCGACACTAGTGTCAGTGTCGCAAGTCATGCGACACTAGGGTAAGTGTCGCAGTGTATGCGAGTGTCGCAGGTCATGCGACACTAAAGTCAATATCACAGTGAGTTTATGCGACACTAGGGTCAGTGTCGCATTAAGGTCAGTGTCGCAGTGAGGTTATGCGACATTAGGGTCAGTGTCGCATGTTCAAACAAATTTTCAATAAGTAGCGACACTATTAGCGACACTATGGTAGTGTCGCAGGTAGTGTCGCAGTTAGTGTCGCAGGTCATGTGACACTAGCGTCTGGCCAAATTTCTATTTTTAGCCCAAGTGTATCCAAGTGTCGGTTTTCGTTCGGGAAACTTTCTAAAATTAGTTTTTGGTCCAAGTTACTTAATTAAGTCAACCAAACCCATTTTTGTTACCACTTTCCAAAAATAGTAAGTTTTTCGAAAACTAGCCACTTTTTCGAAAACTTTCACCCAACCCAAATATCAGTTTATAGAGTCTAAATAAATTGTCGGTTTGTGTCCAAGTTCACCAAGAGTGTCGATTCTTATAAAAGTTCCAAATATTTAAGATTTCACATTTCGACTTTTTGTCGGTTTATTCCACCATGTGTCTAACATATTTCTGGTCCCCAACCAAGTCTCACCAATTTTTCTAACTGATCTTCTATGTGTTTAGGGTCTAACATATATTTTTCCAAGAGTCTTAAGCCCATGATCATAGAGAAACAATTTAATTTGTCATGCATAGTCCAGTTTCTGATTTTTAGTCAGGTCAGTCCCAAAAATCGATAAATAGAGAAAAATACGTTCAGATCTGGTAAAAACGTAAAACATGAAAGTTGTAGATCTTTTCAATACGCAAATTTTAAAAAAAATGCATCTTCTAACTCTTCCTGGAACTCAAGTTATGACATTTTTAGTAATCTGTGTTTTTCTGGACAGATTGTGTGTTCTTTGTGAAAAATTCATAAAAACGTATTTCAAGTTTATATTTGGACATAATCTTGTTAGGTGAGCTTTATAACATGTAAATAAACAATATGAAAGTAAGATAAAGTTTCCTTACAAAGATTTTGATGGAAATGAGATGAGAAGAAAGAGGAGTTGTTGTTGAGCTTGTGTTCTTTGTAAAATAGTGACTTTGATGGTGGTGTTGCTATGGTGGTTTATGGTGGTGATGATGGTGGTTGAATGGTAGTTGTTGGTGGTTTTAATCTCTGGAAATTAGAGAGAGAAGTGATAGAGAGAAGGTGGAGAAAATGTGAGTAAAGGAGTTAGTGGAAATGAAAGTGAATGGGATATGATGTAAGTATCCACTAAGTCTTCACTTGCATGAAGATTTAGTGGTTCATGTGGGTGGTGATCACATGGGGCCACATGGGGAAGGGGGGGCCGGCCTAGGGGGCCCACACAAGGGTATTTTGGTCATTTTCTCATTTATTCGATTTGTGCTTCGTGCGGTGTTCGTTTTCTCGTTCGGTTTGGTGTTTAAACGTTTATTACGCGTTTTTAAGTAACGATTTAAATTTCAATACTTTCACTTGAAGTGTTCTTTCTAAATACTTGAAAAAACATTTATATAGATGATTCGTTAATCTAGGGATCTCGATTTGCTGGTTCGTTGTACGGATTTTAAATCACGTAACTGTTGTTTGTACGATACGAATTGATTACAAAGTATTATTATCAAGATAATATTTTGGGAAAGATAGTGTTATTAAATAATGTTATATTATTTAATAAAATTGTTTCACCAACGTTCGTATTTAATTGAACCGAAATACATTCGATTTGAAACTTGTACGATTTAATCGAATCGCATAATTGTATATATTCAACAATATATATATATCGGTACATTAATTAGCCTAACACAGAACTAATTACATGTATTAATGATTGATTAGGCACTAATTACTAGCCCTAAATTGACGGGTGTCACATGGACCATCAACAATTTCTGTTATTCCGACGACTGATGCTGAAAGGATTACATCCTTAGAGTCAAGAGTTAAGGAATTGGAACAGAGTACATCCAGGATTCTAGGGTTGTTGGCTGAGAATGTTTCTCTTGCTTAGCAGATGGTTCATATCAGTGAATCACATTTGACTCTGCTGAAGACTCATGATACTTTGCTTGCTGATTTTACTGCCCAACGACTGAAGCTTGAACACTTAGAACGTTTGGTGTTGAGAGTGCATTCAGGACAGTCAGCTCAGGGGGAGATAATGATATATCAAGAAGCTTGCAAAGAGGATGAGTTAGCTAAGAAGAGAAGAGATGATAAAGATGATGATCCCAACACTCAGAAAGATGGTGAGCCGACTGGTCCTTCAAAGACTGGTGAGCAAGCTATTATTCAGGGGGAGTCTGCATGTGTTGGTGTTAGTGGTGATGGTGCTGGTACAAGTGCTGCGGGTACAAGAGAAGCTGGTAAGACAGCTTAGACTTGTGTAGATATTTGTATTTATAATTTAGTTGAATTATAATTGTAACTGAATAATTGTAACTTAATAGTTTTGGTAATTTATTCGGCTTGAGATTATTATTACAAGTTAAATATATTAGAAATTGTTTAAGTTATTTGATTCTAAAAAGTTAAATAAATTAGTGATCGAAAGTCTTCTGACTCATTGAGAAGTCGAGCGGTGTGTTCTGATTTATTTAAGCGGTCAAAGTTTATTTTAACTTAGACATTTTAGACTTGAGAGTTTTTATAACTGACAAGTTATAAATGTATGATTTTTAACTAGACAAATGATATATATAATTTAAAGATATAGTTGAAAGTTAAGTTGTGGTGATATAACAGTTCAATTAAGTCTTAGAAATTATGTAAGGTAATTAATAGTGAATTTAAATGCTTGGTGATTATTCACAATGCATTAGAATTTAAAGTTAATTAATATTTGTTAAGTGTTTATAAGACTTAAGAATTCTTTGATTGATTCAAGATAATTAATAAAACAATTATAAGCTATATAGATTGGTTATACTAACACAATTGAAATAAATAATGAAATTTTTAGATTGATTCAGAGAAATCAATAAAAGAATTTATATTATTAATTTGATTTGTATAGGTATGGAAATGCTAGAATTAAGTGACTCTGGATGTGATATACTTGATGAAATCGATGATGAAATTGATTTTGATCTTGAAGAAGGAAAATTTTTACTACCTGAAGATTGGACTGCTGTACCTGAGAATGTACAAGACATTGGTGTAGATCTAGATGCAAATATTGATGAACACCATGTGAGTCCATCTAGGACAGAAGTTATTATTGAAAATGATCAAGGTCCAACAGTTGTCGATGTAGATGAAGAAATCGATGACTCAACCGATTCTGAAAATGATGAAATCTTGATTCCTACCAAGAATCCAGCAGTTTTTCTTAGAAAACTTCCAAAACAGAAAAAGAAGGTTGGAGTTTCTGAAGTTGATATAACTGGGAAACGGAAACCTAAAAGAGGGATTATTGGTTGGTACTTTGACTCTGAGCTGAAGCTGTTTGCTATTAAAAGGTTTGATGGAGTTCAATATTTTGAGCAAAAGCTTGCAGTATTTAGTTCTTTGCCTAGATTTGAGATTCATGATTTGGCTCGATTATCTTTGAATAATCCTAGTGATGATTTTGTTGGAAAATATGTTGAACACATAATCAAGACTGAGGTTAGAGCTAATAAATTTGAAAAGATTAAGCCAAGAAAAGGAAAGACTATTAAACTGGTAGAGAGAAGTCAAAGGACAGGAAGAAGAAGAAGAAAGAAGATTTATCCATCTGTTAAGTGTGTACAACAAGTTCCACTGAAGACAATGCCACAAGATATTCTGGGAAATATGAAGAGTTGACATGTGGATTCAGAGACTGGAGAAGCTGTCATGGTTGAATCTGATGATGAGGTTGAAGGTGGTGAGAGAGAAATCTTCAGAGTTTATGACCATCGACACCTAATGAACATGTCAAAGAAAGATTTGATAAAGTTGAATGAAAATAGAATCTTGACGACAGTAGCATGGGGTGATTTAGTAAGTGATTATCAAATGATGGTTAAGACTTGTATCAAATTGAAGATTTATGCTGGAAGTAAGATTTACAAGTAAAAATCAAAGACAACTTGAAGACATAGTAGCATAGACGCTAGAGCTATTGTCAAGGGGGAGTCTGTTGGGACATGTATGTGTGACAACAGATCTAGCTTGTAATAGTACTAGTGATTATTGTAATCAAGTTTGTACAATTGATTTGGATTTGTAAATGATATTAGTTTGGTATTAATATTCGTTAAATATATTAGTATGTTAAAGTATTAGACGAATATCGAATACGAAGTTACAAACTAAAGTTTGCGAGATGAAATCTCAAGTCGCAGAACTTAATCCTGCGAGATGAGATCTGGGCTCGCAGAGCAGCGAACCGAGTTGAACTGGGCTTGGTCGTGGGCTGCGAGTTGAACTCGAGTCGCAGAACCCATCGACCTGCGAGTTGAGATTGGCTGAAACATATAAATACTTAAATAGGTCAAATCGGTTTAAGACTTTTGCAATTCATTTTTCCAGAGAACTAAAAATGATTCTAAGCATTCTTAAGGTTAGGTATTGATATATTAATATTAATTAATCGATACAAAACTTTATGGATTAATCAATTCGCTATTATCTTGCGAAACAACCCGTTCACATATCGTGAACCAAGTATTGAGGAATTCCGCGCCTTAATACCTAAGATAACCTTGTTATCGATCCACGTACTAGGGACTTACACATCTGTATAGAGAATTATTCTAGTACCTTTGGATATGTACTAAGAAGTTTAGTTTTGAGACTTTTGGGTTTTGACTCTTTCCATGGATGAAGATTTATTGATTTATTCTTCAAGTATGAAGAGTGAATATGCTATTATTATTTTTATTTTGAATTAATCAAGTAGTTAACTAATTAAGCAATGTAAAATTATTAAACTGCTAATTTTCTGTTGTAATTTTATTATATGTATATACAATAGTGTCTAATTATGTAGTTTAGAATTGCCAATTTTAATGTATTTAACATTATTTGACTATGATATTATTAATTGCAACGAACCTAGATTTAATTTTTGTGTGAATTTTTCATGTTTGTGATTCTTTAATGGGCAAATGACCTATAAACTAACGTAAATCTGATTAAAAATTGAACAAATATACATCCCATGTAATGACTATTGGGCTAGAATCACAAGCCCAAAAGTTTGTGGTTAACCGTTTTAACTGAAAAAAAATAACCCACCCGGAGAAAATAACCGATAACCGACCCACCTTTTAACCGAAACTGATCGGTTTCTATTATCCGTTAACCGAAATTTCGGTTATGGGTGCGGTTTTGGGTCATAACCGACCCATACTCACCCCTAGGTTTTTTATTGGATCGGTTAGTGCTCCGGTTACAATGAGACTGGTTCAACCGGTTTACTATTATTTAATACGGAGTAATTATACCAGTTGTACTTGATTCTTTTCTTCCACACTAAAATCAAATAAAATGAAAAGGAGCCACATCGAAAAATGACGAAAATTGAATACTTCGTAAGTTCGTATATCTAGACTTGATATATTAAGAATCGATTTTTTAAACGAAACAGGTTTTTGTTTTGACCCGGTCCAATCCGGTCAACTGGTTCTGTGTTCGATCAAACTGCCCATTTTGTACTATAAGAATCGAATCGATTTTGTATCTAGATCCGGTTCGATCGGTTCAACCAGTTTTCAAAACATTGATCCAGACACCTTCACATTTTTGTTTCTATCCTACTTGTTCTTTCCAAAAATTGAGAAAGATGTCCATTCCTAAATTTCAATTCTTTTTATTATACATCACCATCAATATTTCTCACTAAATGTAAAATAGATCCAACAACTTTGCCATTGCTATCACTATGACAAAATTACTACTACCACCACCATAGTTGTCAACGATGTTGTCGGAAAAGGTAATATTAATTGAAGAGAATGACTGGAGATGGCATGTTTTAGTCAGAGAATGAGAGAGTGGGCCGACGACGTAAAAAGCAGTCAGAGATGGTCGGATTTGGCTTCATTAGTTGATTTTGTGATTTAGGGTTTTGGAGTTAAGTAGTGAAAGAGGCCGAGAGGGAATGACATTTTTACTCCACTTTTTCTATGCTTGAAATAATAAAGGAATATATATGATATATCAACACTACAATAAGTCGGTAGCATGCTGTCTTGGTCCCGCAGATCTAAGAATCAAATGATATGCATTTCGTCAATGCCTCATCCGAGTAAGACTTGGCAAGAACACATGTCAGATATCAATAAAAAATAGTTCCACATATTTTGTCACATTAATCACAGTGTCACATAATTCAATCATATTGTCCAAAAGAAAACAGATTCACAACATGAAAACAATTTGAAAATAGTTGAGTAATAAGTTGACCAATTCCAATACTCCCCCTCAAGCTGGAGCATGAAGATCATGAGTGCCCAGCTTGTCCAGGAGAAAGCGAAGATGTTGTGCACCCAAACCCTTCGTGAACTGATCAGCGAGCTCGTATTGACTTCCATTGGTTGAATTTCTCTAGACTCAACTCTTTCACAGACAAAATAACAGTCCATCTCAACGTGTTTAGTCCGTTCATGAAAACAGGATTATTGGCGATGTGACGAGCAACTTGGTTATCACAAAAAAGGGTAGTAGGCTCACGTTGTTCAACATCCAAACTCTTTAAGTAACCAACGCATCCAAATTACTTCGCTAACAGTAGTGGCCATAGCTCGGTACTCGGCTTCAGCGGAAGATCATGATACCACCGATTGGTTTTTTGTTTTCCATGAGACCGAGGCTCCACCAAGGAGTAAAAAATAGCCCATTCTTGATCACCTTGTACTGGGACAACCGAGCCAGTCAGAATCTGAATATGCTAGCAGGTTTGTCCCACCTGTGTGTGGTAGGAGAATTCCTTGACCAGGAGTGGCCTTGAGATACCGAAGAATCCTGGTGAGAGCATCTAGATGGTGTTGTCAGGGATCAGGAACGAACTGGCTGAGAATGTTGACCGAGTAGGCAACATATGGTCTCGTTGCTTGTAAATAAAGGAGTCGACCAATCATTCACCGATACTGATTGGCGTCGACCTTCGGTTGGCTCTCATCCTTATCGATCTTTAGGTTTTGTTCAATAGGAAACGAACTGGGCCGACATCCTTGCATACCACTATCCTTCAAAATATCGAGTGTGTATTTTCTTTGACTAAGAACCAGCCCATCAGAAGTTCTCGCCACCTCGATACCAAGGAAGTACTTCAAGACTCCGAGATCCTTGATACTAAACTTCTCATTCAGACACTTCTTTATTTCTTGGATTTTGCAGGAGTTGTTTCCCACAATTATGACATCATCAACATAAATAAGGGTAGCAATGAAGGTATCACCACTTTTATAAATGAAAAGCGAGTGGTCTGACTTGGATTGATCAAACACGAGGCCAAGAAGAGTTGTGGTGAATTTTTTATACCAGTTACGTGAAGCTTGTTTTAGACCATAGAGGGATTTTCTTAAACGACAAACTCTAGTGTCATTTTCTGTAGAAAAACCTTGAGGAACCTTCATGTAAACTTCTTCATCCAAATCGCCATGCAAAAAGGCATTATTGATGTCGAGTTGATGGATCATCCAATCTTTCTTAGTGGAAATGGCTAATAGAGTTCTAACAGTTACTAGCTTCGCCACAGGTGCAAATGTGTCATGAAAATCCACTGCTTCAATTTGTGTGTGTTGATGCATATCAGTTTGTCTGTCAGTTGGTCTATCGAGTTGTAAAGTGTCGATTAGTCATTTAATAGAAATATAGATTTCATACCTAGCGACACTTAAGTTTTGGTTTAGGCGACACTTGTCTAAGTAACGCATAGCGACACTTAGGTAAGTGACGCATAAAGGCGGCCACATGCGACACTTACCAAGTGACGCATGTCTGCCGATTTTGTTTTAGTATAAATATAAACCTACGGGTTTTTGGCTAGGGTTGACGAAACCCTAGCACCATTTGTCGAAATTACATCCTTGTAAACAATCTAATCAGTTATAATCATCAATACAACTTTATATTTGATTCGTTTACTTGTTTTCGGTATGTGATTAAGAGTTATTCGTGTGATTGTTTGATTCCGCCTTACAATCACTGTCATCAATCATCTAGATCCACCACAAGGGGCACTCACAGTGTGAATCCTTTTGCGATGAGCCTCGCTTTGTATCTTTTGATTTCCCCATTTCGAATCAATGGTTCGCTTTCCCTTTGGAAGGGTCTCTAAGGTCCACGTTTCGTTTTGCTCGAGAGCTTGTATTTCTTTCTTCATAGCTTCAACCCATTTTGGATCCTGCACGGCCTGTTTAAAACATGTCGGCTCATCGTTTGAGGTGATGGCCGCTAAAAAAGTTTTGTGTGAGTTAGAAAACTTGTCATAGGAAAGATAATTAGCGATTGGGTGTACCATTGAGGACTCTTGATTTGGTGTGGTTTGTTTGTGATCGATCGAAGGGGGAAGCTTCACAATGTAATCATCCAAATGTCTTGGCGGAGCTTTATTTCTTTGAGGTCTAGTGGTCACAACTTCGATTTCTGGATTTCCAATTTGGGGATTGTGGTTTGTGTTCTCTGGGCTTATGACTTCATCTTCATTTTGTGGGCTTCGAGGATGTGGGCTTGGTGATGTTTCCTCGCTCCTTTATTGACCATCAAGTTCTCCAGATTGTTTATTATTTTCATCTTCTTGAATGAACTGGGTCAGCCCAATATCAAAGACATCATCCAACTCTCCACTGCCTTGGATTGAATTAGTAGAGAAAGGAAAATTTTCTTCATGAAATTTTGTGTGTCTTGACACAATGATGTTCCCCTTTTCCATGTCAAATATTTTGTACCCTTTTGTTCCTTGTGGGTACCCCAAAAAGACACCGGGCCTCCCCCTCACTTCGAACTTATCACCCTTTGTTTCGTTGCTCCTATAGTACGTTAGACAACCGAAGACCCTCATGTGATCATAGTCGGGTTTTTTGTTGAACTACATTTCATATGGAGTTTTATTTGCAAGGGTTTTGGATGGTAAACGGTTGATGATGTAAGCGGCTGTCAAGACGCATTCTCCCCAAAATCTCTTTGGCAATTTAGCTTCGAACCTTAGGGCTCGAGCTGTTTCTAGCAAGTGTCTGTGTTTGCGCTCAACCACCCCATTTTGTTGGGGTGTGTGAGGACACGTGGTTTCGAATAAAATTCCATGTTGGGTGTAAAAATCAACCATGATGTGGGAAGTAAATTCACCACCATTATCACTTATAATCCTTTTAATACGTTTCCCAAATTGGTTTTCTATCACCTTATAGAAATAAATTAAACACTTGCTAGCATCATTTTTATGCTTGACCAGGAAAATCCATACATGTCTACTAAAATCATCAACAATGGTCAAGAAATAATTAGTTCCTGAAAATGAAGGTACACGATATTTTCCCCAAATGTCACAATGTATTAACTCAAAACATTCTTTTGTTTTTATTTGAATTAAAGGAAAAGGAGACCTGGTATGTTTGGCCTTTGAGCATGAATCACAAACTTTGTCTTTGACATTAAACGAAACATTTTTTAGAAAATCTACTTAGTAAGCTTTCCTTCAGAGGCATGACCCAATCTCTTGTGCCATCTCTCCACCGTAACAGACGTAGCTTTTCTTTCATCTTCAAAAATCCTCATTCGGTACAGACCCCTTCGGCAATCACCCGCACCAATCAAGTTCCTTGTTTGCAGTCCCTGCATAACACAAAAATCCGGAAAGAATGTCATTGCACATTGGAGATTTTTGGTTAAACGAATCACAGATAAAAGGTTGCAATTAAATTGAGGGACATGTAGGATTCCTTCAATTTTGGTACCACCCGGCAGGGTGACCCCTCCCTTCAACCGGTATGGCATCCCCATTTGGAATCATAACGGGTCTCTCGTAGGTATTTTTTCTTTTGTTTATGAGAATGTCGTCTCTATAAGTCGTGTGTTCGGTAGCCCCGGAATCTACGACCCAATCATCCTCATCATTTAGTCTACCTGTCATGTTTGCAACCGGTATCATTCCTTCATTGTCGAGCTTAGTTCCTTCTCCAAAGTGCTTCAAGAAAGCCTTATATTGATCCACCGTGAGTCCAGGGATCGGACTTGTTTCTGCCTCGACATAAGCAGCCCTCGGCTTGCTTTTGTCCCTTTTACTCTTGCCCGACCACCAATCTGGGTATCCGATGCGTTCGAAACAACCGTCATAATTATGCCCATCCTTGTTGCAATAGGTACGATGTTGTGTTTCAACTTCTTTGTTGCAATAGGTACAATGTCCGGAATTTCGATCTTGCTTAGTAGGCACAAAGGCCTTGAAAGCTGTTGTCTCCATGGAAGGTCTTTTGTCACCGGTGATAGCCCGTTGACGTTCATCTTCTGCAACGAGATGATAAGCCGTTCCCAAATCCGGCGTTGGCGATGTGGCAAGAATCTGTGTTTTTATCACAGCAAATTCACTATCAAGCCCCATGAGGAATTCATAAAGCTTCTCCTTTTCTTGGTGTTCAACAAGCCGTTTGCCGATATCACAAGTGCAATTATTGCAAATACATTGTGGTGTAGGAAATACCGATTGGATGTCATCCCATAATGATCGGAGCTTGGTGTAGTAGGCAGAGACAGAGGTTCCATCTTGGCGAATGGCGGCTAGTTGATTCTTTAGTTCATATGCCCTAGGCGCGCTCTCCTTCCCAAACCTTTCACGAAGATCCGCCCAAATCTCTGATGCAGTGTTTGTGTATTTAACACTGCTTCTTATCTCTTTTTCCATGGCTGTAGTAAGCCATCCTTTTATCATGGCATCGCATCTCATCCATGCCATGTGATCTTCGATGTTTTCTCCGGTTTCTTTATGGTACCATCTATGAAACCTATCTTGTTCTTTGCGAATAAGAAGTTCTCCATCTCCTGAACCCAATCTGTATAATTCTTGTCAGACAAAGCATCATTAACGTGCATTTGTCTTGGGTAATCAGATGGGTGAAGATAATACGGTGAGCTGTGGTCCAGCGCGTTGTTACCGGTGTTGTTCGAGGTTCCTTGGTCGCCAGCCATGGTGATGGTCATTTGTGGCTGAGATGTTAATGGTGGCTTCTAGGGTTTTCGTAGAGCAGTTTTTAAAACATGCTCTGATACCATCATAAAATTGATGATCTTATATTCAACCAGAAACTATAAAACCATATATATATATATATATATATATATATATATATATATATATATATATATATATATATATATATATATACACACACCAAGAGGAGAATGTATAATGGGAATGGATACGATGATAAAAGGAATGGATATGAGAGAATAAGTTGACCAATTCCAACATCTTTTCCCCAAAGAAAAATCAATATGAAAGTGGGGGAATGAAACTCACCTCAAAAGTAAGGCAAGCCAAGGTTCCCAAATTAGTCCGTACGATAATTGATATCGCGTAAAAAGTCATGTTTTTACTACCGATATCTCTCTCCTTCTGGAACAATTCTTGGCATTTTAAACTCAAAAACAGCACAAATCAATGATATTATGCCAAGATGGTCAAAACAAGGTTGCACGACAAAAATCAAACAAAACGAATGAAAAACGAAGATTCCACGCACGTTTGAAGATTCAAGGCATCAAAATGAGATTTCAAGAAAAAAGTGCCCATCATCAACATCCATCTCACCCAAGATGTTCGTTTTCAAATTACGAATCCAACAGAATAAGAATCAAGAAAAACGTACGAAGAATGAAGATTCTACGTACTCTGGAAGATCCAAACGATTTGTACAACACATCTAAAGTTCAGAGACATATTTTTGGGATTTCTTTTCATCAAAAGCTTCGTTTTTGAATTACAAATCCAACGCAAAAAGAATCAACGCAAACGGACGCATAACGAAGAAAACATGCACGAATTGAGAAACGAGGCAACATGCAGCGGACTGGTGCGGGTAGCAGCCAGCCGCCGCCGGCTTCCACCCCCCTGCACGCTTCCCGCTTTTTGGTCCTTTCGTGTACCCGGTGCTAGACCTTTACGTGTTTATCCGTACCCGGTGCACCACCTTTTCCACCTTTTTTGTACCCGGTTCCACCACCTTTTCCACCTTTTGCTATTGTGAGCTTCCACTTGCTAAAATGCACTAAAACTCTCCTATAAATAGGAGGCATGAGGCTCATTTGCAAAAACACACCATTCTTAGAACAATATACTTCTCTTAAAATATTGCTTCTACTTTTTTTCTATTTTAGTTTTACGCTAGTTTAGGAGCTTGTTTAGAATAGAAGGAAAGTACGGAACGCATTGTAAATCTTCGGTGTAAGCTTAGAATTGTGTCAATTAATTCAAGTCTACTTTCTCCCGCATTGAATCCTGGTGCTTTCTAATCCTTATCTATCTTAATTAATTACGTTTATATTGATTATGCTAGATTTAGTTATTGCCATGATTAGAGAATAGTATACTTGTTGTGTTTGTTTGCGATGTAGTTAATTAATTATGGGAAAGCCCTCATCGACTGTTACTCGATATAGTACTGGAAACACTTCAAGGTGGAGTACAAATGTATGGAAGTCGAGGAACGACCGAAGGTTGTTATATTATGAAACGGTACAATATTACGAAGTAATATGATGGCCCCTATTCGACTGTTATTCGATATAGTACTGGAAACACTTCAAGGTGGAGTACAAATGTATGGAAATCGAGTAACGACCGAAGGTAGTTATATTACGGACTAACATATAAAATGAGAAACCTAGTTTAATTAACCTTTCTAAATAGACTTTTAAACTTCAAATTAATCTATCGCCTTTCCACCAATAAACGTGATTACAACATCTTTTTAACGACGTCCAATTAAAAGGTAGTCAATCATCTGTGTCAATATAATTTGTCAAAGGTATGAAACTATGGAACCGCAAGGCTACATGGGGGATTATCGTAGGACAAGACATGGCCAAGGTTCGAAGCGGCGGAACCACTTTAAGTGAGGAACGTTGTGGATAATTAGGGATTTATTGGGTAGTCTTAAGCAAGGGCTAGTTTAAAGTCATAAATGAACTTTTTAAATATACGAATCTGTTAGGATGACAAGGAATCGTTATATGATTCAGTTATGTCTAGTACCTTAAGATTTTGTTCCCGTTCATATGAAAGTATTATTAAACCACAATCAAGATTTTGCTTATTATTCTAAATACTTTGTGATGTTACCTTAACCTAGCTCCCGGTGTGACATGCTAATGGGATTTTAATTAGTAGGGAATCTAGTGTTTACATCACGAGTATTCAAGATTAATAATTAACAAATATCTTTCAACACGGTTTCTCCAAAGATCATCCCATAACTTAATTAACGAAATCTCAGCAAACACTATCTTTATTTTATCTGCTTTATCTTTTATTTTTATTTCACTTTTATTTATTTACTTGCCTAAGTTAGTTAATATAAAAAACCAAAACTCCCTCACTATTTTATAAAACCTTCACTAGTTTGAAAGCCCTCATCTACAACGCCTTAGTTTCAATTCAGTCGGTTTGAAGAACGACTCTAGGTCATACCTACCACTTGCTCACCCTTAGGATTAGCATTGTTAGGGAAAACTTAGTCCCCGCAATTACAAATTTAAAACACCCACTGATGCCCGCCGCCAGTAGTCGGTGCAACGACAAGGGTTGAAATCCTTACCGACCGTTGGTAGCGCATCAATAATCTACAATGCATATACGTACGTAGGTTACAATTTAGACAAAGCATATAGCTTTTCCATTGTATCATATTTTATGAATGACTTATGATTGACTTTCCTCCTATGTTATCTTTTAGATTCCAACCCAATACGATGTGTCATATAAGTCTCATATGTTTGTGTTGTCACTTAATCAATAGTTAACAAATCTACGTTTGTTATTTCCTAGCTAAGTGACTTTAAAGACGATCCACTACTCCAACTAAATGTTCTCAAGATTACATTTTGTAACACCCCGCAATTTCAACATAATTATAAACGTTAATTGCACGCATTTTAGGCTAATTCCCTAACTTAGGGTGAATTCATAACACATTTTAGAGATAAGTCTAGCAAAGCCCAACTAGTTAATACGCGTGGTATTACAATTCATAATTAGTGTAATTATGTATAGAACGATTTCAACAACGCGACAAAAATATACGACTGTTGGTGAACAAAATTTATTAATAAAATGAAATTATTAATTAACATTAACGTTTATTAAATATTCCGTTGATAATATTTACAAAGGATTTTTGTCAAATAATGTTTATTTCGTAAACTAAAATGACTTGAACTATATAAGTAAAACTAAATAAAACAAAGTTATAATTTTATTACTCAACTAAATTATTTTAAAAAAAATTCAACTAAAAGTATAATCGAAAACATATTTAAAAACCTATCGTTTAAAAACATTTTAACATTTAACGATCGGGTAAACGAACACGGGCTAAATACCGTAAATTTGGGACAAAAACCCCTCACTTTTGGCCCCAAAAATCTGCCAACACCACCCCCACCCCACCCTCATTTTCACCTCATTTTCATTTTCCCTCTCTCTCACTCCATCCCCATTTTCTCTCAATTCTCTCTCTAAAAACTCACCAAAAATCACCAAATCACCACAATTTTCTTGGTATTTTCGGAATAACAACAAAACTCATCATCAACTTCATCTTCAAGATTCAAGCTCAAGAACACCATTTCCATCACCATCTTCATCCACTCACCTAACTTTCGGATTTCACTCGATTCGGTATGAAAAATCACTTTTCTTTCACTTTTCCTTTGTTATTATAGTGTACAATCATGTTACAAGTCATTATATGAAAGATCTAAACGTTTTTGAGTTGAAAAATTAAGATTTTCATCAAACAGCTCGTTGTGTCGCACGGGACCGAAAACAGTAGTGCAACACAAGCTTTTGTGTCGCAGTACCATTTCTACGTCGCACTATGCGACACAACGGCTTATGTCGCATCAATCACCCTATGTCGCATACTTGCGACACAACTACTTATGTCTCAGCATTTGCAACACAAATGCCTATATCGCATTTATTTGCGGATGTCGCATGAATGCGACACAAACCCTTGTGTCGCGGAACCTTTTAGCGACACGGTACTTATGTCGCACAACTCAGAACCTTAAAAACACATGTTTTTCACTAAGTGTCGGAACCAGATTTTACCACTTGATTTTACTCCGAATTTGGAATTTGGATGCGTTTTCACTACAGCAACATAGTAGAAATAAAAATTTTCCAAGCTGACCTGGCAGCTCGACCCCAGCCAGGGGCTCTGCCCCTTGGACCCCGCCAGGGGTTGCTACCCCTTGGACCCCACTACCAGGGGCGCTGCCCCCGGACCCCCGTACACAATTTCATACCTTATGAAACACCATGAAACAATAAATTACAACTTGAAATATTTCACAAAATATCACCAACGTCTCGTATCGAGCTTACAAAATAAACAAGGATCTTTCATGAATAAACGAGTAACATGGTTAGACTGTTAGCCAACCGCTTATATGATTATTCCTACGTTTAGGACGTTAGTGACCTACTTGGATTTAGGCTTTGCTAGCGCTCGCAACTTTACTTAGCTCAACAGGTGAGTTCACAGCCCCACTTTTAACTGTTTTACCGCTTTCAACTTGGGGTGAGAAACATAGTCAACTGCTTTATTGATTGCCATAAATGCTTTTGCTTACATGATTGTTTATCCTACTTGTTTACTCGCAAGATTTGAGTACTTTGAACTGCTGAACTCTTACAACAAAACTGGTATTTATGAAACAACATTTTCATACTATAAACGTGATAAAACTTGTTTGGTAAACCGGAGAACAACCGGTACTTTTATGTAAATGCTGGACGACCAGCAACGTATTTTAGTGCCAGAGAACGACTGGCCAAGTGGACGGAAGAACGACCGTGCATCTTTTGACCGGAGAACGACCGGTACTATATTTCGCTGGAGAACGACCAGCAGTATTTATTGCCAGAGAACGACTGGCCGAGTTTGGACGGGAGAACGACCTGTGCGTCTTTTGACCGGAGAACGACCGGTACTGTTTTGGAAATGCTGGAGAATGACCAGCAACGTATTGCAACCTGTATTTTGGGTAACATCCCACGTAAACGGTATTTTTGGGTAACATCCCACGTAAACGATATTTGGGTAACATCCCACGTAAATGGTATTTTGGGTAACATCCCACGTAAACTATATTTTGGGCAATATCCCAACCAAACTATATTTGGATAACATTCCACAAAATGTTTACTTAACTATTATGGCAATAACTATTTGTGAACGTATTTGATTCAACAACTGTGCTTACAAACTTGATTCAACTATTGCAAACAAAAAACCTGTGAATTCACTCAACCTCGTTGTTGACTTTTACTATGTTTTTCAAGGAATTAGCTGCATGTAAGACATCCTGCACACATGGAACATAGGCGACCCACGAAGGAATAGGATGCCAACTTTTGACAACTGGATTTCTTTTGTATAACTAAAGTGATTTTAGTCATATTTACGAAATCTACTTTTGTAAACTTAATAACTTTTACATTTGTACGATTTGACAAATCGTAAACTTTGTAACTATTACATTTGGCATCTTAATATATTATGTTCTATTGTAATCATAAGCTCTGATACGTATGCATGTAATGTGTATTGTGACACTCCCAATACTTAACTAAATGCTTCCGCTAAACTCAATCAACGAATTTTGGGGGTGTTACACATTTGTACCTCAGTGATCTCACATTACTAATGTGTCAACATTTGTCATTCTAATAAGTTCTCACAATATTTTTGTTACTTTTATGATTCAAAATACTTTTGTTACTTTTATGATTCGAAATATGTTACTGATGGCACATAGTATAGTTTAATTTTGTTTGAAAATCCAAACGCATTTGACTATGACCCTTAGTTTTCTGAAAAGCTAACGTCCTAAAGTTTATCACAAAACAAATTTCATATAAGAACTCATAAGACTTAAAGATATATATATATATATATATATATATATATATATATATATAACCGAAGTTCACTCAAGAGTCTACTACCGAAATCAGACTCAACCTTTGAACTTCAAATGACCATTTGACTGACCAAATCTCATCATATTGACATTAGACCAATTGCTATTGAAAGTAGACATCTTAAACTTAATTTTAGACTCAAGAATGTTCAAAAACTTATAGTATTGACCAAGTTATGACTTCACCAAAACTGACTAATTGTTTAACATCAAAAACTTTTTTCCACAACAAATCATCAACATTTACGATTATAACTTAATGCACCATCAGTTTACAATGTTCCTAAGCCTAATCACCATTTATAACTGTAACACCCCAAATTTGAGGTATTATTTTAGTGTACGAATATATAATTATTTTAAAGTATTATTATTTTAAATGATATAAAATAATAGAAATCGTAAATGGTTTCTAAGTTCCAAACAATAAGAATTGAAGGGAAATAAATTAATAACACATATTTACCTATGTGTATGTATTACTTCTTCCTTCCTTCTAAACCTTACTAGAATTCGTTCCAGGAACAAGAAAATCGCAGGATGAACACAAGTGAACCAAAAAATCCATCTTTAATTCTTCAATTCAAGTTTCTAAAACACAATTCATCATCCTTTTATTCTCCTTAATCTCTAGTAAGTGTGATCCTTCTTTTCTTTAACCTAGAAATTTAGGTTTTATGGCTTTTGTACAACTAGTGACTTTTAATCCGAAATTAGGGTTAGTAATTGCTTGATTAGGTGTTAGTTACTGTTGTTATTATTATTGGTAAATATAAAACAAGTTGAAAGTGATGAAATCACAACTTGTATTCTTGAGTGATTTCATGGTTTTGCTAAATTCTTGTGAGTTGATGTTAATCAACTCAAAATGTAACCGGTGGTGTTAATAGAGTATAAATATTATGTTTGAACAATAGTTGAAGTAGAAATTGAGTAATCAAATAATAGGGGTGTTTATGAGTTTGAAAGTGGAATTAATCCAAAGTGGGGGAAGGTTGATCTTAATTGTTGATTAATTGTGATGATTGGTTGATTCTAAATATGTTGTTATGTGATTATGTGATATGTACTAGGTGCTAAATACTTAGAATCTCTGCGTTGATCAAACCTTGTAAATCGTCACTTAAACACAAAGGTGAGTATTATAGGGATCAATTAAGCAATGATTGTGTAATTACCCATTGCATCTGAGCAAGAGGTTTTGCACAATTAAGTGGTGTTTTGCTTGTCCTTTAGCTTGTTTCTAATTGTGCATTATGATTGTTGAATTATGTTAAATGGACAATCTTGTAGACATTAGCTAGCTTTGCTAGCATGGAGTGTTGTTGAATATGTGCATAACACATGAGCTCGTTTCTATTGGTCGTGGATCGGCATACTGTTTTAATCTCTACATATTGTTCAAGTAATTATTTGCTTAAGTTTATGTGTTTCTTATTGCTTGTTTCTAGTTGTTGATTGTTTGTGGTGAATTACTCAATTAATTGCCTATATACTCACTAAACAATGTGCTTACCCTTTTAAGTGTTGAATGTTGTAGGTGATAGTGAACATCGGGATGGAAATGCAATTAAGAAAGAGTAGCGTGGATTTAGCTTGCGAATATGTGAGTGGCAAGCTTTCTTCTCTTGTGATTATCGTTATGAACACTAGAGTAATTCACCCGGGTAAAATATTTTGAAGCTAACCCATGGATTGTATGTGAAGCTTTTGGTTTTGTTGTAGTTTGGCTTGTAAAGTCAAAGGATCATGTAGTAGAATTATATTGTCATCTCGTATGTGTTGAGACGAAATGATGAATAGAAGTGTTTAGCTCTATATTTGGTTAGAGTTGAATTGTTAAGTGTAAGTGTCAAATTTGGTTTTGGTTTGAGAATATTAGTGTAACATTGTTGTGACACTAAATCAGCCCATCAAGTGTAAAAGTTGGAAGTGTCTTGTTATAAATATTGTCGGTTTGGTGGTCAAATGTGTCCAAATGGACCATTAAAGCATACACATGTTAACTTATGTTATATATATTAGCATTATAGCTTCATTGTTATATGTCTTAAAGTTGATTTGGGTCGTTAATATTGTGGGTAAAAAGTCAAGGTCCAAATGCATATGGTTTGTGAATTGACTTGTCTCCAAAAGTGGTCAAAATGACCATAAATTGGTGGCATGCCAATGTTCTCTGCTTTTACGTGAATTTCGAAAAGTTGCAAAAGGGGAAACCTTCATTTTGGTATATAGTGGAAGTGTTCGCAAAATTTCAGTTCCTAACTCTTAATGAGTTAAAAGTTATGCGCGTCCGGATTTGACTCAAAATCTGAATTTGGTCATTAGCTGCAGTCCTTGGTCAATATGGTATCCCACTAGGTGTGTAGGATCACGTATCATAGTGTTTTTGATTACAGTTCATTTTGTTCTTAAATACGCGATTCCACTACCAATCCAGGATCGCTTACTTTCATGTAATTTCATCACAATGCATATTTACTTGATCATACGCGATCCCACCTCATTCCTAGGATCGCGTATCCTAGTGTAATTCGTGTACAATGGAGTTTTCTTCATCTGTACGCGATCCCATTTCATCATTAGGATCGCGTAAGTCTGTAAAAAAAATTAGGGCGTTTCAATATTCATCAAGACTCGGATATAATGGATAAGAAACTCGGATAACGCCATTAAACGATTAAATACCAAAAGATTAAGTTAGAGATTTACCAACTAGTGCGCGTTGAACGTGATTCTTCTCAAGATTTTGTAGAAACTAAGTTTATAAGAACCCCAATCACGTTTTTGAAAGAAACCGTAGAGAAATCAAACATAAAATACTGATAAGTTACTACCAATTCGCGAACAATGAAGCATTTGATTGATATGATCGATCAAGGGGTTAAAACACTTGAGATTTGGATGTTTTGAGGCTTAAATAAAATGTAATTGAGTGTTCATGTGGCTAGAAATCGATTAGGTTTACAGAAAATCGTTTAAAGTTTGCAAATATTTAATATATATATATATATATATATATATATATATATATATATATATATATATATCAGATGTTCAACCGGCGGCTGAAATGGTCCAACTGGCAACTGGGCCCAGTCTGCTGAACGCGTTTACGTTTTGCTTTATATCTTCTTCGTTACACGTCCGATTACGATGATTCTTTTTTCGTTGGATTCAAATTTCGAAAGCGAAGACTTTGATGTGAAGACATCTGTGAGATGAGTCTTAAGACGAAAATGATTTCAACGTTTAAGTGATTACGGTTGGTGACGGTTGTCATCCAAGCCATCCATTTTTTATTCAAGAAACCTGATTTTAAAGGTAGCGAATTTGTAAATATATTGAAGACTGATTTCGGCGGGTTCACAATACTTTCGCTCAGGTAAAATTTCTTTTTTATTTTTTGGGTTCACAATTGTTTGTTGAGGTGAAGTTTTTTTTCCCCTTAATATAAGGTTCCGAAGTTATGTGTGTTTATTTTTATAGGTTCACATATTTTTTTAATGAGATGAAATTAAGTTTTTTTTTAACATTAGTTTTTGAAGAGGTTAAGGTAGATATTGATTCACCACTTCAAACGTGTAATTAACAAAAATATAAATAAAACTTTTCCATATTAAAACCTTTATAAAAAAAAATAATTAAACTTCATTAAGCAACCCTAATGTGTACCCACCCAAATAAAACTCCAAAATAACTTCAAATTTTTTTAGAGAAATGTCATCTCCAAATACCTTTTGGAAATCAACTTTAAATAACATAAGATTTAGACCATTACGAGAGGCATGATTAACGATTTGATTTGCAATCAAAATTACTGTTGCCAATCGAGAAGCCAATAATTTAGCAAGAACCTTGTAAACGCATCCAATAAGACTAATTGGCAGATAATCTGAAATTTTGATCATGTCACTTTTTCCGAAACAAGTAAACATTCTCGTTTGGAGGGCTGGCTCTTGATCGTCTTCTAACCCGCTTGAATCTTCAGTCTCATGGTATTGATTTGAGCTCTACGTTGAGTCCTTTATGCGTTCGTGATGCGGAATATGTAAGTCACTGTTGTTTACCGGAGTGCTCGAAAGTTGTTGCTATTTGACGTAAAGTTTGGAGCTTGTGGGGACTTGGTTGTCCCGGATCGTGGTCTATTAAGGAGATTGCTCTTGGTTCAATTCAAAAACTAGTACCAATGTTTTGGATAAAATCTTTCATGGAGTTTGTTTAACTTCTATTTGGGCTATTGGGCATGGAGGAATTGACTGGTTCATTCTGATCTATCCTCCATTCAAGCTGTCCAAAATGAAGATCTCTTTCCTTTTATTCGCGACAATGGATTGAGACTCGATGTTCTAATTCTACATTGGATTGGACTTGTTGGGTATCTAGATCATACCACTGGATTCTAGGCTGAATATCAGCGTGTTTTCTTGGATGCCATTTTGTTTGTTTCAATTTTCTTTGGTTCTCGTATGTTTCCTAGCCTTCGGCTTGTTCATAGCATAAGGATTTCTGTTTAGGTTCTTGTATATTTTTTGTGGTGTTATATAACCGATCTATAGATCTTACGCCCTGAATGTCTTTCACTGATCCTGCTATATGTTTGGGATTGAGATCATATGATATTGCAATAAGGATCATATGATGATAGAGTGATTGACAAAAATTAAATAAACTATAAAACCATCTCCTCATTTATATTTCGGGCTTTAAGCCTTTAACGCAAGTTAAAAGTCTTTATAAAGCAGAAAGAGCATGCAGTGAAATGTTACTGAAGCATTAAGGATTACTCCATAAATGTCTTCAGTTCCTTAATTATTCATAAACAGAGGATGAATAATGTGCAATTGGGAACAAGAAATAACAAAACTCAAGTCGAAGTTCATCATTTAGTCATCATGAATGCGTAAAGCACAATGAACTAACGCCATAAGTGAAACTCGTATGTTAAGTTTTTTACAAGACTCAGTCGGAAATTAGAATTTGAGCAGATATTTGGCCAACATGCTAAATACTTGTTGGTCCCAATGACTGTACTAGTTAAAAAACGCGCTATAGGTACATTACTACCTGGACCATTTGTTTGAGGTCTATCTTGCAAACTCCTGCTTGCTGGTATCAATAAATGCTTCTATCGGTATTATGCTGATACATTTTCTACCTAAAATTACAAATCAATCGTTTATACATTTTCTCGCTAGGTTTAAGTCCCATCTCCAGCATTTCATCGTGCAAATTCATGGCTTTTTTCAGCTCATTCTCACGACAAAATCCATTAATCATGATCACAAAACTTTCATTTGTAAGCAATGCCTTGATTCTCATATAATCAAAGATCCTTTCCGCTTCTTTAACCCTCAATACTTCCAATAGTCCATTTAAAAGTGCATCATAAGTATTTGAATCCAAAGTCAACTCCTTTTTCTCCATTTGATCATGCATACTAATGGCTAAATCGATTTGTGACCTTTTGCAGTAGTGCTTAACTAAATAGCCACAACAAGAAGCTTCAAGCAAGATTGACTCTTGAAGAGCCAAATTTGCAAGCTCTTCTGCTTCAATCCATCTACGTTTCTTGCATTGAGAGATTATGTAATTTGATAATGCCATTGGGGACGGTTTATACCCCCCCGAGATCATATCTATCAGCAAAGAATCAAGTTCTTTTGATGGATCTTCGTTGCATAAAATGTTGATAAACTCATCATAAAAGATGAGGTTCACTTGAATTCCTTTACGCTTAATAAGATGATAAGTTTCCATCGCATCCTTTAAACGACCGTCAGTAGACAAGGCTCGTAGAATGAAGCCAAAAGTCTCACGTTCTAACGAATTTCCCATATTATAGGTAGCTTTGAATAACATGTGAGCTGCATAAGTCTTTTTCATCTCACAAAGCTTCCGAATAAGTGAATTGCGTTCGGTTATAGATTTTGAAATGTACCCTTTTCCTTCCATGCACTCCATTGAGAATTTGATCATTTCATCATTCTTATACCTGCACGCACCATTAAGAATTGAGGCGCACGTATTAAATCCCGGGTTTAGTTTTCTCTCAGACATTTCATCAAACATGTGCAACGCAACTTCAAACTTCCCCATTTCACTACAACAGTCTATCACTAAATCATATATCTCTGAATCATGCACACCCATATCGATAATATTAAGCATCGCGTCAACCTTCCCCTTTTTCCTCAAAATCTTTGCAATTATACGCCATGTAAACCGATCAATCAAAACCCCATGTCGAATCATAGCACCATATAAACACAAACTAAGCTTAAGCTCATTGTTTTCCTGTAACGCATTGAGCAATGTATTACACGTACAAATCGAAAACAATTCATTTCCATTGAACCACTTAACAAGATTAAAAACCTCTATAGCTTTAAAACACAAACCCTTTTCACAATACCAACCAACAACACAATCAAACACTGATAAAGATTTTACACCATTTTCTAAACTACTAAAGTTTGAATCTTTTTCACATAACTTGATCATAAATTTTACAACTTGATCAGGTGGGTGGTTCTGAAGTAAAGAATTTAAGATGGGTTTTGAAGGATTAACAAAACCAGCGCCAATTAACAAATGGGTCATTCTGCATTGAACAGAAAGATCTGGTTGAAAAGATGTGTTTTTGATTGCCCATCTGAAGAAATTAAGAGTTGTCCTGGGTTGGGTTTTTGTGGAGTTGAGGATTTGAAGGAAAAGAGATGAGCTTAATTTGGATTTGAGATTTAGGGTTTGGAGAAGTGCAGGCCAATTGTGTCTTTGTAGAAGAATTGATGAGATTTGAGAGACTAAATTGGTGTTTTTAATCTCTGTTCTCCAACTTTTAGTTGTATTTGTTGTGTTATTGGAATAATTGGATATTGACTGGATCAAGAGTTTGCTTTTCTGCATAATGGTTTGCTGGTTTTGAATATGGAAAACAGACATTGATCTCCCAAATAATTTTAGTCAGGTAGTATAGAATCAAACATAAAAAAACGGAAAAGATGAAAAAAATAAAAGATATTGACAGCTGTGGGATTTGAACCCACGCCCTTTCGGACCAGAGCCTAAATCTGGCGCCTTAGACCACTCGGCCAAACTGTCTTGTGTTATCAGTGCCATAATTAGTTATAATGACAAGAATAAAATATGCTCTCCTAAACAGCAAAATATTGTTTCTACAGTAAACATTAATTATTAAACCCTAAAAGTTAAATGGACCGAAAACGTGTAGATTCTTAGCAAAATTCATAATCACGAAAAAGTTTTTGACACGCCCTATAAATAAACTACAACTCTTTAATTGAGGTGAAATTTACTATAAATAAACTAATTACCAATTGGAACAAAATTAATTAATTGAGGTGAAATTTACTATAAATAAACTAATTACCAATTGGAACAAAATTAAATAAAAGTATGGTACGGGTTTTGGTTCATGTTCCAACAAAACAGAGACGAGAACTAGACTATTATTTACGATTATTCTTTTATTTGTGTTATAATGTAATGTTTTTAATTTAATTAATGTGTGGAGCTCAGAAATTAAAATGACACGGTTATTGCATTGTTGGTACTATTTTAGCAGCTTTGTGTCAGTTTAGAAAGTGTTGAGGTGTCACAACTGACACAAAACTAATACAGCAATGATTGGAGGTGATCTTACCGAATACCGGTACCACTTGTATCGGTGGGTACCAGTTCGGTCCAGTACCGGTCGATTCCGGTTCGATTTAGGTATTTTGTGTGCATTGTACCATACCAGTACTGAACCGGTATCAACCGGTTGGTACTGTTTTTTTTGTCCACAAATCAAATACTGAATACCGATACCATTTGTATCGGTCAGTACCAGTTCGGTACGAGACCGGTTCGGTTCCGGTTCAGTACCGGTACTTAGCTCTAAATGCCCATCCCTAACCATATCAACTACGCTATTGACAACACCAAAGAAATGTGTAGTTGTCCAATCAACATTAAAATAATATTATGTATTTTTATTCTTTTAACCCTTCAACTTTTTAATATGTACATATTCTATTAAAACTTGCGACATCTGCAGTTCAACAACACAATATAATATCCCTATATTTATTTCATAAATTTTATGATTTTATCTTTAGTACTAAAAGAAAAGGTTAACTATGTTAGGTCATTTGCTAAAAAGCTATCCTGTACAAAGTTAACTATGTTAAGTCATTAGCAATATTATTGTCAATAATTTTATTTGTCTGAAACTTATAAATGGACTATTTTAATTTTTTTTACCTTCGTGATGCACATTGAATTAAGTTATACATATGTGATCACTAATATGTGGAAATCCTGCTACAGAAGTCAGTTTAATGATTAATAGTGATATATTTCGCATAAGAAAGGTTCTTCGTACGATTTGAAGATCGTTGATGAGTGTCGATACTCGGTTGATGTAACAAGCACGAAAAGAAGAATCAACACA
Organism: Pseudognaphalium luteoalbum; assembly: GCA_963422505.1. Lineage (NCBI taxonomy): Eukaryota > Viridiplantae > Streptophyta > Magnoliopsida > Asterales > Asteraceae > Pseudognaphalium > Pseudognaphalium luteoalbum. The sequence continues at coordinate 54,034,947 of OY730195.1, read as the reverse complement.
AGCTTCGAAATGTCATCTTGGACCCTTGCAATCGAAAAGGTGATATTGTCATAGAAATACAAATGTTCGAATGAAGAAGAGCAACCCTTGGAATCTGATAGAAGCGTGTACACATCATATGTAAAATATATATATATCAAAAGCCACAACCACAACCAATAAATTCAATACTTACATCAAAACTTTATTATGCTAAAACAAAGGGATTATACATCTAGAGGTCACCCTAATTTATAACTTTATTTTTGTAGTCTACCCGTATTTGAAAACGTTTTTGTAGGTCATCCAAATTTATAATTTGTTACGTTTTTACTAAATCCGGCCGAAATTTTATAACATAACAAAACTATCATTTACATTACCGGAAAGACAAACATATCCTTATATGATTATGGTAAGTAGAAACAGTTAAAAATTAGGGTCTACTTTACGGCCAAAATTTTAGTTATATCCAATATTTAATTGTTATATCAGTACAAAAACTTATTATATATAATTTTTAATTTATTAATCATGAATAAAATACAGAAATATGATACTTCATTGCATGACTTCATAATGCATTCGTCTTATTCGTACGCATATTTGAACCAATTAGATCAATATTTTTAGCGAGCTTTCATTTGTTTGATGGGGTTTAACTTTGCCTGTAAATATACTTTTTATTTACGGTTTCTTGACTTTATTATCTCTCCTACTTACACCGTATCTTCTTCTCTATTCCTTCTCCATTATTAAAACTGAAAAACGGAAGAGATTTTAAGCTCTTCTCAAATAAAAATTTAAGGCAGAAATCCTCCTTTACACGATTCTAGTTTTGGGTTAACTGACGGTTAACCAATAACCGACCCACAACATTGTAAGAAACCGATTAACCATAACGGATTTAGCGGTTCGGTTAATTTTAGCGGTTCAGTGGGGACCTCCGTCTTCTTCATCGGGAAGAGCATTAAATTACTCTGCAATATACTAGAGATCATGATAAGATACATATATACAGCTAATTATTGTGTGCATTATTGCTAGTCTTTTTTAAGTAACATAAGATGTACAACTTAAAAACACTAATGAACCGTTACGTATTTTCCTAATACGAAATCAGTTCACGAGGTTATATATGACGATTTTTAAGGTGCTATGTAATGATAATTCTTTGATCTAGTAGAACCATCAAATTAAAGTTATAGGTCTTAAAAATAGATGCGCAAATTAAAGAGAAAAAGAAAATGTGAAGAGCTAAGAACAATGTAATTTAACTCATGTTCAGAACCAAGAACTTGATTAACAATAGACATAAGCATAAAAAGCACTTTAAACATACACGGTGATTCCTCGGTGTTTGTCTATATATAATCGATGAGCAGATAACTAATCAAAGTCAGCCCCTGATTAAAGAATAAATAAAGGTAATCGAACCACATATTAAAATAAATAGGTCTCTTACTCATGAAGAATATGGTTCACATGTCATCGTATCTTTGGGAGTGGCGAGGATAGGTTTTAAGAAACTAAAAAAAAGGTTTCCTTAATTCAGATTATAATAAAGGACTATTTTGGTATTTCCTGATTCAATATTCTTTTTATTATTTTAGTTTAATTAATTATAGGGGAATTTGGGTCATTTTATATATTTCTAGTGAGCTTTTGACTGGATTGGGTCAAAATGCAACAAATTATGAATTTAAGTGGCCCACAAAAACATTTTCAAATGGTAAAAAATAAAATTATAAACTTGGATGGCCTCCATATTTATAATCCCTTAAATTAAGTATAAAAGTTTTACGATTTCACATTACTTTTTTGTGGTTTTCGGTCAGATTACCCAAACCTGAACTGGTTAAAAATCAGGTTGTCGGGTTTCGTGTTGATGAGTTAACGGATCAAAAAATTGTGATCCAACCTACTTATTTTCGAGTCGATCTCGGTATTTTGAGTAGTGTCGATAATTGCCAGCTTTAATGTAGATGTAGATAGATTACTATAACTACTAGAATTTTTATAATAATAACTCAATAAAAAAATTTACACGAGTCGTCCTTGTGGTTTGTAAAAAATTACATTGATCGTCCCTACAAGTTTTTTTTACATTGGTAATCCTTGTGGTAGCATAATGTTTCACTGGCAATCCATATCACTAACGGGCGTTAACCTACTCCGTTAAAATCCGTCATGTGCACAACATGTGAGCTAGGGTATTCAAGTAATTTCCCATAACCTTTCCCATTCATCATCTACCCAAAACTTATGCCACCACCACACCTTAATTCCATCCTCCTTAATATCACAAATCCTCCACCACCATAGCCTAAAATTCCAGCCACCACCATACCTAAAATTCTGACCACGACCACCATATGTAATCAGCAGCCGGAATTACCATACCACCAACCATCATCATCTCACAAGACTACAAACCGAAGCAATACCTAATGACCTAACCTTGCCGCCACCTCCTTAGAAACCCTACATCGTCGTACTCTTATGCTGCCGCCACCACCGCAAGAATTGTCAGAAAAATGACCTACCGTGTATGGGGTAATTGCGATCGCTGGAGGTGTTGCGGGTGTTGTAGGCAGTGTCGCCGCCACCGCCGCCGCCAGCTTGTCAACAGGAAATAAACTTCAAACTGTTGCCGGAGTTGCAAATATGCGTACAATAGCCATAGTTTCTCCCAAAGTTTCGTATTCGATGTTAAAAACCATAAAACACTGTTTCAGCAGGTAGATCTAAATGAGTGTCAAGGACGTATGTTTGTTACTTTTTAAGTCCGACTATTGTGCATACATAAAATCAAAGGTTCGCTGGATTATGTTCGTTGGATTTTGTTTGTCGGAATTGGCAATTTGGTTATGGGTTCAGTTACAACAGTCAATTTTGACCATTTCATAGTGACATAACTCATTTTAACAGATATGACAAATGACCATTAGTGAGAAGGACTACCCTTACAAGATGTAGCAACCATAGGGATTACCAATGTAAAAAAAACATTACAGAAATAACCAATGTAATTTTTTACAAACCATGTGTAATTTTTTCTAACTCAATATATACTTGGTAAGGGCATTTGGGTAATTTAAAGACACGAGGTGATGCCGACGGATATAAATAATACGTGCTTCTTTTATTTTTCTGTATTTTGCTTCCTCGTCACTTATTCCTTCAAAACTCCCTGGAAATCTAACACATCTACGATGGTTTGCGACAAATGTAAGTCTTCAAATTTTCTTAATTCCTACCTTTTTCACTTTTACTCAACCAATTAATTTCAATTTGATTGCATTGCTCCATTTGTTTTTCATTTATTTTCCTGTTCAAGAAGTATCTAGGGTTTGTAATAATTGGGGACTTTTCAAACAGGTGAGAAGAAATTATCGAAAGTAATTGTACCTGATAAATGGAAAGAAGGAGCAAGCAATACTACTGAAAACGGTGGCCGTAAGATCAATGAAAATAAGCTCCTTTCCAAGAAAAACAGGTAACGATATTTGAATACAAACCCTAATAATCTAGTTTAATATTGATAGTATTATTAATTATTATGTGCTTTAGGATAATGATAGTTATAGTTTGAATTGAAACTTCTGAGTTTTGTTTAGGTATTTGTGATCCATGGGGGAATTGTGGGATTATTGAAGTCGAAACTGTTAAGTTTGATTATATATTTAGGGAAAAATATACAATTTTGATATCCCGTGAACATAATGATTTGGACTGTATGACTGTTATGATATTAAATAGGATATGCATTAAAACTTCTAGTGAACATGTGCCTAAGTTTATTTGGGTACTGTTGCTTGAGAGTTGAGGATGATTAGTTTATAAAATAAGGATTTTCAATTTTTAGCAAATGTAGGATCTTTCGACTTTCGTATATCATGTGAGAGGCTTACTGAAAAACAAGGAGAAATGAGGGGGCACTATTTGAGATGTTTTGGGACTATGCTTTGTTTTTTACATTTTTTTTGTTTGGCTTGGGTAAAGGGGATTGACCTGGCAAATATTATAAACAAATGATAAACTTTACAATTACTTGACTGTGGAAGAACCTCATAAAAAACTTAATTCAACAAAAAAAAGACCTAGTACATACACATGAAAGACCATGTGTTTGACAACTAGCTAATAGCACAACCTCTAGAAACATAGCTCCTTACTTAAGTATGAAAGTAAATAACTAAATAACGTACCTCTTAACTTAATAAGACTCCTAATCAGAATATTGGATTCTGTGTGCACCAAAAACGTAATAAAAGTGATCATGTTGATAGGTGTGCCGTATGCGTCAAAATGATTTATGTAATTGGAATGAAATCAACGATGTACCAAAAGTTATTTCAGTATTTCCACTATGTGACTTTCATCATGTTTGTAAATTGCATCAATGTAGCATTATGAGAAATTAATATATTTGGATAGTAGAGATAAAGAGTGTCAATGAGTAATAGTGTTAAACTTGATATGAATTATATTTATATTGCTTTCACTTTTTACTCGAATGTAATGCATCTTTAAAGTTTACTGAATAAGCGGGTCAGATGGGCTGAGTAACAGGCTTTAAGAGGTATATATCTATACTGGTTGAAAACAGGTTGGGCCAAGTTGGGTTGATCGTTAACACTTTTTTTCCTACCTATAAACATATATAAAAATAACTAATGTGCTAAATATGTATATAGGAACTATGCAAGGTCAGTAACGAATCTAAAGTCTGAATTAAGCAATTTAAGAGTTGTATTTATTGAAAATACACTTTGCGTAACTTTTAACCCAAATTGACCCAACTGACTGGCTTCAGTGTTAGCTTCATCCATTGATTTAATCTCCTTAACCCTTTAGAATAAAAACTCAATCTAATTTAACCTAACTTAACCTAATACAGTCGATTAATAAATTATACTAGTCGAAATTTTACCTTAATTGTATTCAGATTTCATAAAATGTGTGTAAGGCTTTGCATCATGACATATTTTATTTGTTTGCCTCTAGATGGTCGCCATTAGGAACAACGAAGTGCATGATCTGCAAGCAGCAAGTACACCAAAATGGCAAGTACTGTCATACATGTGCCTACTCGAAAGGTATAGACTACATTTCAATCTACATGCATACATGCATTTCTTGTCGAGGTGGCATATTGGTCCACATGTCCAATTACATCTGAAGGGGTTAATTTGGATTATCATTTATATTTATTGGGCCAAATGGGTTAGGCTACAATATGTAGCTAAATAAGAACTGGTCAAATGGATTGAGTGTGGGTCGAACTGATTGACAATTATTCGATGTAGGTGCAACTGATAAAAGAAGTTTACAGATCTATTGTAATAGTATAGTTTTGCAACCATATTTAAAACATTAATTACTTAATAGAATCTGAAACGAAGTATTTTTTGGGTCAGCCTAACCTGTTTTGACACGTTCCAAAAAGTTGCTTCTTTTGCCCAGTTACATGAACTGTCATAGCTGCCCATTTTTGCCAACCCTAGTTTCTCATTTTTTCTTGTTCCATCATTTATGAATTTCTCAAATAACATGTTCCTGTAATGAATGTGCTTGCAGGGGTTTGTGCTATGTGTGGTAAACAAGTTCTTGACACCAAGTTTTACAAGCAAAGCAATGTCTAATGAATACATTGGGAACTTCTAAGTAGGGTTGTCTTCTGCTTTCAGCTGATGTTGTCTCCTTTTATGACCGTTTACAATTGTAATGCTGGCATACATGTTAACAACATTGTTTCTGTTTATATTGTTGATTGCTGAAACTTGTTAGTATGAATATCTGCACAAAAGTTGTTCGTACGACTGTGTGCGAAATGAAGTTTTGCCACACTCTTCTTATAGATGGTATGGACTTAAGGTGGCAATGTAGTCGGGTCGAGTTGGGTCATCAGATTGACAACAACAATTCTTTTGCTTTTCATCAATTACTTGCAGATAATTACTCAACATGATTACAAAATTTATATGGCATCAATGGTAATATAAATTGCTGAGTAAAAATATATAGGTGGTTTCATCCATTAAAACTTATTTGTACAATTTGCGTGATTTTGACCCATTTCACTCACGTTGGTAGTTTTTAACTTTTATTCACCTGTTTGAGAGTAAACATAACCCAAATTAATTTAAACCCAAATTAATCTAATGATGCACGTATTCTTGGTTCTGAACTTCTCTTTCTAATTGACAATTTAATCCAGTTTCAGTTGATTTACTCTCTATTATCATAGACACGACATGTTAACCACTGAGCCAAAAACATATATGATGGTATTTGATATAAACCGAAGGAATGACAACAAAAGTCAAAAACTCCATATACATTATAAACAGATAATTGTTTCTTGTCACATAATTAGACCAAGAAACAGAAAAAACATTGGTTGCCATGCCCTGTACAATACATACGTATCAGGCACACTAGCAAAAATTATTCAAGATTTTACGATCCCTAATTTCAAACAATGGGATATTATACAAAAACAAAACAATATAAATGAATTTAGCAGATAATATACAAGCAACAAGAAGAGCGAACATCACTTAGATACAGCACAAGTTGCAAGCACCGTGTTATGCTGAAGCTATTTAAAAACCATGAATCTTGATGTGTTCTTTCTTCACAATGCCAGCCTGCGAAAAAACTTCGATTACAAAAGGAAGCATATCAACATATAAATATTGTACTGTGTAAATGATAATTACTTGAACGAGGAAGGTGGATACGTTCTTCCTTTGATCACCTTGTAGTTGGATAACCTGCATTCCAAAAGCAATCATATTGGCACATCATTAACCACTCTCGGATTATTGATTTTCAATTACCAGTTTCATATCAGTTACAACTTACAAGAGAAGGTAAGTAAAATCATTTAATTTAACTTAATACGAAAAACTAATATAATTATTAAAAAACAAACACATGAAGGTTCGATTCTGAATTTTACATCCGCAAATAACATAAGATGATAAGAACATCTTTACACAATTTTCTACACCCTGTTTACGGCAGTTAGGGTGTCTAATTTTAACAATTCACATATGTAGCACTCTGTATATGATATGGTCTATCAGACACTTTGTTTTTTTGTACTGTGTTGGTTAACTTGCATAATCATACTACTCACTTTCATATAGTGAGTAATTTGGTTACCACTTCTTTTCTAACTGGTTAAATGGGTCAAATGTCACCATGCTAATATTGTTAGTGGATAAAGCCTTCTAAAATCGCACTATTATCCAAAAAAATAATAGAATCTCACTGATAAGCATTAGTATTATAAAATTAGATTTGACATAACATAGTAGTGATGTGTAATAAGACTAAAATACTTACGAACAAAAAGTGACCCAACCCGTTCAGACACTATGTTCAGGGTTGTTAGTATTATTACCTTTCCGAGCTCAGGGTCTTGAACAACTGTACCATTGCAGCAAAACTCCTTTTTAAGGTCTTTAAGTATCTTATTATAACTAAATTCTTTCTTCAACCCTTGTACAGTTGTCAGGCTTTTCCTACCATTGCGTTGCTGTATACGTATATGAATGTATTCCTTTGACCCTGCACCTGAGTTCTCAGCATTTGCCTCAGCGAATGGATCTTTATGCCACAACACAAAATCATAAAATATATATCAACACAAACAAATATCACAAACATATAAATGTTACAACAATATTGTTTTTGACATACCGAAGGCAGTTGGAATCTGGATGTCGATCTCTGACATGAAAGTTGAGTGCTAGAATTGGAAGGCAATAAAAACAAACTACCAAATAAACCGTCTTCTTTGTGTTGAACGACAGAATGACAATACTGAAACACAAAATTTGAATGTCTCAGCTTCTAACTCTCGACATACTAGTAACATGTTTAAGGGTGCGTTTGGTTATAAGAAACTCCGGTCTGTTATATTCTGGAAAACTTATCTAAAAAAACCTGAAAGGTTTTCTACAACACAAAAATTACGATTTTCCATCTTAAAAATATATACACTCCGTACATCTGAAAACTATGATTTATGGTTGTTTACATTCCTTTATTGGAAAAGAAAAACATTTTCTACATTTGAACATGTTTTCTCGATTTTCGTTAATTATCTAATTATATAAAACAATTCCGGTATAGAAAATAAATAAATATATGATATACTTTTCGGTAACTAAATGCACCTAAGCATTCACAAATTATAATCACGACAGCCGAAATTCTAATAAAGGCAAAGCTAAGCAATGCATCAACGTATGTAATCGATAACGAAGAATCATGTCATCCAAAATTAACAATGATTTGATGAAAGGAAAGAATGACAATGGCGATCGGAGACATGTAATGGTACCTGAACGGGACAACGGCGATCGGAGACAATGGAGATTGGGATGAATGAATTAAATTAAATTCTAAATTATATGAATATGTTGTTGAGGTGGACGGTTGAGACTTGTGTTTTATATGCGCCATTGTTTTCCGGTGGCTTTTAACCACCGTAATCTACGCTGAGGGTATATTTGTATGAAAATGTTGTTAAGTTTTACAAAGTTAATTTGAATTTTGATATTTAATTAATCTACTTGCTACGAGTAATATTTAACTTTGGGTTAATAATTTTGTAAAGACTTTTTTACATGGTTCTTCGTTGTGTTTGTCTAAAATTTCATTCGTCCTACTTGTACTTTTTTTTTGCACTGGTTGTCTCTGTGGTTGCTAATTCTTGCACTTGTAGTCCTTGTCACTAACGACCGTTAGTATTCTTCGTTAAAGGACCATCCATGTAAAAAAATTTCAAATTTAAAGTTTATTTAAATTTAATATTTTATGACAATTAATATATTCTATTTTTTGAGTGTCCCGATCTATATAAACTCACTAAAAATATAATTTTTTTTTAAAATATAATAGTTTTTTAAATAGTTAATACTCTTAATTATACATATCTTCGTCGATTTCATGACTCCGTATAGACAATTCTACATGCCTACATATATATTGCTAATAGTTTTGTATATTATGAGCGTACTCAAATTGCACATTATCAACATGTAACAATTATTTTTTAGTTAATTGAAGAAAAAATTGTAAAATACTAAATTGTAATAACTACATAGTGTATAGTATTAAATGACTGTATTTAGTTAGTTTTCTTTTTTAGTAACATTTATTTTATTTTTGACAATTAAATTGATTAATTTAGATATTTCCGTATAATTATCAGGTATTATCCGTATAATTTTTCTACTAATTTACATAATTTAATATGTGTCGGTTATTTGAAAGAAAAAATACATAATGTTCAACATAGGGAGTATAATAATACTATACGCTACGTAGTTATTGCAATTTAGTATTTCACAATTTTTTTCTTTAATTAACTCAAAACAAATGTTACATGTTGATAATGTGCAATCTGAGTACGTTCATAATATACAAAACTAATAGTAATATATATGTAGGCATGGAGAATTGTCTATACGGAGTTATGAAATTGACGATGATATGCAAAATTAAGAGTATAAACTATTTTAAAAACTATTATATTTTTAAACTATTTATACTTTTAGTGAGTTTATATAGATCGGGACACGAAAAAAATAAAATAAATTAATTGTCATGAAAAAAATTAATTATAATAATTACATTAAATTGATTAGATTATTCGAAAAATAATTTAGCTACGTACAATTAAAAATAATATTAATTTTAAATAAACATTAAATTTGAATTTTTTTAGACGGATGGTCCTTTAACGAAGAAAACTAACGGCGGTTAGTTACAAGGACTACGAGGGCAAGAATTAGCAACCACAGGGACGACCAATGCCAAAAAAAAGTACAAAGACGACGAGTGAAATTTTAAACAAACCACAAGGACGAACCATGTAAAAAAGTCTTTTGTAAATTTTCAACTTTAATTTATTTTCCATGCTCCTTGACCATTTTTTATGTCTGTACCACTTATATATTTGTCCAATTAGTATGTTGACGGGTTGATGAGTTAGATTTCTCAATCTACCCGACCTCGTTAACTAAACATGTTGGGTAATCCAAGCATAACGTACATATAACCTATAAAGTCGGATAGACATGTTAGCACGTCAATTTCACGTTACAAGGTCAATTAGTCGGTTTCAAGTCAGATGATGAGTCGATTTATGCAATAATGTTATTCTTGTTTAATCATGGTAAGATGATGATCATATCAGATGTGTTTGAGTTTGATATATATGTGTAATATATATACGTATAAGTTTTACGATTGTGTTATCACGAACAAGTATGCATGTTTGAGAACCAAATTCTGTTGTTTATATTATTTCAATTGTCTATAAAGAAAGAAGGAAAAATAAACGAAATAACAAGTAAATAAAAAATTATGAATACATGTTATTTATTTGAAGAATCACCGAAAGTTGATTAGTTTAGTGAAAACAAAATTAGGTTTAGGAGAGAGGCGTAGACTTGACGGGAGTAGTAGTGTAGATAACCACTCTCTACAAATTTCGTATAATGTAATAATTTTTTTTTGCTATCATCGAGGGTATTTTTAATATTTTCTCCCCTTAAAAAGTATTTAGCGATATTTTAACATTTTACCCTTAAAGAAAAAGTATCTTTAATTTGTCCTCTTGAAAATAACTTTCTTGATTTACCCTGGTTTATTGTTTTAAAATGTTTAAAACTTTGTACATGTTAGTCAGTCTGTATGAGACAAATTTTGAAAATTATTACCTTATGTATTTAAGATTCAAGAAGCGTCTACTATATGTATTTTTACTATTTTTTTATTACATATAAAAGACATTGTTATAAGATATCTACATACAATAGATATTTTTCAAACTCTAATACATATGATAGAAAATTTTCAAAAATTGCAACATACAATAATAAAAGTGCATAGGTTAATATATTTCAAAAAAATAAATCCAATAAACTTTTTAGAATACTCTTAAACTGGTTGCCGAGTCAACTAAATTTTACTTTACTGATTTAAACCTGACATGAATAATCGAGAGATCCAAACCCATTTATTTTTGTTTCGATTTGTGTCGGATTTCGAAGAGAGTTGAGAATTGCCGACCCAAATATTACTCTAGTATAATTATGAATTTTTTATGTATAAAATTAGGCGTGATAAAAAACCGGGTTCTAAAATCAACCTGACAAAAACTCGAAAAATCAACCCGGTCAAACCCGGGTTTGACCTAACTCGATTCGGGTTTTTTCAGTACCCGGCGGGTAGGCAACCGGGTACTCGTCTATCCGTTTGAAATTGGGTTGGAATCGGATTGTACCCGGGTCAGGTTGAAAACCCGGTTTGTACCCGGTTTTTTAACTAGGCGTTTTTTTCAAATTCTTGACTGTTCTCTAGCCTTTTTTGTGTTTTTTTTACCATTTTGTCATCCTAAAATTAGTATAAATAGACACTTTGGGTTTGCTTTATTTACAACACTCAGACACACTCATTCTAGTTTTGAACACTCAAAACGTTTACGATTTACGTACGAAACTCTCAAAACATTTCTCTAACACTCTCAAAACGCTGTCAAAATGGCAACTCAATTTTCTTCAACTATCGATGGTTTTGGTTCGTCAAATGCACCAACTATTGTTCAAGTTTTGCAAACAAAACATAATCCGGAGATTTGGTGTAATTATAACAAAGTGTTGTTGTCGGATGGTACGACTAAGGCACATTGTAAACGATGTGGAAAATTTTTGAAAGACGACTCCAACACAACGTATTGTGATGCAAACATACTACTAATCCGGAGGAGGGTCAAACAACCATATCACGGGATGGAGATATTTCTACATACAAAGTGGAGCGGTGTCGAGAAGCATTTGACGGCTTTGTGATTCAAGATTGTTGTTCAACCACTTCAAAAACCCTCGACTTACTAAGGTCATTCAAAATAGTACTCTTCAATCGCGATATAATCATGTAAGTCATCTTACTCTTAGACGTGATGCACTTTATTGTGAAAAAACGCTAAATTTCAACTAATAACCGGTTTTGAAAACTTAGCTACAAGTGTATCATTAACAACTGATGTTTGGTCGGCTCCTCATGGTTTGCCCGGTTTGTAACTTTGTGTTACCGCGCATTGGGTTAATCCCGCAACTTGACAAATGATGAAACGTACCATTGCTTTTAAAAACTTTGATTATCCTCACACGGGTCAAAATTTATTTTGCATGTTACGAGATATAATGAAAATGTTTAAAATAGAACAAAAGGTTTTTTCAATCTCGTAACACGAACGTCGTTCAAAAATTAATACTAACATACGGACAACCGTTGAAAGGCATCTTCTATCATATCATAGTAGATGTGTTGCACACATCAATAACTTGGTTGTGCAAGACGGATTAGCGGTTCCACAAATAAGTGTAGTAAAAGACGCGTATAAAACTATGTTACAAGATATATTTTGTAAGGGTAAGGCTAGATACAAACATTATATGAAATTGTGTAAGGAAATGGATTCCATTTTTTAACCCCTAATTGGGACATGCCCGTAAGATGGAATTTGACTTACAACATGTTTGTATATGGTTTACGCCAACGTGACACTTTACAAGCTTTTCATTTTCAACTTGTCCAAAGGGGTCTTCCTAACGAATTTCCCAAAAGATAACTGAATTGCTCAAACTTTTTAAAATCACAACTACTTTGTTATCGGGTGTTTATTATTCTACGATTCATTTGGTACTTAACAATTTTTTTTTCTAATGAATTCAAAACTAAGCGAATACGAATTTGGTGGTAATGTATACGCGATAATGGTCTCTCTCATGTAAGAAAAACTAAGAAAATATTTTTAAGAAATGTCATCGGTAATTAGTTGTGCCACCGCAATAAACGCATGTTTGAACGTTTTCGGGGTGGAATTGCTTATCGATAACATTTGTACCAATTTGGATTTGAATGACGAGGACCCATTTTTTGCACAAAATACAAAAGACCATTTTAACAAATGTTTTAAAGATTTATTTGGTCATTATTTTCAAAAATATGGTTCAACAAATGCTTCTTCTAGTCCGGCTTCCACAATGTTTGGTTAATCTTCTTCTCGCGATCCAATGATTAACTTATATAATAGTTTAAGACAAGAAAACCATAAATGGGCAAGGGGTGATGGTAATCAAACGACCACTAGCGAATATGGGAGATATACCAGAACCGATTTTTTAAACATTATCAACCCGATGAATTTGCACAATTTGATAATTTGGCTTGGTGGAAAGGGAGGGAATCTCAGTTTATCGTTCTATCCACCATGGCCTGAGATTTACTAACCGTCCAAGCTTCTACTGTAGCTTCGGAATCCGTTTTTTCTCTTAGTGGTAGGGTATTATCTATACGAAGAACAAGACTCACACCGGCCTCATTAGAGATGTGTATTTGCTTGAAGGATCACTTAGACATCGCGGAACGTATACAACACATTTCAAGTCTTGAAGATGAAATGAAATACGAAGGAGATAGATATGTACGATATCGAGGTGGAAGCGGGTATGACAATATCACTTTCCGATGAAGACATTGCTCTTGATGAAGCTTCGCGAGAGGCTACCTCTGAAGAAGATTTCGAATTTTGAAGAATGAATACTACGCATTTAAAGATGTTAGAAGAACTGAAGATTAATGAAACTCGAAGATTTTGAAGAATTATGAAAACTTATTTGTTTCAAGAATATTTTTATGAAGATTTAGAAAACTATGTTTTAAGTAATTGTTAAGTTATGTTTCCATTCCTAAATGATGGTATAAGTTGAAGACTTTGTTATTTTTATGAAGATTTTGAAGAATTACGAAGTTATGGTTAAGTGTCAAATTGAGTTCTTGGTAGAAAATGGTGTTGATGTATAGTCAACTACTTTGAATTGGTCAAATATGTTTGGATATTTGAAATGAATTGGTTGAAGTATGGTTACTATGGTAAACGGGTCAAAACGTGTGAAAATGGGTCAAAAAGGGATATTTCATTAAACTGGGTGGAAATGTAGATTGATATCGTGTAAAAAGTCACGTTTTTACTACCGATATCTCTCTCATTCTGGAACAATACTTGGCAAATAAGCTTAGATAATGTTCAAATCAAAGAAACTTTGCCAAGAAGGTCAAAACAGAGTTGCACGAGAAAAATCAAGTAAAACGGATGAAAAATGAAGATTCCACCTACGTTTGAAGATTCAAGGCCTCAAAGACAAGAATTAGAGACAAAAAACCCTTCACTGAGATCTCTCTTATTCAAGATATTCGTTTTTAAAATACGAATCTAACAGAAGAAGAATTAACAAAAAATGGATGAAGAATGAAGATTCTATGTACGCCGGAAGATTTAAAAGATTCGTACAAGAGATCCAAAGATCAGAGACATATTTTTGGGATTTCGTTTAATCAAAGTCTTCGTTTTTGAAAAATGAATCCAACGCAAAAAGAATCAACGCAAACGGATGCATAACGAAGGAGATACGCACGAATCAAGTAACGAGGCGAAAGACGGCGAACCGGGGCGGGCAGGTGGCAGCCGCCGCCGGCCACCATGGTGGCGGCGCCGGCTGGCCACCCCCCGTCCCCCGTGCGCTTTTCCGTCCTCGCCCGTACTCGCAGGGTACACGTGCTAGACCTTTTCCGCAACTTCAGGGTACACGTGCTAGACCTTTACGCGCTTTAGGGTACATGTGCTAGCAACTTTTCAACCTTTTGCTAACATGTTCCCCAAGTTGCTAAGATGCACCCATTTTCTCCTATAAATAGGAGCCTCCATGATTCATTTCAAGACACACTCACACACACACTCTTACACTCTCATATACACTCCTCACAAATCTCAATTCTCTTGTATTTTATAGTTTTTCTCATTCTAGAATTATTGTAATTAATCTACGGATTAATATAGGAGCTAGAACGAACGATAGGGATTCAGAGATAAACCTTTGTACGTGTGAAAGAGTTGTCAATCATAATAATAGGCTGCTACGCATTTATTTTCAGGTGATATCTAAACCTTTATCATACTTGTTTTATTTCGTATTTTAAATATGTATTATTACTTGGTATGTGATTTATTTGTTGCCATGAATTGCGAGAAGTTTATTATTGTGATTGTTGATGATGTGTATAATTATAAGTAGGGGTGACATTATATATTTAGTGCACGAAAATCGTAAAGTGATATGATGACCCCTATTCGACTGTTTATTTGATATAGTACTGGAAATGCTTTCGAGCAAAGTACAAATGTATGGAAGTCATAAACGACCGAAGGTAGTCATATCACTGGAATCAGCTCTGGTTTAACAGTTGAAATTCCAGAAGGATAATACAACTTCACAACTAACTTGTATATCCTACGAAATTCAATACATTATAAAGTGATGTTCGTAAAATACGTTCAGACAAAATAGGAATTAATAACTGATGACACGCAAAAAGTCATGTTTTTGCGTGCATTAATCTCACCTTTTTGGCCCAATATTTGACAAAACTAATCAAAATAGATACTTTATCATTAAAACTCGTCACATGGGCCAAAATATAGACAATGTTTCAAAAGTCATCTAAAATGGTCGAAAAACACGATAAATCTAAGGAATACGATCACAAGCATTCTCGTTCACTCGTTCTAGCACTTTTTGAGCTACACAAAGAATTATGACCTCTAACTTATGTCATTTTCTTCATTAGGAAAATACGAACGCGTGGATATAAAGAACGCTCAAAACGGATAAACGACGAAGAAGTTACGCCCGAATGAAGAAACGAAGAACCGAGGAGCCAGCATACGGCTGAACCAGGCCGTATACGGCTGGTCCAGGCCGTATACGGCTGGACCTAGACCGTATACGGTCTGTGCAGGCCGTATACGGCCTGTGCCCACCCGTATACGGCCCAGTTCAGCCGTATTCACCCAATGCACAGCCGTATACGGTCCAGTTCGTCCGTATTCACCCTAACTCAGCCGTATCGTGCGTTTGGGCGATAAAAATCTGATTTTTATTTGCCCTTGCGATACGGTTGTGCATTTTGTGGTTTGGATATGGTCTACGGATACGGTTGAGCATTCTCTATAAATACTAGCCTCATTTCATCATTTCAAAAACACCTCACACCTTCTCATTTTTTTACACTTCTACACACACTTTCTCTTACTACTCTCTCTCTAAATTAGTTAGTTAGTTAGTTAGATTAGTTAAGCTAGTAGATTAGTAGCTTAATTGTAATGGAGGTGCTCCGAGACTGCGGTGTCGCAAGATTTGTAATACAGCTTTGTCAGGTTTTATTATAATCTCTATCTTGTTATTTTAAATAATGTTGTGCTGTTGCTATACTTGTTTAGAATTATTTGCTAGGATTATTGCCATGCTTAGCTAGACAAATCTGTGTTTGCTATGATAGTTGCCATGCTAGGGTAGTTATACTTAAATCATGCTGTTACTCTGTTTGTATGCGGTTGAATTATATTTGAATCTATGAATTGAATCTCAAGTGTTTATCTATCCAACTTATGCTGTGGTTAGTGACATCCTTCTAGGCTTGGCCAATTGCTAGTTGTATGCCATTAATTATTCTGTGTCTGATGATCGTTGAACTCGACATGGCCGGTGTTCTCCTGGTTGAAATATTACCGGAGGGAGACACGGAGCGTAGGATTAGAGATAGATTAGATTCAGGCCATTTAACAAGTGTCTTAGAGAGAACTTTCGGGGCACTTGTGACTTGACCATGTACCATGTCACTCTGCATAAATTGATCCCTGCTATGCTGCCTTTCTGCATGTTTTTGTTTGATTGTTGCTTAGGGTTTGCATGCTAGTATCTGTTATGCTGATTAGTTACATGATTAGGTTTTCAAATATTTATCAATTGCATATACCAGTTTAACATGCATAGAATAGTTAAAATGATTTATATGGAATAATGATGAACAATTTAATCGGCCGTTAGACCAGACCATCCCAACTTGTCTCGGTGGGAAACCCCTGTTCATGTTTTTGTTTATTCAACAATTCATGTCATGATTCAGATATCTCAAATGTCCGAGATTGCGGGACAAGACTCGAGGATGGTTGTTGTTTAAATTGGTTGCTACATTTGGGACAACTTCCGGTGTAGTTTACATTCCATAACTGTTATCCATGTGACATATTATTCATCTGATTGCGGACAACTCTACGTTAGATAGATAATAGGCTAGTAGTTATGGCTCATTAAGAAATATTAATGTCATTTTAACTAAGGCATTATGTCATTAACTACCCCTAAATAGCATGAGTAATTATCATAGTAAACACTCGCTTCACCTATAAGTTCTCGTTGCCACATCCACCCCATTTTACTTTTAATTAGTTTAATCTTAGATAATTAGTAGTAGTTAAAACCAAAACAAAACAAAACCTCTTTTTAAAACCCTAGCTAAATTTCCACAGATAACTAAAGTCCTAGATCCCATGCCCGTTGTAGTTTGAAGAACGACCCTAGGTCATACCTATCGCTATACCTATCCATAGCTTTAGTATACTTAGGCCCAACATAAAATAAACATTTTAAAACTTACCACCTGATCCGCGCCTAACCGGAAGGTCCGACGACGGGGTGAGAACCCGACTGACCGTTTGGGCGCGATCAAGCTTTTGGCGCCGCTGCCGGGGACTACAACGACCGATTTAGGAATTTATTTGTCTTAGTTATTTAGTGATCCTTTCGGAAGATCAATATCATCCGAAAGTTCCTTTTCTGTTCTTTCCTTTCCAAAACTCTCTTTTCTTCCAAACCCGAACTTCAGCTATGACGAATCGTATTACTCTCGCCTCGACCTGTGTACCACTACTGGAGGGAAGAGGAGGACCTATCGTGCTACCCGATGAAAACTTAGAAATTAAGCCTAGCGTTTTCAAGTTACTCAAAACCTTCTGCCAATTTCACGGTTTTCCGCTCGATGATCCAAATTCACATTTGGATAAATTCATTAATCTTTCTGATTCCTGTGAGCAATCAGGGATTCCGAGAGAAGTCTCCCGACTATATATTTTTCCCTATTCTTTATCTTCGCGTGCTCGAACCTGGTTTGATGAACTCGAACCCAATTCGATTCATACTTGGGAAGAGTTGGCTACTAAGTTTATGACTAAGTTTTTCCCTCTTTCCAAACAAACCAAGCTCAAGGATGATATTGTTAGTTTCCGACAGGAAACCAATGAGTCATTCTATCTAGCATGGGAACGATTTAAGAAAATGCTTAACAGATGTCCGAATCATCGAATGGGTAAGATGAACCTAATCTGCATATTCTACAATGGTCTGACTCCTCAGCACAAGTCAACCCTCGATACTGCTTCTCAAGGAAATTTCATGTCACATACTTCTGAAGAAGCCTGGGAGCTAGTTGAGATGATAGCAATGCATCAACATGACTGGGAGCTTGGTGAACCGGCTAAGGAAGTAACTAGTACTTCAAGCCTATCCTTTGAAGCTCTGCAAACTCAAGTGGACAATCTCTCCAGAGTCTTCAAGGAACTTCAATCTTCTACACCTCAGCCTTGTAAAGGTATGGAAGAAATTCTTGTCACTACTGTTGAAAGCCCTGAATCGAACTTTCATTCTAAACCTTTCATTCAGCGGCCAACCAATAACCCACATACTCATTTTCTGCAACCTTTATCCTCTAATGTGTCAGATTCTCCCGTAAATTCTCAACAACACTATAATGAAACTTTGACTAATTTCATGGTTGATCAAATGAACATAAACAAACAAGTAATAGATTTTCAAGATAAAATTGATGCTTTACTTAAAATATCAGAAGATTTGATCAAAAACCTGGAAGTCAGTCTTAAACAACTGTTTTTAAAAGTTGAGAACCAAGGAGGAATCATGGTCATCACTAGAGGACGTAAAGAAACCAGAAATGAGAAGTCTTCAGATAATTCTTCAAATCAACTTCCTATCTCTGAACCGACCACTGATCCAGTGCCTAGTGACACCCCTGTCAATGCACCAGATCCAGTATCACCTAAAGCCCCAGAAATCATTCCACGAACCAGGTTACCCTTCCCTGGTAGGCTTAAGAAAGAGAAACAGGAAGCACAATTTGGGAAATATCTGGAAATGTTTAAAAGCCTGCACTTAAACGTTAAACTATTAGACGCTTTAGTAGAGATGCCTAGCTGTGCTAAGTTTTTCAAAGAACTCATTTCAAATAAGGAAAAATTGAGACAAATAGTTAGTTTACCCTTAGATGCTGAATGCTCAGCAATCATGTTACATGGCCTTCCACCCAAACTAGGAGATACTGGCCGTTTCACTATTCCCTATTTTCTTCAAAATATCCAAGTTAGTAACGCATTAGCTGACCTAGGAGCTAGTGTCAATCTTATGCCTTACTCTCTCTATAAGAAACTAGGATTAGGTGAACTGCTACCCACTCAAATGACCATCCAATTAGCTGATAGATCAGTTAAACTCCCCCGAGGAATTGCTGAAGATATAATGGTCCGAGTTGGTAAATTTATCTTCCCAGTTGACTTTGTCATTATGGATATTGAGGAAGATGCCCATGTTCCCCTCATCCTTGGTAGACCTTTCCTAAACACTTCCAAGGCTGTGATAGATGTAAACGAAAAATCTTTAAAACTGAGGGTCGGAGCGGAGGAAGTCACCTTTAATATCGATAAGTTGATGAAGCACCCTATGGGAGAGGATCTTGGTTTTGTGGATTCCATGCTGGAAATATATGATGAGCATTTGGAGGAGATTCTAGCAGTCAGCAGTTACGAACCTTTCTCCAGCACTGTCATCACCAAAAGAAGACTTTGCCCGGACAACATCGGACTCTGCTTGGCTATCTCTGACAAATCAGCACCTTCCGGAGAGCTGCTATTTCCTTTACCTGAAATGAAGAATCCTTTAGCACCGCCTAACTACTCTTCCACGAACAACTCTGTTGTTGCTGTTCCTTTAGGCGAAGGCATCCCTATCCCACTTTTAAGAAGAAATCAGTTTTTTCCGATACCCGAATCATCTCCGTCTATAGCTAAAATTCTCAAATCTTTCGAGGAGATGGATTCCGGTACCTTGCCACAACTATCTGAAGGTTGTGCAAAAGTGAATCCAGAAATCACCAAGAACGTGCCTTCCAATAAGACAGAACTAGTAGAAATAGCATCAGCCACTACAGCCGACTCATCTCCAGAAGAATTAGAGTTCCAAAAGGAGTATGACGAATTACAAAGAGACGAGATCACTCGAATGAAACCCTCTATTGAAGAACCACCAGAATTGGAGCTGAAGGTATTACCCCCTCACTTGGAATATGCTTTTCTCGAAGGAACCTCACACCTACCCGTCATAATATCCAAAGGTCTTTCACCAAAAGAGAAAGCAAGACTTATCCAGGTCTTGAAGTCACATAAGAAGGCGATTGCATGGAAGATTTCTGATATACAAGAGATCAGTCCAAATTATTGCACGCACAAGATACTCATGGAAAACGACTTCAAACCTTCTATACAGAGACAGAGGAGAGTAAACCCGAAGATTCAAGACGTGGTCAAGAAAGAGGTTATCAAACTCTTGGATGCTGGTTTGATCTATCCTATCTCAGATTCCCCATGGGTCAGCCCAGTTCAGGTTGTCCCAAAGAAAGGAGGAATGACGGTCATCGCTAACGAAAATAATGAATTGATTCCTACACGAACAGTCACCGACTGGAGGGTGTGTATCGACTACCGGAAATTAAATGAAGCCACTTGGAAAGATCACTTCCCTTTACCGTTCATCGATCAGATGTTGGAAAGATTATCGGGGAATGAATATTACTGCTTCCTCGATGGTTTCTCCGGCTATTTTCAGATTCCTCTCGATCCAAAGGACCAGGAAAAGACGACATTCACATGCCCATATGGTACATTTGCTTACCGCCGCATGCCATTTGGTTTATGCAATGCGCCTGCAACATTCCAAAGGTGTATGGTGGCAATATTCCATGACATGATTGAACAATGTATGGAGGTATTCATGGACGACTTCTCTGTCTTCGGTGATTCCTTCACATCTTGTCTTTCCAACCTTGAAAGGATGCTAACCCAATGCGAAGAATCAAATCTTGTCTTAAACTGGGAAAAGTGCCACTTTATGGTGAAAGAAGGAATAGTTTTAGGACATCGAATATCAAAATCTGGAATCGAAGTTGACAAAGCCAAAGTTGAGACTATAGCCAAACTTCCGCCACCTACTTCTGTTAAAGCCATTCGCAGTTTTCTAGGTCACGCCGGATTCTACCGTCGCTTTATCAAGGATTTCTCTAAGATCTCTCGACCTATGACACACCTTCTCGAGAAGGACACTCCGTTTGTCTTTTCAGATGACTATCTTAAAGCTTTCAACATTTTAAAGGATCAGCTCACACATGCACCGATCATGGTCGCCCCCGATTGGAGTCTTCCGTTTGAAATCATGTGCGATGCTAGTGACTTTGCTGTTGGAGCTGTCTTAGGGAAAAGGAAGGAGAAGCAGTTTCAGCCAATCTACTACGCCAGCAAGACACTCACTGATGCACAAGAGAATTACACCACGACAGAGAAAGAGCTTCTTGCGGTAGTATTCGCTTTTGATAAATTTCGTTCTTATTTAATATTGTCCAAAACTATTGTCTATACAGATCACTCAGCCTTGAAGTATCTCTTCAAAAAGCAAGACGCTAAGCCAAGACTGCTTAGATGGATTCTCCTCCTCCAAGAATTTGACATAGAATACAAGGATAAAAAGGGAGCCGAGAATATCGCAGCAGATCATCTTAGTCGACTGGAAAATCCATCAATGGAAAAGCTTGATGAGAGAGAGATTCAAGACCAGTTTCCTGAAGAACAACTCATGAATATCGGAGGATACCAAAAGGGATCTCAATTCACTTACAACCCTTGGTATGCAGACTACGCAAATTATCTGGTTGGAGGAATTGTGCCAAAAGGATTGCCCACCTCTAGAAAGCGCAAATTCTTTAGAGACGTAAAGAATTACTATTGGGATGATCCATTCTTATTCAAAGTATGCCCGGACCAAATTATCAGAAGATGCGCAGACGAGAAGGAGGAAAGGAACATTCTTCACCAAAGTCATCACGGACCAACTGGAAGACATCACGGAGCAAATATGACTGCAAGAAAGGTATATGACTCTGGCTTCTACTGGCCTACTATATTCAGAGACGCTCACGACTTGGTGAAACGCTGCGATGCTTGCCAAAGGTTTGGAAGTATTTCATCGAGAAGTGAAATGCCACTTACTAACATCCAATCCTGCGAGATCTTTGATATATGGGGGTTGGATTTTATGGGACCATTCCCAAAATCATATGGGAAAGAGTATATTCTGGTTGCTGTCGACTACGTCTCCAGATGGGCCGAAGCCCAAGCATTTACTACAAATGATTCCCGAGTAGTAGTAAAATTCTTAAAGCAGCTCTTCTCACGTTTCGGTACTCCAAAAGCGATCATCAGTGATCGAGGCATGCACTTCTGTAATGCTCAGTTTATGAGGACATTACAATATTATGGTGTCACCCATAAGACCTCTACGGCTTACCACCCGCAGACGAATGGGCAAGCCGAAGTGACGAATCGTGCGCTCAAGAGAATTTTAGAACGAACCGTGGTTAATCATAGGGAAAGATGGGTTGAAAAATTAGACGATGCTCTGTGGGCGTTCAGAACCGCATATAAATCACCACTAGGAACCATGCCCTACAGACTAGTCTACGGAAAAGCGTGTCATCTACCGATAGAGTTGGAGTATAAAGCTCACTGGGCGCTAAGAGGTTGTAATTTAGACCCTTCTGCAATTGGATCACATCGGAAAATGCAACTGAACGAACTAGCCGAACTAAGAGACCAAGCATATGACAGCTCTCTGCACTTCAAAGAACGAACAAAGAATACTCATGATGCAAAAATCAAATATTCTAAGTTCAAGCCCGGAGATAAAGTTCTTCTCTTCAATTCGTGCTTCAAGAAATTCTCCGGCAAATTCAGATCAAGGTGGAGCGGACCATTTGTTATATCAAAAGTCTTTACCTTCGGAGCAGTCGAACTAGAAGCCCCGGACGGTAATTTTAAAGTCAATGGCCATCGCTTAAAGCACTACATCGAAGATTTCCCCCCTGGTGAGGAAGTCTATATCTTTGAACCACCTTGAGCCGACTAGTAGGTACAAGGAGTCAAGCTAGAGACTCTCTAAACAAGCGCTCTTGGTAGGCACCCCATTGCTTATCTTATTTTATTATTAGTTATTTTTGCTTTAGTATTATCATCCCTAAACTAACGATGCAGGATAACCCAAGTATCTGACAATACTAACGCCTACATATACATCAGATAAGTTTTATTCATAGTATACAAACGTGAATGAACAGATGACCTCACAAAGCTTTAACATCTAAACAAACATTTCTCGAAGTCATCTGATTATTTTGCATTTGTATACCCATTTTAAAACTATAGCATTACCTGTTTATCTTTATGTTTCAGGATGGACGCTTCAGCTGAGACCTCAGGACAAGCTATTCAGAAACAACAGAAAAAGAGGACTCGCAGAGGAAAAAGAAAGAAGACGACCACCATGACTGATGAGCATGCTCAGGCTGCTCCTGTATCTTCCCCACTTTTTGATTTCGGAGTTACCACTTCAGATCCGATAGTGACTTGGGCGATGCTCAGTGAGCTTTCGATTCAGCATAGCTCTCAGTCCGAGATCAGAGAAGCGATGGGACTGCCGAAACTTGCAGACCAGCCGTATCAGCTTGGTCAGGGTCCCAGGCCAGCTCTCACACCGTTGTCCTTCTTCCCAGCTGCCCCACCACAGACTGTTCCTCCCACTGCTGTTGCTTATTCTAGGCCACCTCAGAATCCCACTGATGCACCCATGGTGTCTGATCACACTGCTGCCGTATCACGCACTTCAGATCTAGATCCTGACGCACTTGCAGCATTTGATCCAGACATGGATGATTTACTAGACGATTTCTAGCTTATTTTTATCTTTAGTTATCTTTATTTTTAATTAGACTTATTATGTTGTTAAACTGATGATTATGATGGTATTGTATGACACTGCAGACCTTATCTTCGTAGGAATTGGATGAGCTTTGAAAAGAGACTGGTCCTCACAATCCAGCAAATTATTTACACCAACCCTACACGAATATGGTCCTACATCCAGTGCCCACTGTCCGTAGGGAAGTATCTCTCCTAAACCCGTTCTTCCTACTTTAGTATAACTTCGATATACCTACTGACCACTTAAATCTCTAAGTGTGGGATCCCCCTCGCTTACAACTTTTAAATTCACATTTTTCCTAAACCAAAACCCTAAGTGTGGGATTTTCTCCCTACTTAGTGTAGAAACATTGGGGACAATGTTTATTTCTAAGTGTGGGATAGCGGTATATCTCTCGTCTGTCAAAATATCTGTTTAAGTTGATCTAGAAACATGCTAGTCCTCAAAATAAATTTATCAAAACCTTATTTTGCCAAAATTTTCAAATTTTTTTTAAACTCTTTCTAGTCACAATAAAAGCAAATTGGTTAAAAACTTCGACAGTGAAATTGTCACTCATTCAGTAAAACCTAAACAGTTTTACTTCGACAGTGAAATTGTCACTCATTCAGTTGACCAATGAGTTTCAAGAATGAATACGGATTTTTTTTACAAGTATTTCAAAAGTTGGTAAATATAAGGTCGAAATCATGACGGATTCTAAACAATTTAAGATGAGGATCTAAGAGGGGCATCGCACGACTGGACACATATAACCCATTTTTGCGGTGAGGAATTTGAGCCTTATAAGCATTCATTTTAAATGCTTCACTGTTCGTTTGTTGTGTGTGACCGGTGCACACATTTCTGAATTAGAACTTGCCCCAGGTATACATTTCGAGATCACATTGACAGGTGTCATACGTGACATAGGTACGATTAGAGGACCTTGACATTCCTTAGGATCTAAACCCCTTTTCACATATCTTTTCAAGCCAAAAACCCTTCCAACACTCAATCTTAGTGTTGATGATCCGCTTAGAAAACCCTGTTGAGCCTTAGCCTCTTTTTCTTTCATTCACCCAAAATTTTTAAACCCTTTATTCCCATACCCACCAGAAAACTTATCTTAGTATTTTTGAAAAAAGAGATATTTGGATATTCCTTTTTGCTTTCACTCCAAAAATAACAAATAATGTTTACTAAAACTTCTCGTGTGCGTTTTATTGATCTATATAAAAGAAATCGAGAGTCATGTGGTGTGAAAAATTGGCACCAAAGTAAACTCAAAAATCATCAAAGGATTGAGAAATGAAAATAAGAAGGGATCTCAAAAAAGGGAAATAAAAGAAAATCCCTTAGAAATTTCTTAGCAAGAAAAATCTAAGTCCAAAAATAGAAATAGAAATAGAAAAGAAAAGAAAAAGAAAAAAGAAAAGAAAATAGCTGAAATAAAGCTAAGTGCTTCGACTCTCTCGAAAAACTCGACTCTTCAAAAGAAATATCATTCTGTATTTTCAGATAGAAGTCAAAATAGCTATCTTATCCCCAAATGAGTTATCCGTTTCCGTTTTCATTAAAAAGGATATCTAGATAAAACTTTTTTTTCGAAAGTGCCAGAGATAAGCAAACACCCTTAGAAACCTAGATACCCCCAATCTATCCATACCCTTTTAAACCCACACCAAACATTACAACCTATTTGAATGTCCTGGGATAATCAGTACCGTCCCTGTTTAAGTGATGAAGATTTGATCCTCGGGCAAGCCTATGACGACGAATGCTGCACGACAGGTATTTGAGCGATTTTTCATTTGGCTTAGGATAATAGGAACCCCGATACACTTTGAGTGAATTGAGTGACCACCAGTGAGATCGCCCAGTCGTGTATATTCCACAATTTGAGAATTGAAAGTTTGCCCAAGTGAATCATCTTGAAAATTCTTAGATACATCATGTGAACACCTCTTATTTATCTAACGGGAAAATGCTTGTTTCCAATCTGTGTAAATTCTTTGTTGTGGTTAGAAATCAAATATTTTTTTATGGTAAGAGGGTAAGTTTGCTTGAGGACAAGCAAATGTCTAAGTGTGGGATATTTGATGACACGCAAAAAGTCAAGTTTTTGCGTGCATTAATCTCACCTTTTTGGCCCAATATTTGACGAAACTAATCAAAATAGATACTTTATCATTAAAACTCGTCACATGGGCCAAAATATAGACAATGTTTCAAAAGTCATCTAAAATGGTCGAAAAACACGATAAATCTAACGAATACGATCACAAGCATTCTCGTTCACTCGTTCTAGCACTTTTTGAGCTACACAAAGAATTATGACCTCTAACTTATGTCATTTTCTTCGTTAGGAAAATACGAACGCGTGGATATAAAGAACGCTCAAAACGGATAAACGATGAAGAAGTTACGCTCGAACGAAGAAACGAAGAACCGAGGAGCCAGCATACGGCTGAACCAGGCCGTATACGGCTGGTCCAGGCCGTATACGGCTGGACCTAGACCGTATACGGTCTGTGCAGGCCATATACAGCCTGTGCCCACCCGTATACGGCCCAGTTCAGCCGTATTCACCCAATGCATAGCCGTATACGGTCCAGTTTGCCCGTATTCACCCTACTCAGCTGTATCGTGCGTTTGGGCGATAAAAATCTTATTTTTATTTGCCCTTGCGATACGGTTGTGCATTTTGTGGTTTGGATACGGTCTACGGATACGGTTGAGCGTTCTCTATAAATACTAGCCTCATTTCATCATTTCAAAAACACCTCACACCTTCTCATTTTTTTACACTTCTACACACACTTTCTCTAACTACTCTCTCTCTAAATTGGTTAGTTAGTTAGTTAGATTAGTTAAGCTAGTAGATTAGTAGCTTAATTGTAACGGAGGTGCTCCGAGACTGCGGTGTCGCACGATTTGTAATACAGCTTTGTCAGGTTTTATTATAATCTCTATCTTGTTATTTTAAATAATGTTGTGCTGTTGCTATACTTGTTTAGAATTATTTGCTAGGATTATTGCCATGCTTAGCTAGACAAATCTGTGTTTGCTATGATAGTTGCCATGCTAGGGTAGTTATACTTAAATCATGCTGTTACTCTGTTTGTATGCGGTTGAATCATATTTGAATCTATGAATTGAATCTCAAGTGTTTATCTATCCAACTTATGCTGTGGTTAGTGACATCCTTCTAGGCTTGGCCAATTGCTAGTTGTATGCCATTAATTATTCTGTGTCTGATGATCGTTGAACTCGACATGGCCGGTGTTCTCCTGGTTGAAATATTACCGGAGGGAGACACGGAGCGTAGGATTAGAGATAGATTAGATTCAGGCCATTTAACAAGTGTCTTAGAGAGAACTTTTGGGGCACTTGTGACTTGACCATGTTCCCTGTCACTCTGCATAAATTGATCCCTGCTATGCTGCCTTTCTGCATGTTCTTGTTTGATTGTTGCTTAGGGTTTGCATGCTAGTATCTGTTATGCTGATTAGTTACATGATTAGGTTTTCAAATATTTATCAATTGCATATACCAGTTTAACATGCATAGAATAGTTAAAATGATTTATATGGAATAATGATGAACAATTTAATCGGCTGTTAGACCAGACCATCCCAACTTGTCCCGGTGGGAAACCCCTGTTCATGTTTTTGTTTATTCAACAATTCATGTCATGATTCAGATATCTCAAATGTCCGAGATTGGGGGACAAGACTCGAGGATGGTTGTTGTTTAAATTGGTTGCTACATTTGGGACAACTTCCGGTGTAGTTTACATTCCATAACTGTTATCCATGTGACATATTATTCATCTGATTGCGGACAACTCTACGTTAGATAGATAATAGGCTAGTAGTTATGGCTCATTAGGATATATTAATGTCATTTTAACTAAGGCATTATGTCATTAACTACCCCTAAATAGCATGAGTAATTATCATAGTAAACACTCGCTTCACCTATAAGTTCTCGTTGCCACCTCCACCCCATTTTACTTTTAATTAGTTTAATCTTAGATAATTAGTAGTAGTTAAAACCAAAACAAAACAAAACCTCTTTTTAAAACCCTAGCTAAATTTCCACAGATAACTAAAGTCCTAGATCCCATGCCCATTGTAGTTTGAAGAACGACCCTAGGTCATACCTATCGCTATACCTATTCATAGCTTTAGTATACTTAGGCCCAACATAAAATAAACATTTTAAAACTTACCACCTGATCCGCGCCTAGACGGAAGGTCCGACGACGGGGTGAGAACCCGACTGACCGTTTGGGCGCGATCAATAACCCTTGTACTGTTAAGACCTTATGAACTTAAGTTTAATCTATGGAGTACCCTTTCTGGTTATCCACGTGACTGCAAGCTAGTAATTAGGACCTGATCAACCTTAATTATGGTAAGTAGTTATCTATGCCCATGGCATGCAATAAGTAAGACACAGTGAAACCACTCGTTGTATATATATTAGGTTTACATTTCCTCACTGCTTTACTTTTAATTAGTTTAGAGTGTCATTTTCACTGTCAATTACTCTTGACCGCATGTTGGACGTAAGAAGCTGTAGAACTACCATGTAAAGTACACGGTCTAATTACTGAAAGACATGTTCTGCATATGAAACAAGTTTTTAATAAACTGCGAATAATCCTGGGATGTATAACTGTTTGAAAAGGAGAGATTTAAGTCATAAGTCAAAGAAACCGGAATCTAATTAATTATAAATAAGACTTAGGAATGAAAGTTAAAGTCCAAGTGACTTAGGATACTTAAACCTCTAGGTCTTATAAAATCGGCAGTCTAAACATACAAAGTTATTAATCTGCATGCTAATAGAACAATAAACTATCTTAGGGGTTAAGAACAGTCGGACCTATGAGACAATACGCCACTTATTCATGCACCTCGGTATAAAACCAAAATAGGTTGCTTATCTCTTAACCAGATAGGTATTGGAAGTTGGCGTATCGCTCCGATCAGAATCATGATAACCTAGTTCCTAGTGACATACCAATGGAAAATTTAGTTGGTAGGGTTCTAGAGTTTACACCTAATAGTTTACTTATTATATTAAGATTTGTCCCTATTTAGTCTGTCATCCTGAAACATTAATTATCGAAATCTCAGCAATCACATATTTATCTTTATCTGCTTTCCTGTATGTTAATTTCCAGCAATTTACTTTCCCGCACTTTAATTATTTGTCTTTACTTTAAAAACCCCCAAACCTACCTACTTTGTTCCATCTTAAATACTTCCCTACCGAAAGCACCATCTTTAATCACCCAAATGTTTCGATTCATAGAATGACCTTAGGTTATATTTACCGCTTACTAACCAGAGTAGGTAGTACATATAATTTAAGCCCCGCTATTTATAAATTTTAAAACCCCTGTTGGCGCCCGATTAGTTACCATCAACAACACCGACGCTTCGAGCGACATCTAGTTTTTGGCACCGCTGCCGGAGAATCGCAAACGTACGATTCAAAGCCGCCTTAGGTAGTAGTATTTAGGAGATCCTTCCGATCGAAATCTTCTCAGAAATCCTTTGAAAGTTAATTTAAGTAATTAAGTAGTAATTAAGTATTAGTTAATTAGGATAAATATTAGTTTAAATATGAAAACTCGAAAACCCACTTCTTGCCTCATTTCAAAGGATGAATTAAAGACAATGGATGATACAGAATTCTTTAACTACTTAGAAAAAGAGATAGGATCTGATTTCTTTTCACCTTCTTTTTCTAAAGCTAAGGAAACTTCCGACACCCAAGAAGAATTTAGGCCCCCACTTTCTATTCCAAAACATTTCCTGGATTTTGATGACACGGATCTGTTACCTGACCTTGCATCATCTCCAGAAGATCGCTTTCCAACTTTTCATTTACCCAATTTACCAAATTCTGTCCACTTCAATTATCTCCTCGAAGATAACTATGAAGTAAAACCTCCGAAATCATGTGACTTAATCACCCTCATTCCTGAAACATCAGTGTATGCCCAAACTCTTTCCAATTCTTGTAATGATGGCATCTCTCCATCCCTTTCACATGAACACCAATACACCATTTATCGAGTGGTGGATAAGGTTCCATCAGTCGAGATAGAACAACCTTGTTTTGAAGAACGCCACCTCGGTGCTTCTTTCCATCCTTCCCGTAGGGTAGATGTCTACAAAGCATTCGTTAGGCAACTAAAATATGCCGACCTCCCATTTTCATACGAACAACGAGAGACGATTGCCAATTTAGAAAAACAAGCAGAATTCCTTCTTAGACTGTCCAGTAATGAATGCGAGATAACTTTCACAAATTTCCGATACCAAGAACTAAAGTTCAAAGCAGATTTAGATCTACTTTTTGAATCATTTGCCGACATGGATTTCCTCCCAATATCTATGATATTATTTAATCACAATGTCGCTGCAATGATCAACAAACTTGAGTTCTGGATAGAACAAGACCCGATGATTCCCATCATCATTCCTGGTAAAATTCTATTCTTTGTTGACCCCGCCTCTTACTTGATCTCAAAATTGCGAGATGTTTTTCCTGATTCTACCAAGGAAAGAATCGACGTGGCCCTCTTCCCTAAAAGAAAAGACCTTCACGTTAAGCTCGTTCGAATCTTTGCCTTCACCAAATACCCCTTCACTTCCACACAAAAATCCATAATCAGTAAACTCCTTAGGATAGTTGAATCTACAACCGGAGAACCTGATTCACAGGAAGAGAAAGCATTTCTGGATGTCATGAATGAACTCACTCACAATCTGAATTATAAAGACCAAGGACCACGCGACGGCTTGTCAAACCCTAAAAAGATAAGGAAGGTATAGAATCAGTTATCAGCGATCTTGTTAATTTAGGATACGAGGAACAAAAAGTCCTAGGGAAAATAGAGAATAGTCATTATTATTTAATTTACAATTTCATTTCGGAGCTTTCAAAAAGCTTTATACCGAAAAACGTTCGCTTAAGGGAGCAAATCTCAACCCTTTCCCTATATAGGGATCGGAACGAATCATAAAACAATTCTCTCTGAAAAGGTCGAGGCTCGCGACTTTAAAAAGAGCATATTTTAGTATACATATATTAATAAATAAATTCTTGAAAGCGACCTTTAAGAAAACATTTTTAATTATTGTCTGAAAAACACGCGCATGTTGAAAGGAATACGCAATTTCAAACTTTTAGCCAAAACAGCTACATTCCATAGACCCGCGTCAGACAGAAATTTTAAAACACCCAAAAATACACTAAGTTTAATACCTTAGATTGATTATAATTGTCCCGCAAAAATTTACGCGTTTCTTAAATTATTTATAACGTAACAAGGAACTAACAAGTAACTAGTTACAATAAGTATACTTAAAATTCGTACTTATGATTAATAGGACATTAGGAATTAATCTAGAAGCATTAGGCTTAATCCTAGAGTACACTAGGGACCATGTGTAAGGAATATGGTACTTAAGGATATGACACATATTCCTAGGGACCACTAAACCTTCCATACATCTCCATAATTCAAAAGCTAGAAGAAAGCTTCTTCCTCCCCTCTCCTCCCTACAAAAAGTGGCCACCATCACACACCCATGAAACCACCATCAAAACTCCACCAAAACTTCTGATCTTGCATCTTTTGAACTCCTCTTTGCATGCTCTTCACGGTTGTACGATTATTTTCAAGTTTTATCCATAAAAACTAAGGTATGATCATTAAAACCCACCTTAAACTTTAAAGTGCTTGTTTAGATGCTTAGAGCAATTACATGCTACTACCATGCTAGCATCTAGATATTTAAGTTTAATTATAAAGCTTTGAATGATTATTACATGATGATTATACCATGTGGTTAGCTTATGGTTGTAAATTGAAAGTTTGACTCTTAAAGTCAACAAAAAGTTAACTAGCTAGCATGAATAGAATAACGGATTAATATTACTTGACCATTCTTGCTTACTAGGATGCCTGTACTTGTTTGACTAGTCAAAATAGGCAATATAACTAGAGAATCATCATTTT
Organism: Pseudognaphalium luteoalbum; assembly: GCA_963422505.1. Taxonomy (NCBI): domain Eukaryota; kingdom Viridiplantae; phylum Streptophyta; class Magnoliopsida; order Asterales; family Asteraceae; genus Pseudognaphalium; species Pseudognaphalium luteoalbum. The sequence goes on along the minus strand of OY730195.1, from coordinate 54,002,859 downwards.
GAAAATAGAAGTCTTGAATTGAACCAAACACATGGGCATGATAATTTTTTGTGCATAACCTAGCTTGTTTACCAATTAGGAAATGCTTAAAATAGTTTAGATCATGTATACATGAGTAGGTTATAATTTTGGCATGCGGATTATTGAGAATATCATTTAAGGGAAGCTTTGACCTAAAAAATCAACTTGAAGTATTGAATTTTAAACAAATCAATTTTATTCGAAAACCTTACTTCAACTTGAACTTCAAAAAAATCAAACCCGACTGATAACGATATGATCAAGAATTGTGAAATATTGACATTTCAAAATTGGGTAATGCCAAACTTGTAAATGACAATATTTCACAATAAAACTATCACCATTTCTTGACTTTACACTTGCATGTATTGATTACCGACCACACTACATGTCACCTTAGTATGATTAAAACTAATTATTTGTTTCTTGGGAACATTGGATATTTGATGTAATCTTTGGACTGTCACAAATTTAAAGCCCTCATTTTGAATTTTCTTTAAGAAATTTCAAAAATGCTTTAAATTTTCTCTTTATTAAGAATCCATTACTTTAAATCTCTCATGTTCTCAGGTACCATGAAGAAATCAAAGCTAAACCCAGCACGGCCACTTGCAGGATCTCTTGCCTACCTTAGTGCCACACCCGAATACGACCGAATGACACGTATATGGAGGGGTAAGTCATTTGGCCACTTTAGATACATAGATTGGGATAAGCTACAGACATTGGGGTTTAGAAAAAGATTGGAGAGCATACTCAGTTATTCGGTAGATGGTCAGCAGTTTGAGTCTTTAAAAAGACTATTCAGCATTGACGATCCGGTATACATGGAAATGATTACCGAGTTCATGACCACATATACATTTGAGCCAGGGAGTAGAGTTGGTAGTGGTTCGATCACGTTTCGATACATAGACAGTTTGTTCACCTTATCACTAGCTCAATTTTCCCAACACCTAGATCTCTACACTCCGGAAGAGATACGATACCCTCTATTCACTAGTGGAGCAACCACTTTTTCCCTTACGACTATGCCTGCAGAGGCATGGATTCATTGGTCTCCAACGAGGTTTTTCTCGGGTATTAAAGCTGCCCAACTCAGAGACCCGGTCCTGCAAATTCTACACAAGCTTTTGGCTTGTTCGATTGATGGGAAGCACACGACTAATGGTCGAGTTGCCGAGTTTGATGTTGCTTTGATGGCATCTATTGTTGAGACATAGTTTGTGGCAACAGATCTAGCTTGTAATAAAACTAGTATAATTGTTATCAGGTTGATATATTGGTTTAGATTTGTAAATGAATATTTGTTGTTAATAGTAGACAAAATTTTGTATTTAACAAATACATTTTTTGCGAATCGAGATCTCAAGTTGCAAGGCTTGGCGATGCGAGATGAGATCGGAACTCGCATGAAGCAACAGGTAACCACGAGTCGAGTTGAACTGGGCTTGGGCCTGTGTGCGAGTCGAGTCAACTCGTAGGCCCAGTGGCTGTGAGTTGAGATGAGATATATATATATGTTTTCATTATGTGAAAACATAAGACTTTTGCCATTCGAAAACTGCAACCTGCGAATTCAATCCAGAATATAACCTAAAGACTAACGGCTAGGCTTTGACGGTTTATAGTAAAAGCTAAGTATTAGTTAACCTAAACGCGAACTTATTCGTTGTTATAGTAACATAACGAGTATTGAGGAATTCCGCACCTTAATACTATAGATAATGAAGTTATCGATCCTAGAACTAGGGACTTACAATTGGTATCAGAGCTTTCGGGCTAAATATGTAACACCCGCTAATTTAGGACTTTAATTAGTGCCTAACTACTTGTAATTACATGTATTTAGTATTATATTAATCTAAATATATGTAACTTTCTGTGTAATTACATACACGTTATATGATTTGTTTAAATCATACACACTTGAACCGGACGAGGTCCGACACTATGTACTATGGACGTTGGTGACAAACTGTTAAAAAATAATATGGATTTATCCAAACTAACATTATTTACTTTAATATATTTACTTTAATATATTACACGATTATACGTTTTATTAAAACGTAACTTTACGCAACGAAAATGCGTGAAACGCGCCCGACGGACGAAATAAAGTCAAATTATATCTTATAACTCATTATTAAGTATTTTGATTTTGATAAAATACTTCAAGTAAAAATATCGTGTTTGAAATCGTTAACAAAACGTGTTGAATAAAACATTATACGATTAGTTAAAACGCGAAATGATTGGGTAAACGAACACCACACGGGACACAACTTTGAGGAAATGATTTACACACCTATGGGTGAGCCCCCACCCACAAAAATCTGCTGATTATGGAGGCCATACCCCCATACCCTTCCCTCTTGACTTAGACAACCAAACCTCCCCACCATCCCTCATAATCTTTCACTCTTTCACACTCCAAGTATCACTCTCTTTCTCCCTCTCCATTTGAACAAAATTCTCAGTCAAAACACCACCATCACAGACCACCGTCATCCACCATTGACCACCACCCCACTCTTGAAGGAAAAATGAAACCGAAGACACCAAAATGACTGCCCCGCGTGTACATCACTCCTACCGTCTCCGTTTCTTAATACACCATTGTGAGGCTTCAAAACTCTAGTGTTCTACTTATAATATGTATATTATCATGTTATGTTTCTTATTCAACTTTTTAATGTCCAAATAAGTAATCAAAACGCAATTTAAATCTCGAAACTATGAGCTTATGTTCCTGCCCAGATTCTGTTTCCACTTCCATGAATTTTATAAAAATCATAAAAACACCAAAATGGATGTTTCTTAAGCCTAAAATATATTACAAGAAGTTATCTTTCCAACAGAATTAGTCTCGTGACTTTTTGACTTCGTTTGCTACTCGAAAACATTTTTCTCCGGTAACATAGGTTTACTGTTCCGGCAGGCAGTAAACACAGCCTACTTCTCGAGACCATATCTCGAGTTCTAGACGTCAAAAACGTATGAGACCACTTGGTAAATCTTGTTAATTTTGTTATATACAAAAAGTTCTGCTTTGGCTCATTCCATAAATACACCCATTTCTCCAGAAAATTAGATTTGTGAGAAGTGGTCTAATGTCGGATTAAACTGAACCCTGACATTTTGTGAATTTTTATAAAATATCAAACGACCTCCAAAAGTCATAAAAACATTACAGGAAGTACATAACATATGTGGGAATGTCGTGTAAAAATTTCAGAATGATTCGATAATGTTTACTATTTTAGATAAAAATCACAAAGAATCCGTGAATCACATTGTCGGATGAACAGTAAATCCGTGAATCTATTGACGGATGAACAGTAAAAAATGACTTTCGTTGACTGTCGGACTGAGGGTTGACTCTCGGGCTTTAGGGTGAGACTCGGATGCATAGTTCCGGACTTGATAACACTCGAAATCAAACCAAACCCGTTCGACCTAGTAAACGAAAACGAATACTTAAACGAAACTGGAAAAACTTCAAACCTACGACAATACCTTTATCATTGTCGCATGAATAGTACTCCGCGAATGCTATTGTCGAATGAACAAAATATAACTAACACTGGGAACAATTATAATTAGCAGTGGGAAGAATATAACTAACAGTGAGAAGAATATAACTAACAGTGGGAACAAAATATAACTAACAGTGTGTCGCACCCCCAAATTTGGGTTGCGGAAGCGAATCGGGTCGGGGCGCGACTAATCAATATAGACAGCACAAAAGATATAATGAACGACCACTATATGCGTCGTTTTACATTGATATTGATAAAACAAAAGTTTACATCAAAATATTGTTTACATTAGCTCCGCTTGAAAATAAGAGATTTAAGTACATAATTATTCTATACAAAATATAATAATGCAGCTAAAATCTCTGTTTGTTTGCATGCTGACTCGAGCTAATAGATCTTGATTGAGTAGTCCAACCTACTGCTGGTCACCTGTGATACATGCTAAAATGGGTCAGCGAAACGCTGGTGAGCTCACAGGTTTGTATGTCAACACATATTTGTATGAACCGCAAGATTTTATAATTGAATTTAAAATGCAATTAAGCAAAATAAAAGTTATACAACCATGAGCACATAGTCTGAGCTTAACTTGAGTGTCAGGTCCAATTAAGGAAACCTAACTGAGTTGCCTCCTACGAGTGCCTAATCTACACTCGTCTTCCCAAATGCTAATACGTCCGTTTGACCAGTTAGTGCGTGCTAACCCGGACGAGGATTGTCAATCCTATATGATATCATATACTAACATTCACGCTACAGATGTATTACCAGACTATGCTATGGAGGGCTTTATTGATTAGTTGAAAACAACTCATGTAGTATTTGATTGAATTGTACTTGCGTTCTACTTGTAAAACAAAACGAGCAATAATATCACACCCCTGATTGAAAAGCAGTAAAATAGGGGCCATGAGACTCACCTGAGCCTTGAGTGTTTATTAAAATAAACTTGAATTGATTAGCTGTGGATTGATGTCCGAAGACTTGTAACCTGTCGACGTTTAAAACGCGCAATGTTATATGAGTGAGTAGATGTCTCAACAGACCATCTATGTTTGTTCTCCAACAATTAGTTATGTCCAAATGTTTGATTGTTCAACTTTGTTTATCAAAAACGTGTACGACCCGTTGGTGAAAGTTTGTAATAATAATTCTTTAAGACATTATCATTATGATGTTGTATCGTGTGCTTACAAAGCATGTTTTATGTGTTACTGAGTTATATCGTATAAGTTTATATGTTTCATGAAGTTCAACACTTAGTGTGAAACTAGTTTTGAAGTTTCTGATTTAGGCGTCACTTAGGGGCGTCACTTAGGGGCGTCACTTAGGTAAGTGTCGCTATAGGCGGCACTCAGTTGGTTAACGGCACTAGGTCAAGTGACGTCTAAATGTGATTTTTAAATGGGCAGCGTCACTTGGGGTAGTGACGCTATATGCGGCACTTGGTTTAGGTGTCACTAAAGGTAAGTGACGCTATAGGCGTCACTTGGGTAAGTGTCGCTGGTAGGGCGACACTTACGCCTGACCAGATTTCTAATTTTAATCCAAGTGTTCTAAGTGTCGGTTTTTCATTCGGGTAACTTTCTAAATTTAGTTTTTGGTCCAAGTTACTAACTAGGTCAACCAAACCCATTTTTATTTCAACTTTCCAAATATAGTAAGTTTTTCGAAAACTAGCCACTTTTGTTGACTTGGTCAAACTTACTCGGTTTGACCCGAAACTTTCACCCAACCCAAATATCAGTTTATAGAGTCTAAATAAATTGTCGGTTTGTGTCCAAGTTCACCAAGAGTGTCGATTCTTATAAAAGTTCCAAATATTTAAGATTTCACATTTTCGACTTTTGTCGGTTTATTCACCAAGTGATATTACCAATTTCTGGTCCAAGTCAAGTCTCACCATTTTTATCAATTGATCTTCTATGTGTGTAGTGTCTAACTTATGTTTTCCAAGAGTTTTAAGTCCATAATCATAGAGAAACAATTTAATTAGTCATGCATAGTCCAGTTTCTGATTTTAACCAGGTCAGTCCCACAATTTAATAAATAGAGAAAAATACATTCTGATCTGGTAAAAACGTAAAACATGAAAGTTGTAGATCTTTTCAATACGAAAATTTAAAAAAAAATGACTCTTCTAAATCTTCCTATAACTCAAGTTATGACATTTTTAGTAATCTGTGTTTTTCTTGACAGATTGTGTATTCTTTGTGAAAAATTTATAAAAACGTATTTTAAGTTTATATTTGAACATAATCTTGTTAGATGAGCTTTATAACATATAATTAAACAATATGGAAGTAAGAAATAGTTTCCTTACAAAGATTTTGGTGAAGATGAGATGAGGTTATAATGCTTGTGTTCTTGAGCCAAAAATCCTTGCAAAATGTTAACTTTTAAAGTGGTGGTGCTATGGTAGATTATGGTGGTGGTTGTGGTGGTGATATGAACTGAAATTTTCTGGAGTTTAGAGAGAGAGGTGATAGAGAGAAGTTGGAGAAAATGTGAGTAAAGAAGTTAGTGGAAATGAAAGTGAATGGGATATGATGTAAGTATCCACTAAGTCTTCACTTGCATGAAGATTTAGTGGCTTATGTGGGTGGTGACCACATGGGGTCACATGGGGAAGGGGGGGCCGGCCTAGGGGGCCCACACAAGGGTATTTTGGTCATTTTCTCATTTATTCGATTTGTGCTTCGTGCGGTGTTCGTTTTCTTGTTCGGTTTGGTGTTTAGACGTTTATTACGCGTTTTTAAGTAACGATTTAAATTTCAATACTTTCACTTGAAGTGTTCTTTCTAAATACTTGGAAAAACATTTATATAGATGATTCGTTAATTTAGGGATCTCGATTTGTTCGTTTGTTGTACAGATTTTAAATCACGTAACCGTTGTTTGTACGTTACGAATTAATTACAAAGTATTATTATCAAGATAATATTTTGGGAAAGATATTGTCATTAAATAATGTTATATTATTTAATAAAATTGTTTCACCAACGTCCGTATTTATTTGAACCGAAATACATTCGATTTGAAACTTGTACGATTTAATCGAATCGCATAATTGTGTATATTCAATAATATATATATCGGTACATTAATTAGCCTAACACAGAACTAATTACATGTAATAATAATTGATTAGGCACTAATTACTAGCCCTAAATTGACGGGTGTCACACAGTGGGAAGAATATAATTAACAGTGGGAACAAACTATAACTAGCAGTGGGAATAGACTAACTAGCAGTGGGAACAAATTATAACTAGCAGTGGGAACAAGGAAACTATTAGCAGTCCTAACTAGTGTAGCTCATCACATGATACTTGAAAACACGATCACAAATTATTAGCCTCGTGTAGCAAGTAAACCTTATACGATACAACTTGTGCATTAAATAAATATGCTTTATAAGTATATATTACACTCAATTACACATGAGTTACATTTACTTACTACGAGATTACACTCAAATCTTTTGACTTAAAAAGACGAGCTTACACTCACACGAGTTACACTTGAACAGACTTATATCCGAATAGCGATTACACGTCGCATTACAAATAACCAACTATTGTATATGCTTTACAAGATATACAAGCACAATGAATTACATAATAATAATATTTGAATTATTATTACACCTTCGTCACCAACGGGCCACACTTAATTACAAAATAATTACAAAAATACAAACAAATACTTGGACATTTCCTAGTTGAGTGGACAACTAGCATGGGTGATCCTTTGTGACACCAACTTACTTACTTGCTTACAACCTTGTGCGTTTTGGACACCAGAAGGTTGCAGGGTTTGGAGAACCAACTTACAGAATTACATCCGATACATACTTACGGACTTACATCCGCTATACTTGTTTGCTAGACTCAGGTTAGTCTTCCAGCCCCGTTTTTACTGTTTTCTACTTGGGGTGAGATATTTGCTACCGTTTTACGTATGAACACAAGTACTGAACTGCTACACACTACTTTTACATACATTACATGAGTTACTTTTTATCCACTGAAATCCTCCTATCATAAGTTGTTAGTTATGGACTTAAGCGCGATTACTAGTAAATGGATCCATTTGGGACTGACAATCCCTGCCTGGGGTAGTAGCGCTACCACGGATTACACCGTAGAAACAGGCATATTAGTACTTGTTACATATGAGTGTCCGGATAGCACTCACGGGGGTACGTGATGCTGTACTTGACTGTACCATTCACACTACACTGTTAAGCTTCAGCTTGTGAGCTCATGGTAATTGTGTTGACCTACTGATTTACTGAGTTACTGATTTACTTTCTATGCTCGAAGGCATTACTGGTACTTTACTTATGGTTCATAAAGGATTACTATACTAAACCTGTGAGATTCACCAACCTTTTTGGTTGACACTTTTTAGCATTTATCTCAGGTACATTACAGCAGTAGGACTGCACCACACTCATGACTGATAGCTCGAGTCGCATGCATACAAACTTGTGGAGATTCTTTTGCATTACTTTTTGTATATCAGTTATGTATTAGAATCTCTAGGAAACCATTTTTGAACTCGAAGCTTTTATTATGATTCAACAATGTAATACTTTTGTACTATTGTACGACGTTGCATATAGATGTCGTTTGCTTTACTTTGGTGCTTGATTATTGATTAGTAACACCCAAAGCTTGCTTCCGCGCAACAGTAAATTTGGGGGTGTTACAAAATACGAGTAAGTTCGAAGTTTTCGGGTTAAGCGCGTGTGATTTAGGTTTGTTTTGACGTGCATTAGTGTGTAAAAACAATCAAAATCACTCTCTGGACGTTTTTAGGATAGTTACAGTCGAAATCTACTGATTTTAACGTAAAAAAGACCTAAAACTTTCATTTTCAGGTTTTTCAGCCGTTTCACGAACTGAGATTAGGGTTTCAGCGTTGTCTGCGAACCGAGTTGAACTTGCAAACCGAATTGAGTTCTTCGAGTCGAACCAAGATCTCTTGCGAACCGAGATCACTTGCGAATTGACATCACTGCGATCCGAACTGAGACTTGCGAACCGAGATTTGTGAGACGAGTTAAGATTGCGAGTTGAATTGATTTCAGCAAGTCGAGTTTTTTTTTCTGAACTCGCAAATACAGTTTGACTTTTAAACTTCACGATGTCTGACCTTAGCAAAATGATTGAGATGGAACACGAGATTGGAAAATCTAATGTTCCACCTAAATTGTTAAGAGTTGAGGATTATTATAGCTGGAGGGATAGGTTTGAATCTTACTGTAGATTCCATGATCTATCTATCTGGATGTGTATCAAGAATGGATACACGACACCTACACAAACTGTTGAGAATGCTATTGTGGTTCTCACTTATCAACAGATGAGTAAAGCACAAAAGAAGGAATTTGAGATTGAGAACAAGGCTCATTCTTCAATCAAGATGAGTCTTCCTAAGGAGCTTAATCATCAACTGAAATCCTTCCAAACTGCTAGAACGTTGTGGACAACTCTTGAAAAAAGGTGTGAAGGTAGTCCACAAGTTAAAGCAGGCAAGAGGAATCTCCTGAAAAAGCAGTTTACTGTGTTCAAAGCTTTGAAAGGAGAAGATCTTGATGCTTATACCACAAGGTACTACCATTTTCTGAGTGAGCTAGATGACCATGAGATTGTAACTACTGAGACTGAGAAAACCGACAAGTTTATTGAGGGTTTACCGTCTAAGTGGGAAATGCATGGCATAATGCTCAAAGACAATGATGAGAGGTATGCAACTATGACTTTAGAGCAGGCTATTGATAAGCTCAGAGGTTATGATTTCACCAAGAAGACTAGAGATACTGATTCTGATCAGGCTCAGGATCCGAGACTATATCACGGAAAATCTACTATCTCCACTGCTTCCTCGAACTCGACCACTGCTTTGTTTGTTGGTAATGTTGATGGAAAGGGTGAAATGATTACTGATGAGTTGTGTTTCGTTACATCATCTGGTAGTGAAGCAAAGGGAAAACCAACTGAGAAGTTACCTCAGGAGCATCAAAAGATGCCTATGAGTGTAAAATCTGCTGAACAACGATAATCTGTTCTTGCTTCCTTTGTAGCTTCGTATGAAAACTACATTCAGGGTAAAATCAATGATCCAATTATGTTTGATGAAGATTATGATCAGATTGTCGCGTTTTGAAGAATGATCCTAGGTCATACTTATCTTGTGCTAGCATAATAAGTAACCCTAGGCCCCAGCCGTATAAATTAAAAACACCCACTGATGTGCTGCGTCGCCATTAGAAATTCCAACGACCGGTGCGCAGCGCAACAAGTTTTTGGCGCCGCTGCCGGGGAGCGTCGGCAACCGATTTTAGGATTTAGTAACTTTAGTGTTTAAGCGATCCTTTTGAGAGATTAACATCAATCAAAAGTTAACTTTTTGCCCTTAGGATTAGTTTTATTTTAGTAACCACTTTTTAATTAATTATGACAACACACTTTGATTGGACCAACCCCACACCAAATGAGTCTTTGACCCAACTTTTAACTGTTTCCTCACCTACAAACCACTTACCTTCCTCAAAATGATCTTTGTCAGAATTTATGTTCGAACAAAACGTTATAAACAAAAGAGTAACCGAATTTCAAGATAACATTGACGCCATGATAAAAATTTCAAAAAAATTAATCTTTAACATGAAGTCCATTTTGAAAAACTTAAGTTTTATTGAGGAAAGTACGTCGGTAATCACGAATGACAACACTCATCCACCAAGTGATGATCTGTTAATCGTGACTAGAGGAGGAAAAGTGAACAAAATTGATCCGCCACCAGATAACACCCCCGAAAACACTTCTTTGCCCACACCTACACCTAGTGAAAATGTGTCAATTGTCATCCCTGTCACAATACCTGACCCATCACCAGCCAAAACTCCAGATAATGTACCTCGAACGAGAATACCTTATCCTGGCAGACTTAAAAAGGAAAAGCAAGAAGTCCAATTCGGTAAATATATGGAAATATTTAAAGGCCTACACTTAAACGTTAGATTAGTAGATGCTTTAGCAGAAATGCCCTCGTGTGCTAAATTCTTTAAAGAACTCCTTTCAAACAAAGAAAAACTTAGGCAAATAGTTAGTTTACCCTTGAATGCTGAATGTTCATCAATTGTACAATGTGGTCTCCCACCTAAATTAGGCGATACTGGACGTTTTACTATAACCTGTTTTCTCCAAGGAATTCAAATTAGTAACGTCTTAGCAGACCTAGGTGCTAGTGTTAATCTTATGCCTTATTCCCTTTACAAGAAATTAGGATTAGATGACCTATTACCTACTCGTATGACTATCCAATTAGCTGACAGATCAGTAAAACTCCCTCGAGGAATTGCTGAAGATGTCATGGTCAAAGTCGATAAGTTCGTTTTTCTAGTGGACTTTATTGTCATGGACATAGAAGAAGACACACATATCCCGCTCATCCTAGGGAGACCATTCCTAAATACTGCCAAGGCTGTAATTGATGTTAACGAAATATCTTTAAAATTAAGAGTTGGGAAAGAGGAAGTCACCTTTAATGTCGATAGATTAATGAAGCAACCTCTTGAAGAGGACCTTGGTTTGTGTGACACCATGCAGGATATTTTTGATGAGCATCTCCACGAAGTACTAGCACTATCCAGCCAGGATCCGATACCCAACACCATAATCACAGTTCGAAAACTGTGTTATGAGGACTCTGGGCTGCACTCCGCAATCGCTTCGCCAACAACCAACGAACTATTATTTCCGCTGTTTGAAAAGAAGTCTCCTTACATCGATGGCAAAACAATCGTTGTTCCATTAGGATACGGTACACCGATACCTTGGCTAACGAGAGATAAACCCATATTCAATGAACCAAACCCATTTCCCTCAATCAGAGAGATCTTGGATTCATTCAAAGAAATGAGTATTGAGCCACCATCGTTTGAACTACAATTAGCCAATCAACCCGAATCACTGCCATTTTCAAAGCCTGAAATCACCATAAGCCAGTCTTCATCCGCTCAATTTCAAGAATTCCAATTCTCTAACGACGGAGAGATCATCATCACCAGAAATGATGAAGTTTCCTCATCATCAGTCAACAAGTACGAGCTAAAGACAGAAGAATTCTCAAATAAAACTGAGTGGGTTGAAATAGCATCAATCTCCACATCTGAGCCCGAGACGGACGAAGCACCATTCCAAGCTGAATACGAGAAGCTGAATAGAGACGAGATAGCTAGAATGAAACCGTCTATCGAAGAACCACCAAACCTAGAATTAAAAGAACTACCACCTCACCTTGAGTACGCTTACCTCCATGGAACATCACAACTCCCAGTGATAATATCAAAAGAGTTAAAACCCGAGGAGAAAGCCCAACTCATTGATGTTCTGAAATCACACAAGAAGGCAATTGCATGGAAGATTTCCGACATACAAGGAATCAGTCCAAACTATTGCACATACAAGATCCTCATGGAAAATGATTTCAAACCATTCGTACAAAGGCAAAGAAGGGTAAACCCTAAGATCCAGGACGTGATCAAACAAGAGGTTATCAAACTCTTAGATGCTGGATTGATCTACCCAATATCCGACTCACCTTGGGTTAGCACCCTTCAAGTAGTACCAAAGAAGGGAGGAATGACGGTCATTACAAACGAAGAAAATGAGCTTATACCAACTCTGACGGTTACCGGTTGGAGAGTCTGCATCGATTATCGGAAGTTAAACGAAGCAACTCGCAAAGATCACTTCCCGCTTCCGTTTATTGACCAAATGCTTGAAAGGTTGTCAGGAAACGAATTCTACTGTTTCCTCGATGGTTTTTCCAGATATTTCCAAATCCCGCTCAATCCGAAGGACCAAGAGAAGACGACATTCACATGTCCCTACGGAACCTTCGCATACCGACGAATGCCATTTGGATTATGCAATGCACCTGCAACATTTCAGAGATGCATGGTTGCAATTTTCCACGACATGATTGAACAATGCATGGAAGTCTTTATGGACGATTTCTCTGTCTTTGGAGACTCCTTCGCATCATGTCTGTCCAACCTCGATAGAATGCTCACCAAGTGTGAAGAATCAAACCTCGTGTTAAATTGGGAAAAGTGTCACTTTATGGTGAAGGAAGGAATAGTTTTAGGACATCGAATATCCAAGTCCGGAATTGAAGTAGACAAAGCAAAGGTCGAAACCATCGCCAAAATTCCACCACCAACCAACGTCAAGTCCGTTAGGAGCTTTCTAGGACATGCTGGGTTCTACCGCCGTTTTATCAAGGACTTCTCCAAGATTTCTCGACCTATTACCCACCTTCTAGGAAAAGACATCAAGTTTGTATTTGACAAGAACTGCATGAAGGCTTTCAACTACCTGAAGAAGGAGCTTACAAATGCACCAATCATGGTCGCTCCAGATTGGAACCTACCATTTGAGATCATGTGCGATGCTAGTGACTTCGCAGTTGGGGCAGTTCTAGGTCAAAGGAAGGATAATCACTTTCGCCCAATCTACTACGCTAGCAAAACACTTACAGATGCTCAAGAAAACTATACAACCATAGAAAAAGAGCTGCTAGCCATCGTATTTGCCTTCGACAAATTCAGATCCTACCTGATATTGTCCAAAACAATAGTATATACGGATCACTAAGCTCTAAAATACCTCTTCAAAAAGCAAGACGCAAAGCCTAGATTGTTACGATGGATTTTACTCCTACAAGAATTCGACATAGAAATAAAGGATAAGAAAGGAGCAGAAAATGTCACCGCAGATCATTTAAGTCGACTTGAAAATCCGTCAATGGAACAACTTGCAGAGAGAGATATTAAAAATTGATTTCCAGAAGAGCAGCTAATGAGTTTAGGAGAACAAGGTCCGCAATTCACTGACGATCCTTGGTTTGCAGACATTGCCAATTTTGTAGTTGGAGGGATCGCAAGAAAAGGAATGATCTCATCGCGGAGACAAAAGTTCTTCCGCGACGTCAAATATTACTTTTGGGATGATCCATATTTGTTCAAGGTCTGTCCCGACCAAATAGTAAGAAGATGTGTCGATGGGAAAGAAGCCGAACATATACTCCACCAAAGCCATCACGGACCTACCGGAGGACATCATGCAGCTAACCTGACAGCAAAGAAAGTCTACGACTCAGGATTCTACTGGCCTACCATTTTCAGAGATGCACAAGACTTGGTGAAACGCTGCGATATTTGCCAAAGGTATGGAAATATCACAACGCGTAACGAAATGCCGTTAACGAATATCCAAGCATGTGAAATATTTGACATATGGGGATTAGACTTCATGGGACCATTTCCAATATCTTACGGAAAAGAATACATTCTAGTAGCTGTCGATTACGTATCAAGATGAGCCGAAGCCTAAGCCTTTCCAACAAATGATTCAAGGGTCGTAACCAAGTTCTTAAAGCAGTTATTCTGTCGGTTTGGAACACCTCGAGCAATCATCAGCGATAGAGGCACGCACTTTTGCAATACTCAGTTTATGAAACTATTGCAACAATATGGGGTTACACACAAAACCTCTACGGCCTATCACCCGCAGACGAATGGACAAGCAGAGATTACAAACCGTGCACTGAAAAGGATCTTGGAATGAACAATTGGTCAACACAAGGAAAGATGGGTAGACAAGCTAGACGATGCTTTATGGGCATTTCGGACAACTTATAAAACGCCATTAGGAACAACTCCTTATAGGCTCGTTTATGGAAAGGCATGTCATCTCCCGATTGAACTAGAATACAAAGCTTACTGGGCACTGAAGAACTGTAGTTTAGATCCTACGATAACAGGAACTCACCGGAGAATGCAGCTAAATGAACTAGCAGAGTTAAGGGATCAAGCTTACGAAAGTTCCTACAAATTTAAGGAAAGAACAAAGTTACTCCACGATTCAAAGCTCCGCCCCACACGCTTCAATCCAGGTGATAAAGTTCTAATCTTTAACTCCCGATTTAAAAAAATTTTCTGGTAAATTCAAAACATGGTGGAGCGGCCCCTTCACAATCTCTAAAGTATTTCCCTATGGGGCCATCGAACTCGAATCTCCAGACGGAAATTTCAAGGTAAATGGTCACCGACTGAAACACTATGTAGAAGACTTTCCCTCAAATGAGGAAGTCTATAACTACGAACCGCCCTAATAGAAAAATGGGTATAAAAGAGTCAAGTCTACGAGACTCAATAAACAAAGCACTCTTGGGAGGCATCCCAAGCCTATCTTACGTTTTCAGCATTAATTTTCCTTTACTGTTATGTTTAAACTAATCCATATTTTATGCAGTACCTCGCCCTATAAAAGACTAATAATCTTAGACCATTAACCTTTTGTATTTTGCAGGATGAGTTCGCAGTCAGACAGAGGACGAGCCCCCAGTTACAGACGCTCGCGTGCCATGCATCACTCCCGGAGTTCATCACCGAGTGGTAGCATGAGGACTGTCAGAGGATCCCAATCACCACCTCCTAGGTTAGATGAGATATCGGCAGACTCGGTGGAGGTGTACGTTCAGGAGTCATTCCTGTTATGTCCCATCCATTCCAGGTTACCTTCATCTCACCGACCAGTTAGACAGACCGCAGGAACCTCCAGAGTACCCACCTTTGAGTATGGGGTTACTACTGCAGATCCTGCTGTCACTTGGTCTATACTGAGAGCCCTCGAGGTCTAGCACACCGCCATCTCTGAGATCCACACTGCTCTAGGCCTTACCTCCAAACCTGGGTGCCCCTTTCAGATGGGACCTGATCCCGCTCCACACATTCCACCGTGGGACTTATTCCCACCTTGGAGCTTGACTGCGCAGGACCACCCCACTTTCATGGACTCACTGGAGGAGGAGACTGCTGCCCTAGACGCTTGGATTCAGGATCCAGAGGATGGCACGACATCTCCTGTCTATACCATCGAGGAGTCAGCATCTCCTACATCAATCGTGGAAAACACGATCTTTATGGATGATGACTTCACCGATTGGGAGTCGCTCTATCCTGACATGGATTAGCATTTATTAGTTATTTTATGTTTAATATTAACTTGTATTAACACGTGTTTTCTGAAGGATGTGTACTATGCAAAATTCAAAGTAGAATTTGTGGAACAAGTTCATTTTTAATGAGCCTGGTCCATTTCCAGCAAATTCACACACTTGAGCCTGGTCCATAAAATCAAATGGCAACTCACGCAGCACAAGGAATTATCTCTTCTAACCTTATTTTGCTTAATTTAACACGCTAAAATTCTAAGTAAAACTCTAAGTGTGGGATTACAACTCGCAAATAGAGAATGACTTCGAAAATATTGACCCTTATTCAAACATCTAAGTGTGGGATTAACCTAACTTAGAAATAGAACATTAGGGACAATGTAACTTTAAGTGTGGGATAGCAGTAGTATTGACTACCGTAATGCAACATAAACTTTTGATCAAACTTTTTAGCAAAACTCAGATTTTCAGCAAAATTTTCACAATTTGTGAATCAAAATCAAAAAGGGTAGGTATTTCTGGTCAACAAAAGTTCAAAAGGTTTGGTAAAACGAATATGACAAGCAAAACTCTTTGATAAACTTTCAAACCAAGTTTTAAAACAAGCGATCGCATGACTAGGCACAAAACTACCCAAAATGAGTGAGGAATCTTGAGCCATATAAAAGCATTCATCTTTAATACTTCACTTTTCAATTGTGAGTGTGCCGATGTATGCTCTCTAGAATCAGAACTTGTTCAAGGAATAAATTTCGAGATTACAAAAATGGGCGTCATACGTGACGAAGGTGCAATCAGAAAACCTCGACATTCCCTAGGATAAGAACCCTCTCATAAAACCATCACTTTCGAACCTAACCAGTGCTCACCTTCAGCGGAAAACATGCTGAGCCTTAGCCTTTTCAAAAACTTCACTCCCTTCTTTCATCTTTTGGCCATAGCCTAAGTTTTTGTGCTGACAGAGGAATTATTATCAAAAGTATGGAGTGTTCCCCAAAGGATGAACACCATCCGTAAAAGGAGCTCCAAGAAAAAGAAATCCAGCAAGGAAATACGGAGCGTTCCCCAAAGGATGAACACCATCCGTAAAAGGAGCTCCAAGAAATCCAGCAAAGAAGTACGGAGCGTTCCCCAAAGGATGAACACCGTCCATAAAAGGAGCTCCAAGAAAAAGAAAATTCAGCAAAAGCAAAGCTGTCAGAAGGAACCTAAAAGCCCAAGGATCATTTAAAGCCAAGGGAAAGGTTCATCAAAAGAAAACTTGAAAGGAAAAGATGCAAAAGAAGGCTCTCAAAGAGAGAAATCCAGAAAGAAGCACTACTAAGCGCCAAAGATAAGTCATCATAAACAACTCTTAGGCTATACTAAACCCCCAAATAAACCACCTACAAAACCCTTCACCCATATACACCACTTCCACTATCTTGTGAATGTCTAGGGATAATTAGCACCGTCCCCATTTAAGTATTGTAGATTTGATTCTCGATCAAGCTTATGACAACGGAAGAGCTACATGACTGGCCCCTGAGTGAATTAGAAATTAGGAAACCCGATACACTTGAGTTAATTGAGTGACCACCTGTGAGGGACCCAGTCATGTATATCTTACATTACAAAGATTGAGAAGAAAGCTTGTTAGAACCAAAGGTTTTGGAAACCATCAAAGGATGGAACCTCGTCCGAAATCTTTTTACCAAACTTGCAAACGTAGTAGCTGATGCTCTAAGTAGGAAGGAAAGGTTACGACCCTCATGGGTACGAGCATTGGGAATGTTGGTTCAGACAAGTTTGAAAACTCGGATCCTTGATTCTCAAAGGGAAGCATTGAGATCTGAAAATATAAAGAATGAGACTCTGCGTAACCTAGAGCAGAAATTTGAGATTAAGACTAATGGAATTCGTTACTTCAAAGAGAGGGCATGGATCCCGAGAACCAACAATCTAAGGGATGTCATTATGAATGAAGCCCATAGATCAAGATATTCGATCCACCCTGGAGCTGATAAGATGTACAAGGATTTAATGGAATACTATTGGTGGCCAGGGATGAAGAAAGATATTGCTCTATATGTTGGAAAATGTTTGACATGTTCTAAAGTCAAAGAAGAGTATCAAAAACCATCCGGTTTGTTGCAACATCCGGAAATTCCCCAATGGAAATGGGAGCAAATATCAATGGATTTTATAACCAAGTTGCCTAGGACGGCAAGGGGACATGACTCGATTTGGGTCATAGTGGATCGGTTAACGAAGTCAGCGCATTTTCTCCCGATCCGAGAAGATTACAAGATGGAAAAGCTCGCACGGATCTATATAGATGAAATTGTTGCACATCACGGAATACCTCTTTCTATCATTTCAGATAGGGATAGTCGTTTCACATCGCGCTTTTGGAAAATATTCCAGAAAACTCTGGGTACTCAACTGGATCTAAGTACTGCCTATCACCCCCAAAATGACAGACAAAGTGAGCGGACCATACAAACTTTAGAAGACATGTTGCGAGCTTGCATGATTGACTTTGGAGGAAGCTGGGATATTCATTTGCCTTTAGTGGAGTTCTCCTATAACAATAGCTACCACACTAGCATTAAGTGTGCGCCATTTGAAGCCTTATATGGGCGTAAATGCCGTTCAACACTTTGCTGGTTAGAGGCAGGTGATAGACAATTGACGAGACTCGACCTCATACAAGAAACAACTGACAAAATCACGACTATCAGGGAAAGGCTGAAGACAGCCAGAAGTCGTCAGAAAAGCTATGCAGATAACCGTAGGAAACCTCTAGAGTTTCAAATCGGTGACAAAGTACTTATAAAGGTGTCACCGTGGAAGGGCGTAGTCCGCTTTGGAAAGCGAGGAAAACTAAGCCCGAGATACATTGGACCCTTCGAGGTACTACAAAGGATTGGTCCGGTAGCCTACCGACTCAAACTGCCGCAAGAGCTCTGTGGCATTCACGACACATTCCATGTTTCTAACCTAAAGAAATGCTTGTCCGATGAAACACTCGTCGTCCCTCTCGAGGAAATCCAAATCGACGATAAACTCCACTTCATAGAAGAACCACTCGAAATCATGGACCGTGAGGTCAAAAGGTTGAAGCAAAGCCGGATTCCCATATGGAATTCGCGACGAGGTCCTGAATTCACATGGGAGCGTGAGGACCAATTTCGACACAAGTATCCGCATCTATTCTTGAGTGTATCGTCACCCCATGGGACGGATTGAATTTTGGGACGAAATTCATTTCAACGGTGGGATAATATGACAACCGTCAAAATCTCAGGTCATTACCGCACTCGAATCTTAAATATACAGCATTCCTTCAATCCTAGTGAAACTTATGGTTATGACTCCTTAGGTTTACTAAAGTCACATAACGACTTAGAGGTTGCTTAGTGACCATAAGTTCTTTTAGACATGTTAAATTAGGTTACTAAGTGCCAATTTAAACCAAGAAAAATTTATCTCTTTATACATTAACAAAATCTTTATCGAATCGTAAACCAAAATTTCCATGACTCGACAACGTAAACTTAATAAGATAAATAATACATGAACATCTAACTTAGACAAATTAAATGTCTATTAAATTAATTAAAAACTTAAAATTACCAACTTTTAGAACTCAAGTACTAAGCACTAAACTACCTCCAAATAAACCTTATTACATACAAATACTTATACCAAATTAATACATAATTTAAACTATACATAACACTCATTATTTAACAAAAAAAAAAGAATTAACCCCCCCCCCCCCCCCCCTCCTCTTCATTCAAAATATTTAATTTTCCCATACCATTCATTATTACATCCATTTTTCCCAAAACACACACCTACACTCTTCACATTTCTCTCTCAAAAACACACACAAACCCTCTCCATATCCTCTCTAATTCTCAGCCATTTTCAAAGATTAATCCAAGTGTTTGAAGGTCTTAATCCATCAAACAAATCCTTAAAGGTAAGCAACATCATTTACATATGTTAGGCTACTACTTTCTTGCTTATTTTCTTCAAAAATTCGGATTTTATGCCTCTCTCATGGCTAAAATCCTCATGTAAACCTTGATGTTTGTAGATTATCTCTTTTCACATCTTTATGTGTTAAAAGAAACAGTAATCCATGATCAAACCGAAAATCAAGTGAAAAATCATGTTATTACTTGTAAACTAGTTAGATCTTGTTCATCTTGTGTAAAAAGCTTGTTTATATGTTAATAATCATCTCTAACACATCATGGATGTATTTCAACACCATGCATGTGTTAGAACATGGATTTAAATGTCAAAAGATCAAAAGTTCATTTATTTCCATGGTGGTGTTCTTGTTTAAGCTCAAACATTCATCATGGACTTGCAAATATTCTGTCCAGAAACTTTCATCTACTTCAACGATTTTTATAAAAATCATTTCTTCATAAAATGGTTGTTTTTATCGTCTAGAATCAAGTTCTGAAAGCCATGTTTTTATGAGTTCATTTGATATTTTTTATAATTTTTGTGAATAAAGATGTATAATCTTTTAGATTAAGTCAGAAACTTTTCTCTCAATGTTTTAATCATAAATGGAGCATTACAACTCCAAATGACTTGAAACCAATGCCAAAAGTTTATAAATTTCATTGGCTACAACTTTCAAGAAGACCATTTTTATTGATTCCATGTACATTTTGCCTAAAAATAATGATTGCATGCATGTATTCAAATCTGACCTCAGATGGTAAAAGTAAAAATAATAAATACTTGGACTTCTCTATAATCCCTGGAAAGATTACAGTAGATAGATAACATATTGATGATGATCTTTGATTTTTGACTTATTTTATTTCGGATCATAAGTATTTATAATAAATTCAACCAACTGATGTAATTTTCTGGAAGTAAGAATATGGACTGATTTTGGTAAAAGTTAAAAACCGACACTTGCGGACTTGCTATTTAAGGAAGGACTAACTCTTTTTGACTCATAAACATGTTTAAGGATTGGGTAAAAGTCTCAGGTCAAACCGAGAAGGTTTGATCGAGTCAACAATAATCGGTCTCGATTTCGAAAACGGGAAACTTACTATTTTTGGAATGAATGATAACCAAAAGGGGTTCGGGTGTCTTATGATGTATTTATTGATTTGTGTGTTGTTAACCATAATTTGGAAGGAACCAAAGTTCCAAAGCTCAAAACATTACGATTTTAAGACACTAACGATCGTGAGATATTAAACACTTATATAGTCATTATTATATACAATGTGATTGTTGGACATTAACAAACTTCAAAAGCAAATAAACCATTTTGGCAATTTGTAATCTAAATATTTAGCTAAGAAATCCTATCGAACCTAATTTACCAAGAAACTAATTAGAAACCTCGTGTTCATAGGTCTTGGATAGGAGTCATACCTGACAAGCACGCGCGCTACATTCATCGTTTACTCTTACGCTCAATTGTGAGTTTTCACTACCCCTTTTTACTTGTTTATTATTTTGGGGTGAAAAGCATGATCTCGAACTTTAACTAAATTGGTTGTACTCTTTATGAACTTGTTGAACTTTTGCTATACTATTTATGCGAATTGGTATATACTATTGTTATGCTTGAGTACTATCGTGCTAAAGTCCCCGGAAATACAGTTTACACTACCTATTAACTCGTCCGAGAGCCAGACGAGCCGTTGATATTTAAGGATAGCGCTATTTAGGAGGAAACCACTCCTCACTCACACTGGTCATGAGTGCATAGTATCACCTTACTCATGTTAGCGATAGAACATGGAGCTTGGGGCATGTGTCCGTTGAATCGGTTTAGGAGTGGCCTCAATTGCATTAACACTCTTGTATATTACCTTTCATATTCACAACTATTATAACCAATCATTTTTTATTTTATTTATGTCTGTTATGAACAAAACTTTTAGTTCAATTGTTTGGGACATTAAACCTGTGAACTCACCAACTATGACCATAGTTGACCCTTTTGTTTTATCATGTTTTTCAGGTGAACGACAATAAGGTGCATTCTAAGAGTACTTTGCATGGATGCATACTCATTTGCGTTTGCTTTTTTTTGAATTATGATTATCTTTTGAAAACTTTTAGGAACTTGGTGTAATCTCTTTTGAAACTATGGGTTGAACTTGTAATAACTTGTAATACTTTCTACAAATTATGTATGGTATTGCTTCTATATCTTATGCATTGTTACCCGGTACTGTTACATATTGTGTTTCCGCTTTAGCTGGGTGTTACACTGCATCTTCATGAGCCAATACCAATAGTCTGCCCGTGGAGGTAATCTGTAGTGATAGATGTATCAGAGCATCTGTACTCTAGGGGCCGGTATAGAAGGTCCTGCCCTGGCAGAATGTGGTACTACTGGTGGTGGTGCAACTGGGTCTACAGGATCATCTTCGTCATCATCCTCATCTGACTCTGAATCTCTAGGCTCTCCTGACCGCTTTCTCTTTCTCGTCCCTCTTAGTATAACTAAATTTGGTACCAAGGTGTCAACACTATCGGGATCTGCTGGTCGTGCTCTAATATAAACTGTGCCATCTCTCAAAATCTTGATTATCCCCATCGATAGCAGAATATTGTAGTCTATTAGTGGGGCACTCCAATTGGGTAGGCTCTTGAATTTCTCCACTTCTGCTGTTCTGAGCAGTCCCATGTTTCTAATGAACCTCGTAACCACCGGGCCCATGAATGACCTTTTTGACTCATAACTTTGCTCTTCCAGAATTCGCTGAGCAACTATGTGGGCAACCTGAATGTTCCTCCTGCTGAGGATAGATGCCATCAAAGCAACATCAAACTTGGCAACTCGACCATTAGTCGTATGTTTCCCATCTATCGAACAATCTAATAGCTTGTGTAGAATTTGTAGGACTGGGTCTCTGAGTTGGGTAGCCTTAATACCCGAAAAGAACTTCATTGACGACCAATGACTACATGCCTCATCGGCTGTAGTCGTGAGGGAAACTGTGGTAGCTCCACTAGTGAACAGAGGGGATCGTATCTCTTCTGGAGTGTAGAGAGCTAAGTGTTGTGCAAACTGAGCTAGTGACAAGGTGAACAAGCTACCTATATAACGAAATCTAATCGAACCACTACCAACTCAGCTCCCTGGCTCAAATGTATACGTGGTCATGAACTCGGTAATCATTTCCATGTATACCGGCTCATCAATGCTGAACAGTCTTTTGAGCGGCTCAAACTGTTGACTCTCTACTAAGTAAATGAGCAGACTTTCTAATCTCTGTATAAACCCCAATATCTGCAGCTTATCCCAATCTATGTATCTGAAACGGACAAATGATTTATCTCTCCATATTCCTGCCATTTGGTCGTACTCGGGTGTGGCACTGAGGTAGGCAAGAGATCTTGCAAGTGGTCGTGCTGGGTTTAGCTTTGATTTCTTCATGGTACCTGAGAACATGAGAAATTTAAAGTAATGGATTCTCAAGGAAGAGAAAATTTAAAGCATTTTCGAAATTTCTTAAAGAAAATTCGAAATGAAGGCTTTAAATTTGTGACAGTCCAAAGATTACATCAAATATCCAATGTTCCCAAGCAACATATAATTAGTTTTAATCATATTAAGGTGACACGTAGTGTGGTGGGTAATCAACATATGAAAATGTAAAGTCAAGAAATGGCGGTAGCTTTATTGTGAAATATTGTCATTTACAAGTTTGGTATTACCCAATTTTGAAATGTCAAGATTTCACAATTCTTGATCTTATCGTTAGCAGTAGGGTTTGACTTTTTGGAGTTCAAGTAGAAGTAAGGTTTTTGAATAAAAATGATTTGTAAAGAGAAATCAATACATCAAGTTGACTTTTCAGGTCAAAGCTTTCTTCAATGATATTTTTCAAGTATCCGCATGCCAAAATTACCTATTCATGTATACATGATCTAAACTATTTTAAACATTTTCCTAATTGGTAAACAAGCTAGGTTATGCATAAAAAGTCATCATACCCATGTGTTTGGTTTAATTCATGACTTTTATTTTCAAAATGAGGATTCTCTAGTTATATTGCCTATTTTGACTAGTCAAGCAAGTACAAGCATCCTAGTAAGCAAGAATGGTTAAGCAATTTTAATCCATTATTCTATTCATGCTAGCTAGTTAACTTTTTGTTGACTTTAAGAGTCAAACTTGCAATTTACAACCATAAGCTAACCACATTGTATAATCATCATGTAATAATCATTCAAAGATTCACAATTAAAATTAAATATCTAGATACTAGCATGGTAGTAGCATGTAATTGCTCTAAGCATCTAAACAAGTACTTTTAAGTTTAAGGTGGGTTTTGATGATCATACCTTAGTTTCTATGGATTAATCTTGAAAATAATCGTACAACCGTGAAGAGCATGCAAAGAGGAGTTCAAAAGATACAAGATTACAAGATTTGGTGGAGTTTTGATGGTGGCTTCCTGGTGGAGATGGGGTGGCCGATTTTTGGGTGTGGGGAGGGAGGAAGAAGAAGTTTTCTCCTTACTTTTGAATTATAGGGATATATGGAAGGTTTAGTGGTCCCTAGGAATATGTGTCATGTTCCTAAGTACCATATTCCTTACACATGGTCCCTAGTGTACTATAGGATTAAGCCTAATGCTTCTATATTAATTCCTAATGTCCTATTTATCGAAAGTACGAATATACTTATTGTAACTAGTTACTTGTTGGTTCCTTGTTACATTATAAATAATTTGAGAAATTCGCAAATTTTTGCGGGACAATTATAATCAATCTAAGGTTTTAAACTTAGTGTATTTTTGGGTGTTTTAAAAATTTTTTGTCTGACGCGGGTCTATGGAATGTACTTGTTTCGGCTAAAAGCTTGAAATTGCGTATTCCTTTCGACATGCACGTGTTTTTCAGACAATAATTAAAAACGTTTTCTTAAAGTTCTCTTTCAAGAATTTATTTATTAATATATGTATACTAAAATACGCTCTTTTAAAGTCGTGAGCCTCGAACTTTTCGGAGAGAATTGTTTTATGATTCGTTCCGATCCCTATATAGGGAAAGGGTTGAGATTTGCTCCCTTAAGCGAACGTTTTTAGGTATAAAACTTTTTGAAAGCTCCCAAATGACATTGTAAACTAAATAGTAATGACTATCCTCTATTTTCCCTTGGACTTTCTGTTCCTCGTATCCTAAATTGACAAGATCGCTGATATACCTTCCTTATCTTTTTAAACTTATAATTCAGATTGTAAACTTATCATATACCTTCCTTATCTTTTTAGGGTTTGATAAGCCGTCGCGTGGTCCTTGGTCTTTATAATTCAGATTGTGAGTGAGTTCATTCATGACATCCAAAAATGCTTTCTCTTCCAGTGAATCAGGATCTCCGGTTGAAGATTCCACTATCCTAACGAGTTACTGATTATGGATTTTTGTGTGGAAGTGAAGGGGTATTTGGTAAAGGCAAAGATTCGAACAAACTTGGTGTGAAGGTCTTTTCTTTTAGGGAAGAGGGCTATGTCGATTCTTTCCTTGGTGGAATCAGGAAAAACATCTCGCAATTTTGAGATCAAGTAAGAGGCGGGTCAATAAAGAATGGAATTTTAACAGGAATGATGATGGGAATCATCGGGTCTCGTTCTATCCAGAACTCAAGTTTTTTGATCATTGCAGCGACATTGTGATTAATTAATATCATAGATATTGAGAGGATATCCTTGTCGGCAAATGATTCAAAAAGTATATCTAAATCTGCTTTGAACTTTAGTTCTTGGTCTCGGATATTTGTGAAAGTTATGTCGCATTAATTACTGGATAGTCTAAGAAGGAATTCTACTTGTTTTTCTAAATTGGCAATCGTCTCTCATTGTTCATATGAAAATGGGAGGTCGGCATATTTTAATTGCCTAACTGTAACACCCGCCAAATTAGGACTAGTAATTAGTGCCTAATTCTCTATCAATACATGTAATTAGATCTGTGATAGGCTAATTAATGTACCGATATATATATATATATATATATATATATATTGTTGAATATATATACGAATATGCGATTTGATTAAATCGTACAAGTTTCAAATCGAATGTAATTCGATTCAAATCATACGGACGTTGGTGAACATTCTTATCAAATAATGTAATATTAATTAAGGACACTATTATATCACAAATATTATTTTGATAATATTTCAAAACTATTTTGTGTCGTACAAACAAAGTCAACGCGATAAAATATAAAATGCGCAAACAACCGAAATAAAATTTAAGCTACAATCTATGTCTCAATTATTAAGTATTTGATGAAATACTTCAAGTATAATTTTGAACAAATATCCGTATTATGGAACTTCTAATTAAACGTAAAACCATTATTTAACGTTTAAACGACCAGGGAAACGAACACCGCACGGAGCGCGAATACACGGAGTTAAAAAGTGGAGACCCACACTCCGGTGGGCCCCCACCGAAAATCTGCCCAAATGGGGGGGGGGGGGGAAACCCCTCCCCCTTTTCCTTTTCCCTCACTTTCTCATCCTCTCCCCTTCTTTCTTCTTCCTTTTCCTCTCAACTTTCACCACACCTCCACCACAAACAATCACTAAAAACCACCACCAAACCACCTCGAATTCTCTCGCCCGTTTGAAGGAAAAGATCCACCGCGTCACGATCTACACTCCTACCTTTCCAGAATTTCGATTCATCACTTCGTAAGTTTCCAGCGAACTCTCGAAATTCATCGTTTTCACTTATTTTTACATGTTTATAGTTTGTTTAAGCTTAAAATGTCCAAATATAGGTTGGGTAAAAGTCTCAGGTCGAACGGAGGCCGGAAAACACCTTTTCGACTCATTTTCCGGCCAACAGCTCGTTGTGTCGCAGAGGCTCCAGGCCACCTGCGACACAAGCCCTTATGTCGGTAAACTCTCACTTATGTCGCATATAGCGACACAAGTGAATATGTCGCAAAACCTAATTCCGTCGCATATAGCGACACAACATTTTATGTCGCATAAATTATGGATGTCGCACTTAGCGACACAAGCCCTTATGTCGCAGAGATGATCTGCGACACAATAGACTATGTCACACCTAGCGACACAAGCCGTATGTCGCACGCTATGTCGCATGAAACATAACCAAGAAAATACAAATTTTACTAAGTGTCGAGACCTAAAATTTTATCACTCGATTTCACCCAAATTCAAGTCCAGATGCGTTTTTCCACCAAAGCAATTTAGTAGAAATAAAAACTTTCACCCAAATTTTCGACCCCAGCCAGGGGCTCTGCCCCTTGGACCCCGCCAGGGGCTGCCGCCCCTTGGACCCCGCTACCAGGGGCACTGCCTCCGGACCCCCGTCATTAACAGGCTTCGCCCTTACCCTAGGGTCATGTGTAACAGCGTTACATCTAAACTTTCACACAAGGTGTTAAACTTGTATGACATCAATCACGAATGCGACACAACTTCTAAAACACATTGGAACTTACTTTTAGGTACAATACTTTAAAATCATCAAAATAATAATGTGGGATTATTATTACAAACAATCACCAACGAGCCGTACACATTTTCAAACACTTAGACAATCAACCAAATTGTAATCATTTGGACATTCTAGTTGGACAAACAACTACAAGGTAGTCTTATTAGATGCCTTCACATGTTATAACCATCACGTGTCGTGGACACCCTCAGGTTACAAGTCTTTGGACTTCAATTCTTGGCTAATCAATCTCAGTTTATTTAGATAAACTCTTCAGGCTCAGGTGAGTCTCATAGCCCCTCTTTTTACTGTTTTACTAGGGGTGCGATACATTGCTCTGTTTTTAACACGTGAACGCGAGTACATATTTCAATATACTACATGAGTTATTTTCAACTAATCAAATCAAAGTCCTCCGTGAGTATAGTCTGGTAATACGAAAGTAGCGTGAATATTAGTATATGGTACCATATAGGATTGACCCACCTCATCCGGGTTAGTCGCGCTAACCTCTACAACGGATGTACTAATATTTGGGAAAACGAGTGTAGATTAGGAACTCGTGGAGGCACCTCGCTCGGAATTCTCTATATGGGACCCGACCCTCGAGTTAAGCTCAGACTATGCGTTCATGGCTGTATACATAACTATTATCATTTGCTGGATGCAAATCAACGATTAAATCTTGCGGTTCACACTCAATTTATTTGATATCTAAACCTGTAAGCTCACCAGCGTTAGCTGACCCATTTTAGCATGTATCACAGGTACACAGCAGTAGAATTGGACTGCCCAACAGGATGCATATTAGCTCGAGTCTTCATGCAAACATTCAAGAGATTTTACTTCATTATTAGATTTTGTACAACTAATTATGTATTCAAATCTCTTCATACTACGAACACGAGCTATGTATGGGATGATTATTGTAAACCTTTTAATATTAATATATTTTGTTAAAACGACGCATATAGAGTCGTTCATTATAAACCTTGTGTGTTTTGATTATTGATTAGTAGCACCCCAAAGTATGCTTCCGCGAAACTGTAAATTTGGGGGTGTTACACTAACGAATGCTTTGTAGACATCTACCCTACGGGAATGATGGAAAGAAGCACCGAGGTGGCGTTCTTCAAAACAAGGTTGTTCTGTCTAAACTAATGGAACCTTATCCACTACTCGATAAATAGTGTATTTGTGTTCATGTGAAAGAAATGGGGAGATGCCGTCATTACAAGAATCGGAAGGAGTCTGGGCATACACTAATGTTTCAGGAATGAGGGTGATTAAGTCACATGATTTCGGAGGTTTTACTTCATACTTATCTTCGGGGAGATAATTGAAGTGGATAGAATTTGGTAAATTAGGTGAATAAAAAGTTGGAGAATGATCTTCTGGAGATGATGCAAGGTCAAGTAACTGATCCGTGTCATTAAAATCCAAGCAATGTTTTGGAATAGAAAGTGGGGGCTTAAATTCTTCTTGGGTGTCGGAAGTTTCCTTAGCTTTAGAGGAAGAAAGTGAAAAGAAATAAGATCCTATTACTTTTTCTAAGTAGTTAAAGAACTCCGCGTCATCCATTGCCTTCAATTCATCCTTTGAAATGAGGCAAGAAGCGGGTTTTCGAGTTGTCATATTTAAACTAATATTATCCTAATTAACTACAACTTAATTAATTAACTTAATTACTTAAATTAACTATCGAAAGATTTCTAAGAAGATTTCGATCGAAAGGATCTCCTAAATATTACTACTTAAGGCGGCTTTGAATCGTACGTTTACGATTCCCCGGCAGCGGCGCCAAAAACTTGATGCCGCTCGAAGCGTCGATATCGTTGATGGGAACTAATCGGGCGACAAAAGGGGTTTTAAAATTTATAAGTAGCGAGGCTTAAATTATATGTACTACCTTCTCTGGTTAGTAAGCGGTAAGTATAACCTAAGATCGTTCTATGAATCGAAACGTTTGGATGATTAAAGCTGGTGCTTTCGGTAGGAACGTATTTAGGATGGAACAAAGTAGGTAGGTTTGGGGTTTTTGAACAAAAGACAAATAATTAAAGTGCATGAAAGTAAATTGCAGAAAATTAAACACAGGAAAGCAGATAAAGATAAATATGTGATTGCTGAGATTTTAATAATTAATGTTTCAGGATAACAGACTAAATAGGGGCAAAACTTAATATAATAAGTAAACTATTAGGTGTAAACTCTAGAACCGTACCAACTAAATTTCCCATTGGAATTTCACTAGGAACTAGGTTATCATGATTCTGATCGGAGCAATACGCCAAATTCCAATACCTATCTGATTAAGAGATAAGTAATCTATTTTGGTTTTATACCTAGGTGCATGAATCAGTGGTGTATCGTCTCATAGGTCCGACCGTTCTTAACCCCTAAGATAGTTTACTATTCTATTAGCATGCAGATTAATAACTTTGTATGTCTAGACCACCGATTTTATAAGACCTAGAGCTTTAAGTATCCTAAGTCACTTGGACTTTTACTTTCATTCCTAAGTCTTATTTATAATTAATAAGATTCCGGTTTCTTCGACTTATGACTTAAATCTCTCCTTTTCAAACAGTTATACATCCCTGGATTATTCGCAGTATTTTAAAAACGTGTTTCATATGCAGATCATGCCTTTCAGTATTTAGACCGTGTACTTTACATGGTAGTTCCACGGCTTCTTATGTCCAACATGTGATCAAGAGTAATTGACAGTGAAAATGACACTCTAAACTAATTAAATGTAAAGCAGTGCGGAAATGTAAACCTAATATATACAACGAGTGGTTTCACTGTGTCTTACTTATTGCATGTCATGGGCACAGATAACTACTTACCATAATTAAGGTTGATCAGGTACTAATTACTAGGTTGCAATCACGTGGATAACCAGAAAGGGTACTTCATAGATTAAACTTAAGTTCATAAGGTCTTAACAGTACAAGGGTTACTAATTCTATTTTGTCTGAACGTGTTGTACGAACATTACTTTACAGTGTGTTGACTTTCATAAGATATACCAGTTAGTTGTGAAGTTGTATTATCCTTTTGGAATTTCAACTGTTAAACCAGAGCTGATTCCAGTGATATGACTACCTTCGATCGTTTATGACTTCCATAAATTTGTACTTTGCTCGAAAGCGTTTCCAGTACTATATCGAATAAACAATCGAATAGGGGCCATCATATCACTTTACGATTATCGTGCACTAATAATATAATGTCATCCCTACTTATAATTATCTACATCATCAACAATCACAATAATAAACTACTCGCAATTCATGGCAACAAGTAAATCACATACCAAGTAATAACACATATTTAAAATACGAAATAAAACAAGTATGATAAAGGTTCAGATATCACCCGGAAATAAATGCGTAGCAGCATATTATTATTATTGAAAACTCTTTCACATGTACAAAGGTTTATCTCTGAATCCCTATCATTCATTCTAGCTCCTATATTAATCCGTAGATTACTTACAATAATTCTAGAATGAGAAAAACTATAAAATACAAGATAATTTGGAATGAGATTTGTGAGATATGAGGTGTGAGAGGTGTATATGAGTGTGTTTTTAAATGAGCCATGGAGCCTACTATTTATAGGGGAAAATGGGTGCATCTTAGCAACTTAAGGCACATGTTAGCAAAAGGTGAAAAAGTTGCTAGTACATGTACCATAAAGCGCGTAAAGGTCTAGCACGTGTACCCTGCGATTACGAGCGAGGATGAAAAAGAAGATGGGGGACGGGAGCCAGGCAGCCGGCGCCGCCCCCATGGCAACCGGCAGCGGTGGCCTGGTGGCCGGCGGCGGCTGGCAGGCTGCCGCTCCGGTTCGCCTTCTTTCGCTTCGTTTCTTGATTTGTGCGTATCTTCTTCGTTTTGCGTTTGTTTTCTTCGATTCTTTTTACGTTGGATTCTTTTCTCAAAAACAAAGACTTTGATTAAAAGAAATCCCAAAAATATGTCTTTGATCTTTGGATGTCTCGTACGAATCATTTGAATCGTCCGACGTACGTAGATTCTTCATTCTTCATCCGTTTTTGTTGATTCTTCTTCTGTTAGATTCGTATTTTGAAAAAAATATCTTAGATAAGAGAAATCTCAATGATGGGAACTTTTTCCTTTAAATCTTTTTTCGATGTCTTGAATCTTCAAACATGTGTGGAATCTTCATTTTTGGTCCGTTTTGCTTGATTTTTCTCGTGCAACTCTGTTTTGACCTTCTTGGCAAAGTTTCATTGATTTGAAAATTATCTGAGTCTATTTGCCAAGTATTGTTCCTGAATGAGAGAGATATCGGCAGTAAAAACGTGACTTTTTACGCGATATCAAATCCCTTAAAGCGTTCCCATGGATTGTAGATTGATTCATCATGCACTTGATGGAAGTTTATGATGTTGGTCCTAAACATGGCTTGTTTTTATGGGGGGAAATATTTGGCCAAAATTTTGGTTGCTAATTCTACCCAAGAGGTTATAGAGTTAATCTCTAATCTCTCAAACCAGGTTTGTGCATGAAGAGTGAGTGACTAGGGAAATAGGTATAGATAGACTATGTCCTGATTAACCCCAATCGGATTGAAGGAGTTGTAAAAGGAAATGAATTTGTCAAGGTGTGAGTTGGGATCATCCTTTGGTAGGCTAAGGAATTGGCAGAGATTTCGGACTAACTGAACAATGTGTGGCTTTAACTCCAATGATCCTCTACCAATTTCCGGATAGTCAATTGGTCCTCCTCGACCTTCAATCAAAGGTTTAGAGTTTTCAGCGAGAGTTATACGTATAGCTGTCATAGTCTCATTGGCAGGTGGTTGACTACTTGAGTGGATAGGGATAACGTAATTTGTGGAAGTAGTAAAGGGAAGGAAAAATAAAGAGAGACGTAGGGGTCTAAGGAAAACAATTAATCCTAAAGCTTCACTAGCGAGTAAGTTCATCTTGACACCTATGGATCGTAAAGTTGGTTCCCCTGCAGCGGCGCCAAAAACCTGATGCGGCACCAGCGGTCGGTAAGGATTTTACCCTTGTCGTTGCACCGGCTACTGGTGAGGGCGATCAATGGGTGTTTTAAATTTGTATTTGCAGGGCCTAAGTTTTCCCTTACAACGCTAATCCTAAGGGTGAGCAAGTGGTAGGTATGACCTAGAGTCGTTCTTCAAACCGACTGAATTGAAACTAAGGCGTGGCAGATGAGGGCTTTCAAATTAGTGAAGGGTTTATAAAATAGTGGGGGAGTTTTGGATTTTCTATTAACTAACTTAGGCAGGTTAAAAATTTAAAGCAAAATTAAAATAAAATATAAAGCAGATAAAATAAAGATAGTGTTTGCTGAGACTTCGTTAATTAAGTTATGGGATGATGTTTGGAGAAACTGTCTTAAAAGATGTTTATTAATTGTTACTCTTGGATACTTGTGATGTAAACACTAGATTCCCTACTAATTAAAGTTCCATTATCATGTCACACCGGGAGCTAGGTTATGGTAACATTACAAAGTATTTAGAATAATAAGCAAAATCTTATTTATGGTTTAATAACACTTTCATCTGAACGGGAACAAAATCTAAAGGTACTAGACAAAACTGAATCATATAACAATTCCCCATCATCCTAACAGATTCGTATATTTAAAAATTTCATTTATGACTTTAAACCAGCCCTTGCTTAAGACTACCCAATAAATCCCCTAATTATCCAGTCGTTCCTCACTTAAATTGGTTCCTCCACTTCAAACCTTGTCATGTCTTGTCCTACGATAATCCCCCATGTAGCCTTGCGGTTCCATAGTTTTATACCTTTGACAAATTATATTGACACAGATGACTGAGTACCTTTTAATTGGACGTCGTTAAAAAGGTATTGTAATCAAGTTTATTGATGAAAAAGCGATTAGATTAATTTGAAGTTTAAAAGTCTATTTAGAAAGGTTAATTTAACTAGGTTTCTTATTTTATATATTAGTCCGTAATATAACTACCTTCGGTCGTTACTCGACTTTCATACATTTGTACTCCACCTTGAAGTGTTTCCAGTACTATATCAAATAACGGTCGAATAGGGGCCATCATATTACTTCATAATATTGTACCATTTCGTAATATGACTACCTTCGGGCGTTCTTCGGCTTCCATACATTTGTACTACACCTTGAAGTGTTTCCAGTATTATACCAAATAACGGTTGAATAGGGGCCGTCATATTACTTTATAGTAATTAAGACCGCTTATATTTTACTACTATGATGATCCTAAAGCAACAATCAAACAAGAACATGCAATAAGATGATCAAAGCAATACTACTGATCTTTAATATCTAATTATAAATCATCCCATAATTTACTAACTACATCGCAAGCAAACACAACAAGTATAATACTCTCTAATCATGACAATAAGTAAATCTAGCATAATCAATATAAACGTAATTAATTAAGATAGATAAAGATAGAAAGAACCAGGATTAAATGTGAGAGAGAATAGACTTGAATTAATTGACACAATTTCGAGCGTAATCCGAAGATTACAAAGTGTTCCGTACTTTCCTTCTATTCTAAACAAGCTCCTAAACTATCCTAAAACTATTTTAGAGTAAGAAAATAGAGAGAGAAAGTAGAACTAGTAGAAGTATTGTTCTAAAAGTACTGTGATAGGAATGGTGTGTGTTTAAAATGAACCATGATGCCTCTATTTATACTTGAAATCCGGTGCACGATAGCCATCCAAGGTGTAAGTTAGCATATTTTTGGGGGGTGGTCCTATCCCGGAAAGTGATGGCACATGTACCTTAAAGGCGCGGAAAGTGGTAGCAGTGTACCCTAAAGTTGCGGAGAGTGCTAGCACATGTACCAGACAAGTACGCGCAAGGAAAGAAAAAGGAGGAGGGGACGGGCGGCTGCCAGCCGGCGGCGCCTGGCTCTACGGTTGGCTGCCATTCGACGGGGGCGGCCGGCCATCCTAGTTCGCCGTCCGTTCGCTCGTTTCTTGTTTCGTGCGTATCTTCTTCGTTATGCGTCAGTTCTTTTTGCGTGGAAATCGTTTTCAAAAAACGAAGACTTGGATGAAAATAAATCCCTGAGATGTGTCTTTGAACTTTAGATGTCTTGTACGAATCGTTTTGATTGTTTCAGCGTACGCATAATCTTCATTCTTCGTCCGTTTTTGCTGATTCTTCTTCTGTTAGATTCGTAATTTGAAAACGAAGATCTTGGATAAGAAAAATCTCAGTGATGGGTACTTTGTCTCAAACCTTGTCTCAGATGCCTTGAATCTTCAATCCTGCGTATAATCTTCCTTTTTTGTTCGTTTTGCTTGATTTTTGCCGTGCGACTCTATTTTGAACTTCTTGGCAAAGTTTTATTGATTTGTGCATTATTTGAGTCTAAATGCCAAGTATTGTTCCTTAATGGGAGAGATATCGGTAGTAAAAATGTGACTTTTTATGCGATATTATGGACGTTCTAAGTTAGTTTACGTTCGTAACCTACTGGTTTAAACGTTTAAAGACATAAAATTTTCATTTTTAGGGTTTTTCATCCGTATTCGCAAACCGAGATTTGCAAACTGAGATTTACGATCCGAGTTGCGATCCGAGTTGAGCTTTTGCGAACTGAGATTTGCGATTCGAGTTGAGCTTTGGCGAACTAAGATTGCAATCCGAACTGAGATCGCGAACGGAACTGAGTTTTTTTTTTTGCGAACTGAGTTTTTGTGAATTGAGACTGCGAACTGAGATTTGATGAAGACCAAAAAATAGGCTGATTTTTCATTATTATTGATTTTTTGGATTTTAAGATGTCTAACTTAAGTAGAATGATCGAGATGGACCATGAGATCAGAAAAACTAATGTTCCACCTAAGTTGCTCTGTCTTGAGGACTATTATGGATGGAAGGATAGGTTCGAATCTTATTGTCGATTCCAAGACTTGCTGATCTGGGAATGCATCATTAATGGATATGTGGCACCTACTCAAACTATACAAAATCGAACCGTAGTCATCCTACTCTAGGGTGAATGATGGTCGAAAGAAGAATTATGAGGCAGAAAATAGAGCTCATTCATGTATCAAGATGAGTCTTCCGAGGGAAGTGAATCACCTTTATAAATCCTTTCATAATGTCAGGGAGCTCTGGGTAGCTCTTGAGAAACGATGTCAGGGTAGTCCACATGTTAAAGAAGGTAAAAAGGATCTTTTGAAGAAGGAATTTGCAGTCTTTAAAGCCCTTCAAGGTGAAAACCTTGATGCATTTACCACCAGATACTACCATTTGTTAAGTGAGCAGGATAACCATGATATTGTGTATACTGAAAGGGAAAAGACAAAAAAGTTCCTTGAAGGTCTACCTCTAAAATGGGAAATGTACGGAGTCATGATCAAAGATAATGACAAGCAATATGCTAAAATGACTCTAGAACATGCTATAGACAAGCTCAGAGGATATGCTTTTTCTAAGCAAATGAGGGAAGTAGAAACTGATCAGGTACAGGATCCTGGGCTATACTTTGGTAAAACTAATCCCTTAAGTGGTTCAACAAGCTCAACCACTGCGTTATTGGCTGGTGATATTGATGACAATGGTGAATACATCCTGAGGATCTTTGTTTTGTAGCTTCAGTTGGAAGTGAGAAGCGAAACAAAAATACATCTAGTGGGAAGTTAACTCAAGAGCATCGCAAGATGCCAATGAGTGTGAAATCCGCTGAACAAAAATTACCTGTGCTTGTTTCGTTTGTAGCTTCTTATGAGAATTACAGTCAGGGAAGATAAATTATCCAGTAGTGTTTGATGAAGATTATGATCAGATTGACCCTGATGACTTGGAAGAAATGGATTTGCAGTGGCAACTAGCTATGGTGTCAAGGAGAGTTAAGAATTTCAGAAGCGTACTGGTAGGAAGGTAGTTAGTAATAAACCTAGTTTTGAGTAAAGCCAAAGTGAAGTGTTTTAACTGTCAAGGTTATGGACACTTTGCTAGGGAATGTCAAAGGCCAAATATTGATCAGAATACAAGTTTTGGAAGGCAAAACTCAGGAAACACCTTAGCTTCCAAAGCCTTGGTGGTTCAACAACCTGATGGATCTTATGACTGGAGTGCTCAACCCGAGGAAGCACTTATGGCTGAAATTGACGACCAAGAGGACTGCTGAATCGACATCTTATATGCCTACTGCTATGGAGTATCAAATCAAAGTACCAGATATTCAAGTGAAAGCAGTTGAAGATGACGTGCTGAACATGGATTCAACTGAGAATCTGAGTCCAAAAGAGTTTGTTGTTCAAACGGCTGAGATTCAAACTGAAAAAAATAGGGTATGTCTTGATACTTTTACTCTTGCTGATGTCTATTACTTAGTTACTAATTTGCAGTCCCAAGTTGACGTATTTGCAGAATCCAACAGGGCTATGTCATTTGAATTAGATTTACTAAAAAGTGATGTACATTGGATAAATGATGATAAACTAGCAGTTAAAGAAAAGATTAAATCTGATATAGGAGATAAGACCACACTAAGAGATACTATAAATAAATGAGCAATCTGTTAACATTGATGGTCTGTATCTACATATAGCAGATTTAGACAAAGAAATTGTTGGTAAGGATAAAGAGTAGGCTGAGTCTAAGATGAAGTTAGTTGAGCTTAATCGTAAGTTTGAAAGTTATAGGACACATTCTTTAACTTTGAATTCTATCATTAGCTCTCAACGTAGTGTAAAGGATGTGACTGGTTTGGGATATAATGATGTACCTCCTCCATTTAACTTAAGTTACACTACTAATCCTGTTGACTTAGACATGACTGATGTGGCTGATGATTCTTAAAATAAGTTAACTTCATAACGGGCGTATGGCATTTTGAGGTTTCTGAGACAGAGAAGTCTGTTATAAAAGATCTATCATCTAATGATTGTAAAATTGATTTAGATGTTAAGAGTATTAAGGAATAGGATAGTAAGCCTTCAGTGTCTCAGAACCATTCTGACTTGGGAAAAGCAACAGAGTTTAAGTCTCGTAAGCAGATGTCTTGCTTTAAATGCCACCAAAAAGGGCATGTGGCTTCTTGTTGTCTTAATAAGAAGTCAGAAGTAACACATAAACTGGTAAACAAAGACAAGTCACCAATTGTCACTAATATGGATGTAGACAGGAAGAGTGGCAAACCGGGGTTTAGTAGTAAATCAATAATTAAATTTGTGAACATTCTGAAAAGAGAGGGAACACATAGTGTTTCTCCACCTAAACCTGAACGGCCTTTTACTCAAAATGATAATTCTTTCAATAAAGCAAGAGATAAAACACCGTCGAGGTTTAGAACTCCAAGTAGAAACCATAGTCAGTATGAAAATGGATCTACTTCACGTTCACATGTGATTAACTATGGGTATAATTATAATCAGAACTTGGGGTATAAATCCCAAGGTTATGTGCCAAGGAGGTTTCCCTCTAACTCTCTTCATAGACAAAAGACCACCAATCGTCAACAAATTCAAACCCCTTTGAAAATAACCAAAGCTCTTGCTGGGAAGGATGGTTACTTTAAAGAGGTTAAATTTGTTGTGATGAGGGACGATCCAAGACCGTTATGGCTTGGGTCTCTCTTGATAACTAATTGTGTACTTTTGTTATGTGCATGAGCAGACTGTGAGCGTTGATAGCTGGTGGTATGTAGATATCGGATACTCAAGACACATGACAGGTGATAGAAGTCTACTGAAGGACTTCAAAGGAGGGATGAAACAGCGTGTTAATTTTGCTGGAGGTAAAGGAGGTATTATAAATAGGAAAGGAAAAGTTTCTAACAGAACTTTGACTCTTGAGGATATGAATTATGTTGAACTACTGGTTCATAACCTAGTGAGTGTTTCTCAAATTTGTGATAAAGGTCATTTTGTTCATTTAAATGATACAGAGGCCTTAGTCCTGAAGTCAGGCTTTGTAATTCCCGATAAATGGATATTGATGAGGTCTCCAAGGAAGAAGGACATTTATGCAATTAACATGGGTGTTCTTACTACTTCAATGGAGTCGACATGTTTATTATCCAAGGCTTCTGAAACATATTCGTTACTATGGCATAGGAGGATGGCACACTTGAACTTTAAAAAGATGAATTATATAACCAAAAATGGTATAGTTCTGGGTGTACCACATAAGAGTTTTGCATTTGAAGACAAGTGTGTTCCTTGCATGAAAGGAAAGCAACATAAAAAACCACACATTTCTAAAACTGAGAACTCTATTTCCTCACCATTTGAATTGCTACATATGGATATATTTGGCCCCATAAGCAAGAGAAGCATAGGTGGCAAATGGTATTGCTTAGTTGTAACAGATGATTACTCTCGATTCTCTTGCATATTATTTTTGGTATCTAAGGACGAAACTCCTGGAATACTTATGGAGTTCTTAGATTTAATAGAGAATGTCTATAGAACATGAGTGAAGAGTATTCGTAGTGATAATGGAACAGAGTTCAAGATTTCGACGCTAAATGTCTATTGCTTAAGCAAAGGAATTCAACATCAATTCAGTGCATCATATGAACCACAACAAAATAGTGTCGCTGAAAGGAAAAATAGGACATTGATTGAAGCAGCAAGAACAATGCTTGCAAATTTTCAAAGCTTCCGGTCATTTTTTGGGCAGAAGCAGTGAATACAACATGTCATATGTAACACCCGTCAAATTAGGGCTATTATTAGTACCTAATCATAAGTGTAAATACATGTAATTAAGATTAATTATATATGTCATTATGTGTATTGATATTTTAATATATGTACACACGTACGCGATTTGATTAAATCGTGCATTTTCATATCGGGCGGATCCCGATACAATACTATGGACGTTGGTAAACAAAATATTTAAATCATTTAAATATTTCTTAATAAATCAAAACTTATGAATATTATGATAATAACATGCAATAAACAAATACGATTCTATAAAACGTCATAAACGCGACAAAAACGCACAAATTAACTTTAACCGACTAATAAACGTAACCCGAATCGAGGAACGAGATTCATGCGCCCAACCCTCACTTGGGGCTGACCCAAACCCACGACCTAAAGGCCCGGAATTCGGCCCAAATACCAAGCTCAAACCCATCTCTTTAACCCTAACTATTGAATCTTCTTTTCCTCTTAACCCTCTCATTCCACACATGCCACCTTCTCTCTACCTCACCAAATTCTCTGCTTTCTCTCACTAAAAACGACTGAAATCAGTCACCCCTCACTCCTCCAACCTCACCCAAGAACCACCAAGTCGTCCCTTTACTCATCTAACAACATCATCCATCGTTTTGAGCAAGGAGAAGCAAGGAACACACAACCGAACAAGACAGCAGCTACTCTTCTACTTTCAGCTCTAAACTCGACTTTCTCAGTCGGTTCTCTTCTAGAAAACATTCATACATCCTTGGAACATGTTATAATTCATGATTTTGCTTCAACTCCACTGATTTATGTCCATATCCATGCTAAAAACCGAAAAACAAAACTAAAAACCGTTGGACAAAGCTATTACCTGCTGGACAATATTTTAGATCGACTTAGATCGGCGATATCTAACTCATAACTTAACGAAATCTCATTTTTCTTGGCTCTAAAATGAAGCTCATCGAGTCTAGTTTCCAAAACCGTAAACCTCATATTTTTATGAAGTGTATAGCTATTTTAACAAATGGGTACAAAAGTACATGTACAGTCTGTGAATCCTGACAGGAAAATGGGCCAAAAAGAACTAGTCATATCTAGAAGAATATACAACAAAAATCAATGAAACCAGTTGGAAAAGTTAGATAATTTCGTTAGATTTAATTCCCCTATTTACTCATCTGGTGAAGTTTAGTAAAACTTTAGTTATGAATTTTCAAATGAACGCATGTCACCGAACTCACAAATTTGACACCCGACACTTCCCAAATTTTTATCTCGAATTCTGTTTATCCATTTCACATGTAAAAATATGATTTAGAAAGCTAAAACATAGGGGAACATCATATAAAAATTTGATTAATTTTAGCTAAATTCTTTACTTGGTCAAATAATTAAATGAAATCGAGTGAAAAACGTAACTGCACAAAACCTTCTGTCCGTGAATAAGCAAAACCAGTGAAACCCTATTGTCGGATAAAGCAGTCCGTGAATACCCTATTCACGGATTAATTAGTCCGACAATCCTCATTATTATCGTATAAAAACCATTCCGTGAATAAACTCTTGTTGGAATGCACAATCCGTGAATCCTCATTATTGTCGCATGAACAGAACCAGTGAATTCCCATTCACGCATGAACAGTGTTCGAGAATCCTATTGACGCACTACTCTATTGTCGCATATTATTATTATCGGACAAATCACTATCATCGAAATATTGTCGTACATTACTAATCCGTGAATACCAAACCCGAGAATCCTCACTTTCGGACCAACTACACCCGTGAATACACCATTGTCGGATCAAAGAAAATAAAAACTCATTACCGCATAGGTATTGTCGGACCAACAATATTGGATGACCCGACCCATTCATATTGTCGGATAAATAAACATTTAAATAAAACTCCTACTGTCGGACAAACATTCACGGATATATATATAAGTATTCTTATTGTCGCATACATTATTATTCAAACAATATATATGTATAACTATAAGGAAACCTTACGGAAAATTTACAAATAAAAACTAAACATATCACCAACGGGCCGTATACAGTTTCAACCACAAACCAAATGTATTTGAACATAACTAGTGGGATGAACACTAGCATGGATGGTCTTACGAGACATCTACTTATATAACCTTATATGCCTAGGACATTAGAAGGTCACGGGTTCGGAGAACCTACCAACTGTTTAGCACTCTACTTCGTTTATAGATATAAACGCGAAGACTCAGGTGAGTCTCATAGCCCCTCTTTACTGTTTTTACCCAGGGGTGGGATTACATGCTCAGATTTGTTTTACAAATGAACACAAGTCCGAAACCTCGATATATTGATTGCATGAGTTTGTTTTATCTAATCATGAAGTCCCTCACAACATAGTTTGTTTATATTGTGATAGCGTGAATGTTAGTGTATGGTACCATATGGGATTGACTATCCCCGTCCGGGGTAGTCGTGCTACCACGACTGCGGTCAAACGGACGCATTTTCATTTGTTCATACATGTGTAGATTAGGCACATGCCGGGGGCAAACTCGATCAGGTCCTTGAATGTGGATCCTGGCACACTCAGTTAAGCTCAAACTATGTGCTCATGTCAATAATATACACTCATATTTTATTTGCATGTTGCAAATCACTAAACTAAATCTTGTGGTTCATAACATGGATTTCATCAATTTACACCTGTGAGCTCACCAGCTTTTTAGCTGACCTTTTAGCATGTATTCCCAGGTACCCAGCAGTAATAGCTTCTGCTCAGGAATATTAGCTCGAGTCGCATTCAAATTACAGAAGATTCACATGCATTTCTACATCTTGTACAATTAGATATGCCTTAGAATCTTTTACATTTAGCTGCGAGCTTTTGTAACAAGAACAACAATGTAAAACCTTTATATTATTTATGTAATGTTTAAATCGGACATATTTAGAGTCGTTCGCTTTATCTTATGTGCTTTGTTATTGATTAGTAACACCCAAATCTTGCTTCCGCTAAACGATAAATTTGGGGGTGTTACAGATTGGTATCAGAGCCTAAGGTTATAGTGAACTAGGTTGCATTTAGTGAGCCTAGACTATGACCATTAGGCGGTATTCCTTACTAGGTATGATTAGGTTCAGTGACTGCATTGTATTGGCTTAATTTAACATAGCCTGATCAACTATGTACAATTAAAAGAATATGATGTGAAATCTGAAAAGAATCATGACTGAACTGGATACGTTAGTAGACTCTGACCACGAGAGAAACCGGGACTTAAACTTGTACGTGTTAGACACCCTAGGCTATTATATGACATACTTATATATACATAGATAGGCCTCACTCTTTCTATGATTTGTCTCAGAATGGCAAACTCATCACACAATTCATCACACACTCAATCTGGGTCGCAGAACCCGAGGGTAGCTAGGAGGAACAACAGGTTGCCTCGAGCTGGCCCGTATCCAAACAACCTCACTCTGACGGCCTTGACCGCTAGGCTAGACCGTCAGGAACAACAACTCCGCACCATGGATGTCATCCTGCAGGAAACTAACGAAAACTGGAGACTCACAACACTTGAACGTATCAACCAAGTCGCCGAAGATCACGAAAACACTGTTAACAATATGAATGTACTCTACACCCAAGTGGTGGAATCAACGGTGGAAAATGGACTCTTACAGCACAGAGTAGAGCAATGTGAACAATGCTTGCAAGAAGCCGAAGAATACTCAAGGATGCTGGTACAATGTTTGACCCTAGCAGAAGACAACGCCCGACAAACCAGCAGACTTGCCACCACTGTGGACCGACTTGTCACCCTAATGGAAAGGATAGACTTGCGTTAGAAC
Source organism: Pseudognaphalium luteoalbum (assembly GCA_963422505.1). Lineage (NCBI taxonomy): Eukaryota > Viridiplantae > Streptophyta > Magnoliopsida > Asterales > Asteraceae > Pseudognaphalium > Pseudognaphalium luteoalbum. Next base: position 53,960,237 of record OY730195.1, on the reverse strand, counting down.
TAGGGTGACCATCATCTTGTGATCCATATCTATCTATGTAAAACTCTTATCATTCGAACCGGATGTAACAATTCCCAGTACCTTTTGTACTCCCCATATTATGTAGTCTTTTGTAAAACTCTTAAGTTATGACTCCCGAGGCTCTAATTAGAGATTTTCTATAATCGTTCAGCTTCGCGTTATGTATTGACAGTTTCTTCCACTGTTTCTACTTTATGATTATTTCTTACAATGTTGCATATTATCGCTTGAATATGCGTACATCCATCGAGCTTATTATCTTAGTAATATTTCTCATGTACCTTTCATTTATCTTTTGAAGAAATATGCCGCCAAAGAAGAAGAGTTACAGTGATGCTGAGCTTGCTGCCATAGTATCCCGAGCTGTGGCCGAAGCCCTAGCCACTCGAGACTCCCCTCAAAACTCAAGCAGGAATACTGAGACTCCCGAAGTCACACCTGTTGTCAAACCTTGTTCCTACAAGGACTTCCTCAGCTGCAAACCGCTGAACTTCAAGGGCACGGAAGGTGCCTCGGTCTAATCAGATGGATCGAGAGGACCGAGTCTATCTTCGGCCTGTGCAACTACACAGAAGACAACAAGGTCAAATTTGCTGCTTACACCTTTCAAGAAGGTGCTCTAACCTGGTGGAACACTCATGCCAGTTCTGTGGGGATCGAGGTAGCTAACCAACTTCCCTGGGCAGAGCTGAAGAAAATGCTAAGGGATGAATACTGTCCCACTGAAGAACTCCATAGGTTGGAGGAAGAATTCTGGCACTTGACTGTGCAAGGTAACGACATTGCTGGATACACCACAAAATTCCAGCAACTTGCTCTCCTATGTCCGGGTTTGGTCGACACGGATGAAAAACGCATCAAGAAGTACATCCGGGGTCTTCCCAAGAGCATTCAGGGAAATGTCGCCTCATCAAGGCCAACCACCATCCACAGTGCCATTCGATTGGCACATGAACTCATGGCAATGATTGTCAGCCGTGAAACATCAACTACTTCCTCTAACAACAAGAGGAAATTTTCTGGAAACCCTAACAACCCACCAACCTTCAAGAAGTCCGAAACTGTCAGGGCTTACTCCTCTAGAACAGGGGAAAAGAAGGGTTACACTGGGAGCAAACCCCATTGCTCAAAGTGTGACCGTCATCACGAGGGTCCTTGCAGTACTCCTTGCAAAACTGCAAGAGGTACGGGCATTCTAGCAAGGACTGCCGAGCCCCTAGAACCAACAACAACACCAACAACAACACCAACAACAACAATAACAATCACAACAACAACTCCAACCAACCCAGAGCCTGCTTTGAATGCGGTCTCACCGGGCACTTCAGACATGACTGCCCGAAACTGAAGAATGGAAACAATAACAACAACAATGCAAGGGGAAGAGCCTTTGTTCTGAATTCGGGAGATGCCCGTCAAGACCCGAACGTGGTCACGGGTATGTTCCTCCTCAACAATCTTACTGCCTCTGTTCTTTTTGATACCGGTGCTGATAGAAGTTTTATTTCCCATGAATTTTGCCCACTACTTGACATCATTCCTGTTGCATTAAACGAAAAGTATATTGTTGAATTAGCTAATGGTAAACTCATTGAGACCAACAGTGTGATACCCAATTGCACTCTAAACCTCGCCGGAGAACTTTTCTCTATTGACCTTATACCCGTCGAGATCGGAAGCTTTGACATCATTGTCGGAATGGACTGGTTGTCCAAATACCGAGCTGAGATCGTTTGTTTTGAAAAAGTCGTCCGCATTCCCCTCGCTGCTGGTAGAACCTTAGTCATACAAGGGGAGACCGGCAGAACGGGACTGAACGTCATCTCTTGTCTGAAAACCCGAAAGTTTCTCAGAAAAGGGTATCCCGCCATCCTCGCGCACATCACCGAGAACAAGTCAGAGGAGAAATGGCTTGAGGATGTGCCAATTGTTAGAGACTTTCCCGAAGTCTTTCTAGAAGAACTACCTGGTCTACCTCCACCCAGACAGGTCGAGTTCTCAATCGATCTTGTGCCGCACCAGTAGCCCGAGCACCTTACCGCTTAGCCCCATCTGAACTTCAGGAGCTTTCTACCCAGCTACAGGAGCTCCTGGATCGAGGATTCATTAGGCCGAGTTCTTCACCTTGGGGAGCCCCGATCTTATTTGTGAAAAAGAAAGACGGTTGAACAAGTTAACCATCAAAAACAGATATCCACTCCCTCGTATCGATGACCTGTTTGACCAGCTACAAGGGTCGAGTATCTATTCGAAGATTGACCTTCGGTCAGGTTATCATCAACTTCGAGTTCGCAACACCGATATCCCGAAGACAGCTTTTCGAACTCGCTACGGGCATTACGAATTCCAAGTGATGCCATTCGGCTTAACCAACGCACCGGCGGTATTCATGGATCTGATGAATCGGGTGTGCAAACCGTATCTTGACAAGTTTGTCATTGTCTTTATCGATGACATTCTAATTTACTCACGCAACAAACAAGAACACGCACAACACCTCAAAACCATTCTAGAACAACTCAGACACGAGGAGTTATATGCCAAATTCTCCAAGTGTGAATTCTGGATAGAATCCATTCAATTCCTTGGACATGTTGTCAATAGTCAAGGAATCCATGTTGATCCATCGAAAATAGAAGCCATCAAAAACTGGCAAGCGCCAACCACTTCCACCGAGGTACGCCAATTCTTGGGATTGGTCGGGTACTATCGGCGATTCATTGAGAATTTCTCCAAAATAGCTCAACCTCTCACGACACTGACTCAGAAGGACAAGAAGTCAATTGGACTGATAAATAAGAGTCAGCATTCCAGCTACTAAAACTCAAGCTTTGCAGTGCCCCGATTCTATCCTTACCCGAAGGCACTGATGACTTCGTGGTATACTGCGATGCTTCTCATCAAGGTCTCGGTTGCGTACTGATGCAACGAGACAAAGTTATCACTTATGCTTCACGACAACTCAAAATTCATGAAAAGAACTACACCACCCATGATCTCGAATTGGGAGCTGTCGTCTTTGCTCTCAAAATCTGGAGGCATTACCTCTACGGCACTAAGTGCACCATCTTTACCGACCACAAAAGCCTCCAGCACATCTTTGACCAAAAGGATCTCAACATGAGACAATGTCGGTGGGTCGAGTTACTCACTGATTATGACTGCGAGATCCGTTACCATCCTGGCAAGGCAAATGTTGTTGCCGATGCCCTCAGCCGTAAGGAGCGTGTAAAACCACTTCGAGTCCGAGCTCTCAGTATGACTATTCATAATAACCTCACCAATCAGATTCACGCCGCCCAACTCGAAGCTCTGAAACCCGAGAATGTTAAGAATGAAGCCTTGCGAGGCATGGATAAGCAATTTGAAATCAAGCCTAATGGAGTTAGGTACCTCGTGAACCGAATCTGGTTACCCGTCTTTGGAAACCTGCGTGACTTAGTAATGGATGAAGCTCACAAGTCCAAATATTCTATCCGATAAAATGTATCACGGCATCAAGGAATTCTATTGGTGGCTGAACATGAAAGCCGAAATTGCCGGCTATGTCAGCAAGTGCCTTACCTGTTCCAAGGTCAAGGTTGAACATCAAAAACCTTCCGGACTGCTCCAACAACCCAGTATGCCCGAGTGGAAATGGGAGCAAATCACTATGGACTTCATAACTAAGTTACCAAAGTCACCGAGCAGTTGCGATACCATTTGGGTAATCGTCGATCGTCTCACTAAATCCGCTCACTTCCTTGCAATCAAGGAAACCGATAAAATGGAGCGCCTTTCACAAATCTATGTCAAGGAGATCGTTACTCGACACGGTGTCCCAATCTCAATTATCTCCGACCGAGACGCTCGTTTCATATCTCACTTTTGGCAATCACTTCAGAAATCATTGGGTACTCGTCTCGATATGAGTACCGCATACCATCCTCAAACTGATGGCCAAAGTGAATGAACCATACAGACACTGGAAGATATGCTATGAGCTTGCGTAGTTGATTTCGGTGCCAACTGGGAAAGACATCTGCCATTGTGCGAGTTTTCCTACAATAACAGCTATCATGCCAGCATAAAGGCTGCACCATTCGAGGCACTGTACGGTCGTAAGTGCCGATCACCGATTTGCTGGACCGAAGTGGGAGACAGCCAACTCACTGGTCCCGAGCTCATACACGAAACCACGGAGAAAATCTCTAAAATTCAGAACCGACTCAAAGCCGCCCGTGATCGTCAGAAGAGTTATGCTGACGTGAGACGCAAACCACTCGAGTTCCAGGTTGGGGATCGAGTACTCTTGAAAGTATCGCCTTGGAAAGGCGTGATTCATTTTGGCAAACGCGGGAAGTTAAACCCCAGATACATTGGACCCTTTGAGATCCTCGAAAGGATTGGTCCCGTGGCTTATCGATTGCAACTGCCGTCCGAACTCAGCAGTGTGCACCCTACTTTTCACATTTCAAATTTAAAGAAATGTCTGTCTGATGAGACACTTATCATCCCCCTTGACGAGATTCTCGTCAACGAAAAGCTTCACTTTGTTGAAGAACCTATTGAAGTCATGGACCGTGAGGTCAAACAACTTAAACAAAGTCGTATTCCCATCGTTAGAGTCCGGTGGAATTCGCGGCGTGGTCCGGAATTCACTTGGGAACGGAAAGACCAAATGCGACTCAAGTACCCACATTTATTCACAGACTCCCCTCATGCCACGACTCCGAACTAAATTTCGGGACGAAATTCCTTTAACAAGGGGAGAATGTAATACCCGTCAAATTAGGGCTATTATTAGTACCTAATCATAAGTGTAAATACATGTAATTAAGATTAATTATATATGTCATTATGTGTATTGATATTTTAATATATGTACACACGTACGCGATTTGATTAAATCGTGCATTTTCATATCGGGCGGATCCCGATACAATACTATGGACGTTGGTAAACAAAATATTTAAATCATTTAAATATTTCTTAATAAATCAAAACTTATGAATATTATGATAATAACATGCAATAAACAAATACGATTCTATAAAACGTCATAAACGCGACAAAAACGCACAAATTAACTTTAACCGACTAATAAACGTAACCCGGATCGAGGAACGAGATTCATGCGCCCAACCCTCACTTGGGGCTGACCCAAACCCACGACCCAAAGGCCCGAAATTCGGCCCAAATACCAGGCTCAAACCCATCTCTTTAACCCTAACTATTGAATCTTCTTTTCCCTATTTACTCATCTGGTGAAGTTTAGTAAAACTTTAGTTACGAATTTTCAAATGAACGCATGTCACCGAACTCACAAATTTGACACCCGACACTTCCCAAATTTTAATCTCGAATTTTGTTTATCCATTTCACATGTAAAAATATGATTTAGAAAGCTAAAACATAGGGGAACATCATATAAAAATTTCATTAATTTTAGCTAAATTCTTTACTTGGTCAAATAATTAAATGAAATCGAGTGAAAAACGTAACTGCACAAAACCTTCTGTCCATGAATAAGCAAAACCAGTGAAACCCTATTGTCGGATAAAGCAGTCCGTGAATACCCTATTCACGGATTAATTAGTCCGACAATCCTCATTATTATCGTATAAAAACCATTCCGTGAATAAACTCTTGTTGGAATGCACAATCCGTGAATCCTCATTATTGTCGCATGAACAGAACCAGTGAATTCCCATTCACGCATGAACAGTGTTCGAGAATCCTATTGACGCACTACTCTATTGTCGCATATTATTATTATCGGACAAATCACTATCATCGAAATATTGTCGTACATTACTAATCCGTGAATACCAAACCCGAGAATCCTCACTTTCGGACCAACTACACCCGTGAATACACCATTGTCGGATCAAAGAAAATAAAAACTCATTACCGCATAGGTATTGTCGGACCAACAATATCGGATGACCCGACCCATTCATATTGTCGGATAAATAAACATTTAAATAAAACTCCTACTGTCGAACAAACATTCACGGATATATATATAAGTATTCTTATTGTCGCATACATTATTATTCAAACAATATATATGTATAACTATAAGGAAACCTTACGGAAAATTTACAAATAAAAACTAAACATATCACCAACGGGCCGTATACAGTTTCAACCACAAACCAAATGTATTTGGACATAACTAGTGGGATGAACACTAGCATGGATGGTGTTACGAGATATCTACTTATACAACCTTATATGTCTAGGACATTAGAAGGTCACGGGTTCGGAGAACCTACCAGCTGTTTAGCACTCTACTTACGTTTATAGATATAAACGCGAAGACTCAGGTGAGTCTCATAGCCCCTCTTTACTGTTTTTACCCAGGGGTGGGATTACATGCTCAGATTTGTTTTACAAATGAACACAAGTATAAAACCTCGATATATTGATTGCATGAGTTTGTTTTATCTAATCATGAAGTCCCTCACAACATAGTTTGTTTATATTGTGATAGCGTGAATGTTAGTGTATGGTACCATATGGGATTGACAATCCCCGTCCGGGGTAGTCGCACTACCACGACTGCGGTCGAACGTACGCATTTTCATTTGTTCATACATGTGTAGATTAGGCACATGCCTGGGGCAAACTCGATCAGGTCCTTGAATGTGGATCCTGGCACACTCAGTTAAGCTCAAACTATGTGCTCATGGCAATAATATACACTCATATTTTATTTGCATGTTGCAAATCACTAAACTAAATCTTGTGGTTCATAACATGGATTTCATCAATTTACACCTGTGAGCTCACCAGCTTTTTAGCTGACCTTTTAGCATGTATTCCCAGGTACCCAGCAGTAATAGCTTCTGCTCAGGAATATTAGCTCGAGTCGCATTCAAATTACAGAAGATTCGCATGCATTTCTACATCTTGTACAATTAGATATGCCTTAGAATCTTTTACATTTAGCTGCGAGCTTTTGTAACAAGAACAACAATGTAAAACCTTTATATTATTTATGTAATGTTTAAATCGGACGCATTTAGAGTCGTTCGCTTTATCTTATGTGCTTTGTTATTGATTAGTAACACCCAAATCTTGCTTCCGCTAAACGATAAATTTGGGGGGTGTTACATCATATTTTGAACAAGGTTCTAACTGTTAAAAAGCATAACAAGACTTGTTATGGACTTTTGAACAATAAGAAACCCAACTTGAAGGGATTTGAACCCTTTGGAGTGTCGTGCACTATATTGAAGACTAGTAATCAACCAAAGTTTGGTGAGAAGGCTGACGAAGGATACTTCCTAGGTTATGTTTCTAATTCACCAAACAAGCGTGTTTTCAACAATGTCACTGGACGTGTGGAGATTGTGTACAACATTGAGGTCACAAGTTACACACATGACACTAATATAGGACTGGATTGGCAATTTAACTACTCAGATCTCTTTAAGTCATTCAAATTTTCTCTCAGTGAAGATGTAGTCGATTCCGAAATTGATGATGATTTATTGTATGGAGATGAGGATATTGGCTTCACTCTTACTTCAAGAATTCCTATGATTGTCACTGAAGAGACTTCAGAACCAAAATCAAGTTCCACTGAGACTGAAATAGAGGATGTATCTGTTGCGCTGCGCACCGGTCGTTGGAATTTCTAATGGTGACACAGCACAACGGTGTGTGTTTTTTATTTATAAGGCTGGGGCCTAGGGTTACTTATTATGCTAAAAGGGTTAGCACAGGGCAAGTATGACCTAAGATCGTTCTTCAAAGCACGACAAATTGAAACTAGGGGGTTTAGAAACTTTTATGCGTTCAGCTGGGATTGAAAGATTGGTTTTGGTTTTGGGTTTTCTTATCCTAATTTAAACTAAATTTAAAATAAAAGGTCAAGGTTACTTCGGGTGTTCAGCAATTAAAGCGATTGTCTACTATGACGTGGTTTAGCAGTGGTTAAATATGGAAAGTTCTAATGAGGATAAGTTCGTAAGTTGATGTGAGCTATTCTGTAATCCTTCCATCGGGCTGACGCGGAGGTGTACACCGAAAGTTCTCTCAAATGTACACCCACATTACCCAACAGTTAACCTCGAATCCTATTCCCCAATCTCGGTCATCAGAGATGCCCGAATCATGGCATAGTTCATTGAATAAACAATCTTATGAACGAGGGTTATCCTCACCGGAAGAGGTTGGGCTAACTGGTCTAAACGGTCGGATAATATGTCATCACTTATTCGTACGAGTTATCATCATTACTTGGGGATGTTACAAGACAGGGATGATTTGTGTTACAAATGGAGACCTAGGTAATATGTTTGCTATTCGATTCATAATACAACTACCTTCGGTCGTTTTGACTTCCATACATTTGTACTCCGCCGTAAGCGTTTCCAGTACTATATCAAAGAACGGTCGAATAGGGGCCGTCATATTACTTCACGAGGATTAATGCCATTTAAATTTTACTATTATGATGATCCTAAGGCAACAATCAAACAAGAACATGCAATAAGACGATCAAGGCGACAGTTTAATTTAAGCATGCAAAAGTATCATCTAAGTTGAGGATATTCCGAAAGTTGTCTCAAAAATATCGTCTACATGAATTTAATCTTAATCTACCTCTACTTCCATGTTCCGTGTCTCTTGGATCCTGTTGAGCTCAATGATCCAATCTAACATAGTATAACTAAGTGACCTGTATCCTATGAGTTAGCTACGTTCATTTTTGGATAAACTTTTAGTCCTAACATGAGTTGGGCAGATAAATGATAAAGATTTAATTCCTATATCCATTTGTAATATAAACCATCCGCAATCTCAAAACATACCACATAGTCACATATTTAATACTTTTCTAAACGACTATCATAGCAGACAATTGAGTTATTTAGCTAATCATGGCAATTCTAGCATACATATTTAAATTTATTAAAGAAAGGACAAACATATTAAATATGAAAGATAGATTGACACCTGGAAAGAAGTACAATAACTCGTAGCTAAAATATGCCTCCCGGAGCACCTCCGTACAAATCTTCCTTAGCTAGTTAATTAGCTAGCCTAATTAACTAGGAAGACTAAAAGAAAAGAACATACAAATATGTTGGTGATTTTAAGTGTTACTTGGTGTTTCCAAGTTCTAAGGTGTGTGTTTTCAAATGAGCCCATGCCTCTATTTATAGAGGAGTTTTGGTGCATTTTAGCCAAAGGAAGCACACATTAGCAAAAGGTGGAAAAGGTAGTAGCACCAGGTACAAAAGGCGAAAAAGGTAGTGGCACCAGGTACGAAAAGTAGAAAAAGGTCTAGCACCAGGTACGAAAAGGTACCAAAAAGTGCAATCCTTGTGGGTGACGGGCAGCAGCCGGCGGCTGGCTGCCAGTGGCACCAGTCTGTTGCCGGTTGCTGCGTTCCTCGATTCGTGCGTGTTTTCTTCATTACGCGTCCGTTAGCGTTGATTCTTTTTGCGTTGGATTCGTAATTCAAAAATGAAGCTTTTGATGAAAAGAAATCCCAAAAATATGTCTCTAAACTTTAGATGTGTCGTACGAATTGTTTGGATCTTTCGGAGTGCGTAGAATCTTCGTTCTTCGTCCGTTTTAGTTGATTCTTCTTCTGTTGGATTCGTAATTTGAAAACGAACATCTTGGGTCAGGTAGATGTTGGTGATGGGCTCATTTTTCTTGAATCCTCATTCTGATGTCTTGAATCTTCAAACGTGCGTGAAATCTTCGTTTTTTGTCCTTTTTGCCTGATTTTTCTCGTGCAACCTTGTTTTGATCTACTTAGCATTTTATCAATGATTTTTGCATTATTTGAGCCCAAATGCTAAATATTTCTCCAGAATGCAAGAGATATCGGTGGTAAAAACGTGACTTTTTGCGCGATATCAAGTATCCTGCACTTAGAGTTTTGCTTATCCTCAAGCAAATCTTCATAAAATTGTGATGAGAGGTGTTTTGTATTTTGGAGAGCTTTTGGTTCCTGCAAGTTTGGTAAAAAGATTTCGGACGAGGTTCCATCCTTTGATGGTTTTCCAAACCTTTGGTTCTAACAAGCTTTCTTTTCAATCTTCATAATGTAAGATATACATGACTGGGGCCCTCACAGGTGGTCACTCAATTCACTCAAGTGTATCGGGTTTCCTAATTTTCTAATTCACTCAGGGGCCAGTTATGTAGCTCTTCTGTTGTCATAAGCTTGATCGAGAATCAAATCTACAATACTTAAATGGGGACGGTGCTAATTATCCCTAGACATTCACAAGATGGTGGAAGTGGTGTATATGGGTGAAGGGTTTTGTAGGTGGTTTATTTGGGGGTTTAGTATAGCCTCAGAGTTGTTTATGATGACTTATCTTTGGTGCTTAGTAGTGCTCCTTTCTGGATTTTTTTCTCCTTGAGAGCCTTCTTTTGCATCTCTTCCTTTCAAGTTTTCTTTTGATGAACCTTTCCCTTGGCTTTAAATGATCCTTGGGCTTTTAGGTTCCTTCTGACAGCTTTGCTGAATTTTCTTTTTCTTGGAGCTCCTTTTACGGATGGTGTACATCCTTTGGGGAACGCTCCGTGCTTTTGCTGGATTTTCTTTTTCTTGGAGCTCCTTTTACGGATGGTGTACATCCTTTGGGGAACGCTCCGTGCTTTTTCCGGATTTTCTTTTTCTTGGAGCTCCTTTTACGGATGGTGTACATCCTTTGGGGAACGCTCCGTGCTTCTTTGATAATTCTTGTGTCAGCACAGAAGCTTAGGCTATGAAAGAAGGAAGTGAAGTTTTTGAAAAGGCTAAGGCTCAACATGTTTTCCGCTGAAGGTGAGCACTGTTTGGGTTTGAAAGTGAGGGTTTAATGAGAGGGTTCTTATCCTAGGGAATGTTGAGGTTTTCTAATTGCACCTTCGTCAAGTATGACACCCATTTTTGTAATCTCGAAATGTATTCCTTGAACAAGTTCTTATTCTAGAGAGCATACATCGGCACACTCACAATCGAAAAGTGAAACATTAAAGATGAATGCTTTTATAAGGCTCAATATTCCTCACTCATTTTTGGGTGGTTTTGTGCCTAGTCATGCGATTGCTTGTTTTGAAACTTGGTTTGAAAGTTTATCAAAGAGTTTTGCTTATCATATTCGTTTTACCAAACCTTTTGAACTTTTGTTGGCCAGAAATACCTACCCTTTTTGATTCAAAAATTTTGAAAATTTTGCTGAAAAATCCGAGTTTTGCTAAAAAGTTTGATCAAAAGTTTATGTTGCATTACAGTAGTCAATACTACTGCTATCCCACACTTAAAATAACATTGTCCCTAATGTTCTATTTCTAAGTTAGGTTAATCCCACACTTAGATTTTTGAATAAGGGTCAATATTTTCGAAGTCATTCTCTATTTGCGAGTTGTAATCCCACACTTAGAGTTTTACTTAGAATTTTAGCGTGTTAAATTAAGCAAAATAAGGTTAGAAGAGATACTTCCTTGTGCTGCGTGAGTTGCCATTTGATTTTATGGATCAGGCTCAAGTGTGTGAATTTGCTGGAAATGGACCATGCTCATTAAAAATGAACTTGTTCCACAAATTCTACTTTGAATTCTGCATAGTACACATCCTTCAGAAAACACAAGTGTTAATACAAGTTAATATTATACATAAAATAACTACTAAAAGATAATCCGTGTCAGGATAGAGCGACTCCCAATCGGTGAAGTCATCATCCATAAAGATCGTGTTTTCCACGATCGATGTAGGAGATGCTGACTCCTCGATGGTGTAGACAGGAGATGTCATGCCATCCTCTGGATCCTGAATCCAAGCGTCTAGGGCAGCAGTCTCCTCCTCTAGTGAGTCCATGAAAGTGGGGTGGTCCTGCGCAGTCAAGCTCCAAGGTGGGAATAAGTCCCACGGTGGAATGTGCGGAGCGGGATCAGGTCCCATCTGAAAGGGGCACCCAGGTTTGGAGGTAAGGCCCAGAGCAGTGTGGATCTCAGAAATGGCAGTGTGCTGGACCTCGAGGGCTCTCAGTATAGACCAAGTGACAGCAGAATCTGTAGTAGTAACCCCGTACTCAAAGGTGGGTACTCTGGAGGTTCCTGCGGTCTGTCCTGCTGGTCGGTGAGATGAAGGTAACCTGGAATAGATGGGACGTAACAGGAATGAATCCTGAACATACACCTCCACTGAGTCTGCCGATATCTCATCCAACCTAGGAGGTGGTGACTGGGATCCTCTGACAGTCCTCATGCTACTACCCGGTGATGAACTCCGGGAGTGGTGCATGGCACGCGAGCGTCTCTGACTGGGGGCTCGTGCTCTGTCTGACTGCGAACTCATCCTGCAAAATACCAAAGGTTAATGGTCTAAGATTATTAGTCTTTTGTAAGGCGAGGCACTGCATAAAAATTGGATTAGTTTAAACATAACAGTAAAGAAAAATTAATGCTGAAAAGTAAGATAGGCTTGGGGTGCCTCCCAAGAGCGCTTTGTTTGTCGAGTCTTGTAGCTTGACTCTTTTATACCCATTTTTCTATTAGGGTGGTTCGTAGTTATAGACTTCCTCATTTGAGGGAAAGTCTCCTACGTAGTGTTTCAGTCGGTGACCGTTTACCTTGAAATTTCCGTTTGGAGCTTCGAGTTCGATGGCACCATAGGGAAATACTTTAGAGATTGTGAAGGGGCCTCTCCATCGTGTTTTGAACTTACCGGAAAATTTCTTAAATCGGGAGTTAAAGAGTAGAACTTTATCACCTGGATTGAAGCGTGTGGGGCGGAGCTTTGAATCATGGAGTAACTTGGTTCGTTCCTTAAATTTGTAGGAACTTTCATAAGCTTGATCCCTCAACTCTGCTAGTTCATTTAGCTGCATTCTCCGGTGAGTTCCTATTATCGTAGGATCTAAACTACAGTTCTTCAGTGCCCAGTAAGCTTTGTATTCTAGTTCAATCGGGAGATGACATGCCTTTCCATAAACGATCCTATAGGGAGTTGTTCCTAATGGCGTTTTATAAGCTGTCCGAAATGCCCATAAAGCATCGTCTAGCTTGTCTACCCATCTTTCCTTGCGTTGACCAATTGTCCATTCCAAGATCCTTTTTAGTGCACGGTTTGTAATCTCTGCTTGTCCATTCGTCTGCGGGTGATAGGCCGTAGAGGTTTTGTGTGTAACCCCATATTGTTGCAATAGTTTCATAAACTGAGTATTGCAAAAGTGCGTCCCTCTATCGCTGATGATTGCTCGAGGTGTTCCAAACCGACATAATAACTGTTTTAAGAACTTTGTTACGACCCTTGAATCATTTGTTGGAAAGGCTTGGGCTTCGGCCCATCTTGATACGTAATCGACAGCTACTAGAATGTATTCTTTTCCGTAAGATTTCGGAAATGGTCCCATGAAGTCTAATCCCCATATGTCAAATATTTCACATGCTTGGATATTCATTAACGGCATTTTGTTACGCGTTGTGATATTTCCAAACCTTTGGCAAATATCGCAACGTTTCACCAAGTCTTGTGCGTCTCTGAAAATGGTAGGCCAGTAGAATCCTGAGTCGTAGACTTTCTTTGCTGTCAGATTAGCTGCATGATGTCCTCCGGTGGGTCCGTGATGGCTTTGGTGGAGTATATGTTCGGCTTCTTTCCCATCGACACATCTTCTTACTATTTGGTCGGGACAGACCTTGAACAAATATGGATCATCCCAAAAGTAATATTTGACGTCGCGGAAGAACTTTTGTCTTCGCGACGAGATCATTCCTTTTCTTGCGATCCCTCCAACTACAAAATTGGCAATATCTGTAAACCAAGGATCGTCAGTGAATTGCGAACCTTGTTCTCCTAAACTCATTAACTGCTCTTCTGGAAATGGATCTTTAATATCTCTTTCTGCAAGTTGTTCCATTGACGGATTTTCAAGTCGACTTAAATGATCTGCGGCGACATTTTCTGCTCCTTTCTTATCCTTTATTTCTATGTCGAATTCTTGTAGGAGTAAAATCCATCGTAACAATCTAGGCTTTGCGTCTTGCTTTTTGAAGAGGTATTTTAGAGCTGAGTGATCCGTATATACTATTGTTTTGGACAATATCAGGTAGGATCTGAATTTGTCGAAGGCAAATACTATGGCTAGCAGCTCTTTTTCTGTGGTTGTATAGTTTTCTTAAGCATCTGTTAGTGTTTTGCTAGCGTAATAGATTGGGCGAAAGTGATTATCCTTCCTTTGACCTAGAACTGCCCCAACTGCGAAGTCACTAGCATCGCACATGATTTCAAATGGTAGGTTCCAATCTGGAGCAACCATGATTGGTGCATTTGTAAGCTCCTTCTTCCGGTAGTTGAAAGCCTTCATGCAGTTCTCGTCAAACACAAACTTGATGTCTTTTCCTAGAAGGTGGGTGATAGGTCAAGAAATTTTGGAGAAGTCCTTGATAAATCGGCGGTAGAACCCAGCATGTCCTAGAAAGCTTCTAATGGACTTGACGTTGGTTGGTGGTGGAAGTTTGGCGATGGTTTCGACCTTTGCTTTGTCTACTTCAATTCCGGACTTGGATATTCGATGTCCTAAAACTATTCCCTCCTTCACCATAAAGTGACATTTTTCCCAATTTAACACGAGGTTTGATTCTTCTCACTTGGTGAGCATTCTGTCGAGGTTGGACAGACATGACGCAAAGGAGTCTCCAAAAACAGAGAAATCGTCCATAAAGACTTCCATGCATTGTTCAATCATGTCGTGGAAAATTGCAACCATGCATCTCTGAAATGTTGCAGGTGCGTTGCATACCAAACGGCATTCATCGGTATGCGAATGTTCTGTAGGGACATGTGAATGTCGTCTTCTCTTGGTCCTTCGGATCGAGCGGGATTTGGAAATACCTAGAAAAACCATCGAGGAAACAGTAGAATTTGTTTCCTGATAATCTTTCGAGCATTTGGTCAATAAACGGAAGCGGGAAGTGATCTTTGCGAGTTGCTTCGTTTAACTTCCGATAATCGATGCAGACTGTCCAACCGGTAACCGTCCGAGTTGGTATAAGCTCATTTTCTTCATTTGTAATGACTGTCATTCCTCCCTTCTTTGGTACTACTTGAACAGGGCTAACCCAAGGTGAGTCGGATATTGGGTAGATCAATCCAGCATCTAAGAGTTTGATAACCTCTTGTTTGACCACGTCCTGGATCTTAGGGTTTACCCTTCTCTGCCTTTGTACGGATGGTTTGAAATCGTTTTCCATGAGGATCTTGTGTGTGCAATAGTTTGGACTGATTCCTTGTATGTCGGAAATCTTCCATGCAATTGCCTTCTTGTGCGATTTCAGAACATCAATGAGCTGTGCTTTCTCCTCGGGTTTTAACTCTTATGATATTATCACCGGGAGTTGTGATGTTCCATGGAGGTAAGCGTACTCAAGGTGAGGTGGTAGTTCTTTTAATTCTAGGTTTGGTGGTTCTTTGATAGACGGCTTCATTCTAGCTATCTCGTCTCTAATCAGCTTTTCATATTCAGCTTGGAATGGTGCTTCGTCTGTCTCAGGCTCAGATGTGGAGATTGATGCTATTTCAACCCACTCGGTTTTATTTGAGAATTCGTCTGTCTTTTGCTCGTACTTGTTGACTGATGATGAGGAAACTTCATCATTTCTGGTGATGATGAACTCTCCGTCGTTAGTGAATTGGAATTCTTGAAATTGAGCGGATGAAGACTGGTTTATGGTGATTTCAGGGTTTGAAAACGGCAGTGGTTCTGGTTGATTGGCTAATTGTAGTTCAAACGATGGTGGCTCAACACTCAATCCCTTGAATGAATCCAAGATCTCTCTGATTGAGGGAAATGGGTTTGGTTCATTGAATATAGGTTTATCTCTCTTTAGCCAAGGTATCGGTGTACCGCATCCTAATGGAACAACGATTGTTTTGCCATCGATGTAAGGGGACTTCTTTTCAAACAGCGGAAATAGTAGTTCGTTGGATGTTGTTGGCGAAGCAATTGCAGAGTGTAACCCAAGGTCCTCATTACACAGTTTTCGAACGGTGATTATGGTGTTGGGTATCGGATCCTGGCTGGATAGTGCTAGTACTTCGTGAAGATGTTCATCAAAGATATCCTGCATGGTATCACACAAACCAAGGTCCTCTTCCAGAGGTTGCTTCATTAATCGATCGACATTAAAGATGACTTCCTCTTTCCCAACTCTCAATTTTAAAGATTTTTCGTTAACATCAATTACAGCCTTGGCAGTATTTAGGAATGGTCTGCCTAGGATGAGCGGGATATGTGTGTCTTCTTCTATGTCCATGACAATAAAGTCTACTGGAAAAATGAACTTATCGACTTTGACCATGACATCTTCAGCAATTCCTCGGGGGAGTTTTACTGATCTGTCAGCTAATTGGATAGTCATACGAGTAGGTAATAGGTCATCTAATCCTAATTTCTTGTAAAGGGAATAGGGCATAAGATTAACACTAGCACCTAGGTCTGCTAAGGCATTACTAATTTGAATTCCTTGGAGAAAACAGGGTATAGTAAAACGTCCAGTATCGCCTAATTTAAGTGGGAGACCACGTTGTACAATTAATGAACATTCAGCATCCAAGGGTAAACTAACTATTTGCCTAAGTTTTTCTTTGTTTGAAAGGAGTTCTTTAAAGAATTTAGCACACGAGGGCATTTCTACTAAAGCATCTAATAATCTAACGTTTAAGTGTAGGCTTTTAAATATTTCCATATATTTACCGAATTGGGCTTCTTGCTTTTCCTTTTTAAGTCTGCCAGGATAAGGTATTCTTGTTCGAGGTACATTATCTAGAGTTTTGGCTGGTGATGGGTCAGGGATGTCAATTGACACATTTTCAATAGGCGTAGGTGTGGGCAAAGAAGTGTTTTCGGGGGTGTTGTCTGGTGGCGGTGGATCAACTTTGGTCACTTTTCCCCCTCTAGTCACGATTAACAGATCATCACTTGGTGGATGAGTGGTGTCATTTGTGAGTACCGACGTACTTTCCTCAATAAAACATAAGTTTTCCAAAATGGATTTCATGTTAGAGATTATTTTTTCTGAAATGTTAATCATGGCATCAATGTTCTCTTGAAATCCGGTTACTCTTTTGTTTATAACGTCTTGTTCGAACATAAATTCTGACAAAGATCGTTTTGAGGAAGGTAAATGGTTTGTAGGTGAGGAAACAGCTAAAAGTTGGGTCACAGACTCATTTGGTGTGGGGTTGGTCCAATCAAAGTGTGTTGTCATAATTAATTAAAAAGCGGTTACTAAAATAAAACTAATTCTACGGGCAAAAAGGTAACTTTTGATTGATGTTAATCTTTCAAAAGGATCACTTAAACATTAAAGTTGCTAAATCCTAAAATCGGTTGCCGAAGCTCCCCGGCGGCGCTAAAAACTTGTTGCGTTGCGCACCGATCGTTGGAATTTCTAATGGTGACACAGCACAACGGTGTGTGCTTTTTATTTATAAGGCTAGGGCCTAGGGTTACTTATTATGCTAAAAGGGTTAGCACAGGGCAAGTATGACCTAGGATCGTTCTTCAAAGCACGACAAATTGAAACTAGGGGGTTTAGAAACTTTTATGCGTTCAGCTGGGATTGAAAGAGTTGGTTTTGGTTTTGGGTTTTCTTATCCTAATTTAAACTAAATTTAAAATAAAAGGTCAAGGTTACTTCGGGTGTTCAGCAATTAAAGCGATTGTCTACTATGACGTGGTTTAGCAGTGGTTAAATATGGAAAGTTCTAATGAGGATAAGTTCGTAAGTTGATGTGAGCTATTCTGCAATCCTTCCATCAGGCTGACGCGGAGGTGTCCACAATCAGGCAAATAGAATGTCACGGGGATTGCACAATATATTAAAGTGTACACCGAAAGTTCTCTCAAATGTACACCCACATTACCCAACAGTTAACCTCGAATCCTATTCCCCAATCTCGGTCGTCAGAGATGCCCAAATCATGGTATAGTTCGTTGAATAGACAATCTTATGAACGAGGGTTATCCTCACCGGAATAGGTTGGGCTAACTGGTCTAAACGGTCGGATAATATGTCATCACTTATTCGTACGAGTTATCATCATTACTTGGGGATGTTACAAGACAGGGATGATTTGTGTTACAAATGGAGACCTAGGTAATACGTTTGCTATTCGATTCATAATACAACTACCTTCGGTCGTTCTGACTTCCATACATTTGTACTCCGCCGTAAGCGTTTCCAGTACTATATCAAAGAACAGTCGAATAGGGGCCGTCATATTACTTCACGAGGATTAATGCCATTTAAATTTTACTATTATGATGATCCTAAGGCAACAATCAAACAAGAACATGCAATAAGACGATCAAGGCGACAGTTTAATTTAAGCATGCAAAAGTATCATCTAAGTTGAGGATATTCCGAAAGTTGTCTCAAAAATATCGTCTACATGAATTTAATCTTAATCTACCTCTACTCCCATGTTCCGTGTCTCTTGGATCCTGTTGTGGTCTAGAGAACACCGGCCATGCTGAGCTCAATGATTCAATCTAACATAGTATAACTAAGTGACCTGTATCCTATGAGTTAGCTACGTTCATTTTTGGATAAAGTTTTAGTCATAACATGAGTTGGGCAGATAAACGATAAAGATTTAATTCCTATTTCCATTTGTAATATAAACCATCCGCAATCTCAAAACATACCACATAGTCACATATTTAATACTTTTCTAAACGACTATCATAGCAGACAATTGAGTTATTTAGCTAATCATGGCAATTCTAGCATACATATTTAAATTTATTAAAGAAAGGACAAACATATTAAATATGAAAGATAGATTGACACCTGGAAAGAAGTACAATAACTCGTAGCTAAAATATGCGTCCCGGAGCACCTCCGTACAAATCTTCCTTAACTAGTTAATTAGCTTGCCTAATTAACTAGGAAGACTAAAAGAAAAGAACATACAAATATGTTGGTGATTTTAAGTGTTATTTGGTGTTTCCAGGTTCTAAGGTGTGTGTTTTCAAATGAGCCCATGCCTCTATTTATAGAGGAGTTTTGGTGCATTTTAGCCAAATGAAGCACACATTAACAAAAGGTGGAAAAGGTAGTAGCACCAGGTACAAAAGGCGAAAAAGGTAGTGGCACCAGGTACGAAAAGTAGAAAAAGGTCTAGCATCAGGTACGAAAAGGTACCAAAAAGTGCAATCCGTGTAGGTGACGGGCAGCAGCCGGCGGCGGCTGGCTGCCAGTGGCACCAGTCTGCTGCCGGTTGCTGCGTTCCTCGATTCGTGCGTATTTTCTTCGTTATGCGTCCGTTTGCGTTGATTCTTTTTGCGTTGGATTCGTAATTCAAAAACGAAGCTTTTGATGAAAAGAAATCCCAAAAATATGTCTCTGAACTTTAGATGTGTCGTACGAATCGTTTGGATCTTCCGGAGTGAGTAGAATCTTCGTTCTTCGTCCGTTTTAGTTGATTCTTCTTCTGTTGGATTCGTAATTTGAAAACGAACATCTTGGATCAGGTAGATGTTGGTGATGGGCTCTTTTGTCTTGAATCCTCATTCTGATGTCTTGAATCTTCAAACGTGCGTGAAATCTTCGTTTTTCGGCCTTTTTGCCTTATTTTTCTCGTGCAACCTTGTTTTGATCTACTTAGCATTTTATCAATGATTTTTGCATTATTTGAGCCCAAATGCTAAATATTGCTCCAGAATGCGAGAGATATCGGTGGTAAAAACGTGACTTTTTGCGCGATATCAGTATCTCATATTTCATAACATTCCTCGAAAAATTTTGAAAACCAGGATGCTAATGAGGATAGTGGGATACCTCCTTTAGAGGAAATTGGTTCAAATCTGGAAGACAATTCACAAGATGAAACTATAGTCATGTGACGTGTGAATAAGAATCATCCAAAGAGTCATATTTTTGGTGATTTATATTCAGGAGTCAAGACTCGTAATGACTTAACAATAAACACCATCTTGTATTTTTCTATAGTCGAATAAGGAGAATTTCATCAGTGAATGTACTCGTGTTTTATCTCTCAAGAAGCGACGGAAAATGTTCAAATGGCTTTGAAAGATAACTCGTGGGTACAATCCATGCAAGAGGAATTAGCTCAATTCAAGAAGCTACAAGTGTGGGAGTTAGTTAATCTTCCACATGGTGAATATCCAATTGGTACTAGATGGGTGTTTAAGTGCAAGAGAGACGATCGGGGAATTGTAACTCGCAATAAAGCTCATCTAGTTGTTCAAGGTTTCAATCAACAAGAAGGGATTGGTTACATTGAAGTGTTTGCACCAGTGGCTTGGCTTGAAGCAATTAGGTTATTCTTAGCATTTGCAACATTTAAGAAAATGAAAGTTTATGTTAAGCGCCTTTTTGTATGGCAAAGTCAAAGAAATGGTGTATGTTTCTCAACTGCCAGGGTTTACTGATCCAAGCCATCGAGAAATAGTATATCATCTCGATAAGGCTTTGTATGGATTACATCAAGCACCCATGGCATGGTATGAGATACCATCAACGCATCTTCTTGAGAATGGTTTTTCAAGAGGAAAGATTGATAGTACACTTTTTGTTAAATGGAAAAAGAAAGACTTTTTGCTTGTTCAGGTTTATGTAGATGATGTCATCTTGGGTCATCGGAAGAAAAGATGTGTAGTGAATTTGAACAAGTCATGAAGAGCAACTTTGAGATGTCTGCTATCAGAAAGATGATGGCCTTTTCATTCATTAAACAAAATACACAAATGAGCTTTTAGAACGGTTTAAGATGGATGAAACTCGAATTTTCCACCCTCCTATTCCAGAAGCTCACGGACTTGGTCCTAATACATCGATTGATAAAGATGTGGACCCTACTAGGGCCATGATTGGATTATTAATGTATCTTACGACATAAGGCCATATATAATGTTTGTTGTATGTGTTTGCGCAAGATATGAGGCTAATCCAAAAGAGTCTCATATGCAAGCAGTTAATTAAACGAATATTTCGTTACCTAAAGTGGAAGCCGAAGCTGGGACTTTGGTATCCAACTAACGGAGACTTAGATTTTGTTGCTTACACTGATTCTAATTATGGAGGATGCAATCAGGATAGAAAGTCTACAACCGGTGGATGTCATTTCTTAGGAGGAAGACTCGTCTCTTGGTAGTATAAGAAACAAACCTTAGTAGCCATTTTCACATGTGAAGCTGTGTATGTTACAGCTAGTAGTTGTTGTTCTCAAGTGTTATGGATACAACAACAACTACGAGACTATGGTTTGAATTTTTCAAACACTCCTATGATGATCGATAATGAATCCACAATGTCCATTATCAACAATCCGGTTAAGCATAGTAAGATTAAGCACAATGATATTCGACATTATTTTATTAGAGAATGTGCTTGAGAAGAAGCTGATTCGGTTAGTTATAGTTCCATCTTCTGATAAATTAACTGACCTATACACTAAAGCTTTTGATAGGACGCGTTTTGAGACGGTTCAAATGAAGGGAATGAGGAATCCAAAGTGACTAGTCTTCCAAAGTTGTATGTAATAGTTAGTAGTATGTTTTCCATTTATGTCTTTAAAAAAATTGTGAAGGCTTATGGCATTCATTTGCTTGTTACCTGCGGGGAATCGCCTCCTATAAAAGTACTAAAACAATATAAATTAGAAAATGTTTAAGTTTTTGTCTGCTAAAAACCTGGAAGATGATAGTACATTAGGAGAATAAACTTAATAATAATAAACGTAAGTCCGAAGTATGATTTTTTAGTAGGTTCATTTAAGTGTCGGGGTTTTACTTATATTTATATTATTATACACCTTTCTCCACATGTTACAATTTGCTTTTTGTTAATCAATTACTAAGAATAACTTAAGTCTAGGCAGCTTCATTATATGATGTACTGGTAGGCAATTTATGCTACGATTTTCGAGAATTTAATAAGTTCTAATTTTCATGTTTAATATCTTGTGTACGCTGCTATATGATGTATGACTTTTGTCTTAATTGTTGAATGATAGTATAGCCATACACTGTTATCATTATTCGATTAATGCATAGATGGACAAATAGTTTTTATATGGTTATTAGCTTAACTAATGGTGACTTTGTTGTACTTAGTATAAACCTGAAGCCACTAGTTTTGTCAATAGTCTCAAACCTACTTTGTTCATACTAAGGGTTCCTTTGTTGTACTAAGTACAGACCTGGGCCACTAGTATCTTCAAAATATGCTTGATGTTTGTCTAAATTTAAAAGTCAAGTATATGTTATATGTTATATAAAGAACATCCTTTAGTAACCTCTGCCTTGTCTATATAAGATACAGTGTTATGTGTTTTACTTGACTTTCTTAGTATGTTGTCCAATGGAACACACTGAATTATATTCACAGTAACAATAAAAGGTTTGCTCAGAAATCCATGTATAACTTGTTTATGTGGATTATAATATCGGTAATCATCTTGAACTGTCTATGAAAAATGAACATTCACTTATGTGAATAATTTGTTCACAATTAATTTTAAGTTATTTTTCAAGAACGTTTTATATCATGTGAATAAAGGTAACTAAGTTATAATTTTATAAATATATGTTGAATTATAGTGAAGTTGTACTTTTTCTGTCACTTATGTGAATTTCATGAGGTACGTAGAGTAATAATCTTCTTAGACTTGTTATAATTCTTAAAGTACCGCTTATTTTTCCTAATATGATCCCTAAGCAGATAAACTCATGTTGGTCCCGATTAGCTAAATAAGTATATAACTACTTAACACAGTTAATTGTAAAGGGGGGGGGGGGGTGTATACAATTAATCAAATTTAAAGTAATTTTATTGATTGAATCAAAATAATACTTTACAACAATTACTTGCGGAAGAGAAAAGACACACTATTCTAAGTAATTGTTAATTAATGACAGATTTAAATATAACAAGTCACGCAGAATGAGGAGCTGATGACTATCAGAATGAGGAGCTATTCAAGGTGTATTTAATTCGGTGGTTGAACTGAGTATTTATAGACATAAATCCTCAATATTATCTTTAAAGATTTGATAGATATGGTTGGAAAGTATCAAATCTTTTATAACATATTCATGGGGAAGGTGTTTTAAATATAATAATAAATTTTACAGAAAAAGTATAGTACTTTTTCTGTAAATGAAGGTTTGTTGACTTCGCGTGTTATTGTACGCCAGTTATACGACTATTATCCACCTTGTAGAATACGCCTTCTCAAGTACACAGGTATCTGTCAGACCCATGCGCCTTCATCTATGAATAGTTGCTGGAGCAGGTAAGATTTCTCTTAAACTTCCACTTCAATCAGAGATCTTCTATCTATATCTTTAGTCTTTGACTTCAGATATAGGTATCAGTGACTTCCAGCATCTACGGATAACTTTCCAAGTCCTTAAGGTATGATCAGTGTTGATGACAAGCTGATGGAGACTTGCAAGTTTACAAGACACATTGCTTACACAAGCAGTGAGACCACAAAGATAAGGGACACTGAGTATGTATCAGAGTCCAAAAACTAATTCTGTCATTGATGCGCCCCGAAGCGTCGTATGAAGACGACGTACGGATCGCGACCAGTTTATTTTAAATTTATATTTGCTGGGGTCTAAGTATGACTTACTAATACTGAACCAAAGGGCTAGTAGATGGTAAGTATGACCTAGAGTCGTTGTTAAAGAGAAACTGAATTGAAACGGAGGTGATCCAATCGATCTTTCTTTTCTAGTAAAGGTTTTAAAAGAGTGTGTTGGGGGTTTTGGTTCAGTTAACTAAGTAAACTAAATAAAGCGAATAAAAGTAATAATAAATTAGATAATAAAAGTAGTATTTGTTGTGAGTTCGTTAGCTAATAATGTGGGATGATGACTTTTATGGGGAAACGATTATCTAAATTGGAAATGTTTAGTGGATTCAACGGCCAATGGTATAACCAATAAGTTCCCTCTTATTCGTTTATCAACTAATATGTCATGAGGAACTAAGGTGTCATGATTCTGATCAGACAGAAGATGCTCAACTCTCCACACTCTCCTGTGAGGGAGTCAGTGGCCTGTATTATTGAACGTATTTGCTCGTGGGCGAAGGAATAGAGTAGCAGGTCATTACAAATCTGACCGTTCTTAATACCATAAAGATTTCAAATCCAATAAACTATTAACTTAGAATTTATGTTCGGACTTATTATCCAATTCCTATTAATAAACTTAAGAATGATAAACAGGGGAAAACATTCGAGGTTCTTGCGTATCTTACTTTTGGTTTCATATTTTAAGGAAAGGATATCAGTGTAACTTAGATTCCAAACTTGCCTTTCTAGTTACAATTAATAAATCCCTAGGTTTTCGTAAATGGTTATTTAGCCTGTAGCCTACCTACTCTAATCTAATCTAAATTAACTAATCTAATTAAAATGCTAATTAAAATGCTGACGGCTTTTTGCATAAAGTTAAACCCAGACCATGTCGGAAAATGCTATGGTGATTCATAGTGTATTTAATCATTTACCGATGTTTCCATTGTGAATTTAATTGCTTCGCCATGTTTACATGATAAGTACATTGTGATCGAAAGTGTACAATACTCATGGCAAGTCCACGTAATCACATTGCATTTTATGATGCTTGCATGACGTTACAGTTAAAAACATAGTTTTTACACAGATAACTATTGACCAAGTATCAAGGTTCGCGACTCCTCTTTACAGGGTTACAATCACGTTTGTTAATCGAAAGGCGAATATAAGTTTTAGGTTTAAAATCATAATATAAGTCCGTTCATAAAGTTTCTGGTTTATAATGTCGATCCATAATACAACTACCTTCGGTCGTTACCGGCTTTCATACGTATGTACTTTGCTTAAAAGTATTTCCAGCACTATACCGAGTAAATAGTCGAATAGGGGCCGTCATATTATTTCACAACATATTTAAATTCATCCCACAATTATATATGCTAACTATATCACAACAAATACAATGGTAATCTACTCGCTAATCATGGCACAAACTAATTCTAGCATAATTAAAGCACACATATTTAATTAAGATAGAATAGGATAGAAAGAACCCGGATTATAATGCGAGAAGGAATAGACTTGAATTAATAAGCTTAACTCCAAACGTACACCAAAGATTACAAAATGTTCCCTAGCTTTCGTTCTACTTTGAACAAGCTCCTTAACTAGCCTAACACTAATTTTGAAGTAAGAAAATAGAATGAGAAAGTAAAGAGAGAAATATGCCTAATGCATATGGGACATCTACAAATGGAGGCTTAGGGGCTGTATTTATAGGCAAAATATGGCTCACATTAGCACCCATAGGCTCACATTAGCAAAAGTAGCAAAAGGTGGTGCACCAGGTACGAAAAAGTAGCGAAAGGTGGTGCATCAGGTACGAAAAAGTAGCGAAAGGTGGTGCACCAGGTACGAGCAAGGACGAAAAAGCGCAACAAAGATGGGGGAGGGGGTGGCGGCGCCGCCTGGCTGCTGGCCGGTGGCGGCCGGCTGCCACCCGCCCTGGTCCGTCGTCTTTCACTGCGTTGCTCGATTCACGGGTATCTTCATCATTATGCGTCCGTTTGCGTTGATTCTTTTTGCGTTGGATTCGTAATTTAAAAACGAAGACTATGATGTAAAGATATCCCAAAAATATGTGTCCTATCTCCAGATGTTGCGTATGAATTATTTGGATCTTTCGGCGGGCGTAGAATCTTCATTCTTTATCCATTTTTGTTGATTCTTCTTTTGTTGGAATCGTAATTTGAAAACGAACATCTTGGGTGAGATGGATGTTGATGATGGGCACTTTTGTCTTGAAATCTCGTTCTGATGCCTTGAATCTTCAAACGTGCGTGGAATCTTCGTTTTTCATCCGTTTTGCCTGATTTTTGTCGTGCAATCTTGTTTTGACCATCTTGGCATAATATCATTGATTTGTATTGGTTTTGAGTTTAAAATGCCAAGAATCGTTCTAGAATGAGAGAGATATCGGTGGTAAAAAATGAATTTTTACGCGATATCAGTCATACATAAATTTTAAAGGCAGGGTCAGTGACCCAACAATCTCCCCTTATTTATTTATGACAGAACAAGTTTTCTTGCTAGCTATCTATTGAAAAGACTTTACATATTATGCTTAAATAAATAGCAGAAAGTAGATAACTTTGATTTTTATATCATAATCAAAAGTTTTACAAAAGAGACACTATAGCATTACATGTTCATATTCTTGCTTGATTTTTACATATGAGTCAGTAGTGTCTTGAGCCATTCTCAGTTTCAGCTCCTCATCAATCAAATTCAGAAAATCTTCATCAACATTGATGGTTTTCCCTATGAATCTAACAGCACGAAGGTGCTCAGTCTTAGCAATGGAGATTTCAGAGGCCCTTTGAAAGCTTTGTTTGGTGATCGGATTCATGTAGAACATTCCAAATTCAGGATTTCTGATCACTTTGCCAGGCATGAAATGAACACCAGTGGGAAGAATGTGGTTTGTACCTTCACAATCAGGAAGAAAGCTCATTTTCTGAAGCATCTTTGTTTGCTTTAGTTTATCTTCTTTGGTTGGCCAATTTGAGACTTTTCTGTTAAAACTGGCGAAGGTACCTTTAAGTTCAACATGAGGATAGGAGATAGGAAGTTTTAAGACCATTTCAGCTTCATTCAAGTCAGTGAAGATTTTATCTAGAAGCTGTAGCAAGACTTGTTTATGGGAAGTGGAGCTGTTCTGAATGCAGGTGTAGACTTCACAGATTTCAGAGAATCCCAAGATTGTCTTTATTTTGGCCAGGGTAACAATGTCAATGGTGTTTTTACCTTCTCTGGCTAACTCCAAGTTATTTCTTGCACGCTGAGCTTTGAAAATCCTTGGGACAACTTTGACAATCTTCTGTGGAAATCTTCTGAAAGAGATAAACTTCTGAATTTTTAGAACTTGTTCACTCTTTTCTTTAAGATGCTTTTCTCCCTCCTTTAGAACTTGTTCTTGAATTTTTAGAGCATAAGTGCCCTTCTTTTTAGCTTCAGATTCCACTCCAGTCTTAAGCTCAGAGATCAACTTTTCAGTGTCAGCAGCTTTTGCTCTTTCTAGTTTCTTTGCTTTTTCATGAAGGTAAGCAGCCTGAATGTCTTCTAGTGGAAGATTTAACTTTTTGGTTGTTTTCTTTAGTCTTTCTTCTTCTCCCATCATCTTATTAGAGCTCGAGCTTTCCACTCTAACCTTCTTTCCGTTCTGAGTGATAATATCATCATCAGATCCTTCATCATCCTCATCCACGATTAATTTTCTTTTTCTTCTACTAGATGACTGCACTTTATGTGAACTTGTTGTTGCATTGTCAGATGAGTTCTTCACATAGATTGAAGGATACGAATCATCTTTATTGGTTTCTGTGAGCTCAGTTTGAGCATTTCCAACACCAGTGTTACTGGGTTCAGCTTCTTTAGTGTGCTCTCCTTCAGTTGGTAATGAAGAGGTTTCTGCTGCATCTTTCAGGTGCTCCCCCTCAGCTGATGGATCAGTGACTACAGCCTCTACAACTTCTACTATTTCACTGATGACAACTTTCTCCCCCTCGGCTGATGGAGGAGCAGTGCCAACAGCAGGAACCTTGGAGATCAACGCAGAAATCATGCTTTTGAGTACTCCTTTCAGTGCCTCAAGATGTTCGCCAAGTTTCTTGAAGGCAACCATGGTTCCAAGCTGAAAACCCCGAGTTTCAGTCAAAGCATTACGATCATCCTCGGTGAATCTGGTGTCACTTATTGCCTTTTTGATCTGTGCCTCAAATGTAGTGACACTCGAGAGTATAAACTCAACTTTGGAGGGAACAGGGTACCTGTCAAATCTTCAACCTTATACGCAAGATTTTGAAGTTCTTTAGCCAGGTTTAAAGGAAGCAGTCCATGCAGCTTTTGTAAATCACTGACACACTGAGTGGTGGAATCTTTGAATTATGTAACGATGGGGGCACTGAGTGATTTTACTTCACTTCGAATGGTTGAGATTTCAGTGGTAAGTGATGCAACTTTTTGATGTAGTTCGCTGAAGGACTGTTCAGTGGCCATTATTTGATTTTCTTGTTTAGATGCCATTTGATCGAGCTTTTCAAAATCTGGTCAAGACCACTAGCAGGTAGTGGAATTGAGTGATGAGGTGGTGTAGGAGGTGGTATATGAGGTGGTGTATGAAGTGGTGTGTTGTGAGGCGATGGTTGTGATGGAGATGGTGAAGACTGTGTAGATATATGTACAAAAGGTGAAACAGGTCTAAGGTGATCATATGTGATGTTGGTTACCTGATAATCAGAGTCAGAGCCTGCTTCTAATTGAGTCTCGTGCACAATATCTTCGAGAATGGTATATTCTGTCTCCGTTGTTGAGCCAGAGAGATCGCTGATGTTCACAATTTCTTCAAAAAATGCAGTGGTTTCCGTACTGAGCAACAGAACATAGTGAGATAGTCCTTCCAGGTATATATTTGTGGCATCAGCTTCCTCTATTTCGGAATGAGAGATGTCCATAGGAGTTTCTTCAGATAACGGACCAGCTCCAGAAGTTTACTTTGACCCCTTGGTGCGTGATCGTCGAGGAACGTTAGAGAGAGTTGGTGCTGAAGAGTCAGGTACATTGGTGGCTTCAGGTTCAGGTACCACAGAAGGTGGAGGGTCAGATGCCTCGTTGGTTGGAGAGGGTTCAATGGTTTCTTCAGGCTCCCTATTCTCTTCAGCTTCATCTTCTGATTCTGGTATCTTGGCAAGCATCACAGCTGGAATGGTAGATACTGCAGCTTGTTCATTTTCCCTTAAACGATATGCAGGTTTGTTCATATACACAGATTTATCAATCTTCCAGACAGGAAGAGTAGCACCAATTCTATAAGGTTCTCCAGCTGGATCCTTCCCATATGCTGCTTCCATGATTCTTATGATGACCAGAGATAGAAATCTTGGATAAGGAACAGTTGAATCTCTCTTTTAGTTAACAAGTCTGGCCTTCAGATCATCAAACAGAAGTTGTGCAAAATCTATTTCACTACCAGTGATGAGAGCATGAGCAATCTAACGCTGAGTGGCAATGGCTTGGTCATGAGAGCCCACATTTGTTCCCAAGCACTGAATGATATGAGCAAAGAAGAGATTCCATTCCCCACTCATTCTACTCCTAACAACTTTTGCATCAGCACCTTGATGATCATAATCAATTAGATCAGTAACTCTTTTTGATGCTTCAGCACTTACCGGTTCAGCCCAAGTTGTTTCTCCTTTTGTGGCTCTCTTGTAATTTAACCCTAATGCTGCTCTAAATCTACCCAGCTGGAAGAAAATTTCTGTTTTTCCTTAATTTACCGTACCTTTAAAACCCTCGTATTTATCTTTGTCTGTCCCATCTGCCCACCGAAGAGTATACCAGAGTTCATGAAGGTAGGGAATGTACATTGGTTTAGGATATCTGGTCAGAGCCTTTGATATATGAGAGAAGATGAGGCAATTAACCATATCCTCATAGTTTTGAATGTCGAGAGGAATATCAAAATTAGCAACATAGTTGCAGGGTTTGATTACAATTGAACCAGGTTCAAATTGTACTTGTGGAGCTTTGAGAGTTTTAACTTCATTGTTTGGTATGAATACAAGTCCATCTGTAGGTGATGATTTAGCACGAGGCATGTTATAATTTGATGATCGTGAAATTTGGGCTTATTTTTGAGAGAATTTGTTAGTGAAAATTTGGGGGTTATGGGAGGAAATGGAAACGGAATGGGTATTTATATGTGTCTGTTGGATTGTGATTAGTGGAGAAAGTGGGAGAGAGAAAGTGAGGAGAAAGGGAAAAGTGGGCTGATGGACTACCCACATCTTTTCAAAAGATATTTATAAATTTTTTTAATTTTTATTAAGAAAACAAGTAACAAGGAAAGGCTCGAAAGTTATTCTCGCTGATAAATCAGTTAGAGATAACTTAACAGCCTTTCAACCTGCATCTTTTTGAGGAGAAGCTCCAGAGTTATTCTTGCTGATAAATCGGGTAGAGATAACAAAGCAGCTAGTCAACTTTGGATTTTCAAATCAAGGATGAGCTCCGATGTTATTCTCGCTGATAAATCAGTTAGAGATAACAAGGCAGCTCTTCAACTTGTTTTGTTTTACAAGAGCAGGGATGAGCTCCAACATTATTCTCGCTGATAAATCAGTTAGAGATAATGAAGCAGCTCGTCAACCTACTTTACAACTATCAGCCAATTTTTTTTACTGTTTTTCATTATTTGTGAAGAACATTTCTTGAGGGTAGTAGCGCTCCTCAAGTCCTACTCTGTAGCGAGCAGCAGTGACGAGGATAATATACATCAGCATTGGGTTTGTACCTAATCAGTTGTTAATGACAAGGATAATATACATCAGCATAGCGCTCCTCAAGTCCTACCCGCCAAATTAGGACTAGTGATTAGTACCTAATCAGTTGTTAATACATGTAATTAGTTAGTTTTAGGCTAATTAATGTATCGAAATATATATATTATTGAATATATATGAATATGCAATTTAATTAAATCGTACAAGTTTCAAATTGAATGTGATTCGGTTCAAGTAAATACGGACGTTGGTGAACATTTTTATTAAATAATAAAACATTATTTAATAGCACTATTATGCTCAAAATATTATGTTAATAATATTTCGTACTTATTTCGTATCGTACAAACAAAGTCTACACGATTAAAATATTAAACGAACGGACAAAACGAAACAAGCTAAGTTACATTGTATAACTCAAATATTAAGTATTTGATGAAATACTTCAAGTATAATATCGGTTAAATATTCGTATTTCAAAACTTATAATTAAACGTATAAAGTAACTATTTAACGTTTAAACAATCAAGACCCACACTATTATGCTCAAAATATTATGTTAATAATATTTCGTACTTATTTCGTATCGTACAAACAAAGTCTACACGATTAAAATGTTAAACGCGCGGAAAAAACGAAACAAGCTAAGTTACATTGTATAACTCAAATATTAAGTATTTGATGAAATACTTCAAGTATAATATCGGGTAAATATTCATATTTCAAAACTTATAATTAAACGTATAAAATAACTATTTAACGTTTAAACAATCAAGAAAATGAACACCGCACGGAGTGCGAATACAAGGAGTTAAAAAGTGGAGACCCACACTTCGGTGGGCCCCACCCTAACCGGACCCCCTTCCTCCCCCCCCCTTCTTTCCCTCCTCTTTCCTCCCTTCTCCTCATTCCATCATTCATCTCTCTTTCCTCCTCTCTTTTCTCTCAGAACACACCACCACCATCACCACTAAATCCACTAAAAACACCACGAAACGAACCCGAATCGTCAAGCTCGTTTGGAGAAAAGTGACCACCTCACAACGATCTACGTTTCCATCTTTTCGGATTTCTCACGCGCGAAGTTGTAAGTTTCCGACAAAACCTGCAACTCCTCGATTTTTAGTGTTTTCAAGTAATAATTGTTTATTTAAGCTTGAAATGTCCAAATATGGGTTGGGTAAATTAATCGGACCAAACGGTCGCCGGAAAACATGTTTTTGGCTCAAATTCCGGCCAACAGCTCGTTGTGTCGCAGAAGCTCCAGGCCACCTGCGACACAAGCACTTATGTCGCTAAACCCCCACTTATGTCGCATTTAGCGACACAAAACACTATGTCGCAAAACCTATTTCCATCGCATATAGCGCCACAACATTTTATGTCGCATAAATTGCGGATGTCGCACTTAGCGACACAAGCCCTTATGTCGCAGATATGATCTGCGACACAATAGACTATGTCGCACCTAGCGACACAATAGACTATGACGCACCTAGCG
The DNA here is from genome assembly GCA_963422505.1 of Pseudognaphalium luteoalbum. Classification (NCBI taxonomy): domain Eukaryota; kingdom Viridiplantae; phylum Streptophyta; class Magnoliopsida; order Asterales; family Asteraceae; genus Pseudognaphalium; species Pseudognaphalium luteoalbum. The sequence continues at coordinate 53,928,370 of OY730195.1, read as the reverse complement.
ACACAAGCCTTATGTCGCACGTAATGTCGCAGGAAACAGAACCAAGAAAACACAGATTTTACTAAGGGTCGAGACCTAAAATTTTATCACTTGATTTCACACAAATTCAAGTCCATGTGCATTTTTCAGCAAAGCAATATAATAGAAATAAAAAAAATTTGAGCTTCCCCCGGACCAATTCAAGTCCATGTGCATCTCGACCCCAACCAGAGGCCAGCCCCTTGGACCCCGCCAGGGGTTGCCACCCCTGGGACCCCGCTAACCAGGAGCGCTTCCCCCGGACCCCCGTCACCTAAAGTTTATAAATACTTTTAAGTATAACACCGTTCGAAAATCAAAATAATAATATGGGATTATTATTACAAACAAATCACCAACGGGCCGTACGCATTTTCAAAAGTCAAGATTAATCAACCAAATTGTAGTCATTTGGACATTCTAGTTGGACGAGCAACTACAAAGGTAGTCTTTTAAGATACCTAATCAATTAATAACCATCGCGTATCGTGGACACCCTCAGGTTACGAGTCTTCGGACAATCACTAATCGGCTAATCAACTCACGTTAATTGATTTGACGCATCAAGACTCGGGTGAGTCTCATGGCCCCTCTTTTACTGTTTTACTCAGGGGTGTGATACATTGCTCTATTTTAACACGCGAACACGAGTACATATTTCAATATACTACATGAGTTGTTTTCAACTAATCAAACCAAAGTCCTCCGTCAGTATAGTCTGGTAATACGTAAGTAGCGTGAATGTTAGTATATGGTACCATATAGGATTGACCCACCTTATCCGGGTTAGTCGCGCTAACCTGCTAAACGGACGTACTAATATTTTGGAAGACGAGTGTAGATTAGACACTCGTGGAGGCACCTCGCTCGGAATTCTCTATATGGGACCCGACCCTCGAGTTAAGCTCAGACTATGCGCTCATGGTTGTATACACTATCATTATCATTTGCTGGATGCAAATCAACATTTAAATCTTGCGGTTCACACACTATTATTTGATATCTAAACCTGTGAGCTCACCAGCGTTAGCTGACCCATTTTAGCATGTATCACAGGTACTCAGCAGTAGATTTGGACTGCCCATCAGGATGCATATTAGCTCGAGTCTCCATGCAAACCTCAGAGATTTCATTGCATTATTAGATTTTGTATGATTAATTATGTACTTAAATCTCTCATATTACGAACACGAGCTATGTACGGGTTCAAATTGTTGTAAACATTTTAATATTAATGTATTTTGTTAAAACGACACTTTGATTATTGATTAGTAACACCCAAATCATGCTTCCGCAAAACATCAAATTTGGGGGTGTTACAGCATGCTTCACAACTTTCTTCTAGTGTGTAAAACGATCCTTGAGTCGAGTGGGAATAGATATCTTTACAATTCTTCTCTGAGTTTCTATTTCTCTACACCTGTGCATCAGCTCCCTGTTTTGCTGATTGAGTTGGGTGACTTGATCTTGAAGATTTTCAACGGCATGAGCATTTTCATAGTTTTCTAAGATTCCTCCAACTTCATCGTAGAGCCTGATATCTCCAAACTTATCCATACTAATGAATTCAGGCTGAGGTTCTTCCTGAATTTCATGTTCTGGAGTGGTTGAATCGGATTGGTATTCTATTTTTTTTAAGAAGTGAGATCAAAATAAATGTGATACATTGTGCAACGATTCATGCCCTTTTAAAGAGAAAGAAGTGCAGAGAACATTTTGAAAATTGTAGATTGAAAGACGTATCTCTGTACAGAAGTACTGTTTTTATAAAAAGAAGTGAACAACTTGTTTTAAAACTAAACTAATTATGAGACAAGATGATTTTGAGAAAAGGACAAAAAAAAATTACAGTGAAAAAGGAAAAGTAATTTACTGTATGACACTGATTAAGAGGTGATTTGAAAGGAAAAAAAAGCATAAACTCATTATGCATTTAACATTCCAAGCTCACTGATTAATAAGTTAAATCTAGTTTCATCCAGAGGTTTTGTAAAAATGTCAGCGAGCTGATGTCCAGTTGGAATAAAATGTAATTCCACATCACCTTTCATCACATGATCTCTAATAAAGTGATATGTTACATCAATATGTTTGGTTCTCGAGTGATGAACAGGATTGTTGGTAATAGCTATTGCACTTTGATTGTCATAAAGAATGGGTATCTTTTACAGTACAATGCCATAATCAGCTAGCTGATTTTCATCCAGAGAACCTGAGCAGTGCAGTGACCAGCAGTGTTGAGAATTATTGATTTTATGATACAAAATAAATAAAAGATGAAACAAGAGGGACTAAAGATAAATGTTTTATTTTAATTAGTTTCCTAGTACAATAATGATTTCTTTGTAAATCCTAATATTTCTAGTATATAAAGAGATATAGGCGTGTAGGAAATAGGGTGCACAGAAAAGATGTAGACGTCTAGAGTTTTTGGTTAGCCTCAAGATCAAGTTATTCTTGATCCTATTATAGTTGTGTAACCGTTTTATTTTGATCAAATAAAATTGGGGCTTGTTATAACATTGATGTTCCTAGGGTATGTATGGCAAAACTAGCTGTAGGCTGTAGCTGTAGCTGTAAACTGTAGCTGTTGGTTGTAGCTGTAGGCTATAGCTATAAGTTCAAGCTGTAGGCTGTAACTTTATTGCTGTAAAATTGTTTGGCAAACTAACTGTAGTTGTAACTTTGAAGTATAAAATGACTTAAAAGGAGCTTTTCATTTAAATTAAAAGCTACAGCTATTACACACCAGCTTTTCAATTTGGATCTTTTCATTTAAATTAAAAGCTACAGCTATTACACACCAAACAAGGCTTTTTTATTTTTGGAGCTTTTATTTTAAAAATTAAAAGCTAAAGCTCCGCACTTTATGATTAATTCAATGTTATTTTATCCTAGATCAAGATCTAAAAAATCTAGAGCTAGATTGCTATTGGGTTTTATCAATTGGTATCAGAGCCATGGTGGCTCATGATCTAGGATCTACAAGGTTTACGAGTCTTACAAAGAAGTGTTTGAAAATTAGGGTTTTTAATTTTTCTGTTCGTCACTTTCTGGACAACCATAGTAAAAAGGACATATCACATTCGTTAACCGTTCAATCATCGTGAAATTTGAACTGTAAGTTCTCAACATATAGACGCACCTTATGACCAAAGGAATTTTCGATCTGAGGGTTTGATTGAGAAATATTTAAATTCGAAATCTGCTGCAGAAATCACATGGTTTTTCTGGACAGCTGCAGTAAATCGATCACTGTGTCTTCGTATTCAACGAAAGTTCATGATTTTTGGATATGTGATTCAAGACACAGGTTTCTAAGTTGTGTAATAATGTTATCATGATCGGATGTGTCTACATAGAGATACATATTTTTGAAGTTACTGCAGTACGTTTGTGGTTTCTTTTTGTGCAGCTGAAGTCAGAAAATTACTGAAAATTCGTTAACCGTTGGATCGACTTGATTTTTGGATATGATGTTAACGAGACATTGATAGACTTCTTGTTAAACTTTGAGCAACATCTGACTTTCTACAGGGAGATACACTCTTCAGAATCTGCTGTAATATTTTAGTTATTGCTGTTCGTCATGTATTATTACTGCTCTTCAAGTATTATTGTTGTCCGTTAAGTGTTATTACTGCTCATGCATGGTTAAGATTGCTCGTTAGCAGTTATTACTGTTAGTTAACAGTTATTACTGCTCTTACAATTTTTATTACTGCTCGTACACGGTTATTGCTGCTTTTACAAATGGTTATTGCTGTTTTTGGAGTTGTAGAATATTATCACTGTTAGTACAAAACAATTAAAACTGTTAGTACTACTTGGTTACAACTGTTAATGCAATTAACAGTTTTGGATCTCGAATGGAATTGTTTTCAGAACAATTTATTCTTATTGATTTTAAGGCTCATTCTTGAAGATTATTTGAAGATGTGATTACGAAGAAGATTGATTATAATTTATTTGATATTAAAGTTGAGTTTTACAGGTTTGTATCTTATCATATCTTAAAGTGGGGTGTTACACTTTGAAGATAACTTGTTTGGTTTGTATGGTGACGACAAAGACTTGACAAATCTAGCAAACGTGTGAGATGTACAAACTTATGATGCTCAATGCTCACATTTGCTATCACTTGAAGGAGTTATGGGTGCTCGGTGACTTATTATGGAAAATAAGGATTTTTGTCAAAGAGATTGCGATCTGCTTATACATTAGAATATAAGTTCGACATCGTGATTAGTACAATAAATAAGGTACAAGTTTGGAAGATTTAATTTCTTTATTAAGTTTGTTATACTCCGTTTTGTTCATCAGTGATCATTACATAGAGCTAATGAAAGTTTGAGATTCAAGAGATGGTTAACATATTGATTTGAGGGGAAGCTTATCAAAAAAGTGTTTGACCATCAGAATATGTTCATGCATAATTATTTGAGGATAAAGGTTTTATTACTACTGCTAGATATATATTACTACTATTAGTGTAATTTTCTATTGTTCAAATTCATTATTCTTATTATGCGTCATGGAGGGTAATTTGAGACATTAGAAGATTGGATTAGTGGTGTACTATATAGCATGTGGTTGTAAAGATTCAAGTTGCTTATCTTCAAGAAGATCCCTATTGGATTATGACAAAAAGGGGAAGAAGAATTGAAGATCAAGATTTGCAGCTTGTTAATATGCATGGCATGGCTTAAAAGAAATCAAGAATTAAGGGGAAGTTTGTGCTAGAAGATCGATATTTTGTCATCATCAAATAGGGGAAGATTTTTGAGAATTATTGATTTGATGATACAAAATGAATAAAAGATGAAACAAGAGGGCCTAAAGATAAATGATTTATTTTAATTAGTTTCCTAGTACAATAATGATTTCTTTGTAAACCCTAATATCTCTAGTATATAAAGAGATATAGGCGTGTAGGAAAAAGGGTGCACAGAAAAGATGTAGACGTCTAGAGTTTTTGGTTAGACTCAAGATCAAGGTATTCTTGATCCTATTATAGTTGTGTAACCGTTTTATTTTGATCAAATAAAATTGGGGCTTGTAATAACATTGATGTTCTTATTGTTATTCTGCACTTTATGATTAATTGAATGTTATTTTATCCTAGATCAAGATTTAAAAAATCTAGAGCTAGATCGTTATTGGGTTTTATCAAGCAGCAATGTATTCAGCTTCAGCGGTGGAAGTTGAAACAGAATGTTGTTTCTTGCTGCACCAGCTTACTAATTTTCCACTAAGAAGCTGACATCCTCCTGAAGTGCTTTTTCTATCAATTTTACAGCCTGCATGATCAGAATCTAAGAAACCAAATAGTTTGAACCCTAAGCCTCTGAGATACCAGAGACCAAGGTTGGGAGTACCCTTTAGGTACCTGAAGATTCTTTTCATAGCGATCAGATGTAATTCCTTAGGATTTGCTTGATAGCGAGCACAGAGACAAGTGGAAAACATAATATCAGGTCTACTTGCAGTGAGATAGAGAAGAGATCCAATCATTCCTCTATATATGGTAGCATCCACTGATTTGCCATCAGTGTCAGCATCCAGTTTAACAGGAGGAGCCATTAGAGTTTTCATGATTGAGCAATTTTCAAAGTTGTATTTTACAAGGAGATCCTTAATATATTTACTTTGATTTATGAAAATTCCTTGTTCAGATTGCTTAACTTGTAAGCCTAAGAAAAAGGTTAGTTCACCTATCATGCTCATCTCATATCTTTTGGACATAAGGGAAGAGAATTCTTTGCACAGTTTTTCATCAGTGGCACCAAAAATTATATCATCTACATAAATTTGTACCATGATTAAATCCTTGTTTACTCTTTTGTAAAACAGTGTTTTATCAATAATGCCACGTGAATAGTTTGATTTGCAAAGAAATTCTGAAAGTGTTTCATACCAGGCACGTGGAGCTTGCTTAAGACCATACAAAGATTTGTTTAGATTTAGAACATAGTTAGGATGCTGAGGGTCAGTGAACCCAGGTGTTTGGGTAACATAGACTTCTTCTTGAAATCACCATTCAGAAATGCACTCTTTACATGCATTTGATAAACTTTGAAGTTCTTGTGAGCAGCAAATGCCAGGAATAGAAGAATAGCTTCGAGTCAAGCAACAGGAGCAAAGGTCTCATCATAATCAATTCCATCTTCTTATCGATACCCTTGAGCTACCAATCGATCCTTGTTTCGAGTTACAATGCCTTGTGTAACACCCCCAAATTTACTGTTGCGCGGAAGCAAGCTTTGGGTGTTACTAATCAATAATCAAGCACCAAAGTAAAGCAAACGACATCTATATGCAACGTCGTACAATAGTACAAAAGTATTACATTGTTGAATCATAATAACAAGCTTCGAGTTCGAAGATGATTTCCTAGAGATTCTAATACATAACTGATATACAAAAAGTAATGCAAAAGAATCCCCACAAGTTTGTATGCATGCGACTCGAGCTATCAGTCTTGGGGTAATCCTACTCCGTTTGTGTACCTGAGATACAAAGCTAAAAAGGTCAACCAAAAAGGTTGGTGAATCTCACAGGTTTAGTAATAAAGTAATCGTTTATGAACCACAAGTATGTACCAGCGTTGCTATCAAGCAAAGTAAGTAAATCAGTATGTACGCACAGTTGCCATGAGCTCATAAGTTGAAGCTTAACCGTGAAGTGTGAATATATCACGTACCCCCGTGAGTGCTATCCGCACACTCATATGTAACAAATACTAATATGCCTGTTTCTACGTGTAAATCAGTACGTGGTGGCGCTACCACCCCAGGCAGGGATTGTCAGTCCCAAATGGATCCATTTACTAGTAATCGCGCTTAAGTCCATAACTAACAACTTATGATAGGAGGATTTCAGTGGATAAAAGTAACTCATGCAAAGTTCGTGTAAAAGCAGTAGTAAAATCAGTACAGTACATTGCGTTCACATGTAAAACAGTTGCTAAGTATCTCACCCCAAAGTATAAAAACAGTAAAAGTGGGGCTGTAAGACTCACCTGAGTCAAGCAAGCAAGCATTTAACTTAATAAAGTAAAGTCTGAAAGCAGTAGTAATCCGTAGGTTCCGCGAACCCGCAACCTTCTAATGCCCTAAGCATATAAGGTTGTATGCATAAGTGAATGTCTCAAAAGATCATTCATGCTAGTTGTCCACTCAACTAGTTATGTCCAAGTATTTGTTTGTACGTTTGTGATCATTTTGTAAATAAGTATGGCCCGTTGGTGACGGAGGTGTAATAATAATTCAAGTATTATTATTATGTAATTCATTGTGCTTGTAAGTGTAGTGTTTTATGTATTCAATACTTAGTATAAAAAGTATTTTAAAGTTTCCATTTCGTGCGACAATATGTAACCCGACAATGCCATTTACGGACACTGTTCATGCGACAATCATATTCTCGGAATTTTGTTCATACGAAAATAGCATTCACGGAGTACTATTCATGCGACAATGGCATTCACGGAATTTGTTCATATGTTAATAATATTCACGGAGTACTATTCATGCGACAATAGCATTCACGGAATTTTGTTCATGTGTTAATAATATTCACGGAGTACTATTCATGCGACAATAGCATTCACGGAATTTTTTTCATGCGTCAATAAGGATTGACGGAATTCTTTCAAGTATAAGTGTTAGTTTTTATGCGACAATGAGTATGTATTCACGGAATTTAGTTTTTATGTAGCAATACATTCACGGATTATTTGTGATTTTTATCTAAAATAGTAAACATTATCGAATCATTCTGAAATTTTTACACAAAGTTCCTACATATGTTATGTACTTACTGTAATTTTTTTATGACTTTTGGAGGTAGTTTGATATTTTATAAAAATTCACAAAGTGTCAGTATTCAGTTTAATCCGAGATTAGACCACTTCTCACAAACCTAATTTTTTTGGAAAGATAACTTCTTGTACTAAATTACCGGAGAAAAATGTTTTTGAGTAGCAAATGGAGTCAAAGATTCAAGAGACTAATTTTTTTGGAAAGATAACTTCTTGTACTAAATTTTAGGCTTAAGAAACGATCATTTTGGTGTTTTAATGATTTTTATAAAATTCATGGAAGTGGAAACAGAATCTGGACAGGAAACATAAACTCATAGTTTCGAGATTTAAATTGCGTTTTGATTTATGTTTTGGACATGTAATCGTTAAGTGGACATTATAAAAAGTAATTATATGTTTTCCAAGTAAATATAATGAAAGTTCAAGAGTTCTTACAAAGAAATGATGAGGAGAAGGAGAAAGGAAAGTCGAATGCTCGTTTTCTTGCGTTTTCTTAATTTCCAGCGTGGCGGTTCGTGATGGCTCTATGGTGGTGATATGGTGGTTGATAGTGGTTGTTCTTGAGGTGTGAAGGCTGTCTAGAGAGAGAGAGGGCCGGAGTTAGAGGGAGAGGAGGGAGAGAGGAGGTGAAGTGTAGAAATGGTTGTGAGAGTGAGGTGGGGTGTTGTGTATGAATCAAGGAAAAAGGGGAGAGTATGGCAAGCCATACTCTTGCCATTTTCTGCAGAAAATTGGTTGGGTCCCACCCCATATGGTGTGTAAATTTGTTCTCCAACGTCACGTTGTGTGCGGTGCCCGTTTACCCGTTCGTTTTACGTTTTAATTAACCGTATAACGTTTTATTTGATACGTTTTGTTAACGATTTAAAATATGACATTTTTACTTGTAGTGTTTTATTAAGATACTTAATAATGTGATATAAGATATAATTTGGCTTCATTTCATCCGTCGGGTGCGTTTCGCGCATTTTCGTCGCGTACTGAGTGTTTTATACGATATTTAGTACGTGTAATGTATTCTCACAATATATTAAGGTAAATAATGTTTGTTTGGATAATTCCACATTATTTTAATAGTTTGTCACCAACGTCCATATTTTCATTGTCGGATATCCATCCGGTTCATAATTGTACGATTTAAACAAATCGTGTAAACGTGTATGTAATTACACAGAAGATCATGTATATTTAGATTAACATAAACTAAATACACGTAATTACAAGTAGTTTAGGCACTAATTAAAGTCCTAAATTAGTGGGTGTTACACCTTGCTCATCCATTTTGTTTCGAAACACCCATTTCGTTCCAATTATGGTTTTCTTTGGATGACGTGGTACCAGATTCCAAACATTATTTCTTACAAATTGGACGATCTCTTCTTGCATGGCACTGATCCAATCAGGGTCGCTGAGAGCTTCATCTATCTTCTTGGGTTCAACAAGTGACACAAAATTCACATAGAGACATATGTTGCTTGATGCACTTCTTCTTGTTTGAACACCGGTGTCCCTATCACCAATGATTTGATCAATTGGGTGACTTTTAGTCCATTTTGTTGTTCTGATTGGAGCAGAGTTAACTTCTTCTTGATCAGTTTCATTTATCTATGTGTGAACCTCGTTATCAGTGACAGTTTGATGGGGTTCGACTGACGTTTGAAGATCAGATGGATTGAAATCTTCAATAATTTCTGGTGAAGATGGTGGAGACAGATCGGGTATGGATAAGATCGGATTAGAAGGTGTTGATAAAACAGAGTTAATCAGAGGCATATCAAAGAATTCCTCAGATTGAAACATATCATCTTCATTTGATTCAACTCTTTGAGAACTGAAGTTTTCTTCAAAGGTAACATGAACAGATTCTTCAATACACTCTATTCTAAGGTTGTATACTCTGAATGCTTTGGACATTAAGGAGTATCCAATGAATATGCCTTCATCATCCTTTAGATCAAACTTTTTGAGTTGATCACGAGTGTTAAGCACATAGCATGTGCTTCCAAAGACATGAAAGAAACTGATGTCAGGTTTCCTTCCTCTTAGAACTTCATAAGCAGTTTTGTTGTGTCCTTTGACAATGATTGATCTATTTTGAGTGAAGCAAGCTGTGTTGACAGCTTCAGCCAAGAAGTATCCTTTAAGTCCAGCTTCAGCGAGCATTGTCCTAGCTGCTTCAACAAGAGTTCTGTTTCTTCTTTCAGCAATTCCATTCTGTTCTGGTGTTCTAGGAGCTGAGAAGTTTTGAGATATGCCCATCTCTTCACAGAAGGATTCAAGTGAGTTGTTTCTGAATTCTGTTCCATTGTCGCTTCTCATCATTCTAATTCTTTTTCCATTCAACGTCTCCATTCTTTTTACAAAGCGGACAATTTCATCAGCTGCATCACTCTTGTTTTTCAGAAAGAAAACCCAGGTATACCTAGAGTATTCATCAACTATCACCAAGGCATATTTCTTTCCTCCTAAGCTGGTGGTGCTGACAGGTCCAAATAAATCCTTGTGGATTAATTGGAACACTTCAGTGATAGAAGAATATTGTTTGGGTTTGAAGGAAGATTTGTGATGTTTTCCTTTTTCACATGCAGAACATAGTTTGTCTTTTGAATAGCTCATGAAAGGAAGACCATAAACTAGCTCATTCTTTGCCAGCGTGTTTATAGTTTTGAAGTTTAGATGAGAGAGTCTTTTGTGCCACAGCCAATTCTTTTCAGCTACAGATCGAGAGTAGAGACAGACCTTTTTGAGATTTTGCTTCAGCCATGTTGATGGTGTACACATTTCTTTTCCTTTTAGCAGGGAGAATTGGCTTTCCTTCCTTGTTTAGAATGGTTCCAGCGTATTCATCAAATAACACTTTATTCTTTAGTGAACAGATTTGACTTACACTAAATAAGTTAGGTTTTAGACCCTCAACATATGAGACATTTGAGAAGGAGACATTTCCATTGCTAATTGTTCCATGACCTTTTGTAAAGCCTTTTGAATTATCACCAAAAGAGACAGAGGGACCTTCCTTTTCTTGATAATTCTTGAGAAGAGCCTTTGATCCAGTCATGTGTTTAGAACACCGTCTGTCTAGATACCAAGTGTTCTTGCCCTCCTGCACAAAACAAAGTTAATTCTTTTTGGGAACCCACTTTTTAGTGGGTTCAGGTGCCTTGTTGGCATTTATGTTGAGTGTGGATAGCTTAGATGTAGCGATGGAAACACTTAGTTTTACTTTTGATCTCATTTCTGATGGAAACTTTGGATCGTACAAATCCATCAGCCTGGCAATCACTTGCTAGGTGTGACTTTTCTCCACATTTATAACATTTTCTGCATTTGAAGGTGGTGGATGATGATGGTTGTGTGGGGATTGGTCCAAGGATTCCTTTCTGCTTCTCCTTGACTACATAGTTAGTGAGAAGTTGAAGTTGATTGCTCAGTGAGTCAATTTGAGAGTTAACCCCTGATGATGATGGAATCTCAGTTTTTGTGTTAATTTTTATGGATTTGCCTTTATTTGTGTCACACCCCGCTAAAGCGGAAACACGAGATGTAACAGTACCGGGTAACAATGCATAAGATATAGTAGCACCACCATACATAATTTAGAGAAAATATTACACATTACTACAAGTTCAAACCACAGTTCGAAAAGAAATTACAAGAAGCTCTTAAAGTTTCCAAATAGTTTCAAAATAAAGCAAACACGTGTGAACATGCATCCATGCTAATGTACTCCTAGAGTGCACCTTACTGTCGTTCTCCTGATAAGCATGATAAAACAAAAGGTCAACTATGGACATAGTTGGTGAGTTCACAGGTTTAATGTTACACATAAATGAACTAAAAGCTTTGTTCATAAATGACATGAATAAAAAAAAAAGATTGGTTGTAATAGTTGCGAATATGAAAGGTAGTATACAAGAGTGTTAATGCAATTGAGGCCACTACTAAACCGATTCAACCGACACATGCCCCAAGCTCCATGTTCTATCGCTAACATGAGTAAGGTGATACTATGCACTCACGACCAGTGTGAGTGAGGAGTGGTTTCCCCCTAAATAGCGCTATCCATAAATATCAACGGCTCGTCTGGCTCTCGGACGAGTTAATAAGTAGTGTAAACTGTATTTTCGGGGACTTTAGCACGATAGTACTCAAGCATAACAATAGTATATACCAATTCGCATAAATAGTATAACAAAAGTTCAACAAGTTCATAAAGAGTACAACCAACTTAGTTAAAGTTCGAGATCATGCTTTTCACCCCAAAATAATAAACAAGTAAAAAGGGGCTGTGAATACTCACAATTGAGCGTAAGAGTAAACGATGGATGTAGCGCGCGTGCTTGTCGGGTATGACTCCTATCCAAGTCCTATGAACACGAGGTTTCTAATTAGTTTCTTGGTAAATTAGGTTTGATAGGATTGCTTAGATAAATATTTAGATTACAAAGTGCCAAAATGGTTTGTTTGCTTTGAAGTTTGTTAATAATGTTCAATAATCACGTTAAGTATAATATTGAATACACGAGTATATAATGTCTTACAATTGTTTGTGTCCAAATTTATTATGTTTGAGTTTTAGAACTATGGTTTCTCACAATTTATGATTAACAACGCACAATCGATTAATACTTCATAAGAGACCCAAACCCTTTTTGTTACCACTCTTTCCAGACATAGAAACTTTCTCGTTTTCAAAACCGAGGCCCATTCTTGTTGACTCGGTCAAACCTTCTTGATTTAACCCGTTACTTTTACTCAAACCTTAAACATTTTCATGAGTCATAAAGAGTTAGTCTTTCCTTAAATAGCAAGTACGCAAGTGTCGGTTTTCAACTATTATCAAAATCAGTCCATATTCTCATATCCAGAAGATTACATCAGTTTGTTGAATTTATTAAAAATACTTATCTTTCGAAATAAAGTAAGAAAAAAATCATAGATCATCTTCAATATGTTAGCTATCTACTGTAATATTTCCAGGAATAATAGAGAAGCACAAGTATTTTTCAAATTTACTTTTGTCATCTGAGGTCAGATCTGAACACATGCATACAATCATTACTTTTGGGCAAAATCTATTGGGTTCCAGAAAAAGTGATCAGCACAAGGGTTGTAGCTAACAAAATTTATAAACTTTTGGCGTTGGTTTCAAGTCATTTGGAGGTGTGAAGCTCTAGTTATGGTCAAAACACTGAGATAAAAGTTTCTGACTTTTCTGAGCAGATTGTCTATGTGTTTTCATAAAAATTATTAAAAATATCAAACAATCTCATAAAAATATAAGGCTTATGGGGTTTGAAATTTAACATCTTGAAATTGATTGTTGGCTCATAAAACGTCCATTTTGGTTATGTTAAGTGTGAGAAACACCTTGGTGATTCTCGTACTCAAACCTGGACAGAAACCAAACAAGCCCTAAAATGATGTTTTGTTCAAAATGAGAAACATTAAACATTAAATAGAAGTAGTTCTTGATTCTTTTGACCTTTAATACACTCTCTAAAACATGAATGGTGTTGGATTACATCGAAGATGTGTTAGAAATGATTTTTAGCATAAAAAAGAAAGACATACACAAAGATGAACAAGATCTAACAAGATTACAAGTAATAACACGATTTTTCACTTGATTTTCGGTTTGATCATGGGTTACTCTTTCTTTTAACACATAAGGATGTGAAAAGAGATAACCTATAAACATCAAGCATTTTATGAGGATTTTAACCATAGAAGAGGTTTAAAATCCGAATTTATGAAGAACAAAACAAGAAAATTGAAAGATTACTAAAGGTAGATGATCTAGTTTACCTTGAAGGGTTTATTTTGTGAAAGAACACCTTCAACTCCCTGATTTTGTTCTTGAAAGTTGCTGGAATTTAGAGAGGATTTAGAGAGAATATGTGTGTTTTTGAGAGAGAAAATGAAGAGAGTGTTTGTGAGTTTTGGGAAAATGGAAGTAGTAATGAGGTGTATAGGGAATAAAAATGATTTTGAATTGGAAAAGAGGGTAGGTGGTGGGGTGAACGAATTTTAGGGGCCCCATAGGGATGGAAATGTTTTAAAAAAATTGGTTTCTAGACTGTGTTGTGTTCTGTGTTCGTTTACTCGTAAATTCGTTAACACGTTAAATCGCGTAACGTTTTCTTTTGTCATTTAAATTCACGATATGTTTGGGATTATTTTTCATTTAAGTATTATTAAAATACTTTATTTTAAGTTTTCAAAATATTTATTGATGTTCGTTTGGTTGCCGAATTCGATTCACGCATTTTCTTTGCGTTTGAGACGTTTTAGCCAAAACGTCTAAGTTTTTCGTGTATTATTTAAAAAAAATAATAATATATGATAAATAACTTCTAAAAATAGATTTAATTTATTAATAGAAATATTTTCACTAATGTTCGTGTTAAGTCGGGTACCGTCCGATTGAATTTACTTGTAGTGTCACCGAAAATTCAGTTTTTGTGATTCGATGAGGATTTTGTGAAGACATAAAGAGATAGGTTTTTCTTTATTTTATTGGCACTTAGTAACCTAATTTGGCATGTTAGAGGGAATTTACGGTTCACCAAGCAGTCTCTAAGACGTTTTATGACTTTGATAAGCCTACGGAGTCATAACCTAGGATTTTCACTAGGATTTAAGGAATGCTGTAAGCGTAATTTGAGATTCGAGTGCGGTAATGACCTGAGATTTTTTTTTTTTTTCGACGGTTGTCACATTATCCCACCGTTGAAATGAATTTCGTCCCGAAATTCAACTGATCCTATTAGGTGACGAAGCACTCGAGAATAGATGCGGGTACTTTCGTGTTATTAAATATTCCTGTTCCTATGTGAACTCAGGTCCATGTTTAGAATTCCACTGAGATTTAACTAAGGGAATCTTGTCACGTCTCAACTGTTTGGTACCTTTATTAAGGATTTATGTTGGTGCTTCACTAAAAGAAAGTAATCGATCGATTCGAATCTTCTAAGGGCAATGTCTGAGAGTTGTCAACTAGACACTTCTTAAGTTTTAGACATGATATATGTCATTAACGCCATGCAACTCTTTGGGCGACTCTAGTTCGTAAGCCACCGGGCCTATTTGTTTCAAGATTTTGTATGGTCCAATTTAGCGTGGGTTTAGCTTTCCTTTCTTGTCGAAGAGTACAAGTCCTTCTGAGGTGATACTATCAGGAACATTTTATCACCCGTTTGGAATTCTAGTGGCTTTCTGCGACTGTGAACGTATCTTTTCTGAATGATGTCTGGCCTTGTCAAGTGCTTCTCACCGACTTCATGCCAACACAACGGTGATCGGCATTTCTGTCTATACAAGGCCTCAAATGGTGCACACTAGATGCTAGTGTGGTAACTGTTGTTGTAAGTGAACTCTATGAGGGGTAAGTGTACATCCCAACTTCCTCCAAAGTCTAGTACAAAGACTCGTAGCATATCGTCTAAGGTTTGAATTGTTTGCTCACTTGCCCGTCTGTTTGAGGGTGATAAGCTGTACTCAGGTTTAGTTGGGTATCCAACACCTTCTGCATTGATAGCCAAAACTGTGATGTAAAATGACAATCTCTGTCATAGATAATTGAAATGGGCATTCCGTAACGAGACACAAGTTCTTCAATATAGCTTTGAGCAAGTCTCTCCATTATGTAATCCTCTCGGATAGGTAGAAAACGCACTGATCTTGTCAGTTGGTCGACGATAACTCAAATGGAGTTATGACCTTTGGAAGTTCGAGGTGACTTAGTGACGAAGTCCATTGTTATCTGTTCCCACTTCCATTGGGGTATTTTGGGTTGTTGTAATAACCCTAACGACTTTTGGTACATAATTCCGCAATCATAATCGTTAAGTAACTCCACCCACCTTCTTTGCCTCATGTAGAGCATCTTCTGCTCGAGTATGTCCTGGAGACTCTTATGATCGGTAAACACAGTATATCTGGAACCATATAGGTAATGTCTCCAGATTGTAAGTGAAAAGACCACTGCTCCTAGTTCCAAGTTATGCGTAGTACAAATCACCTCATTTTTCTTGAGCCACCTAGAAGCATTCCTAATTACTTTATTCTTCTGCATCAGAACGCAGCCCAATCCCTAATGTGACGCATCACCATATACGACAATATGTTCCATCAGACAATGATAGGATTGGCGCTCTACAAAGTTTCTCCTTCAGCATTTGGGATGCCTTCTCCTGTTCCAAATCCTTCATCTTTTGGGTCAATTCTGTCAAGGGTTTGGCGATCTTTGAGGAAAAAAAAATAATTTTTTGAACCTTCTGTACTATCCAGCCAATCCTAGATTTTGCTCGATTTCCGTAGGAGTCGTCGGGACTTCCCATTTCTCAATCGCTTTGATTTTAACTGGATCCACATGGATCCCTTCCATGTTCACTATATGACCGAGGAAGTGTACTTCTATGTTCCAAAACTCGCACTTAGAGACTTTGGAGTACAACTTCTCTTCCTTGAGTGGTTGCAACACTTGCCCTGAATGTTGCTTGTGATTCTCTTTACTACACGAGTAGACTAGTATGTCATCAATAAAATCACAAACTTATCTCAGTATGCTCTGCAGACTCTGTTCATTAAGTTCATGAATGTCACAGGAGCATTGGTTAGGCCGAAGGGCATAAACATAAACTCATAATGCCCGTATCGTGTTTAGAACGCCATTTTGGGTATATCTTCTTTGTGAATCCATAATTGTTGATAACCTGACCGTAGGTCGAGTTTGGAGAAGTAGGAGGTGCCTTGCAGCTGATCGAATAGATCGTCGATTCGAATATCAACTTGCCTATGCCGGGTTAATCTTGGTAGATCATCTGGAAATACTTTGGGGTAGTTGCATACCACTGGGACATCTTCGGTAAGATATTTGTGAATTTTCTTGGATGACACTATCTTCTGATTTCTTCCAGGTCCTTCTCCACATACTAATAGTATCTCATTCATTCGCATGGGTACTCGTAAAATCTTCTCATGACAACTTATGTCTACATGATTTTTGGCTAACCCGTCCATGCCGATTACTACATCAAAATTGCCTATTTTCATTGGAATAAGGTCTGTACCGAAGGATTCACTGTCTAGTTCTAGTATGCAGTTGCATATTATTTCACTATCAATCAGTTTGTAACCACTAGCGAGTTTTACCGCATACAGAGGTCCTAAAGGTTGTGATTCCCTATGGATTAGGGGCCTGAACTGATGTGAGACAAAGCTCTTATCTGCCCCTGAGTAAAAAAAGTCCTGATGCGTAGTGGTTATTTAGGAGAAGCGTACCTGTGACCCCATTGGGATTTCGATGTGCTTTCTTAAAACATTCAGTGTTTCCACACTTATAACAAGCTCTTGATGCATCAGGGTTTAGTCTCTAACGATATATAAATTTCTAGTATACGAACAGAATTTTTAACTATCTCAAGTTTTAACACAAAACTGCCGGTACTATTTATGGTTAAATTGGCATCGTCTTCTCTATTACTAACATCATCGTGATTTCGGCAACTTTGCTAATAATTTATGGATTTGAATATTTTATAGAACATTTTGTGGAAGAGTTTTCGTAAAATCTGTTGAAATATTTTTATGTTGAAAATTTGTTTTACAACTTAGAGTTAGTTGAAAATTTTGAGTCAACCAAAATACGTTAAAAAAAAAAAACTCTTGTTACTGACAAATCATTTGAAAATTTTGTTTAACGAAATCCGTTCGAAAAGATTGAAGTTGTGAAAATTTTTGATTAAATGTCCGATGAAAATCCGATGAAGGCTTGAGTCGATAATATATGTTGAAAGCTCTAGTCACTGAAAAGTGTTGAAAGTTCTGTTAATGTCTAACGAAAATTTGATTGAAATCGTTTCCCACAAACTGTACATGTGTAGTTGAATTTCAACTAGTCTTAAGTGAGTTCTATTTTGCACACTAGTCTTAATCGCAAGGCAACTCTTCGCCTCTGGTCTCCATCAACTGGAGATGGGTAGTTTCTATGGTTTCGCCAAGATCCTGCTGATCCACATAGATCTGTACCACTCGGCCTTGTGCCAGGTGCACCTAGCCTAAATAGATTTCGTGTTATTCTAACTCCATAGTATTTATTCTATTCTCATTGCGGCGTAGTCTAGCAACTAGTACCAAGATGGTATGGTGAGCGAGTTCATGTATGTATAGAGGGATTCGTATGTAGAAAGCTTCTTCGTCCTCTGTAGGAATCTGTATTCCTTCTTCAGTTCTCTAAGTCTCATGAGTTGCGGGTAATTAATTCCACCGATGGACATCTGACCAACGATGGGTCCTAGTGGTTGGAGTATCAGTATTAGTATAGATAGTGTAAGGTCTAGTTCGAGGTGGTCTATCAGTCCTTCTAGTCGTGTATAACTCACGCGATTCATAGGTCTTCGAAAAGAGTGGAAGAAAGAGTGTGAAATAGAAGAAGTAGATGTAACGTGCCTAGGTGACGAGTTCTCATGTTGGTCCAGTTTTGTTGGTTCATCCTCAAGCGGAACCTCCTCAAGTGGTTCCTTTTTATTAGATAGATTCTCCTCCTCGGTACTGGGTGGGTTGTCCCAAGGGCGACAGGGTGATGTAACCATAATCATCGGTTGATATGGCAGCGTGGAATGAGGATTGCAACAAGGTAAGACTACAAGTAGAAGATTTAGTTCCTAGGATGATTAGTGACGTGTCCTGGCGCGACAGCCGATAAGCAGTGTGGGAAAATGATGTGTAGTTCCCAATCTTCGGATCTTTAGGTTCGAATCACAAGTTAAACGTGCATAATATTGTCTAACGAATTTATGTATGCGGTAGTAAAATGTGATATAATCTAAGCAAGAGTAAGTAAAACTATTACTTTACTATCAATTAGGAACGATTATTATATCATCGAATCTTTGTCGAACATAGACAGAACGAACAGTCACAAATCAAGACACAACCACTGTATACATACAGTAGCTATAGCAACACCCCAAGTGTTGCTATCCTGTACTTAGTGTCGGTTACAAAGATCATAAGATTTGACTAACACCTTAAACAAGCTACTTTGACATTATGCACTAACATGTTAACCTCAAAATGGTATGACTAAATTGGAGGTATTCTTAGTTACTAACGATGCTAATATGGATGCCTACGATATGCAATGCACACACACAAAATCTGCTTTCAAGGATTTGAGTAGAAAAGAAAATTGAACATAATCGTAGTATACCTACTCCGTATCTAGCATAATCTTACCTAAATTAAACATAGGTGATCAGGCTATGTCTAATTGAGGTCTAATAATGCAACACACGGGTTAGCTATACTACTAATACGTTCAATTTAGTTGAACTTGTAATATTTTGGTGTTTTAAGAAAATATTATTTAAAAGTGTTGGTTATAGTTGGGGTTTTTATTTGAAAAACCGGCATTCTCTATAACCTTAGGCTCTGATACCAAATCTGTCACACCCCGCTAAAGTGGAAACACGAGATGTAACAGTATCGGGTAACAATGCATAAGATATAGTAGCACCACCATACATAATTTAGAGAAAATATTACACATTACTACAAGTTCAAACCACAGTTCGAAAAGAAATTACAAGAAGCTCTTAAAGTTTCCATATAGTTTCAAAATAAAGCAAACGCGTGTGAACATGCATCCATGCTAATGTACTCCTAGAGTGCACCTTACTGTCGTTCTCCTGAAAAGCATGATAAAACAAAAGGTCAACTATGGACATAGTTGGTGAGTTCACAGGTTTAATGTTACACATAAATGAATTAAAAGCTTTGTTCATAAATGACATGAATAAAAAAAAAGATTGGTTGTAATAGTTGCGAATATGAAAGGTAGTATACAAGAGTGTTAATGCAATTGAGGCCACTACTAAACCGATTCAACCGACACTTGCGTACTTGCTATTTAAGGAAAGACTAACTCTTTATGACTCATGAACATGTTTAAGGTTTGGGTAAAAGTATCAGGTTAAATCAAGAAGGTTTGACCGAGTCAACAAGAACGGGCCTCGGTTTTGAAAACGGGAAAGTTTCTATGTTTGGAAAGAGTGGTAACAAAAAGGGTTTGGGTCTCTTATGAAGTATTAATCGATTGTGCGTTGTTAATCATAAATTGTGAGAAACCATAGTTCTAAAACTCAAAACATAATAAATTTGGACACAAACAATTGTAAGACATTATATACTCGTGTATTCAATATTATACTTAACGTGATTATTGAACATTATTAACAAACTTTAAAGCAAACAAACCATTTTGGTACTTTGTAATCTAAATATTTATGTAAGCAATCCTATCAAACCTAATTTACCAAGAAACTAATTAGAAACATCGTGTTCATAGGACTTGGATAGGAGTCATACCCGACAAGCACGCGCGCTACATCCATCGTTTACTCTTACGCTCAATTGTGAGTATTCACAGCCCCTTTTTACTTGTTTATTATTTTGGGGTGAAAAGCATGATCTCGAACTTTAACTAAATTGGTTGTACTCTTTATGAACTTGTTGAACTTTTGTTATACTATTTATGCGAATTGGTATATACTATTGTTATGCTTGAGTACTATCGTGCTAAAGTCCCCGGAAATACAGTTTACACTACTTATTAACTCGTCCGAGAGCCAGACGAGCCGTTGATATTTATGGATAGCGCTATTTAGGGGGAAACCACTCCTCACTCACACTGGTCGTGAGTGCATAGTATCACCTTACTCATGTTAGCGATAGAACATGGAGCTTGGGGCATGTGTCGGTTGAATCGGTTTAGTAGTGGCCTCAATTGCATTAACACTCTTGTATACTACCTTTCATATTCGCAACTATTACAACCAATCTTTTTTTTTATTCATGTCATTTATGAACAAAGCTTTTAGTTCATTTATGTGTAGCATTAAACCTGTGAACTCACCAACTATGTCCATAGTTGACCTTTTGTTTTATCATGCTTTTCAGGAGAACGACAGTAAGGTGCACTCTAGGAGTACATTAGCATGGATGCATGTTCACACGCGTTTGCTTTATTTTGAAACTATTTGGAAACTTTAAGAGCTTCTTGTAATTTCTTTTCGAACTGTGGTTTGAACTTGAAGTAATGTGTAATATTTTCTCTAAATTATATATGGTGGTGCTACTATATCTTATGCATTGTTACCCGGTACTGTTACATCTCGTGTTTCCGCTTTAGCCGGGTGTGACAATTTGTTTTTTCATAAACTTTAGTTTTTATGAGAGTACATGTAGGTGAAAGAATGTCATCACGTTTTGTTTGCTCACTGATTGTACTTTCTGATTTTTCATCATCAGCTTCTTCACCGGAGGTTTTTTAGGGCTTTAAAAATTTATTGGGTCTGTTAACATCACCCCATGTAAAACTGGTCTTGGGACATGAGTTATCATCAGATGTATCATCATGAGAGATTATTGGCTCATCGGTTATGGTAGCAGCGAGCTCATAATCTCCTCCAATGATAGCTTGAACTTGTCTTGGTATTTGATTGTTGACACACTCAGACACCATTTTAGCTGATTTGCACCATGACTCACAGACTCGCTTGAGGTTAGCAGAGTCCTTTTGAGCCTGAGCTGTTTCTTTCATGAGAACAGCATTAGCATGCCGCTATTCAGCTAGCTGGTGTTTGTCGCTCTTGAGTTCTAGTATTTCTTTGTGACATGCAGAGAATTCATTTGTAAAGAGATATATATTTTTTCTTTTAAATCTTTTTCAATTTTATGAGCACATTCAACATCACATACTAGAGTTTCAAGAGTGTCAACTTTTTCTTCTTCAGAAAGCAGATGTTTTATCAGCTTCAATGGATGTGCTGGTGTCTGCTTCAGTTTGAGCCATCAGACACTCTCTTTCTTCAATTTCTTCTTCAAATGAAGATGATATTGATTCTGGAAATTCAAGCACAGTTGTAGGTGATGCAGCAAGTTCTTCAAACAGATTCCACACATCATTTGTAGATGCATGGACAGATTCATCAAAGTCACCATCATAATTGAGATCACTGTCTGAGTCAGCCATGAGACATAACCCAGCCATGAGATCACTGGTTGTTTCATCAGTGACGCTGATTGTAGTAACATCTCTATGTTCAGCTACAAAACCTCTTTCTTTTCTTTTGGTCAGTTCTTTCAGTTTTTTGTATTTGTATAGGGAATTATTGATTTGATGATACAAAATAATTAAAGATGACGGACTAAAAGTGAAGATTGTTTTAATTAGTTTCCTACTACAATTAGGTCTTCTTGTAAACCCTAATATCTCTAGTATATAAAGAGATATAGGAGTGTAGGAAAAAGTGTGCACAGAAAATATGTAGACGTCTAGGGTTTTTGGTTAGCCTCAAGATCAAGGTATTCTTGATCTTGTTATAGTTGTATAACCATTTTATTTTGATCAAATAAAATTGAGGCTTGTTGTGATGACTTTGATTTGTTCTTATTCCGCTGCATGTTATTATCTTTGTTATCATTGATCCTAGATTAGATCTAAACAATCTGAGCTTAATCGATCATAAAGTTTTAACAAGTGGTATCAGAGCCATGGTGGCTCATGATCTAGGATCTACAAGGTTTACAAGTCTTACAAAGAAGATTTTTGAAAATTAGGGTTTTCAATTTTCTGTTCGTCACTTTCTGCACAGCGATAGTAAAAAATCCGGATCTCATTCTATAGCCATTCAATCGTCGTGAAATTTGAACTGTAGGTTTATAATACATAGATGCACAATCTGACTGGAGGAATTTTTGATCTGAGATTTTGATTGAGATATATTCATTGTAGAAATTGGTTGCAGAAAGTTTAGGGTTTTTCAGAATAGCAGATGTAAATTGATCACCCTGTCTTCGTTATTCAACGAATATTCATGATTTTTGGATATGTTATTCAATACATATGTTTCTACAGTGTGTAAAAATTTCATTATGATCGGATGTTTCTACATAGAGATATTAAAATTCGAATCTGCTGCAGTACGTTTATGGTTTCTTTCATGCAGCTGAAGTCAGAAAATTACTGTGCATTCGTTAACCGTTGGATCGAATTGAACTTTTGGATATGTGGTTAATGAAACATTAATGGACTTCGTGTTAAAATTTTAGCTTCATTGGATTAGTCATCAATGAGATATAAAGTTCTGAAGTTGCCACTGCTCGTCAAGTTACCGCTGCTAGAACATTCTTACCACTGTTTATACCAGCTTACCACTGTTAGAAGGTTTTTACCACTGTTTGTACAAACTTACCGCTGCTAGTACAAAACTGGTACTACTAGAAGTGTTTTACCGCTGCTAATACATAGTAACCACTATTCGACATTGCCACTGTTCGGTAGTTTCCACTGCTAGTTAGTGGTTGCCATTGCTAATGTAATTTTACCACTGCTTGGTATCAATTACCACTGTTAGTCATTTTTCAAACACTAATGCGGAATTAGTGATACTCATCATGGATGGTACTATATGGTATTCGTTGCTATTATTGGATGGTTATCCATACAGTTCTTATGGTTACTGTATAAGAAAAGTTTGGATCTCGAATGGAATTGTTTTTCATAACAATTTATTCTTATTGATTCTATTACTTGTTTTGAAGTATATTTGAAGATATGATTATGAAGAAGATTGATTATCGCTTATTTGATATTGGAGTTGAGTTTTACAGGTGTGTATCTTATCATATCTTAGAGTGGGGTGTTATACTTTGAAGATAACTTGTTTGGTTTGTATGGTGACGACGAAGACTTGACAAATCTAGCAAAAGTGTGTGATTTACAAATTGATGGTGCTCAATGCTCACATTTTCTATCACTTGAAGGAGTTATGGTGTGCTCAGTGACTTATTAAGGAAAATAAGGATTTTTGTCAAAGAGATTGCGATCTACTTATACATTGGAATATAAGTTCAACGTCGTGGATAGTAAGTTTGGAAGATTTAATTTCTTTATTAAGTTTGTTATACTCTATTTTCTTCATCAATGATCATTACATAGAGCTAATAAAAGTTCGAGATTCAAGAGATGGTTAACATATTGATTTGAGGGGAAGCTAATTGACAAAGTGTTTAATCATCAGGATATGTTCATGCATTATTTGAGGAGAAAGGTTTCATTATTACTGCTAGTTGTATATTACTACTGCTAGTGTAAGTTTCTAATGCTCAAATTCATTATTCTTAGTATGCGTCATGGAGGGTAATTTGAGACATTAGAAGGTTGGATTAGTGGTTTATTATATAGCATGTGGTTGTAAAGTTTGAAGTTGCTTATCTTCAAGAAGAACCCTATTGGATTATGACAAAAAGGGGAAGAAGAATTGAAGATCAAGATTTGCAGCTTGTTATTATGCATGGCATGGTTTAAAAGAATTCAAGAGTTAAGGGGAAGTTTGTGCAAGAAGATCGATATTTTGTCATCATCAAATAGGGGAAGATTGTAGGGAATTATTGATTTGATGATACAAAATAATTAAAGATGAGGGACTAAAAGTGAAGATTGTTTTAATTAATTTCCTACTACATTTAGGTCTTCTTGTAAACCCTAATATCTCTAGTATATAAAGAGATATAGGAGTTGTTGGGCCCGCAACCGTCGGTTCAGTGTCGTTGCAATTCCTGATGGTGATGCGGGCGCAGCAGGGGTTTTAAAATTTATATTTAGCTGGGCTTAAATTATACGTACTACCTACTCTGGTTAGCAAGCGGTAAGTATGACCTAAGATCATTCTATGAATCCAAACGTGTGGGCGATTAAAGCTGGTGGTTTCGGTAGGAGATATTTAGGATGGAACAAAGTAGGTAGGTTTGGGGGTTTTAAACTAAAGACAGGTAATTAAAATGCAGAAAAGTAAATTACAGGAAAACAGATAAAGATAAACATGTAATTGCTGAGATTTCGATAATTAATGTTTCAGGATGACAAATTAAACAGGGACAATGCTAAATGTAATGGTCTAAACTACCAGGTGTAAACTCTAGAACCCTACCAACTAAATTTCCCATTGGCATGTCACTAGGAACTAGGTTATCGTGATTCTGATCGGAGCAATACGCAAACTTCCAATACTTATCTAGTTGAAAGATAAACAACCTATCTTAGCTTAACGCCGAGGTGCATGAATCAGTAGCGTATCGTCTCATAGGTCCGACCTTTCTTAACCCCTAAAATAGTTTAGTATTTTATTAGCATGCAGATTAATAACTTTGTATGTTTTGACAGCTGATTGTGTAAGGCTTAGTGTTTTAAGGTATTTAAATCACGAGGATGTTATCCTTATTCCTAAGTCTTGTTTTATGCATTAAGGCTGGGTTACTTCAACTTATGACTTGAGTTCTCCTTTTCAAACAGTTATACATCCCTAGATTATTCGCAGTTTATAAAAATGTGTTTCATATGCAGGCCATGTCTTTCAGTAATCGGACAGTGTACTTTACATGGTAGTTCGACTGCTTCTTACATCAGATATGTGGTCATGAGTAATTGACGGTTAATGTGACACTCTAAACTAACTAAATGTAAAGCGATGCAGAAATGTAAACCTAATATGTACAACGAGTGGGTTCACTGTGTTTTACTTGTTGCATGTCATGGGCACAAATAACTACTTACCATAATTAAGGTTGATCAATTCCTAATTACTAGGTTGCAGTCACGTGGATAACCGGAAAGGGTACTCCATAAATTAAACTCAAGTTCATAAAGTCTTAACGATACAAAGGTCATTAATTCCTATTTTATCTGAATGCGTTTTCGAACATCATTTCATTGTGCATTGACTTTCGTAGGATATACCAGTTAGTTGTGAAGTTGTATTATCCTTTCGGAATTCCAACTGTTAAACCAGAGCTGATTCCAATGATGTAACTACCTTCGGTCGTTTATCGACTTCCATACATTTGTACTCCGTATAAAACGTTTCCGGTACTATATCAGATAACTGTCGAATAGGGGCCGTTACATCACGTCTACAATTGTCGTACACTTAATTATATAACGTCATCCTTACTTATAATTATCTACATCATCAACAATCACAATAATAAGCTACTCGCAATTCATGGCAATAACAAATCACATACAAGGCAATAATACATAATTAAAATATGAAATAAAGCAAGTATGATAAAGGTTTCGATATCACCCGGAAATAAATGCGCAACAGCGTATTATTATGACTGATAACTCATTCACACGTACAAAGATGAATCTCCAAACTCCTAACGTTCGCTCTAACCTCTATGTTAATCCGTAGATTAATTATAATAACCCTAGACTAAGATATAAGAGATTTTTAGAGTGAGAAAGTGAAAATGGAAGAATGAGAGTGTAAGTATGAGTGTGAATATGAGAGAGTATATGAGTGTCTTGAAATGAGAGCTAGGGGCTGCCTTTTATAGAAGAAATTTGGCTCAAGTTAGCACCCCAAAGCTCACGATAGCAAAAGGTGGAAAAGGTAGTGGCACCAGGTACAAAAGGCGAAAAAGGTAGTGGCACCAGGTACGAAAAGCATGTAAAGGTCTAGCACCGGGTACGAAAAAGGACAAAAAATCGCAATCCGTGCGGGTGACAGGTGGCCGGTGGCGGCTAGCTGCCAGCTAGCGGCGGCTGTGTGGCTGTCTGCGGCGGCTAGCACCACCCCGCACCGGTTCGCTGCTCGTTGCTTCGTTTCTCGATTCATGCGTGTTTTCTTCGTTATGCGTCCGTTTGCGTTGTTTTTTTTTCCGTTGGATTCGTAATTCACAAACGAAGCTTTTGATGAAAAGAAATCCCAAAAATATGTCTCTGAACTTTAGATGTGTCGAACGAATCATTTGGATCTTCCGGCGTACGCAGAATCTTCATACTTTGCCCGTTTTTGTTGATTCTTCTTCTGTTGGATTCGTAATTTGAAAACGAACATCTTAGGTTAGATAGATGTTGGTGATGGACTCTTTGGTCTTGAAATCTCGTTTTGATGTCTTGAATCTTCAAACGTGCGTGGAATCTTCGTTTTCTGTCCGTTTTGCTTGATTTTCATCATGCAACCTTGTTTTTACCATCTTGACATAATATTACAGATTTGTAATGTTTTTGAGTTAAAGTGCCAAGAATTGTTCCAGAATGAGAGAGATATCGATAGTAAAAACGTGACTTTTTACGCGATATCAGGAGTGTAGGAAAAAGTGTGCACAGAAAATATGTAGACGTCTAGAGTTTTTGGTTAGCCTCAAGATCAAGGTATTCTTGATCCTGTTATAGTTGTATAACCATTATATTTTGATCAAATAAAATTGAGGCTTGTTGTGATGACTTTGATTTGTTCTTATTCGGCTGCATGTTATTATCTTTGTTATCATTGATCCTAGATTAGATCTAAACAATCTGAGCTTAATCGATCATAAAGTTTTAACAATTTGGTTTTGTATTTTGATGTTTTATCTGTTTCCTTTGCATGTTTGTTATTAGTTGAAGCAGAGTTACATTCAGATGCAAAGTGACCAAGTTTTTGACTTTTAAAACACAAAACTTCATATTTGTTAAAGTTTTGTTTTCCTTTAGTCTTGTTTCTGTAGGATTCTTTTGGATATCTGGACAAGGAATTTTGACCAGATTTGGATAAAGAACCCATTCTTGAAAAAGTTTGAATTTTCCAGCCATCATAGCCATTTCCTCAGCAAGTGATTCGAGATCACTTTCATCGTCATTTACAGACACATCAGCTTCATCACCAGATGGATCAGGGACTTCCTTAGCTGTGTCTGTATTGGATGAAGAGGGTATATCTTCGATTGATAGACCCTTTGCCACTAAGGCTGTGTTGTTTAGCTTGTAACTTTCAGTTAAAGCTAACTTTTGAACATGATTTTGTTCTTTATTGAGAAAGGTGCCAAAAAGTGATTTTAAAGTCATGTTTTTTATGTGCCCAGTCTCTCTTAAGATATCAATTGAATGCTCCCAGACACTGGGAAGGGAATCCATAAATTCATTCATTACATCCAGTGGTTCCTTTTTAATCCCTGCAGCCCTTAAGTCATTCATTAAACAGTTAAACCTATTATATGTTTATGTCAAAGTTTCATTTTTGCTAGCCATAAACAATTCATATTGTTGATTAAGGAAAACACGTTAGTCTATGAGCAGTATAGAGTCATCAGTACCAAACAGAGCTTCTCTCTGATACCCAAGGATCACAATTGACATACCGGCAACTTCGAACTCTCACTCTCCTTCAGCCGATTCAGATACCGAATCGTATCTCTTGGAGAGAGGCGCAGAAGTGTTTTCAAGGACAAGATCAAAACCCTCATACATGGTACACAAAGTATCCCACATTTCCTTTCCACTTGTACAATTTATAATTTATGATTGAATGGTAAACATCATTTGGTAAAGACATGACAATGAAGGATTGAAGTTGGGCATCAAGATCAACCATTTTCTTATCTTCCTCCTTCCACTGAGTTTGAGGTTTCATGATGCTCCTGGGAACATCTTCCTTAGTTTCACCACCAATAATAGTGGGATTTCTTTCAACGAGTATTCGAGGAATATAAGGACCTTCATTTAAAGTGTTAATTAACAGTGTGTTTTGAGCCCTTAGGAAGAGTAGCATACGACCTTTCCACTGAGTAAACTGTCCATAATCAAATCTGGGTAGTTTACCTTTAGATCCATTGTCTACGTATGCAAATGAACTCTCCTAAGAAGGGTTAGTAGTCATTGCAGATCTGAATATTGATTTATTCAAACTGCTATGATACCAGTTATTGGTCCCGATTAGCTTAATAAGTATATAACTACTTAACACAGTTAATTGTAAAGGGGGGGGGGGGGATGAATACAATTAATCAAGTTTAAAGTAATTTTATTGATTGAATCAAAATAATACATTACAACAATTACTTGCGGAAGAGAAAAGATACACTATTCTAAGTAATTGTTACTTGATGACAGATTTAAATATAACAAGTCACTCAGCATGAGGAGCTGATGACTATGAGTGATCTCAACACAAGTGTTGGCACAAAGCTCGCTGACCAACAGGAGTGGCTGCTATAGATCAAAGGTTATATTTAATGCAATTCAAGGTGTATTAAATTCGGTTGTTGAACTGAGTATTTATAGACATAAATCCTCAATATTATCTTAGAGATAATATGTTTAACCGATTGAATAGTCTTTAAAGATTTGATAGATATGGTTGGAAAGTATCAAATCTCTTATAACATATTCATGGGGAATGTGTTTTAAATATAATAATACATTTTACAGAAAAAGTATAGTACTTTTTCTGTAAATGAAGGTTTGTTGACTTTGTGTATGATTGTACGCCGGTTATATGGCTATTATCCACCTTGTAGAATACGCCTTCTCAAGTACACAGGTATCTGTCAGACCCATGTGCCTTCATCTATGAATAGTTGCTGGAGCAGTTAAGTTTCTTTTGAACTTCCACTTCAATTAGAGATCTTCTATCTATATCTTTAGTCTTTGACTTCAAATATAGGTATCAGTGACTTCCAACATCTATGGATAACTTTCCAAGTCTCTAAGGTATGATCAGTGTTGATGAAAAGCTGATGGAGACTTGCAAGTTTACAAGACACGTTGCTTACACAAGCAGTGAGACCACAAAGATAAGGGACGTTGAGTATGTATCAGCGTCCAAAAACTAATTCTGTCATACATAAATTTTAGAGGCAGGGTCAGTGACCCAACAACTCCTATTCACCAAAAATATGTATTTTTCGTTTCATTTTTTTAATTAATAAAAAGGTACTCAATACCACTGTTAGTTTGTTTAGTTAATTTTTCGTTCTAATATGTTATAGTTTATTATTAATTCAAGGGTACTTTTCTTTTTAATTTTTAGCTTTGTAAATAAATAAAGTTTTTATAGTTTTTATCCTTTTGGAATTATGTTAAACTTTGTAATTAATTATTTTGTGTTGAATAAACGTAATAAAACGAGCTGGAAATTGTTTTATTTTTACTTGTGATGAATATTTGTGTTTCAATTTATACAAAGTGTAAAATTCGCATTTTTGGTCAAACTTGTGATCTTGACCAATCAAACTTTCGATTTGAGACTAGGATATAAAAGGGAAAAACTTTGACAAGTCAACTTCTCACTTTCCAAATACTCCCTCTGAATTGAAATATCTGTCATGTGAACCGAGATATTGCCTCGTCTGATTTTCAAAATACTTTAACAAGAAACTAAGTTTTCTTCGTGGATCTTATACATATTTTGATTATGCATTTTTGAGGTACATTTCATTCATTTTCATTGTGTAATTAGCAAGTTATCGAATGTTTTATGTTTCGAAGTTTGCAGTTTGTTCGTTATCGATGTACTACGATTTAGTGAACATTAAAACATAAAACTTTAAGGATATGTTAATCGCTATGTATAGTAATCGATCAACTTGTTTGACTGCATTTTACCTCGCTTGATTCTTCGATTTTGTTTTGATTTGCATCGGCTGCAGGTTTGCGAACTGAGCCTCATCTTAGTCCGCAGACTTAACCTTGCGAGCTAAGTTTGCAAGGTGAACTCTCTTGCGAGTTAACTAGCAAATTGAGTTGAACTTGTGAGTTGATTTTACCCTCCAACTTGATTTGCGAGTTTAGTATAACTTTCAAATCGAACTTGCCTTGCGACTTGACTTGCGAGTTGATTTTGACTTGCGACTTGAGTTGAGCCTGGCTTGCAAGTCGGGCTTGCCTGCAGTTTGAGTTGTTATGTGATTTGAAGTATAAACTAAATCAAACTCGAATTGGTAATGTTATACTATGACTTGTTTTTGAAATGAGACCTTGAGGTTAACAAGTAAATTACACGTTATACGTTTTAGACTTGAGACTTTCAGGTTCACAAGTAAATACCGAGTTATTCATTTTTGATTTGAGAAATTTGTTAATAAGTGATTTCAAACTTATACTTTTTGTACATGAGACTTTTTCATTAATAAGTTAAAAGCGTTTTATACTTCATTCAACTCAGAAACTTTATATAATTTATGGATATAATTGTTAATTAAGTCTTGCATGCTTAATAGTTCAATTTAGTCTCGTAACTTACGTTATTAATTAATTATAAACTTAAATGTTTGGTGATCGTTCTCGCTCACAATACATTAATGTTTAAATTTAATTGATGTTCGATAGTCTAAATATTGATGATTTTAGTTAAGATAATTGTGTTTTGGTAATTTGTGTAAATACTTAACTTTATAGATATGGCAACTAATGCTCCTAGACCGTTTGTTACTAGCCACAACATGCTTGTTGATCTAGATGTTAATGCTAGAGGTGTTGATCGCCTGACTGGGATTCTCACGTTTTTGGCACGTTCTAGTATTAGATATGCCATTACCGAGTCTCCACCTTTGTCACGAGATATATTGACACGGTTTTGGGAGAATATTCAGCATGATACTACGGTTAACCCTTCGGTTATTAGTACGAGGGTTCTTGATAGACCAGTTGTTTTCACTGTGGATGAGTTGAGACAGATTTTGCATCTAGGTACAGAACAAGAGAGTGGTCCGATTGTTTTCCCGTTAGACATGAATGAGGGAGCATTGGGCAAAATGGGTTATGTTGGTCTGAAGCGAGGATGACAGTTTATCAAGGCATTTGTGTATGGCCAGTGGAGGTTCTTTTGGCACGTGATGTGACTAATTTTGGACCGAAGAAGGGTGGATATGATGAACTTAGTCCATCTCTATTTTCTAGGTTGTTGTCATTGGTATACAACAAGCCATTTAGCTTTTCTACATTCTTGTTTGATGCGATCGTTAGATAAATCTCAGGAAATGTAAAGTCCAAGTTTATGATATATCTGAGATTTTGTATGCTTGTGATTCGTCACCATAATCCTTATCTCCAAGGTTTTCAACTGGATATTCACGTTGATAATATTGGGCTACGAGGTTATAATGCATGCTTTCAGAATGCCTTGAGAAGGGATGAGAACCTGAGACCACAAGCACATGATTTGTTTGGCTATCTTGTAGATGAGCATTATTTCGCTCCGCCAAATAATGGATGGTTGGATGTGGTTGCAGCAGCTGAACCTGTGGTTGTGGTTCTGAATCCTGAGCCGCATGAGATGATCGAGGATGTCTTGATTCAGGCTGAACAACAAGGCCCGATTGTGATTATCCAGGATATTGCTGCTCAAGTTGTTAATTAGATATTAGTCCAAAATGATGAAGTTGTTGACCCACTGCTAAATGAAGTGGATAACTATCGTGAAGCTGATGATGAACATGTGCTAGTTGTGGTTCCTGAAGCTGTTAATCTAGAGGTTGTTACACCTGAGCATGTACAGGATCAGGATGTTGTGCCTTTTAATAATGAGGGTACATGTGGATGATTATGGATCCAGCTTTAAAGTAGAAAAGAAAAGCCGATGAATGATAAAGACTTGGATTATCAATTGGTGGATGAAGATACTGATGAAGAAGAAGAGCTTCTAGAGACTCATAATGAGAAACGTGCTCGAGCTTCTACTACCAAATTGACGATTGGATCGGTGTCTAGACCTATTTAGAGATACAAGTTTGATTAATGTTGAAGTACTTATTGAATTAGAGATTGACACATATATTTCTGTGATTGTACCGACATTACTTGTCCGATTGAACAGGATACTGTTGCTGATATTATTCATCCATCTTCACATGAGACAACTAAATCCAGTCGAACTGCCTCTAGACTTTTTAAGGATGTAGCTACGGAGATATCTAAGGTGGTGGTTCAAACTGAGCCTACATCTACTTCTCAGCCTGCAACAATATCTACTCCACACTCAGCTCCTGCTACTGATTCAGAAAGCAATAATACTTTGGAATCTAGAGTTCGGGAGTTGGAATCCCTAACTTCTATTTTGTCTTCTCAAGCTCGATCTCTAGCCCAACAGTTGACGACCCAGGGTGAGGCTCATAATCTTTTGCTTAAGATTAACAATAATCTGATCAAAGATATTGATGATAAGCAGAGGAAGATTGACCGGTTGGATTGACACTGGTTACTTCTATGTTAAGGGATAAGCCATCTCAAGGGGAGATATTGATATACCAAGAGTCGTGTAGAGAAGATGAGCTGCGAAAGAAAAGAAGGGAAGATGACAGAGGTGACGATCCCAATGCACAAAAGGACAGTGAGCTGGCTAGTCCTTCTATAACGACTGGTAAGAAAGCTATGATTCAGGGGGAGTCTATTCAGGCTGCGGGTAGTGATGTTGGTGATAAAGAACCTACTCAAGTTGTTGATATGGAAGCATTGAGTGATTCTGGAAGTAAGGTTGAAGAGGAAGTTGATGTAGAAATAGATTATGATCTCGAGGAAGGAGAGTTTGTTCCACCTGATGATTTGGTACTAAGTTGGATGAAGTTGTTGCTTTGGATGCTGATGTGGTTGAACATATAGTTAGTCCATAAGAGACTGAAGTCATTTTTCAAGATGAACATGGAGAAAAGGTTATTGACTTGGGAGAAATATATGATGATTCAACTGATTAAGAAGATGATACTTTAGATAAGCACAAGGACAATCCGATGTTTATGAAGCTCAAAAAGAAGATATAAAGAACGCTTGTGATCAGTGAAATTAATATTACTGGTAAGCGTGTGCCACAAAGAGGAATGATCGGTTGGTATTATGACAAGGACTTGAAGTTGCTTGTAATCAAAATATATGATGGGGTTCAAGACTTTGAAAGAAAACTTGTTGTATTTAGTTCTTTACCTAGATCTGAGATCCAAGATTTAGCTAGATTGAAATTGAATAATCCAAGTAATGATGATTTTGGAAGATATATTGAGAAGATGGGTTGGTCTATGAAATTTGAGAGATTGAAGCCAAGAGTTGGAAAGATTATACATCTCAAGGAAAGAAGTAAAAGGACATGGAAGACATATGAGAAAGAAAGTATATCCTACAATGAAATGTGTGCAACAGATACCATTGAAGCTAATGCCTCAGAACATTTTGGAAAATTTCAAAAGATGGCATGTGGACTTTGAGACTGGAGAAGCTGTTATGGTTGAAGCTGATGATGAATGTGAAGATGGTGAGAAGGAAATTTTGAGGATCTATGATCATCGTCAGTTAATGAATCTCTCGAAGAATGATCTATTGATGTTATACAAGAATAGGATCATGATGACCGAAGGATGGAGTGATGTTGCTAGAGATTATCAATTGATGGTAAAGACTTGTATGAAGTTAGAGATCCATGCGGGAAGCAAGATTTACAAGTAAAGATTGAAGACAACTTGAAGACAAAGACAACTTGAGCTATTGTCAAGGGGGAGTCTGTTGAGATGTATTTTGTGATAACAGATCTAGCTTGTAATAGTACATTTATGATTGTAATCAAGTTTGTACATTGGTTTTAGATTGTAATGACAAAGTATTATCTTCTGGTAAACATTTATGTTATGTTATAATATGCAGAAAAATGTTGACCAAGGTTGACTGCGAACTGAGATCTCAACTCACAAAGGTTATAGGATTGCGACCTGAGATTGGGTTCGCAGGAAGGCTAGCGAACCGAGTCTGTTTGCAAGGCCAAGATGGGCTGCGAACTAAGTCAGTTCGCAGAGCCCATAAACCTGCGAACCGAGATGGTTTAAATTGGATTTTAGGTTTGGAAAACCTTACACTTTTGCCATTCCACCCATACGAAAAATCTATCCGTTCCAGAGAAATGAAAACGTTCTAACAGCTCGGTTTTGATCGATTAACACCTATTGTAATCAAAACAAAGCATATTAGTTAACCTATTCGCAATATAAACGTGAAACAATCCTTTATAGATCATCTAACAAGTATTGAGAAATTTCGCACCTTAATACCTTAGATAACCTCGTTATTGATCCAGACCTAGCGACCGTACAGTTCTTAGTATAATTTAATTTTTGAGCCTTGGTTTTTCTATTTTGAACCTTGATATTTAAAAAAAAAAAAAGTTTTCCTCATACGAAGAGAAACTCTCTAAAGCTGTTTTGTACGAAAAAAACCTTAAGAAAAAACCTCAATTGAAGATGCTTTTTAAAAATGTTACCTTTATGTGTAAGGGTGATCTATGTAATGGGATTATCTAACTTATGTGCAATGGTATAGAGTAACAACGAAGCTTTACTTTTCATATAAAACAAAAAAAGTAACTAAAGAAGTTTAACTTATAGGTTTTAAGTATGAGTTAGCCAAAACCATATTAATTTTAGTTGATATGTGATTTCTAGAACTTTATCTTGATCACAAAATAGTGTAATTGTAATTATAAAATAACTTTAAAATGACAAAAAACATAATGGTAAAAAAATTAATACATGATACGTTACAAGTTACCTTTAAAATTATTTTAATAATGATAGAATTTAGATCATTCAATATACTCGTGTTTTTACGGGTCGTACAACTAGTTCTAATTATTCTAGAGCAATTAAATTCACATGTGGTCATGTACTAATGTATGCATATGCGAACCAGTCACGATACAATCAGTTGTAGTAAAGACCATAGTAAATAAGAACACGTATATTGTATCCCACGTTCGAAATACCTCACATGTCCTCATATGTAATGATTTTTTGTCTGGGAGGGTCCATAAGATATTTTTAAAGTCTTGGGACAAATTAAATCATAAAGCCAATCATTTCCTATGGGCCACCGTAAATTCAAAGGGAGCATTGACCCATTAATATCCATTTACATACCCACAAATCTATTTGTATACTACATCCATACTCCACGTTTTCGTTTTTCTTTTTCAAACGTTCTAAATTAATTATTCATTTTTAAAAAAATAAAAAATTATCGTGATTATCATATTCCCTTTTCTAGAAATTTTATTACAAACTTTAAAAAATCAGTAACTAACTGGTTAAGTGTGAAACCATCATTCTGCAATAAGTAAGAAAGATAAATCAATAATGATTATATTTGTATTAGATTTTTGTTTTTTGTCGGTGGACAATCAATTTGAAACGGATGGAATACTATTTAACTTTTAATATTATATTAATGATAACTAATTGAAAATTTTAGATGACCTTGGGTAAGATAAAAAAGTAGCCATGTTACTAAAATCTAGTTTATTGAAATGGTGAAAGATGAGAGGGAGAAGCCTCAAACGAGGAAAAGAAAAAGCAGACTGAATTTGTAATTTTAAAATGTAGTGTTGTTAAAATTCATAATTTCATAGGTTTAAAAGACTTTTATTACTTAATACTTTACTTATATTTCGTTTGTAGAGTGTGGTTTAAATGAATAAAAATTTTGATGAGAATGGAGAAACCAATAAAAATGTGACACGTGTCATATAACTGTTTCCCCCCACATTTTATAAAATCAAATATCACGTAAACGGTAAGTCAAAATTTTATAATAATAAAAAGGTTGTCGAAAGTATATTTTGTCACATCTCTAATCGAATAGAATAAAATGCTGATTTTTGTGTTGCAATTTTTATGATTTTTCGACTTAGTATTTGAGAAATATATTTTAATTTTTAGAAAACATGGGGAAACAATGTTTAGTGACATAACGTATACTATCCTCACAAAAAGCGGAGAGTATCACACTACGAACCAATACCATTTCTACGTCGTTTAATTTTCTCGCTCTCCTCCATTGTGCGTTTAAGCTAGTTCTGGTGTCCGGACTAATATTTATTTGTGTGAATATCTGCCTTTTGTGAAAAAGAAACATATTTGTTAGTAATGTCTATTAACTTGAACTGATTTATTAATATATAATTTAACTAATTTGTAATATAATATATACAGTAATATATAAAATAAAAATTAACATCTGCAAATTTCTTGAGTTTCATTTATATCCTAGTCGGCAACTTCTCAATTAAATACATCTCTGTCCCTTGTAATATTAACATCAACGGCATATGACATGCATCACCTTTGTCCCCAATGTCTTTAAATCAATCCTATATAAATATTTGCAAGAAACCAATAACGTTTTCATCGACGACGAAAGCACAAGAAACATTAGCAAACAAATTACCCTTGTCCTTACTCCTTAACCCTCCTTCTTTCTTAACCTATTTCCCATTTCTTATATTCAATTCTCGTTTAATTCAATTCGTTGAAAATTATCTCCAACGTCTCATTGATCTTTCGGTTTTCTTGCGCCAAGGTTTTGTATATAACCCAAACAAAGGAGAACAAGAAAAAAAAGAAGACTATCTTGGTTATCTTCAACACTTTACAAAATATTCGTATGGCCAATATACGAATGGAAGAATCCGACCCACCGTTTGTGGAACTCTACCAGGAATTATTCGACAATCACCAAACATCGAACAAGAACGGTATGGAAGTTAATTTAAATGACGTAGAAGAGTGGGAGCTACCAATGATCGATCTTAGTCGATTAAATCAAGGAGAGCGAGAAAATGAAAATTGCAAACGAGAGATAGCCGAGGCGTCCCAAAAATGGGGATTTTTCCAAGTTATAAATCATGGCGTATCGTCCGATATTTTGGAAAAAATGAGATGTGAACAAATGAAAGTGTTCAAGAGGACGTTTTACGATAAGTCCAATAACCGTCTTGATATAAATTTTCCGGCAGGTAGTTACCGGTGGGGAACTCCTTCAGCAACTTGCTTAAGGCAGCTTGCGTGGTCAGAAGCTTTTCACGTACCATTAACTGATATCTCCAACATGGGTGGTCTCACTAGTCTCAGGTATGTTTTCTAGTGCAATTAATTTTCTATTTTTTAAATATTTATATGTCATAATTTTAATATATATACTTCGTCTATTTTATGAAAATATTATACATATAGGCTTAAACACTCTTTCATTACACGTATTATTAACTTTTTCTTCTTTTACGCTAATCTATCATAAATAAAGAAAAACAAATGTAACACCAACACTAGCGGATCACAACTAAAAATGAAATTTAGTTTACACAGCATAATATTGCATAATTGTAGCCATGTAAAGAGGCGTTTTGTGAGAATTCCGTCGATTAGTAACTCATCGTATACATTGTCGATACCACATTCTAAAAAATGTGGTCACCAAGAGAGCGATCAACCTGATTAATAATTTATAACCGCATTCTAGTAAATCTTAATATAATCTAAACAATGAGCTAGCTTTTGATAGCGATTTTTAACAATCAATCTGTGAATTCCAACTTGTATATGTGCGTTTAATGAGATTCTTATTTATAGCAAATTAGATAAGTTTCTAGTGATATATATGTCATAATCACGGTGGAGGTTCGTAAACGTAACCCTAATTCTTTCCGTATATTATTAAGTATTTTATTTACTCCGTAATATATATATCGGCTCATTAAAGTGCAACTTTTTGAATTTAAGTGGCTTTGGAAGTTAACTTTGATTGTGATTTTATATAATATATTTAAATATTTTATATATATACATCGATGACTTGACTAATAGAATTGACACACACTTTTGATGGGTGACCAAAAAACAAATAAATTAAAGTCCTGATTCTCCAACTTAAGTTTTAATACTAAGACCCATCCCCTAAATAAATATGAAAATATTAAAGCACTCACAATGTATAAAGTTTTAATAAAGTTTTTTTTAAGACATATCATCAGTTTTCAAAAAAGCTTTTAAAAAAGCTTTAAGCTCCAATGATAAAAGCTTTTAGAAAGCTTTTCTTTTCAAACCTATACACACAAATTTGAAAAAAAGCTTTTATCTCAAAGGTTGAGATTTATCAAGCTTTACTATAAAAAAGTTATACACTTTTATAATAAAAAGTCTTTCAAAAGCATTTTTTTAACAAAAAAGCTTTTTAAAAAGCTATCATTGGAGATGCTCGAAGTCGGCAAGATGATGGACATACAAGATTCATCAATTTCTCATCGGGTTAATATACAAATTGATTTATGTACTTTATCAAAATGTTAAATTTCGTCATCGAACTTTCATCTTGGTCAATTAATCACTTTAATTAGTTGATTAAATTGTTAGTAACTTTCTAATAACTCGTCCACGTCATTCCACGTAATATGTCAATACACATATTAAATTATTGTTTTTTACGAAAATGTTCAATTTCCTAATAACTTTCTTTTTTTCATAGAATGATATCCTATTTTATTTATTCCATCATATGATTGATGCAAATGAATGTAAAACATACTTTCTTGATACCATTGATTTGGCCATTCAACATTGATTTGGTTATAATACGGATATTCTACTTTTAACCTGGTTTCATAGTTGAGTAATTTAATTGAACAAAATAAAAATTTAATAATAAGATTGAACATATTGATAAAGTATAGTTACTAATTTGTATATTAACCCATTCCTCATCTAAGTTGATATGGATTTGTGTAGAAGAATGTATTTTATCCGACCCATTTATTGAATATTTCAAGTGACAGTCTATAAACATATAACAACTAAAACCCAATTTTTTGTTCGGATAATAAAGTGGAACGGAGGGGTAGAAGAATTAGTTTGGTTTTGGTAAATAAATAAAATGAAATTAGAAGATGTAATATCAAAGTAAGGTCATTCGCATAAACTTTAATTGAAATCGTATTTGCATTCGATCATGGTATCTTTTCGAATTAATTAGAAGATGATCGAAGAGGGGGGCAAAGTTTACAGTAGAATGTAACTGACCTTTTTAATATATTAGACCAAGATAATAAAATTTTTAAGAATACTGATATATTCAAACTATAGAACCCACGTGAACATGTTACTTATATACATATATATATATATATATATATATATATATATATATATATATATATATATATATATATATTACAAGGATCAGCTGCGAACTACAATCACAATACGAACTGTGTGAACTAGGTTTTTGGGCGCGGGCAGTTTATAACGGTCAGGGTCAATCCAAATCGCAATCATTTGGTTTATTAAGTTTGAAATCAATTTCATACATACGATCATTCTGGCAATTTCAGTTCAGATGCTATATCAATTTCATACATACAACATAATTTGAATCAATTTTATATAACTCGGTCATTCTTACGATTTCAATTCCGTTATCGAAATTAGTTTTATACACACACGTACATTCTGTTCTTTCATTATTGTGATTATCAAATATTCACATATAATTTTGATTGAAGTTTCATAAGAATCATTTGTAATTTATAGATGCATACATAGATCATGGTTTATACTGAGTACTCACTATAGTATACACAAAATACTCAGTTTATACTGAGTAAAATAACTTGCATCCAAGAATTATGTATAAACAGAGTATAACCAGATATTGAATATAACCAGAGTACTCAGTTTGTATTAACTTGCATCTAATTCATCTTCACATTCTTTTTTTAATGGATGCAACTACGGATGCATCAACATATGCAAGATATAAAATTAGATGCATCTTTTTATACTTATGAATTGATGGCCGACTACTCGGTCTAAATAATATATATACATATGCAACCATATTTCTTTGAAACTTATTTAGTACAAACCGATTAAATGACTAGGATTATAAAATTTTATTAATATGCAACTCTATGTCTTAATGTGTGTATGTTTCGTGAGTTGTTGCTCATACAGTGGCCATTGGTCTCATTCTCATTTTTTTTATTTGAATTGTCTTTATTTTGTTTTGTTAATATTTTGATGTGAGGCCTATGTCAGCATATATATATGTATTGCCATATTCTTTTTTTCGTTGGGTAAAAACCTTTGCTGCAGTTCACATAGTTATGTGAATTACTGAATTTTGTCTATTATGCACCAAGACCAATAGCAACAAGCAGATAGCAAACCAATTATTAAAATACTAAACAATTATAGATCAAAAAGTCCACTGCTTTATTAGTTTTGAACATACTGAGTTCTCAATTAAAAAACTGAGTATTCAATTTAATGTAAATATATATGTGGTATGTATAACATGCAATTACATAAGAATTACATATTTTATATAAAGTTGCATCTAATTTATCTTCTTTTATTTTGTTATTTAAATTAGTAGATGCATTTGTAGATATGGATGCATCCGTGGATGCATCTCGTATTTATATATATGTTTTAAGTTTGACCTACACAGCTTATAGAGGATTAAAAACTGAATTTGATGATAATATATGTTTGATTTGAATACTTTTTATATAAAAGTAATTTTGAATTTAAAGTTTCTTGGTTTTCAAAAGAAAATGTTGGGTCTGAGATATTCCCCTAACCGAATTCATTATTAATTGCCCGCTAATTTGTTTTGAGGTGATTTTCATAGTTCTCACACATAAATAATTCTTAGGAGATCCCTACCCTATATATATATATATATATATATATATATATATATATATATATAACCTCTGATTTGACGAAATTGGGTAATGTTGTATAAATTTAAATTTAGGAAGGTAATAAATAAAGTAGATACTTTTTTTTTACACCAAACTCTGACATTTAAAGTTTGCAATGTAAATATATAATAATATAATGTTGATGCATGAATTATATGTTGTATCTATCGACTCTCATAATTACAAGTTTACTCAGTTATTTTTATACTAAATCATAACATGAGTGACGTGTCACAACTCACAAACATACATACATAGAAACACACATTACGCAAACACGCTATGTACGTGTATATATAATTTCACACATATCTACTTATGGGTCTATCACATGCATTAATGGTTTCATGTCCCACGTAATGAGATTCTAGCCTGACGTTGATGATTTATTGATTTACACTTAATTCACTTAAAGTATAAATTAAGATGTGTTAGAAATAAAATTATTTTGATATTATGTCCTTAATAATTCATGATTTGGATTAGACTAGGCGTTAATCACAAGGGGCTAAATAGATCAATTCATATGTAATATCTAAAATTGCACACCAGCTGTCATAATCGGTTAACTGATCATCACATGAAAACCAACAAGATAGAACAATGTGTGAATAAATCGATGAGAGATGGACATAAGAAAATACAATTAAAAGTCAGGAATTTCAACAGGAGGGGTGGAAAAAAAAAATATATAATATTTTTTTTGGTTTGTTTTGTGAACGTGAAAATTCTAAAATGTCAATACCTTAAAAAAGTTCTTTATTACGTAATTTATAAATTCTTGTAAGTATGGCTGTTTACGTTGTCCTCACCCGGTCTCCGCCCTTGAATTAGTCTTAGATTTGGTGATCGCCAATCATCTTTAAGGCTCTATATGTTAACATTATGTGTTGGTTTATAAAATAAGATTTATGGATTCCGTTTTCGGGTTACATGTTGATTAGGTAGGTGCAAATTAAGTTCAAAGGATAATGGAAACATAAAAAGGTACATTAACATTGGAAAAATACGTTGTGGTTTTATCTAATTAACCCTTTTAAACATATATTAGTTACATGAATGACTTTGTACTCTTTGGTCTAACCAACTGCTGTTTTTTAAAATATATATATATATATATATATATATATATATATATATATATAATGTTAGAACAATTTGATCATGACACACAGTTCTCAGTACAAAAGGTTGGAATTTCTAATAGACGCGCACAATTAGCCGGTGGGAGACCGTCTCAGACCCCTCACTAAAGAGATAATCAAACTCATTTAGAGACCCACTCTCTGCGCATGGTCATGGCGCGTTCATATATTACCTTCTCATCGAGACTTTAATCTATACTAACGAGTAATAGCGCTTTTAGTTGTATGTTTTATGGACGTACCAAAAGGTTTGTCTGGTATAAATCAGTGCCATTCTTAAATAGTCTAGATCGAACATAATCAAATGGTTTGTTGTGAATCGTAATAAAGTAGTTAAAGGAGGTCTGGAATTGACCGAAACATTATGAGTCAAGTATTGTCACTCCAAAAGTAGCTAGCGCAATATATCTTAGATCTCAAAACAACATTAGACATTCGTACTAGCTAACCAGCTAGCTATATATTTAAGGGCAATAGGGCATATGTACTAATTGCCAGCTTCATAGAATGTGGACAGTACCACGTACCTTCATATTTCTTGAAAATATATAGTCAAGTTCAAGATAAAATTAAAGATTTATGGCATATGATT
This sequence comes from Pseudognaphalium luteoalbum, assembly GCA_963422505.1. NCBI lineage: Eukaryota > Viridiplantae > Streptophyta > Magnoliopsida > Asterales > Asteraceae > Pseudognaphalium > Pseudognaphalium luteoalbum. Next base: position 53,885,446 of record OY730195.1, on the reverse strand, counting down.
TGTTTTAAAAAAAAAAAAAAAAAAGATATAGATTCCAGGTTTATAGCTAGTTTTCGATTCAAATAAGTTATGGATTCCTTCATTAAAAGAGCCTTTAGACTAGCGGTATGTGAATTGCTCCTCCAACTAAAGGTTGCGAATTTAAGCCTCGTGGAAGGCCGTGCATAAATACGTATGATTGTATATGCACAAGATGTAAGGTAAATTGATGGAATGATCCACATTGAAGTAACAACATTTATGAGAAATCATATACTCACTTTCTTTTTAGTTTTCTTTTATGAACGGCAATATACACACCCAAAAAAATCTAGTTTGTTGCGAATACTTCCCAATAATAATTTTAATATCTGCTTTGTGTACAGTGTGCTTTACATGTGACCAATGGACTTATGGGTGTAATCTATGGTGACTAATGTCCTAGAAACCTTACCCATTAAGGAGAAACAGTGTAGTAGCTTTCTTTGTGGGAAACACATACAACGGACATAGCATATATAATTATCTTTACACTTATCTATTCATGTAGTACAACTAGCTACAAGTATATGCATGCATGCATGGTCATGTTATGGCTGTCCATTGAATCTATTTCAAAAACTTTTATGCATGTGGATGAGCTGTAGTTTCTGACCTCAGTACGTACTCGGTTGCTTCACTTTAGTAGGGTTCATACAGTCAGAAATATATAGTTAATGTATAGTTGTTCGATCTCTTGTTGAATAAACAAATACATACATAAGCAGAATTATACCAGATATGGCTCATCCTGATTGTATATATATGAATTATGAATATTTACTCTATAAATAGTTGTCAATATCATACATAATATCTTCGAGTTTTCATTATTTTACATTAATATTTTAGCGATTGATATATTTGCCCCTGTTGAATTATGAAGTATTAAATAGATGAATTTCTTAATTATAAACTAATGATTAATTATAAAGTAACCAATTTTGTTTACTTTTAAATTTTTATGTAATGGTCAGCATCACAATGGACCAGTTTGCGTCGATGGTTTCTGATCTAGCGGAAACTTTAGCAGAGATATTGGCCGAACAGCTCGGCCATAAATCAGACTTTTTCAAGGATAATTGTTTACGTAGCACTTGCTACCTCCGTATGAACCGATATCCACCTTGTCCGAAGTTTTCACAAGTTTTTGGATTGATGCCACACACCGATAGTGATTTTCTCACTATATTACACCAGGATCAAGTTGGAGGATTACAATTAGTGAAAGATGGAAAATGGATTTCTGTTAAACCAAATAAAGAGGCTCTAATCATCAACATTGGAGATCTTTTTCAGGTTTGAAATTTCTTTTTAATTACCATCCTTTCTACAAATTAATATATTTGAAGTGTCCCTATTTAATATTGTCTTCTGTTCTTTTAACTTGTTCTAGGCATGGAGCAATGATATTTACAAGAGTGTTGAGCATAGAGTGGTAGCCAATAAACACAACGAGAGGTTTTCAATGGCTTATTTCTTTTGTCCCTCGTACGATACAGTGATTCAAAGTTGCTTCGAAAATTCCATTTATAGAAGATTCAGCTTTAGAGAGTTCAGACAACAGGTTCAAGATGATGTTAAGAGACTTGGTTATAAAATTGGGCTTCCCAGATTCATTTTGTGAAGTTCATAAGCATCATATCCCCTTATATTTGGTCTGTTTCATTCTTATAGAGTAACATTTCCTAAATCCACAGCAGAATTTCGTTAGCACATCGATGCATCCTCCACCATGAACTTAGCGGTTGATCACTTGGTTTCAGCTCTTGGAACAGGCCGGGCTCTACTTATGTTTAAACAAATTTTGAAGTTCTTTTACATATCCATCCTCAATAGTTTGTTCCATATACATCATATGAGTAGATAGATGCAGCGGGGCACAGCAACATTGTATCACTTAAAGCATAAACTCTAGCTAGAGGTTTATCTTGTTCCATTGTATGATATGGATCGATATGCTTATATATTGTTTTTGTATTGAGAATTGCTAGACTCACATAAATTTTATAAACAAAGTTTTACAAAATGATGTGGCAAGTGAGTTCCACCAATCACATCATTTTCTTTCTCTCATATTTCTTTTTCCTCATTTCATTGGTACAACTAATTTTGTAAACCTAATTTTGTAAAATATTGGTGATTCTACCATTTCTCTTTTGTATTTGTATAACATAAGTGCCATAAGTTTATATCACTTTCTTGAAGTAGTACCATTATTTGATAACATGGAATTTCTACATACGTACTAATTGCCTTTGGATTAGTGGACGGTGGACGCATGGTACAAACTACAAGTAGCTAGGCATATCGACTACAATGGTGTGAGTTCAAGTCCGGAATGTGTTGATTTTTTAATATTTATTATTACATAATACATATATGAAACTTGCCCACCCACAAATATTAGAATTAGACCTGACAATTAGGTCGGGTCAAGTCAGAATGGGTTCGGGTCAAAACGAGTCATATTTTTCAAACGGGTCAAACAGGTTGGGTCAAATCCGGGTCGAGTCGGGTCAAAACCCATTTTTTACCCAAAATTTTTTAACTCTTTTCGAGTCTCTCCAAATCATTGTAAACTTTCAATAAACTTTCCGGTATACCCTGAACATTTCATATCCAAATTATCATTATTAAAAAGGATATACAAAAACAAGAACTCAATCTTTTAGAAAGTACAAAATACCATTACTAAATAACCAAATAAAAAGCAATTCCATGGCTACTGTCAAAACAAATTTACAAGACAGAGTAAGAACATCACATAAACTTAAAAAACAATAAAAACTAAAATGATCACACTTTCTTTGGCTCACTGGATGACCAAAGCAAGAGTCGTGAATCCATCTCCACTTCAACAGAAAACCAACTTCAAACCTCTGTACCCGCAACACACCTAAAACAGAAGCACCTCTATACAAAGGAAATATGAACATAGGTGGTTAGTTATGGGCTGCGTGGGAAATGGTTGAAGTGTGGGAATGAAAGCGTCATATTATACAAAGATGCCATAATTCAAACCAAATCAGTTAATAGTTAGTTCAATAAATCTGTCACTAACCTCCTGATCTTAAGAAACGCTACCTCTAAAAGCTGGGATCAATGATTCTATATCCTCCGTTAGTTCTTCTTCATCCACTTCATCTTCATCTATACATTATAAAAATGTTCTATTATTAATAATAGAAGATAAATCATAAAAAGCACCAAAGTACTAATAACCATATAAAACATTAATGGATAAACGATATGAAAGATACTAGTATACTACCTTTTAAATCGAACAACCAATCGCGAGTGCATAACAAAGCCTCGGCGTTTTCTGACAACAATGAGCTTCCATATTTACTTATAATATGACCCCCAATGCTAAATGATGACTCGGAAGCAACACAAGTGATCGGGATACTCAATATGTCACGAGCCATGAGAGCTAACTGTTGATACCTACCTTGATTATCCTTTCAATAGTGTAAACATTAATATCCCATTTTCTATCAAGTAAATGTTCAACTAAATAATGATCTAGTTGAGATTTTTCATTCTCGGGGTTGCTAAATTTAATTTGATATGAATCAAATCCATTTAAATCATCCATAACACCCTTAGCAACTTTTGAGCTTCCTCCAAAATTAGGCATCACACTAGAACATATCTCATACTCCTTGTATAACTTCTTCAAACCGTCAACAACACTATCCACTTTTTCTTTAAGTTGGTCGTTCTTGAAGCCAAGTTGATCAAAACAATATTCCACTATTTTCACCTTGCATCGTGGATCCAATATAACCGCAAAAGACAAAACCATACTATAACTCTCCCAATTGGGTCTGAATTATTTAGCTCTTTTTGGATACACCATTGAATTCTCCAAACATTATGTAAATACAAGTTAGGTGTCGGATAGTAACTCCCGGAGAACAAAGTTGTAATGACATAAAAAGGTTCCAGAAACTTTTTGATTGCTTCAATTCTCGTTCATTCTACTTCTGTTGGACAAGTGGTAAAATCAGTATCCACTAACTGCAATCGCTCGTAAGCTAGTCGAGAGACTAATGCACAATCAAGCATTAGCAAAGTAGAATTCCATCTCATAAGTATGTCTTGACGCAAATGTCTACCACATTGTAGTTCAAGGTGTCCAATGCATTCAGCAAATTTAAATTTTCTTGTCGTACTTCCTCCAATATATCTGACCGAGTCTCGAACTTTTTCACTGGCACTCTGAATAACCTTCAATCCTGATTGTACAATCAGATTTAGCACATGCGCTCCGCAACGTACATGCATGAAATCTCCCTTGCAAAGTAACCCACCATTTAATGTCAAATGTCTCTTCAAAGAATTGACTAAGACAGTATTGTACGATGCATTATCTAATGTAATTGTGAAAACTTTTTTCTCAATGCCCCAATCTTTCAAAAAGTTAATCATACACTCTGCTAACAAAGTACCACTGTGCGGAGGGGGTATAACTCGAAAATTCAAAACACTTTTTTTCTTAAAACCCAACTGTCATCAACGTAGTGAGCAATCAATGACATGTAACCATTAGTAGTAATAGAAGTCCACACATCGGAGGTAAAACAGATTCTACCACTTATGCTTTCTAACTGTTTAAGAATCGCCTTTTCTCTCTTAAAAATCTTCAGAACATCCGCCTTTGTTGTGTTTCTGGTTATGCTCTTTGTATCCGGATGTAAAAAACTATGTAGATCTCTTGTTGACTCATGCTCAACATAGGTAAATGGGTAGCCATGTTTGATGATAGAAATTGCGAGTTTCTCTCTATAAACTGATTGATCTAACCGTACACGCTTCTGTGGTGGACCAGACTCATCAATGTTAAGACACTTTGGAATATGTCGTTTCATATTAGAAGTTCCAAACTCGGTCTTAATCAACGTCCCACAATTGTACATTGTGCTTTTTGATTCCCATCTGGCCCTAAGGGTAATTTAATAAAGTGATCCCATACACGAGAACGTTGTCTACCCATTGTAGATGAACTAGCATCTTCTTCATTCTCTCCATCGTTGCCTTCATGTTGTACATTCTCTGACATACTAACAATTTTTTTTAACAATCTGCAAAAGGTGAACTTTGAATATTTAGAGTACATATATACACTACAATCATCAAAAGTCATTTTACATTTATCACAAATTCCATAATGAGCATCTAAATGTACTAATCAGATAGATTTCTTGCTGAGATTATCACAAATTCCATAGCGAGTAAAAGCGGTACTAAAAGTAAAAGCCTTGATGAATTTCTTTATAACCCATTAATTGTTGGGAATTGATGTTACTACTGTTGATTGAAGAATGCACAAGGTAATAACACTGTTAGTGTTAATGTTACTACTGATATTAACACTGTTAGGGTTAATGGTTACCACTGTCTATCAGAAGTTACAACTGTTATCGAAGATTGAAGTGAAGACAAGAGTTACAACTGTTATTAATAGTTTCAACTGTTAGAGTGTTACAACTGTTAGTCTGGTTTACAACAGTTAACATTGTTTAGGCTAGTTACCATTGTTGGTTGGTAAGTCTAGTAAATTGTATAAGTGTTAACACTATTCTATAGGAAATACCACTGTTTGTATAATTGTGGTAGTTAACACTGTTTATGTATAGAATAGGCGGAAAAGATAAAGTTTGAATAATTATGGAGTGTAACAGTTTCCATGATTATAGGAGATTGTTTAGCAGGACTCTATGGGATATAAATAGAGATCCTAAACCTAGATAAAAGAGAGAGTTTTAATGTGCCGCTTCAAGGTTTTGTAACCCTAATACATTTCAGTGTATTCGTCTTATATTATTAATAAGATTGAAGCTTTTGATAGTAATTTTGTTTTATTGATTTTATTATTGATCTTCATAATATTATTGAGTGTAATTCCGCAACTTCTCAGTAATAATTCAAAACTTGTGTTAATCTAATTAGTTTATTAGATCGATCTTGGTTTATCAAGTGGTATCAGAGCTTTTGGTTAAGTTTTGAATACAAGAAGATCTAGGATCACTGTTTGATTGATTATTTTCAATATCTTTTTATTAAATCAATGGCAGAAAGCAATGAAGGAATTCAGGTCACTAAAATACCCATGCTAGATGAGTTTGATCTATGGAAGAACAGAATCAGACAATACATGCTTCTCACAGATTATCAGATGTGGGAAGTGGTTGTTAATGGTCCTCCAGTGACCCTTAATAGTGATGGTGTTGCACAGGCAATATTACCACCAACATCTGAGGTTGAAAGAAAGGTTAGATCTATAGAGTACAAAGCTCTAAGTACTTTATTGTTATCTATTCCCAATGAATATCAGAGACGATTTGAAGCATGTCAAGATGCTAAAGTTCTCATGGAAGCTATAGAGAAGAGATTTGGTGGTAATGATAACACCGAAAAGAATAAAAGATCTTTGTTGAAACAACAATATGAGAATTTTAATTCTGCAAAATCAGAAACTTTGACTCAAACCTTTGATAGGTTTTCAAAGTTAGTAGGAGATCTGGAAAATCATCAAGTGAAGATTGATAGGGATGATTTAAACAGGAAGTTTTTGAGGTCTTTGGGAGATGAATGGACAATTTATACAGTTGGGTTAAGACAAAGTGCAGATCTGGAATCAAAAGAGCTGGAAGACATATATAATGATCTGAGAAACTTTGAAGCTGAAGTGGAGAGCAAGAAGATTGGATCAGGAAGTAACAACAACAATTCTGCATTTATGTCAATGGCTGGAACTAAGGCAGAATCAAGTCAGAAAGGTTCTTCTTATGGGTCTGGTGGAGGTGGATCATCATCAAATCATTCTAATGATCAAATCTTAGAATCTTTCTTTGCTAGTAATGTGATCTCTTCACTTACTAATGAAGACTTAGATCAATTTGAATCGGATGATCTAGAAGAAATGGATATTAAGTTACAAATTGCCTTAATCACTCAAAGGGCAAAAAGGTTTATGCAAAGAACTGGCAGGAACAACTTTGCACAGAAGAGGAATGATGCAAGTTGGTTTGATAAGAGCAAAGTTGAATGTTTCAACTGTCACAAAATGGGACATTTTGCTAGGGAATGCAGAAGTCCAAAGAATGAGCAGAATGATAGATGGAATGGTCAAAGAAGTGGAGGAAATGTGAGCCAAACAAGGTCTGTACCAATCCAGGGTACTTCATCAAATGCCCTTGTATCTGTGGATGGATGTGGTTGGGACTGGAGTGACCAAGAAGAGCATGAAGTTAAGAATCAGTGTCTCATGGCTACTGCTGAATCTGACAAACAGTCAGAGATTCCTTATGAGGTACAAATCAAATTATGTTCTACTGTGTGTAAACAAACAGTTAAACATTATAGGGATCATAATCAGAAAATGTGTGATGAATTAAAACAATGTGAAATCAAGAGTAACACACAATATCAGTAATAGAAAATCTAGAAAAACAGATTCATGCATATGAAGAAAATGCAACACAGTTTAAGTATGATATTGAATTTGCTAGGTGGGAGAGAGATACTCTTAAAAATAAGGTAGAATTATTAACTAAGAAACTTGCTGAGGTCACATGTGAAAGAGATAGCATAAGACTTAATGTAAGTAACTTAGAAAATGCATCTAAAAGTGTCCATAAACTTATCAATTCACAGATTCATGATAAACTTAAGACTGGGTTAGGATACAGTAATGTACCTCCTCCTTATAACAACAACTACTTTCCTTCTAAAACTGATATTGATATCAATTCACTTAAAGAAGGAATGAATGCTGATGTTAAAAAGGCTGACCCTGTTAAGAGTTTAGAAGAAGATGTGAACTTTGATAAAGTTGAAATTAGAGATTGGAGTAAAGAAGATGATGAGGATAATGATACTTCTGAAAGTGAGGACACTTTGACAAATCACTCATCTAAGTCAACAAATGAGAGCAACAATAGTGTTACTGATCTAGTTTCAGAACTGAAGGTTAATAAACTAGAAGAGGGTAAGAAAATGTTTGTGGAGAAGGCTAAACATCAGGTAGAACATGTGAGAGTCACACCTAACACACCTAGAAATTTTCAAAGGAATGTTAGGAATGCAGTGAAATCATCTGTTTCTGTATGTAATACATCTGCATTGAATAAATGTGATAATTGCAAATGTAAGGATAACTTCTCTACATCATAAAATTTTCAAAAACATATTCTCAGAGGTAATCAAAGAAATTGGAATCAAATGGTAACTCAAAAACTGGGAAATAATGTTACAGTGATTAGAGAAAAGTTATGCCTTATATGTGGCAGGAATAATCATCTTCAACATGACTGTTTTCATAATCCAAAATCTATTCAAAAGAATGTAAAACAGCCATGGACATCAGCTAATATGATAAACAAACAAAATTTAAAATCTAAAGTTAATCATATTGCTTCTGTCAGAAAGATGAATTATAAGGCAAATCAATCTAAGGCTGCTGCAAAGGTTTCCACTGCAGGAACAAAAGTTACAGATTTAGCCAACAGTAATAAGGCTAAAACAGTGGCAAAAGAATATAAAGTAAATAGTGGTAAATTTTTAAAAACTGTTAGGACTGTTAATTCAACAGTTACCACTGGTAGAGTAAATAACACTCTAAGGAATACTAACAGTGTTAATTATTTTACCACTGCTAGACATAACAACAGTTATAACAAGTTTAACACTGTTAGGCATTATAACTTTGGTCCTTCAATTAAAACTGTTAGACCAAAACCCACTGTTAAGTCTAAAATTAGTTGGATTTGGAGACCTTTTCAATCTAACGTACCTAGAGGTCCAAAATCCAACAATGTATCAAAATCAATGATCTTCAAGAAAGTTGATTATTTTGATACATATGGGAAACCCAAAGCCAAATTGGTTTGGGTTCCCAAGAGAAATTAATTTTTCTCTTTGTTTGTTTGTGTGCAGGGCAAACCAAGAAGCCTATGGCATATTGATAGTGGCTGCTCAAGGCACATGACTGGAGATAAAGAAAAGCTACAGAACTTCAAATCATTTGATGGTGGATATGTAGCATTTGGAAGCAATCCCAAAGGGGGAAAAATTACAAGCAAAGGAACTGTTCAGAGTGCCAAGCTAAGTTTTGAAAATGTTTATTTTGTGGAACAATTGAGGTATAATTTGCTAAGTGTGAGTCAAATTACAAATAAAAAGAACCCCATTCATTTTACTGACACTGAATGCCTTATTTTGTCAAAGGAATTCAAAATTCCAGAAAACCTGATTTTAATGAGAATTCCTAGGCAAGATAATGTATATAAGTGTGACTTAGCAAATATGGCACCTCAACCTGATTTAAATTGTCTAATTTCAAAAGCAAATCTGAATGAATCTAATTTGTGGCATAGAAGGATGTGTCACATGAATTATAAAACCATTAATAAACTTGTCAAAAACAAGCTTGTTAGAGGTTTACCTGAAAAGGTATATTAATGTGATGATCACTGTGTTTCTTGCCCTAAAGAAAAAAAAATCATTGTTAGTAATACTAATACAGTCACTAGTGTTGAGTTATAATACCTTTGGTCAGGAGTTATTTCCATCAACTAGTTGTAACACTGTTAGTATTATTATCATGAATGTATAAGTACTGTTAGTTCTTTTTGTTACCACTGTTTTAAAATAGTTATCACTATTGTATAATAGTTTCCACTGTTAATGTTAAATTTGGGGATTTTATTTCAAAATTAGGTCTTTGAAACTAACAGTATAAATTCTCCCAACACTTGTACATTTTCTTTACACTTTCTTATACACTGCTTTCATAAACCCTGTAATCACTGCTTTTGCAAATCCTTATACAAATCATTCATGGCTTCTTCTTCGTCAACCACACCTCTGGAAAAAATCATAACATGATCGCTTTTCTTGTTAAACCTATAACCGCCAATGATTATGTTGAAATCATTGATTTTTTGCGCAATTCATCTATATACTATGCGCTAACTGTTGCCCCCAGAATTTCACACGACTATATCAATGAGTTCTGGGTGAATGCTAGGATTGAAGAAGAAGCAGCCATTCAAAGAATTGTTTCTACTGTTGCTGAGAAGAAAGTGGTGATTACAGAAGCAACCATTCGCTTTTCTCTTCATCTTGAAGATGAAGAAGGTATTACTTCAATATCTGATGAAGTTTTATATACCAATTTACAACGAATGGGATATGAGGGAAATCTGGGTGGGTTTGTTTTCCAGAAAACTTTGTTTTCCTACCAATGGCCATTTTTAATTCATAGATTACTACATTGCCTATCTTCAAAACGTTCATCTTTTGAACAATTTAGTAGTAATGTAGGCTATGCCTTGGTATGTCTAGCTACTGGCCAACTTTTTAATTTTTCAAAATTTATTTTTGCTGGTATGCTTAGAAACTTAAACCAACCTAAACTCAAATTTTTAATGTATCCAAGGTTTATACAGTTGTTTTTAAATGAACAAATTGCTGACTTGCCTGCCCTTGATAGAATTATAGGTATCTCTTCTTTCAAACCAAAAGTGTTTTCAAATATGAAGAGAGATACCTCAATTAAAGGTACAATGTTTTCTGGGAGGGTAACAGCATTGTTTTCAACAATGCTTCCTGCACCCTCCACCACAGCTTCTGTACCACCAACTGAAGCTGAACCAGTTGCTGAGAGAATGGAACAACCCACTCCTTCTCAACCCACAGCAATTGGGGGTAATGTACAAAAACAAGGGAACAAATTTACCACAACCTACACCAGAAAAACCAAAAAGGCTACACATCAGGTGTCTGAGGCTCATGCTGCTCAGGCATCTTAGTCAAATGACAGGGGTCTTGAACAGCATGTGGTCCATAAGGAGTGGGGTGACCATTCTGCAAGGGCTGCTTGTACTGCTTCTAGTCCACAGACAGAGCAGGATAGAAGTAACATTAATAAGACCCAAGCAGAGGCAACTCTAGAAGATGATTCTACTCATGTAGATGATTTTGGTGGTCCCAGTACCAAGAAAAGAGGGGAATTTTCTGATCATACCAGGTATGAGGAAGATTTTGATGCACATGTCAATAGTTCACCTAGGGAGTCACATTCTGATGGTGATGAGGCTAGAACTAACTTGGAATTAACGGAAATGATTGATTATGTTTGGGAGAAGCTAAAGGTGGAAAGAAGGAAGAATAGAGAAAAAGATGCAATGATAGCAAATTTGGAGCATAGGCTTACTCAGTTGGAAAATCTTGTGGTCAAAGTATTGAAAGAGGGCAAGGAGTATGTCTTGGTTGAAGGTGATTCTCCACAGGATGCTTTCAAAAAGGGGGAGAAATTTTGAACTAATAAGGGTGATAAAAAGAATGTTCATATTGATGATTTTAATGGTGATGATGATCAGGATGATGATGATCAGAATAAAGTACCAACTGGTTCAAATTCTGAACAAATTGATGAGGAAATTGAGATGGAAACACCAACACCTAATGAGATTGAGACTGTGAAAGCAAACAAAGAGAAAGATGACTCTGCAAACGCTGAAAAATCAAAAGCAGAAGAGAAAAAGTCTAAAAGACAGAAATCAATTCCTGTGTCTTCTGTTAGAGCAAAGAAGTTTAAATCAACACCTTTACCACCTGTTCAGATCAAAGAATCTACTGCAGCTACTGCTCCTGCTCAAAATTTACCCAAAATTGATCCAAAGGATAAGGGTAAGGGCATTCTGGAAGAAGGGCCTACAAAGAAAAAGCAGAGATCAATGCCTCATGAAGCTACAGTTAATGATGATGAATATGCCCAGAGATTACATGCAGAAATTAATGTTGATGTTCTTCAGGAGGAATTGATTGATGTAGAAGTTGAACCAGGTCAGTTTGTTAAGATGACCAAAGCTCAGGTAGATGAATGGGATGAAGCTCAGTTGAAAGAGCAGAAGTTAGATGACATTGAGTTTTTGGTAGAGCAGGTTAAGAGAAAGAGAGTTGATGAGATGAGAAAGATCAGAGCTGCAAAAGCTGCTGAGAAAAGGAATAAACCTCTAACAAGAGCACAACAGAGAAGAAATTTGATTGTAAAGTTAAGAGGAGGGAATATTCCAATTTCTAGATTGAATGCTATGTCACTTGAAAGTCTGCAGAGGATATGGGACAGAGATACATTTCTGAATCCTGAGGCAGCTAAGAGAGCAGAGGAAGAGCAGAAAGCCAAGAAGAAGGCAGATAGTGAAAAGAAACAAAAAGAGAGGATTGAAAAAGAAATAGAAAAAGAAAAAGAATGGGAAAGACTGAGTGCTGAGCTTAAAGAGAAATTAAGGCAGGAATATGCATCAATTCCTGATCTACCAAGAAATAAAATTGATTTGAATGATGTGATTGTGGTACAACCACTTCAGGTACAACTTTCACCTGACAACTTGTCTGGAATAATTGATTGGTCAATTGAACAATATTCAATTCCTGTTAAGTGTGAGAAAATCAGAATTGAAAGAGCAGATACTTCTGTATCATTTTGGAGGTCTTTTAAAGAGTTGATCAAGGTGTTTACCAGGGAAGATTTGGTTAGGATGTATGAGATTGGGTCTGAGAAAGGATTAAGTACCAAGAAGTTTGATAGTGTATATGAGTTGTGTACTTGGTCATGGATTTCAATGATGTTTGAACTAGATAGATTTTCATTTGAGTTCAACACTTTTTAGACAGTAAGACAATGGATTTATCACAGCAATCCAGATATTCATCAAGTGATATTGAATGATGCTACTATGCTTTGGATGTTAACAGACAGGGAATATGATATGAGTCTGAGTTTATTGAGAAGCTTAAGGCATGCCAAGTTATTTGTCTCATTCAACAATGATTTGGCAGAGAATTTGGTATATATGATATTGAATCAGATTCACAAGAAAGAAGAGTATGAGAGGAGGCATAGAGATCAGAGATAGTTGGTTTGAAAGAGTTTGAAAGAGGTCAACATGAAGAATATAGAGAAACTTAATACTGTTGGGGACAGATTAAATTTAGGGGGAGATTGTTGGGAATTGATGTTACTACTGTTACTACTGTTGATTGAAGAATGCACAAGGCAATAACACTGTTAGGGTTAATGGTTACCACTGTCTATCAGAAGTTACAACTGTTATCGAAGATTGAAGTGAAGACAAGAGTTACAACTGTTAGTAATAGTTTCAACTATTAGAGTGTTACAACTGTTAGTCTGGTTTACAACAGTTAACACTGTTTAGGCTAGTTACCACTGTTGGTTGGTAAGTCTAGTAAATTGTATAAGTGTTAACACTGTTCTATAGGAAATACCACTGTTTGTATAGTTGTGGTAGTTAACACTGTTTATGTATAGAATAGGCGCAAAAGATAAAGTTTGAATAATTATGGAGTGTAACAGTTTCCATGATTATAGGAGATTGTTTAGCAGGACTCTATGGGATATAAATAGAGATCCTAAACCTAGATAAAAGAGAGAGTTTTAATGTGCCGCTTCAAGGTTTTGTAACCCTAATACATTTCAGTGTATTCGTCTTATATTATTAATAAGATTGAAGCTTTTGATAGTAATTTTGTTTTATTGATTTTATTATTGATCTTCATAATATTATTGAGTGTAATTCCGCAACTTCTCAGTAATAATTCAAAACTTATGTTAATCTAATAAGTTTATTAGATCGATCTTGGTTTATCATTAATAATTAGAAGATACTCACAAAACATATTCTTACAAGGAAAGTGTTTATACTTTGATTAGAAGATTCAAGTAATTCAATAAATTACAGTATACTATATTAATATTAGAATATAACCCTAGAATATAAATGTGAGCATGAACCTATCAACTTGCCGCTGCTAACAAATAGAAGAAGTTTAATAAATTTATAATTAATAAGGGTTTAATAACTAAATTACTCAAGGAGTAAATAATTTTTTTTTTGAAAGGCTAATATATTATAAAATACCTACTAGCAAGATGCTAGCAGATTCAAAAGTACATGCACCAATTCATCTATGCTCCAAAGACATGATACACTTAAAGCCTAAATTCGAACTGTGAGGATACTAAAAGGGATAAAAAAAACCTGACATGTATCAGGAAAAAATCCCCGATGATAGGGGCCGAGCCACCGGTTTTCACCCTATAATCGTTTTTGATAGTATCCCATGTGAATCTAGGCTAAAAGGTATCCACTATCCACCAATATATAATACAAAAAGAAATACATTCAACTTCAATTCTATTTGTTATGCTCCAAGTCTTGCCTGCTACAGAAGTATGCACACTTCTTTTTTATCTTTAGTGCCCTCCCACGAAAAAGAACACCAACCATTTGAATCACTAATCAAACTTAAATTCAATCCACTGTTTCTCCTCTAAGCTTCATCTGGAAAGACGATTCTTGATCCATAAGAAAACCTGAGCTTTGACCTCATTTATCATTCCCCCTACATTTACCTTCGAGCTGTTGAATATTGCATCATTTCGCATCTTCCATATCACCCAACATGTCACCATGATTACAGATTGTACAAGTAGTTTTCTAGTGCTCGAACCTTTGATATTTTCGTGTAAGAAGATCAGATCATCGATTGAAAAGAACATCAACGGAGATAAGTTACACCAACTTTCGATGGCGTTCCATAGCTCTATTGATACTTTGCAACCTGTAAAGAGATGCTCCAATGTTTCTTCCTCTTCTCGGCAGAGGATGCATTCTGTACTTTCAATATGAATACCTCGGCTAGTCAGACCCATTCTGTTCGGTAATCGGTTTCTCCACAAACGCCAACCAAAAATATTGACTTTCAATGGTATCACTTTGTTCCAAGGATACGATGCTGTAGTTACATCAATATCCTTTGTATTCAATATTCTTCAAACTGATCTTACTGAGAATTTCCTTGATTTATCTGCCCCCCATTCCCAATAATCATTTTTATTGCTAAATCGAACATTTATACCCAGATTGTAAAATTCCAGCAGCTCTTTCACTGCTACTTGGGACCAAGCGGTTGTCTTCCAACTCAAACTAAAGCTACCATCTTCCTTTGCTCTACTTGCTACATTCACATTCTTGGATGATTCTAGCTTAAACAATTCTGGAAATTGCATGTTGAGCTGCCCAAAACCCGACCAATTATCCACCCAAAACTTTAGAGTTTCTCCATTTTCCATTCTCCCACAAAATTGTGAATTGATATCCACACCTTTATTCAAGAAAAACTTATCAATAGAGCATATTGCTTTCCAGTTACCTGTAGACGTCATTTTGCATGGGATGGATTTGATTTTTAGTTGAGAATCATGTAATTCTTGTATTGTGCGCCTCCATAATCTTTCATGCTTATTCCTATACCTCCATTGCCATTTCATTAACAAACTAACATTGAACTCTCTTAGTGGTGTTAAACCAAGACCACCACACTCTTTTGGACTCGTGACTACGTCCCACGCCACCCAATTTATACATCTTTTGTGATCATTGCCTCCCCATAAAAATCGTCTTCTCAACGCATCTAACTTTTGAATTATACCCACTGGAGCCTTGTATAAAGAAAAGTAGTAAACTGAGAGGCTTTCAAAAACCGATCTAAGTAGTGTAACCCTACCACCAATTGACAAGGTTGTTGCCTTCCATATTGATATACGAGTCTCAACTAGATCAATGACAGATTTCCAGTTTTTGGGTTTGTTCATATTAGCTCCAATCATCAATCCTAGGTGAATAAAAGGCAACTTTCCAATCTTGCACCCCAACTGATTAGCTACTGATGTTACTTCATTTTCTTCACAACCAATACCAAAAATAGAAGATTTATGAAAATTAATCTTCAATCCCGAGATGAGATTAAAAGCTCTCAATAACCGTGACATAAACTCCATGTTATGCTTATTCCATTCCCCAACTATCATCACATCATCGGCATATAGTAAATGAGATAGTATTGGTCCATTGTTTGGCATTTTCAATCCCTTAAAAACCCCCATGTCACATCCTTTGCTCATAAAGTACGTGAATGCTTCCATAGCAATGATAAATAAGAATGGTGAAAGGGGGTCGCCCTGTCTAACTCCACGCTCGTATTGGAATTCTTTCGAGGGTGATCCATTTATTAAAACGGACGCTCTTGCCGACTGTAGAACACCCCGAATCCATTGTCTCCATTTTTCCGAAAAATTCATAAACTCCAAAATTTTGTCCACAAATGTCCAACTAATCGAGTCAAATGCTTTTTCAAAATCAATTTTGAAAAACATTACTTTTTTTTGACCTTTTCGACCAACCCATCAATTCATTAAGTATTAGTGGACCTTCAAGAATGTTACGTCAAGCAAGAAATCCCGATTGGACATCCGAAATCAAGTGGCCAATAACATTACGTAATCTATTGGCAAGCACTTTTGAGATTATTTTGGAAACACATCCTATTAAACTAATAGGACGAAAGTCATTCAATCCAATTGGATCGATAATTTTGGGTATTAATGTAATAAAACTAGAAGACACACCTTTGTGAATTATGCCGTCCATGTGAAATTGATGAAAAAGCTCCATGAAATCCTTTTCTAGCACAGGCCAGAATCTTTTGACGAAGTTAAAATTGAAACCATCCGGTCCCGGTGCCCGAGTGCCATCGCAATCTTTAACAGCTTTCAACACCTCCTCAGTCGTGAATTTTCTGTCAAGCCAATTTCTTTCAACATCTTTGAGCCGATTCATCCCTTCACAGTTAAAGGTAGGTCTAGTTTTAATTGGTTCACTAAACCTTTTTGCAAAATACTCCTGAGCTTCCTGTTTGATTCTACATGGAACGTTGCACCATTCATTTCCAATGAGCAGTTGATTGATTCTTGAGTTGCACATTCGGTTGTTGATGAATCTATGGAAGAAACCACTGTTCTCATCTCCTTCGATCGCCCATTTAACCCTTGATTGTTGTTTTATGTCCATTACTCTATCAACTTCAATCTTGTTTAGTAACATTCTGCATTCCCATTCTTCTACAAGTTCTTGTTCCGAAAGTAATCTCTCTTCCAATAGCTTCTCAAAATTAATCACTTTATCCTTTGCCTCCGTTATCTTCATATTCTACTTCTTTTTGACCGAGGCAATCCAAAGCTTGATGGCGTTTTTTAAATTCTTCAATTTGCGCGCTAAGGTTCTAGATGGTACACCACAAGGAGTGACACTACTCCAACTTTTTGTCACAATTTCCGGCAATTCTGGATTATTTAGCCAAGAGTCGAAGAATTTAAATGGTCGGGGACCAAAATTCCTAGCATCTGTTAGTAAAATGATAGGGTAATGATCTGACATGCTCGTGTCTAACGCGAAGAATGAAGCATCAGACCACTTGTTCCAGAAATTTTCACAAACAAGGGCTCGGTCAATCTTACTTAGTTTATGAGTATTCCCTGCTCTAAAAGTGAACCTTTTTCTCCCCATTGCATACTCCGATAATCCTGTGTTGTATATGAATTCATTGAAGTATTGCGCTCCAATGTGGTTAAACTTTGAGTTGAATCTATCCGTATCAAATCTTAATTCATTGAAATCCCCAATGAATATCCATCTCCCATCAAACTTCTCTTTAACGTTTCCTAATTTTTTCCGTAGCTGTCTTTTCTCCATTGGATTCTGAGGCCCATATACATTTACCACTATTACCGGAGAGGGATCCCCAATAATAAGGCCATAAGTCAGTAAAAAATTCCTATAAAAATTCCTATCTTTTATTACCTGATGTTTAACAAAAACATTAGGGTCCCATATCGAACATAATCCACCAGATCGTTCACAAGCATCTACCCAATCAACTTCAAATTTCCCCCCACCCCAGAATTGAGCAAATCGAATTTTGGAGCTATCCGATAATGATGTTTCCTGAAAACACATGAAATTTATACTATTCTCTTTTTTAATCTCCCTTATCCAATTTTCCTTGCGAACATCAGCCGCACCCTTTATGTTTATGGATAAATAATTCATTGATTCTGATTATTTTCCTTCTCCCCATTAACAAGATTTTGTATCTGCTCTTGGAACTCACTCAAATTTATACCCAAGCATTCTGCAATTTTGATTGTTTCTTCCACTTCATTGCTTGCATTGTTCTCGATTTCATTGTTGTTCTGGTTATCATTGACGTTGCTATCCTCCACCTCAATCTCCTTGTCTTGTTCACCTGGTACCGAGTTTGATTCTCTCACAAATCCATAATCAGATGTACCATCTCCTTCAACTCTTGATTCCATAACATTTGAACTTAACTGATCCACCCATTCTAGTTTTTTCTTCTTTCGAATAGGCTCATCACTTTGGCATGGCAACCAATTCTCTGTTGTTTTCTTTCTCTTGCTTCCATTAATCTTGATCCCAATTCTTTTAATTAAATCCCCAAGATTGAAAGGGTCATCCACATCCTCGTTTAAATCTGGAAGTAATCGATTTTTGTTTCTTGAATTAATCGAGGATTTCCTATTGTCTCTTTTTTTCGACTGCTTACTGGATTCATTCATTGACATATTGGGTCTATAATTCTCTTTGTTACATAGGCCCATTCCTGTGAACCAAATGGGCTCATCAGGCCCACTTTTATCCACATGCCCAATATCTTTCCTAGCCTTGTGATTAATGACGTTGTCAGACCCTTTATGATTCCCATGCAACGTTTCATGTGATCAAAAAGAGAATGAATATGAACAGGCAGGATGTCAATCGTTGCATGGATCACATGAAACATTGCATGGATCACATGAAACATTGCATGGGAATCATAAAGGGTCTGACAACGTCATTAATCACAAGGCTAGGAAAGATACTGGGCATGTGGATAAAAGTGGGCCTGATGAGCCCATTTGGTTCACAGGAATGGGCCTATGTAACAAAGAGAATTATAGACCCAATATGTCAATGAATGAATCCAGTAAGCAGTCGAAAAAAAGAGACAATAGGAAATCCTCGATTAATTCAAGAAACAAAAATCGATTACTTCCAGATTTAAACGAGGATGTGGATGACCCTTTCAATCTTGGGGATTTAATTAAAAGAATTGGGATCAAGATTAATGGAAGCAAGAGAAAGAAAACAACAGAGAATTGGTTGCCATGCCAAAGTGATGAGCCTATTCGAAAGAAGAAAAAACTGGAATGGGTGGATCAGTTAAGTTCAAATGTTATGGAATCAAGAGTTGAAGGAGATGGTACATCTGATTATGGATTTGTGAGAGAATCAAACTCGGTACCAGGTGAACAAGACAAGGAGATTGAGGTGGAGGATAGCAACGTCAATGATAACCAGAACAACAATGAAATCGAGAACAATGCAAGCAATGAAGTGGAAGAAACAATCAAAATTGCAGAATGCTTGGGTATAAATTTGAGTGAGTTCCAAGAGCAGATACAAAATCTTGTTAATGGGGAGAAGGAAAATAATCAGAATCAATGAATTATTTATCCATAAACATAAAGGGTGCGGCTGATGTTCGCAAGGAAAATTGGATAAGGGAGATTAAAAAAGAGAATAGTATAAATTTCATGTGTTTTCAGGAAACATCATTATCGGATAGCTCCAAAATTCGATTTGCTCAATTCTGGGGTGGGGGGAAATTTGAAGTTGATTGGGTAGATGCTTGTGAACGATCTGGTGGATTATGTTCGATATGGGACCCTAATGTTTTTGTTAAACATCAGGTAATAAAAGATAGGAATTTTTATAGGAATTTTTTACTGACTTATGGCCTTATTATTGGGGATCCCTCTCCGGTAATAGTGGTAAATGTATATGGGCCTCAGAATCCAATGGAGAAAAGACAGCTACGGAAAAAATTAGGAAACGTTAAAGAGAAGTTTGATGGGAGATGGATATTCATTGGGGATTTCAATGAATTAAGATTTGATACGGATAGATTCAACTCAAAGTTTAACCACATTGGAGCGCAATACTTCAATGAATTCATATACAACACAGGATTATCGGAGTATGCAATGGGGAGAAAAAGGTTCACTTTTAGAGCAGGGAATACTCATAAACTAAGTAAGATTGACCGAGCCCTTGTTTGTGAAAATTTCTGGAACAAGTGGTCTGATGCTTCATTCTTCGCGTTAGACACGAGCATGTCAGATCATTACCCTATCATTTTACTAACAGATGCTAGGAATTTTGGTCCCCGACCATTTAAATTCTTCGACTCTTGGCTAAATAATCCAGAATTGCCGGAAATTGTGACAAAAAGTTGGAGTAGTGTCACTCCTTGTGGTGTACCATCTAGAACCTTAGCGCACAAATTGAAGAATTTAAAAAACGCCATCAAGCTTTGGATTGCCTCGGTCAAAAAGAAGCAGAATATGAAGATAACGGAGGCAAAGGATAAAGTGATTAATTTTGAGAAGCTATTGGAAGAGAGATTACTTTCGGAACAAGAACTTGTAGAAGAATGGGAATGCAGAATGTTACTAAACAAGATTGAAGTTGATAGAGTAATGGACATAAAACAACAATCAAGGGTTAAATGGGCGATCGAAGGAGATGAGAACAGTGGTTTCTTCCATAGATTCATCAACAACCGAATGTGCAACTCAAGAATCAATCAACTGCTCATTGGAAATGAATGGTGCAACGTTCCATGTAGAATCAAACAGGAAGCTCAGGAGTATTTTGCAAAAAGGTTTAGTGAACCAATTAAAACTAGACCTACCTTTAACTGTGAAGGGATGAATCGGCTCAAAGATGTTGAAAGAAATTGGCTTGACAGAAAATTCACGACTGAGGAGGTGTTGAAAGCTGTTAAAGATTGCGATGGCACTCGGGCACCAGGACCGGATGGTTTCAATTTTAACTTCGTCAAAAGATTATGGCCTGTACTAGAAAAGGATTTCATGGAGCTTTTTCATCAATTTCACATGGACGGCATAATTCACAAAGGTGTGTCTTCTAGTTTTATTACATTAATACCCAAAATTATCGATCTAATTGGATTGAATGACTTTCGTCCTATTAGTTTAATAGGATGTGTTTCCAAAATAATCTCAAAAGTGCTTGCCAATAGATTACGTAATGACATCGGCTGACTCCCATCCAAATAAGTGAACATTTGTACTAACATAAATACAAAAGTATAAAAATCGCATTACAAATTATAAAATATTTAGTAATATTATCATATATCTATATATAAACACATATTTAAAATAGCAAAATAAAATTTTCGGTTTTTCGGTTAACCGGTTGAGTCAATATCGTGAACCGAAACTGAAGAACAGAAATTATACCGGTTCGGTTAACCTAAACCGGAAAATAAAAAAATTTTGGTTCGGTTAACCTAAAATTCACTATGGTTTTACAATACTCGGCTCGGTTTGTCAGTTTCGGATAATTATGAACACCCCTAGTTTTAATAATTACCCACTGGATCCAAAATAAAAGAGTTGGGTTTGGATTGCCGTCCTAATTAGAATGAACAAAGTAATTATCGTAATCAAAGGGATGTTTTGATATCACCCTTGAATGTACGGCTTCTTTTGTTTTTTTTTAAACACCGAAAGCTGAAATATGTACTAGTTCTCAACAATACTCCACTAGCAATCGAAATCTGAATACTTAATATTAAGATCATTTGATAAAAAGGAGTTCAAACATTTGAATACATGTGTTTAACCATTTTTTGGCATAACACGAACTGCATGAATACAACAGTGAGATATAAATGACTCCACTTAAAAAAGAAAAAAATTACAAGAGGTTCCGATACAACGTTGTGGAAACCAATAATAACTTCAATGAATAAATTTTTATGAATAAAAAATAAAATGAATCACATGAATATAATAATAACTTAAATATTGTTTAAATAAACTAAATATATGAAATCCTTTTATGTGAGATACTAATATCAAGATAGTTAGGGAAATTTCATTCTTAATTAGAAGTTTAAAGTAAGTTAATACTTACAGAGAAAAAACCATCAAAACATTGTAATGGTATTAGCTTATTGAATAAGATTAAAGTTCAAATGAGTACAACATTTTTTAGTGAGAATAGAGGAACCAATAAAAATGTGTCATGTGTCACTAACCTTACATTCCCTCGCATTTTTAGAAATTAAATATCTCTCAAACGATATGTCGAAAAAAAATGCACTATAATAATCAGTGTTTAACTCTCTTTGATTATAGATGTGACAAAGTATACATTCGATGAACTTTTTTTTTTTCATTTTTCGCTGGGTTTTGAAAACGAGCAAGTCATGTGGTACCGGTGGGTAACACATATGATACCGGTGGGTAACACGTACGATATCGGCGGATAACAAATGTGGTATAAGTTTGTACAATTTGTAAAATCCAAAAATAAAAAATTCTTCGAAAGTATACCTTGTCACAACTTTAATCGAAAAGAATTAAACGTTGATTATTATGGTGCAATTTTTATAATTTTTCTACTTACGGTTTGTGAGATATTTGATTTTTTAAATCGTGGGGGAAAATAGGTATTTTGACAAATGGTGCATTCTTATTGATTCCGTTACTCTCACCAAAAATTCATTTGAACTTAACTCTATTGATTAATACAACTACAATTTAATTAAAATAGTATAAGCACAAACAAACGACCTTACATGTATAATCAATATTGTACCTTGATGTAGATCATTGGCACAATTGATATTAATCCTATTTCCCGTTAAAAAAATTTGATTATGATGACAAAACACCAATATAATTTTTGGTCCGAAACTTGAGACTAACGAAATTTACGGTTTAAAGATGGATTTGGGCCAACTAATATACCTATCACATTTCAAATAAGAAAAAATAGGATACCAAAGTATGGCTTATTTAATAAATGAAACATATCAAACTTAAAGCGAATTTATATCGTGTATATGTGAAATATTTCAAACGTTTATATATTGTGTTCTTAACTTCTAAAACCACACATTTAATGTATTTAACTAACATTACAAGTAATAAAACTGTTCCAGTATGACCCTTTTTACTTGATTTTATGATGATAACAACTTAATTATAATTCTAAAGAAGTTCTATGTATAGCCAACATAAAGACTTAAAGAGATAGTTCAACTTGTGTGCCGGGTCCAAATGATTTATATAAGCTGGCTACATCCTACATGACTAGCTTTCATGTATGTTCAACGAAAGTTGTTTCTTGAGCTTGATACCTATGATTACTTTCAACAAGTCAAAGATGAAGTTGAAGATTGCGGATTCAATTTGATGATTATCACAACACTTTGGTGCATCTATATGTGTCCAGACAAGACCGAAACCGTGTACGAAGATATACAACTGGAAATGGTAGACGTTTGTGGCATGCTGCATCCTCTACTTTCCTTAACCAATACGACATCGCATGTAATACAAGCAAGACAAAGTCTGCACAACAAAAATTGTGTCTGCAGTACAATTAAAGAATTCCAGGGGCACATCTGAAAATTTCCCATGGTAGTGAAACCTGTGAATGCATTTGATTGGTTGAAGGGACACGGAAAGGCAATTGCTCGCCTATAAATAGAATGCTTTGCATAACTTGCAAAGTGTGAATCAATCATTTGATATAGGGCAAGTGTATTGATATTGAGCAAGTGTATTAACATTCCCTGTAATCAGGTCATAATGTGTTCTTGAGCTCGAGTAGAGAGTATTAAATCTAATTCAACAATGAGTAATTCCGCTATAACTAACTTGAAATTCTTGATACTAATCAATAACGAATTAATTGAAAATTACACTATGTTCTTATCACTATTCTATATAATCTGTTAAGTTAGTTAACGTGAATTTGGAATTATTTGTATTCAAACCCCGCCCCCGCCCCCCTACAACACATTGTAAGTAGTTTGGGACTTACAACTAGTATCAATGCAGATTGAGAATATATATTCTAATCTTAGATCCGTTAAGATGGCCGGATACAGTTCAAACTCTGTTTATCTTGAAAATGGCTTAGCATCTAGACCACCCAAGTTTGATCTAAAAGAGTTTCAAACTTGGAAGTCCAAAATGATGCTTCATTTTGAGTATGTTGATCCATTGATTCTTGAAATTGTCTTAAATGGTCTCTTTATTCCAATGACCCCTCTTACTGTCCCTGCATCTAGTAGTACACCTGCTTCTACTAGATATGTACCAAAAGCTCCAAGTCAATACACTGATGAACAGAAAAGAAAGGTTGGTTTGGATGCCAAGGCAAGAACACAAATTGCTATTTCACTCCCAAATTCTGTATATAAATCTATATGCAGATTATCTTCTACTAAAAAGATTTGGGGTGCACTTAATGTTGCATATGAAGGCAAAGAAGAGGTGAAGCAAAACAATATTATTGCTCTTAAAAGAGAATACGAAATGTTCTTTTGTTACAAAGTAGAATCTCTGTTGGATACATACACCAGATTAACTCGTATGTTGAATGATCTTGAAGGTATAAATGTGACTTATGATAGTTTTTTTTAATTAATAAGTTCATTGATTGATTACCACCCTCATGGAAACAAGCTACAACAAAAGAATTTTGACTTGACCTCACTATATGGTGCTCTCATGAACCATGAAAAATACAAAGCCATGTTAGAAAAGAATCTTAAGGAGTATTGAAGTTACCAGAGCATGCTAGTTCTGTATTAGTTGTTGCTGAAATAAAGAAAGAGCAATCAAAGGCTATGTTGTTGAAAAATTCTAGAGCAGGCCATAAAGAAGTAGAACCAAGTGAAGATGAAAAGGTAACTAAAGAAGAGTATAGTAATGAAAGCTGTGATGAATATGATGTGGAGAGCTTTGCAAATGGTATGGCTATGATGGTTCAGAAGTTCAAGAAAATCAACCGAAGAAAAAGGCAAGTCAAGTTTCAGATTCAGAAGAGGAGCAACTTAGGGAACTCAAGCAAGTCAAGTGAAACGCCCCAATTTTTTATACATATTATACTAAACTTGTATAAATAATTCATATTAAATTTTGGACTCAAAACCACTCACTTAATCGTATTATATATTTTAATTATCAGAACCAAAATCTGTAAAATAAAGCTTCGCAAAAAGCAAATACTTTCACTTTTCCCATGTGCACATGTCTTATCACAATCATAGATAACATAAGTTAACCATTCTTAATACTTTTCTAACTCTTTCGTGCTCAACGCATAACTTTCACTTTGCATACTTTTCATAACTTTCACGTTAACTCAAACTTTACACAACTTTTCAATACTAATCAATAAACATCAAAATGAAATGGTATAAAACTTTACGTGATTATATAACTCTCTTGCACTTATGCAATCCAAAATACACAATTATTACTTAGCTGAACACTTAAACATATTACATAAGATCTCAACAACAGATACTTGATTGCGAATTTACTTGCTATCATATTCACTTCATACTACCCTGAGTACGAATCTACTCACATAATCAACTTCACATAAGCAAGTAATTCCTCATAAATAATTAACATCATTTAATTAAACACACGTACTTCTTTTCACATAACAACTTGTCACATAATGATCACACAATATATTAATCATGTTATCATTTCACATCATTAATCTTAACATTAATCTTATCTATTCGTCTTACCATATTCATAACATAACCTCTCCCAGGAGTAGATCAATCTCTCTGATCACAATATCACATAACATTAGCAATAAATTATAACTACACCTTGCAAGAAATCTATTAACATTCGTGTTATAGAATTATTCATACATTCTGTCAATATTTCCAAGCACATTAAAGTTCAATTAGAACTATTCATAATGCTGAACATATCATTAATTAGCATTAAACTTAACCAATCATTTTCTGACTTTGATCCTTTACACATTTCTTTAGCATGCCAAAACAGGTCTAAATCATACAATATATAAACCATGATGCTAACTCATCCTAAATTAGCATACAGACACACTAACGGCCCATTTGAGCACTTTTTGACCTGTTTTCCATGACGACCACACTTTGACTCCTTCACTTCCAATTTCCACACATAATTGACTATTTCAAAGTAGTTTACTATGTGTCAACATCAAAGTCAACTCAAAACTTTTGAACATTTAATAAAACTTATAACCTTTCAAAATGACTTTATTCCCATCTTTGACACCAATCATTCAACATTGACTTTGACTACTTTCCACTTTGACTTTTTTAATTCAAAGGTATACATCATTAACTGTTAGTACATTTGCACTTTAACCGACACATATCATTAAAATATATTTTTGAGCGATTTACACAAATGGCCATTCATAATGATAATTTAAAAGAGAAGGAGCTAATCTAACCATAAAGCAAGCTCCCATCTATGCTACCTTCTTGTATCCATATTTTTCTCATTTTTGCAAATTCGTTCAACCGAACCAAGGACCTACAACATGAAACAACTAAAGGGTAAGCGAATCGCTTAGTGGGTACATAGGCAATTAAATGAATAACTTCACAACTTAATCAACATATAACAATAAGAACCATAAGTATTAGCTTTATCACATAACCATCGAACGATTGTAGAGATTAATCTTAACCTTTCCATTTAGTACCATACCTCTCAGTGGTATGCATACTAAAACATCTTCTTAACAATAAGGATCCTTAACAATTTCCATATTTTAATTCATAAGAATCAACTTCATCAAGCTAATGTTATCATCATTACTCGGCTAAACATCAAGCTAATGTCATAATCATTACTTGGCTATACATATATCCATCCACTTACAAAACATACTTGCTTACTGTAACACCCCAGTTTTTAAGGTATTATTTTAGTGTACAATAATATATACATCTTTTTAATTATAGATCTTTTAATAATAAGATATAGTAGAAAACGCAAACAGATGTTCAGTTCCAGACTGAGTAGTATAGAGAATTAAAAGAAATATAGACACTAATACGTGTCTCTTCCCTATAGCATTCCCAAACAATTCCAGAACCCCCAAATAAGCATAGAAAAAATCGCAGAAAGCAAGGGAAATCAAGAACCAATCTTCAAGCTTTAGATTAATCTTCAATTCAAGCTTCAAATCATCTTCCTTTATAATCCTCTAATCTTTGTAAGTTGTTTTCTTTCATCAAGAACCCTAGAAGTTGGGTTTTCATGGGTTTTAGTTAATTAGTAGGAATTAATCCGAAATTAGGGCTTGTAATTGAATAATTGTTGTTAGGTTAACTTAGTAATGATGAGTAGATACTCAATTTCATGTTAAGAGTGATGGATTATGATTAGGATTTATGGGGTTTATTATAAAATATATGAATTAGTTTGAATTACAAGTGTAAAGTGTTAGTAGAAGTTAGTAATAACTTGGAACTAGCTTAATTTGTATTAAAGCTATGAGTATGATAATGAGAATGAAGTTAGTTAGTTTAGTCAAAGTGAAATTAGTAAACATCAAGTGGGGGAGAAGTAATTAGATGAATTAGTATTTGAAAGCATGATTAATTATTGATATGTGTGTTATATGAATGTGTATTAGGTGTTAAAGAAGAGTTATCATCATTTGATCATCTTATTTCAAGCTATTTAATAAGCCAAGATGAGTATATGAAATGATTAGTTGTTATTAGAATTTAAATATGATGAATACATGTGATTAGAATGTTTAATGATTAGCCATAAAGTGATTAGAATAACTAACCAAGGTTAGTTATGTTCTTGATTAGTAGCTAGTTATGCTAGCTAATGGTATGAGTAGACTAGCTATTCAAGGTTAGCTAAATGAAAGATAGAAATGTGCACATTTAATTAGAATTTGCGAATAGAGAATTGAAAGAGAAAAAGGGAAGTAATCTAATTTCCTTTTTTAATATATGTTTTATTGCATGTTTGATTAGTTATACATATACTCACTAAGCAAAGTGCTTAATTAGTTTAGTTTATGTTGTAGGTACAAGTGGAAGTCGTAAGGGAAAAGAAGCTAGCAAAGAATAGAAGTGGAATTGCAAGCTTGTAGTAAGTTTCACAAGCTCATCTCCTTTAATTGTCGTTTTGAAGCCCTTGAAAGCCACTTAAACAATGTTTTTACATGTTGCAAAGGTATTAGTAAAGACAAGTAATTGGGTGGTTTAGTAGTAGATCATGATATGTAATGTATAAAAATGTTGTAGAAAGTGAAAAAGGGCAAGTTATAGTATACTTGCCTTTTTGGTTATGTATGTATATTGAAAGGAAGTCAAATGTTCAATTGGTCAACTATTGAATGGGTCAAATTAGCCCTTTAAAGTCAGCGGGTTAAAAAGGGTCAAATTGGGTCGTTATAAGCACACACGGTTCAAATGGGTTAGAGGAAGGTTAAGAGTCTGGTAAATAGCTTCACAACTTTGTTTTAGTACATGTGTTATGAGGTCAAAAGCTCAATGTCTCAGAAATCATGGTTTGGGAATTGGTATGTTGAGATTTTTGGTCTAATTTAGCCGAAAAACCGTCTATGGGTCAAATCTTAGAAAAATGTAAAACTTGCAAAAGTGGAATTGAGAAAAGGTTTATATGGTTATAGTGAAGGTGTGTGCAAAATTTCAGGTCCTAATTCATAACGAGTAAAAAGTTATGCGTGTTTGAAATTGGCTAAAAAGTTAACTTTTACTGACTTTCAAAATTAGGCATAGCCACGCGATCCCAGAAAATTTTCTGGATTGCGTGAGTCAGTGCAAATTTTGATCAGAAAATTTTGTTCTTAGCTTCGCGATCCCAGAAATATTTCTGGATCGCGTATGATAGTGCAAATTGTGAACAGAAAGTTTTGTGCTTAGATACACGATCCCAGCTCAAAAATTTGGATCGCGTGAGTATGTACAAATTCAGAAAATCAGTTTTTAGTCCAAAATTGAATATGGGATAAATATAAAATAAATCCAAAGGTAATATAAGAGTGAGAGGACCTAATTGAAGGTATAAAAAAAAATTCAGATTTTCAGGGCGTTTCAAGTTGGTATCAGAGCGA
This sequence comes from Pseudognaphalium luteoalbum, assembly GCA_963422505.1. Taxonomy (NCBI): domain Eukaryota; kingdom Viridiplantae; phylum Streptophyta; class Magnoliopsida; order Asterales; family Asteraceae; genus Pseudognaphalium; species Pseudognaphalium luteoalbum. The sequence continues at coordinate 53,856,467 of OY730195.1, read as the reverse complement.
TGGTTTAAGAGAATTATGTAACATCCTCTCCAGTGGTTTGGTAATTTTCTATTTAAATTTACTATTTAAATTTTATTAAATATTTGATATTAATTTTCAATTGAGAAACTTAAATAAATAAGTCTCAGGACTTATTTTGGATAGTAAATTGTTGCTTGTTTTAATTTACTTTAGTCGACGGTACAATAAATTGAGTTTCTCGCAAATGTTATTTAGGTTCTAGACAATAGATTTAAGACGGGTATAAAATACCCATTTATTGAGGTCGGTTTTAAGAGAGGCCGACCTCCTCTATATGTTATTTCCCCCAACCTCAGTTCCTCCATTTTATAAGCCCTAAATCAAGTTTATAAACATAATCAAAAGCTGCGATTTTGGAGTGATACAAAGTGTTCTTGTGGTTTGATTCCATCATCATCATACTGATTTCATCATCTTCATCATTTGGAGTTCTTAATTGTAAGTTGAAATTATATTATTTATAATTGGTTTGACTCAAATTGGTGCTAATTGATGTATGTGAAGTTAGTTAGTTGTAATATGAAGTTTATTTGGTGTTAAATTACTTCCCTTGTTGATTTGGTACCTGCAATTGTGTGAAACTTGAATGAAATTCGGGTTGAGTTATGCAGAAACTAAGTTGCAGGTTGCTGGGTTTCATGGCATAACCGATAGGCTAAGGTTAGCCGATAGGCTAAGTTAGTTCAAAATCATGATAGAACTTGCCCTTGAACAAAAAAAGCTTGGAATTAACTAGGAAAGCCGATATGCTTCTTTTAGCCGATCGGCTAAGGCTAGTTATAGCTAAATGGCTATGAACAAAGTCAGAACCAAATTAGTTTGTGTCTCATATGTTCTTTTGCCATGTCTAGATAATTGGGTGATGATACTTGGATGCTATGTGTAATACCATGTATTTCAACAGCAATGAACTCTCAGAAAAATGAAATAATTACTTGTATAATGTGTTCGTTTACCTAAGTATTATTCATTGATACCAAGTTATTAACTTGTGTGTTTTGTGGTATTTCAGATACCCCAAAGACTCAGTGACTAGAAGCTGAGTGTGGAGACGACAGAGGTATCGGTGAGTGGATTTAGAACTCACCCTTCGATTTAGTTGTAACTGTTTGGTTGCAACAAGTATACATAGATTGATTATACGATTGTTAATCTGTGTTATTGATTATGAATCTACGTGATATGTGAATCTATGTGTATCAGATTATTGAGGTCAACGTGTAGTTGGACTTTTTGGTTATTATGTGAATTACACAAGTTTTGATTTATTTGTTGTGTTTGAGACTTGTGTATGAGTTAAATAACCAATAGTTATCGGTCTATTCTGTATTGGCCATACATATTGACGTTAAGTGTTCTTTGGGAATCCCCGGGTATTATGATATCCCAAGAGCCACCGATCCTCATTGAAAAAGAATGTGTTTACTAGTATTTGCTGTAAATAGATTGTTATGCTAAGTTGAATTGTGTGTGATAAATTCATTCACTTAGCTTTGTGCTAATCCCTTACTTTAACTTCCTACAGATTTTGTTTACTATGTGGGTGGTTAGGAAGTGGATGCTTCGGCTGGGAATGTTTGACTGCGCTCGAAGACTCTGATATGGTTTTGGATAAACCTTGTTTTGTAATCTATAATACCCTATTTTAAGTGGTTGTTAAACAGTTTTAATTTCGTGTGTTTTGAATATGTAAACTGTTTATGTATAATATTTAATATATAGTAATGAAATATATTTTGTAATATACGCTTCCGAGTAAAATAATATAATATTGTTATATAGAAAGAGGGGTGTTATATAGATTTGGGTAAATTGAGCATTGTAAAGTGTTCAATCCCAAATTTGAACTGTGTTATGTCAAACATTCCTAGGTATGGGATTTAGCATTGGTTATGAATCAGTTAGTAGATAAGTACTAGCGATTAACAAGTTTCAAGTTGTTGTGTTGAATACAGATATGGCAGATAACGAGCAACCGACCACCAATCCTAATAATGCCTCACGGATTGATTTTCCTCCTTCAGATATTCATAATGAGAGACATGATCATGAGGGTACTTTTATTCCTGCTCGTGAAGAATCGAATAGAGATGATTATCTTTTTCAGTTAGAAGATGAGGTGATTAATCTCAGAGAATATAAAAGGCAGACGGAAACTGCATCATCTCAGCAACATTCTCAGCAACAGATACCTGTGTTTGGTAGTATTCCTCCTTTTCAGTCAAATAAATAGTGTTCATTCAAAACGTTTATGGCAAGTAAACCACCCGAGTATCATGGAAGTATAAATCCAACTGTGACATTAAATTGGCTTCGAGACATGGAAAGAAAATTTGATGTAACCTGTTGTGAGGAAGAATTTAAAGTTCCTTATGTAATTCAATGTCTCAAGGATGAAACTATGGTTTGGTGGGATTCTATTACCGACCATTTAACTCAACGACAATAGGAAGCTATCCGATGGCCAGAGTTTCATCAGGAAGTGCGTAATCAATACTGTTCTGATTTTGATATGGCACGTATCAGGAGAGAGTTTGTGAATCTTCAATTAACTGACAAGATGACTATTGATGAGTTGATAGCTCAGTTTTCGGAGAAACTACGATTTGTACAATAGTGGGTTCTCGATGAGAAAACCAGAATTGAGCAGTTTGTAAATACTTTACCTCATAACTACCGTACCACAGTAAGGTTAGCTAGTAATCTAACTTAAGCCTTTACTCTTGCATGTTCGGTTGACAGCGATATTAGAGGTTATCGTGAATCTCAAGCCAGAGATACTTCTTCTTCATTTCCAAAAGCTAGAACGGATTCTTCAGGTAAAGGAAAATCCAGGTGGCAGGGTAATCGTCAGGGTCAAAGATTTAGTAATAAAAGTGGTTCATCTGGAAGTTCTAACTGGTGTACTTCTTGTCGATCCAAACATACTGGTCCCTGTACAATTCAGATGAACAAATGTGTTAAATGTGGTGAATTGGGCCATGAGTTTAAAAATTGTAAGTTTCCCAATTATGTATGTTGGAACTGTAAAAAAGAAGGGCATCGTGTTGGGCAGTGTCTTGAGGCAGGAAAGCAGGGTTCGGTTTCGTTTGGGAGTTCGTCATCTTCCGGTCAAAAGCGGAAGAATCCTCCGCCAGCGACAAGTAGGGCTTTTCAGATGACAGTCGATGAAGCTGTCCACACAGATGATGTGATTACCGGTACTTTTCTTATAAACTCTGTACCAGATCGTGTATTATTTGATTCTTGAGCAAATTGTTCTTTTATATCTGTGTGTTTCTGTGATAAGTTGAAACTGATCCCTACTGTGATAACTAAGCCCTTAGAAGTAGAGATTGTTAGTGGCAAATTAGTTCCTGTTACCACCTCGGTGAATGGAGCTAATATTGTGATAGATGGTCAGACTTTTCCAATTTCGTTTCTATTAATGCCGATTCCAAGTTTTGATGTGATTATTGGCATCGATTGGTTAAGTCAGTTTAAAGCAAGTATAGATTGCCACCATAAGTTGATTAGAATCCCAATCTCTGAAGAGTCATACGTGGTGGCTAGAGGAGAACGGGATAGTGGGTGTATTCCTCTGATTTCCATGATGAAAGCTAGGAAGTCGTTGTCTAATGGCTGTGAGTCTTATCTAGCTTATGTCATTGATGTTAAATTAGAAAAGAAGTCCAGTTCTGAGGTTCCGATTGTCTCTGAATATCCAGAGGTGTTTCCCGATGATTTACCTAGTTTACCACCGGTTAGGGAAGTTGAATATCAGATTGATCTCATTCCTGGTTCCTCGTCTATAGCTAAAGCTCCCTATAGATTAGCTCCGTCTGAAATGCGTGAAATGATGAATCAGATTCAGGAGTTATTGGATAGAGGTTTTATTAGACCTAGTTCTTCTCCTTGAGGTGCACCAGTTTTGTTTGTTAAAAAGAAAGATGGGTTATTCAAAATGTGCATTGATTATCGGGAGTTAAACAAAAGAACAATAAAGAATAAATATCCTCTGCCTCGAATAGATGATTTGTTTGATCAGTTGCAGGGATCTTCTGTATATTCTAAAATTGATCTGAGGTCAGGTTACCATCAGGTTCGTGTTCGTGAACAGGATATTCCAAAGACTGCTTTTCGTACCAGGTATGGTCATTATGAATTCCTGGTGATGCCTTTTGGTTTGACTAATGCTCCAGCAGTTTTTATGGATCTGATGAACCGGGTATGTCGACCATTTCTCGATAAGTTTGTAATTGTTTTCATCGATGATATTCTCATGTATTCTAAGTCCGAATCAGAACATGCCATGCATTTGAGGTTAGTTCTTGAAACCTTGAAAAGAGAACAGTTATATGAAAAATTTTCTAAATGTGAGTTTTGGATTCGGGAGGTACAGTTTCTGGGTCATATTATCTGTAATGATGGGGTTAAAGTTGATCCTGTTAAAATTGAAGCTGTTATGAATTGGAATGTTCCAAAGAATCCTTCTGAAATCAAAAGTTTTCTTGGGCTAGCTGGATATTATAGAAAATTCATTAAAGACTTTTCAAAGATTGCTGGTCCGTTAACCAAATTGACACGTAAAGATGTTAAATTTCAATGGGATGAGTCACAGGAGATAGCTTTTCAGACTTTAAAGCACTTACTGTGTCAGGCACCTGTGTTAGCTTTACCAAATGGCTCAGATGACTTTATTGTTTATTGTGATGCATCCTATACTGGTTTGGGTGGTGTTCTTATGCAGAGAGACAGAGTTATTGCCTATGCTTCACGGCAATTGAAACAACATGAAAGAAATTACCCTACTCATGATTTAGAATTGGCAGCTGTTGTGTTTGCATTGAAGATCTGGAGACATTATCTTTATGGTACGAAATGTATTATTTGTACAGATCACAAAAGTCTTCAGTACATGTTTTCTCAGAAAGAACTAAATATGCATCAGAGGCGGTGGTTAGAATTAATCAAAGATTATGATTGTGAAATTCGTTACCATCCCGGAAAGGAGAACGTGGTTGCTGATGCGTTAAGCCAAAAAGGTACTTCTGACCGCATTTATTATTTGAAAGTTGATGTTTCTTCTGACTTGGTGGATCAGATTAAAGCTGCACAGTTAGAAGCTTTGTTGGAATATAATCTTAAGTCAGAAATTATGTTGAAAAGAAAAGACTTATTGGTTGACGATTCTAGAGGATTAAAGACTTTTCAGTCTCGTGTTTGAATTCCTCGCATTGGTGGTATTCGGGATATGCTTTTGACTGAAGCTCATAAGTCTCGATTGTCTATCCACCCTGGTGGTACACGTATGTATAATGATTTGAAACCTTTGTACTGGTGGCCCACAATGAAAACTGATATTGCAAAGTTTGTTGGTAATTGTCATATATATGCTCAAGTTAAAGCTGAACACCAAAAACCATATGGGTCGTTGAAACAGTTAGAGATTCCAGAGTGGAAATGGGAACATTTAACCATGGATTTTGTGACTAAACTTCCATGTACATCTCGAGGTAACGACATGTTTTGGGTTATCGTTGACAGATTAACCAAGAGTGCACATTTTCTAGCTACTAGTGAGACTGCATCTCTGAGTAAACTCGCACAGTTGTATGTTAATGAAATTGTCTCGAGACATGGTATTCCATTATCAATTATATTAGACAGAGATTCTCGATTTATTTCTCATTTCTGGCAGAGTTTACAGCAAGAGCTTGGTACACGTGTAAATCTTAGCACAACTTACCATCCTCAGACAGACGGTCAATAAGAATGTACTATTCAGACATTAGAGGATATGCTCAGAGCTGGTGTCTTAGAGTATCGAGGTTCTTGGGATTCTTACCTCCCCTTGGTAGAGTTTGCTTATAATAACTCCTATCATTCCAGTATTGGTATGCCTCCCTATGAAATGCTATACGGTCGTCATTGTCGTACCCCCACGTGTTGGTTAGAAGCAGGAGAAAAGCAGTTTACAGGCCCAGACATTGTACAGATCACTGCTGATAAAGTGGTTATCGCCCGAGAAAAGTTAAAAGCTGCACGTGATAGACAGAAACAGTATGCAGACCCACGTAGGCGACAGGTTACCTTTACCGAAGGAGAGTTGGTGTATTTGAAAGTCTCCCCGTGGAAAGGTGTTATTCGATTTGGAAAACGAGGAAAATTGACTCCTAGATATATTGGTCCATTTAGAATTCGTCAGGTGTTAATGATCAATCAGTCTCATTGGATCTTCCTCCTGAGCTTGCTTGTATTCATGACACGTTTAATATCTGTTATTTGAGAAAGTGTAATGTCGAGGATCAATCTCAAATTCTTCCTTTACAAGACATAAAAGTTGACCAGAATCAGAAATTAGTTGAAGAACCGGTTGAAATTCTCAATAGAAAAGTCACAAAACTTAGAAAGAAACATATATCGATGGTGTTAGTGAAATAGAAGCACAGTTTAGGCTCCAATTTGACCTGGGAGACCGAAGAGTCTATGAAATCCAGATATCCTGGATTGTTTGATCACGGTGAGATTTCGTGGATGAAATCTCCTTAAGGAGGGGAGATTTGTAACATCCTCTCCAGTGGTCCGGTAATTTTCTATTTAAATTTTATTAAATATTTGATATTAATTGTCAATTAAGAAACTTAAATAAATAAGTCTCAGGACTTATTTTGGATAGTAAATTGTTGCTTGTTTTAATTTACTATAGTCGACGGTACAATAAATTGAGTTTCTCACAAATGTTATTTAGGTTCTAGACAATAGATTTAAGACGGGTAAAAAATACTCATTTATTGAGGTCGGTTTTAAGAGAGGCCGACCTCCTCTTTATGTTATTTCCCCCAACCTCAGTTCCTCCATTTTATAAGCCCTAAATCAAGTTTATAAACATAATCAAAAGCTGCGATTTTGGAGTGATACAAAGTGTTCTTGTGGTTTGATTCCATCATCATCATACTGATTTCATCATCTTCATCATTTGGATTTCTTAATTGTAAGTTGAAATTATATTATTTATAATTGGTTTGACTCAAATAGGTGCTAATTGATGTATGTGAAGTTAGTTAGTTGTAATATGAAGTTTATTTTTTGTTAAATTACTTCCCTTGTCGATTTGGTGCCTGCAATTGTGTGAAACTTGAATGAAATTCGGGTTGAGTTATGCAGAAACTAAGTTGTAGGTTGCTGGGTTTCATGGCATAGCCGATAAGCTAAGTTTAGCCGATAGGCTAAGGTTAGCCGATAGGCTACGTTAGTTCAAAATCATGACAGAACTTGCCCTTGAACAAAAAAAGCTTGGAATTAACTAGGAAAGATGATAGGCTTCTTTTAGCCGATCGGCTAAGGCTAGTTACAGCCAAATGGCTATGAACAAAGTCAGAACCAAATTAGTTTGTGTCTCATATGTTCTTTTTCCATGTCTAGATAATTGGGGGATGATACTTGGATGCTATGTGTAATACCATGTATTTCAACGGCAATGAACTCTCAGAAAAATGAAATAATTACTTGTATAATGTGTTCATAACATAAGTATTATTCGTTGATACCAAGTTATTAACTTGTGTGTTTTGTGGTATTTCAGATACCCCAAAGACTCAGTGACTAGAAGCTGAGTGTGGAGACGACAGAGGTACCAGTGAGTGGATTTAGAACTCACCCTTCGATTTAGTTGTAATTGTTTGGTTGCAACAAGTATACATAGATTAATTATACGATTGTTAATCTATGTTATTGATTATGAATCTACGTGATATGTGAATCTATGTGTATCAGATTATTGAGGTCAACGTGTAGTTGGACTTTTTGGTTATTATGTGAATTACACAGGTTTTGATTCATTTGTTCTGTTTGAGACTTGTGTATGCGTTTAATAACCAATAGTTATCGGTCTATTCTGTATTGGCCATACAGATTGACGTTAAGTGTTCTTTGGGAATCCCCAGGTATTATGATATCCCAAGAGCCACCGATCCTCATTGAAAAAGAATGTGTTTACTAGTATTTGCTGTAAACAGATTGTTATGCTAAGTTGAATTGTGTGTGATAAATTCATTCACTTAGCTTTGTGCTAATCCCTTACTTTAACTTCCTGCAGATTTTGTTTACTATGTGGGTGATCAGGAAGTGGATGCTTCGGCTGGGAATGTTTGACTGCGCTCGAAGACTTTTATATGGTTTTGGATAAACCTTGTTTTGTAATCTATAATACCCCGTTTTAAGTGGTTGTTAAACAGTTTTATTTTGGTGTGTTTCGAATATGTAAACTGTTTATGTATAATATTTAATATATAGTAATGAAATGTATTTTGTAATATACGCTTCCGAGTAAAATAATATAATATTGTTATATAGAAAGAGGGGTGTTATAAATTAAGCAATCCACAGTCGTATTGCGTAAACTTAAACCACTTATAAGTGAGTAGTAGCAAGTTATAGTTGTGTTTTAGTAGTATTATTAATATGTGATTAGTAGATTGTGATTATGGTAATGATTTTTGCCTTAATTTGAAATATGTTTAAGAATTTTGAATAGAAGTGTGCAATTAGTTTAATATAACTACGTCTGGCCAACGGGGTTATATTACACTAGTGCACATGGAAGATTCAAGGTTGTTAAGCATGTAAGAAAAGAGGTAATAATCGTTGTGCGAGTTGGTTTAGAAAGCTTTTTGGTAATTATGTATTTCAATATTGATTAAAGTACTAGTTAGATTATGTATTTTGTTTTAGTAAATGACTACCCCACCGAATACAGAAGCCGAGGGTTCAAATGTTCGTTTTCCCACTCAAGAGGAGAACGTTTCAAATAGAAGTCAAGATCCAGAAGACCGGTTGTTATTAAAAGATGTTATTAGTCAATCTTTACAAGAATTTGCTCCTTCAGTATATGAACGTATGGAGCAAATAATCACTACTCGATTAGTAGAATTTGAACAGAAACATCCTATCTTAACGAACCCTCAGCCGAATAGTGAAGTTTTAAATGCTCAACGTCAAATGAATAGAGAAAAAGAAAAGTTTGAGTATAAGAATTTTGCTAATTGTAGTCCTCCAGAGTTTAAGGGAGAAAGGGATCTAGTTATCAGTAACAGATGGGTAAGCAAGATGGAAGAAACCTTTATGCTCTGTGAGTGTCCGGAAAGATTGCGAGTTTTATTTGCAGCTCATCAGTTAAAAGAAAGTGCTCAGGATTGGTGGAATACTCAAATTAAAACTCTTGGTGCGGAGGGAGCTGCTAGGCTTCCTTGGAATACGTTTACAGAAAGATTCATAGCAGAATTTGCACAAATGGCAGAAGTAGAAAGATTGAAGGGAGAGTTTTTATCAATAGATCAGGGAAAGATGTCGGTGACCGAGTATACAAATTTGTTTTATGATAAATCTCAGTTTTGTCCAGAGTATACTTCAAATCCGAATTTGATGAAAGATCATTATCACCGGCATTTAAATGTTGAGATTAGAGAATCCGTTGACCCGACTATTTATGATTCTATTCCAAAGATGATGAATAAAAGGTTAACGCGAGAGAAAGAATTGCAAGCTAAAGCTGCTGACGCTAGTAATAAACGAAAAGTTGAACAGTCTACTTCTCAATCTCAACCTTTTAAGAAGTTTAAATCCTTTGGAAGGTCATAGGAAAGATCGCAACCACAACCACCAACCCGTCAATCTCAGCCTCCAACGCGGGAATTCCCTAAATGTAATAATTTTGGTAGAAAGCATCCCGGGGAATGTCAATTAGGGAGCACCGTGTGTTACAAATGTCGTAAACCAGGGCATATTGCAGCAAATTGTCCTAATCCTTATCGTATGTGTTTTTATTGTTACAAGGATGACCATCTACAGGCTAATTGCCCCGTTAGATTGGAAGATATGAAAAGAAATGAGCAAAAGAAGGAAGCCGAAAAGAAAAGAGAGACAGGGGGACAGAGAGCAAAAGGTCATTCTTTTCAGATCACTGCAGAAGAGGCAAAAGAGTCACATAATGTGGTGACAGGTACCTTTATAATTAATACTATACCTGCCCATGTTTTATTCGACTCTGAAGCCACAAAATCTTTTGTGTCCCTTTTATTTTGTGAAAAGCTGAAAACTCCTATAGCTAGATTAGAACATGATGCTGGCCGAAGCATCGTATGAAGACGGCGCTTGGATCGCGATCGGTTTGTTTTAAATTTATATTTGCTGGGGTCTAAGTATGACTTACTAATAATGAAGCAAAGGCTAGTAGATGGTAAGTATGACCTAGAGTCATTCTTAAAGAGAAACTGAATTAAAACGGAGGTGATCCAATCAATCTTTCTTTTCTAGTAAAGGTTTTAAAAGAGTGCGTTGGGGGTTTTGGTTCAGTTGACTAAGTAAACTAAATAAAGCGAATAAAAGTGTAATAATAAATCAGATAATAAAAGTAGTATTTGTTGTGAGTTCGTTAGCTAATAATGTGGGATGATGACTTTTATGGGGAAACGATTATCTAAATTGGGAATGTTTAGTGGATTCAACACCTAGTGGTATAACCAATGAGTTCCCTATTAGTCGGTTATCAACTAATATGTCACGAGGAACTAAGGTGTCATGATTCTGATCAGACAGACGATGCTCAACTCTCCACACTCTCCTGTGAGGGAGTCAGTGGCCCGTATTATTGAACGTATTCGCTCGTGGGCGAAGGAATAGAGTAGCAGGTCATTACAAATTTGATCGTTCTTAATACAATAGAGATTTCAAATCCATTAAACGATTAACTTAGAATTTATGTTCGGACTTATTAACCAATTCCTATTAATGAAACTTAAGAATGATAAACAGGGGAAAACGTTCACGGTTCTTGCGTATCTTACTTTTGGTTTCATATTTTAAATGAAGGATATCAATGTAACTTAGATTCCAAACTTTCCTTTCTCATTACAATTAACAAATCCCTAGGTTTTCATAAATGGTTATTTAGCCTGTAGCCTACCTACTCTAATCTAATCTAAATTAACTAATCTAATTAAAATGTTAATTAAAATGCTGACGGCTTTTTGCATGAAGTTAAACCCAGACCATGTCAGAAAATGCTATGGTGATTCACAATGTATTTGATCGTTTACCGATGTTTCCATTGTGAATTTAATTGCTTCACCATGTTTACATGATAAGTACATTGTGATCGAAAGTGTACAATACTCATGGCAAGTCCACGTAATCACATTACATTTTATGATGCTTGCATGACATTACAGTTAAAAACATAGTTCTTACACAGATAACAATTGACCAAGTATCAAGGTTCGTGACTCTTCTTTACAGGGTTACAATCACGTTTGTTAATCGAAAGGCGAATATAAGTTTTAGGTTTAAAATCATAGGATAATTCCGTTCATAAAGTTTCCGTTTTATAATGTCGATTCATAATACAACTACCTTCGGTCGTTACCGGCTTCCATACGTATGTACTTTGCTTAAAAGCATTTCCAGCACTATATATGCTAACTACCTCACAACAAATACAATAGTAATCTACTTGCTAATCATGGCACAAACTAATTCTAGCATAATTAAAGCATACATATTTAATTAAGATAGAATAGGATAGAAAGAACCCGGATTATAATGTGAGAAGGAATGGACTTGAATTAATAAGCTTCGCGTACACCAAAGATTACAAAATGTTTCCTAGCTTTCGTTCTACTTTAAACAAGCTCCTTAACTAGCCTAACACTAATTTTGAAGTAAGAAAATAGAATGAGAAAGTAAAGTGAGAGAGACAGATGCCTAATGCATATGCGACATCTCCAAATGGAGGCTTAGGGGCTGTATTTATAGGCAAAATATGGCTCACATTAGCACCCATAGGCTCACATTAGCAAAAGTAGCGAAAGGTGGTGAACCAGGTACGAAAAAGTAGCGAAAGGTGGAGCACCAGGTACGAGCAAGGATGAAAAAGCACAAGAAAGATGGGGCTTTTGGTGGCGGCACCGCCTGGCTTCTGTCCGGCGGCGGCTGGCTGTTGGCCTGCGCCGGCTAGCTTATCTTTCTCACTCTAGAAAGAAGCTCCCACTTTCTCACTCTATATTTCTTTCTTTAGATTAGTTTTAACTAGTATGTAAACTAGTTTAGGAGTTTTATTAGAAGTAGAAGGAACGTGCGGAAAGCATTGTAATCTTCGGTGTATGCTCGGAATTGTGTCAATTAATTCAAGTCTATTCTCTCTCGCATTTAATCATGGTTCTTTCTATCCTTATCTATCTTAATTAATTACGTTTTAATTGATTATGCTAGATTTAGTTATTGCCATGATTAGAGAGTAGTATACTTGTTGTGTTTGTTTGCGATGTAGTTAATTAATTATGGGAAGATTTATAATTAAATATTAAAGATTGGTAGTATCGCTTTAATCATCTTATTGCATGTTCTTGTTTGATTGTTGCCTTAGGATCATCATAGTGGTAATATATAAACGGTCTTAATTATCGTAAAGTAATATGATGGCCCCTATTCGACTGTTACTCGATATAGTACTGGAAAAACTTCAAGGTGGAGTACAAATGTATGGAAGTCGAGGAACGACCGAAGGTAGTCATATTACGAAACGGTATAATATTACGAAGTAATATGATGGCCCCTATTCGACTGTTACTCGATATAGTACTGGAAACACTTCAAGGTGGAGTACAAATGTATGGAAGTCGAGTAACGACTGAAGGTAGTTATATTATGGACTAACATATAAAATGAGAAACCTAGTTTAATTAACCTTTCTAAATAGACTTTTAAACTTCAAATTAATCTATCGCCTTTCCACCAATAAACGTGATTACAACACCTTTTTAACGACGTCCAATTAAAAGGTAGTCAGTCATTTGTGTCAATATAATTTGTCAAAGGTATGAAACTATGGAACCGCAAGGCTATATGGGGGATTATCGTAGGACAAGACATGGCCAAGGTTTGAAGTGGCGAAACCACTTTAAGTGAGGAACGCTGTGGATAATTAGGTGATTTATTGGGTAGTCTTAAGCAAGGGCTGGTTTAAAGTCATAAATGAACCGTTTTAAATACATGAATCTGTTAGGATGACGAGGAATCGTTATGTGATTCAGTTATGTCTAGCACCTTAAGATTTTGTTCCCGTTCATATGAAAGTATTATTAAACCATAGTCAATATTTTGCTTATTATTCTAAATACTTTGTGATATAACCATAACCTAGCTCCCGGTGTGACATGCTAATGGGATTTTAATTAGTAGGGAATCTAATGTTTACATCACGAGTATTCAAGATTAATAATTAACAAATATCTTTCAACACAGTTTCTCCAAACATCATCCCATAACTTAATTAACGAAATCTCAGCAAACACTATCATTATTTTATCTGCTTTCTCTTTTATTTTTATTCCGCTTTTATTTATTTACTTGCCTAAGTTAGTTAATATAAAAACCAAAATTCCCTCACTATTTTATAAAACCTTCACTAGTTTGAAAGCCCTCATCTGCCACGCCTTAGTTTCAATTCAGTCGGTTTGAAGAACGACTCTAGGTCATACCTACCACTTGCTCACCCTTAGGATTAGCATTGTTAGGGAAAACTTAGGCCCCGCAATTACAAATTTAAAACACCCACTGATGCCCGCCGCCAGTAGCCGGTGCAATGACAAGGGTTGAAATCCTTATCGACCGCTGGTGGCGCATCAAGTTTTTGGCGCCGCTGCCGGGGAACCAACTGTACGATCCTTAGGCGTTAAGACGAACTTACTTACTAGTGAACCTTTAGGATTTCTTAGACCCCTACATCTTTCTTTATTTTTCCTTCCTTTTACCACTTTTAGAAATGACCACCCCTATCCATTCAACTAGTCAACCACCTGCCAACGAGACTATGACAGCTGCACGTATCACTGTCGCTGAAGACTCTAAACCTTTGATTGAAAGTCGAGGAGGACCAATTGTCTATCTGGAAATTGGTAGAGGATCATTTGAATTAAAGCCCCACATTATTCAGTTAGTTCAAAACCTCTGTCAATTCTGTGGCCTACCAAATGATGATCCCAACTCCCACCTTGACAAATTCATTTCCTTATCCAACTCCTTTAAGCCGATTGGGGTTAATCAGGACATAGTCTATCTATACCTATTCCCCTATTCACTCACTCTGAATGCAAAAACCTGGTTTAAGGAACTAGAAATCAACTCTATAACCTCTTGGGTAGAATTAGCAACCAAATTTTTGGCCAAATATTTTCCCCCATCAAAACAAGCCACGTTTAGGTCCAACATTATAAACTTCCGTCAAGTGCATGATGAATCAATCTACGATGCATGGGAACGCTTTAAGAAATTATTTAAGAAATGTCCAAATCATCGTTTTGAGCGCTCAGACCAGTTGCGCATTTTCTACAATGGTCTCTTCCCATATCACCGTCCTTTACTTGATACTGCCTCTCGAGGCAGTTTCATGAATTGTATGACCAATGAAGCTTGGAGCCTTATTGAGGAAATGACAATGCACAACCATGACTGGAACAGTGAAAATCACCCATCACTAGTGAATTTACCTACTACAATCGGGAATGAAGCTATCAAAACTCTCGCTCAGCAAGTGGCAGACCTAACCAGGGAAATCAAGGAATTGAAAAGTCAACAACAACAAGTCTGTCAAGTTCAAACTTGCCTTAATCGTGCTAATTTGAACCACTCAGCCCAAGATTTCCAATCTCATCTAACACCACCCAATACTAACCATTCTCCTTACCCACCTATGAATAGCCCACCAACTCACCAACCCAAACCTTTTGAACCATCTTCCTCACAAACATCTAGTTTTGACGACACCCTGATACAAGTCATTCAAGGACTCTCAGCTAGACAAGACCAAATTGATCTCATCTTAAGAGATCATTTGACCTTTTTAAAAGCTTTCGAATCCCAATTAGCACAACATATTAACGCTAAAACTCAGGATAGTCCAACTAGTTTCCATAAGGAGGCTTTTCATATTCAAGACTCTCAGGTAGCACATAGCCCACCTACGATTTCTTCTCCGGTGAAGGAACCACCTATTGTCCCATCGACCATAGATTTAGAGTCTACACCAAATAGGAAAATAAACATTCCATTTCCGGCTCGTCTTAAACAACGACCCGACAAGCTTAAGTCTTTTAAGCTTGATAGGAAATTCCTAGACACCGCCTCTGAAGTTCACTTCAAAAAGTACTTTAGAAGACTTCTTACAACCAAGGATAAGGTCCCGAAGTACCCAATGTCCCGCTGAACGAGGAATGCTCAGCTATCTTGAAAAATACCATTCCAGAAAAACTCGGAGACACCGGACGTTTTACTCTCCCCTGTTCTATCTACAATTCAGGCATCATCTGTTCACTTGCCGATTTAGGAGCTAGTGTTAACCTTATGCCATACTCGCTTTTCAAGAGGCTTGAGTTAGAAAATCTTCGACCTACCAAAATGACCATACAGCTTGCTGACCACTCGGTCAAATACCGTAAGGGAATAGCTGGAAATGTTTTAGTTAGGATTGATAAATTTCTTTACCCAGCAGATTTTGTAGTAATGGATATGCAGGAAGACGTACACATCCCAATCGTACTAGGAAGACCTTTCATGAATACGGCCAAGGCAATCATCAACGTCTTTGCGCAAACCATCAGCTTGCAGTCTCAGGGAGAAACCATCACTTTCCATATCGACAATCCTAACGCTGGAGACTAAGCCGATATGTACATGATCTCCATGAAGGCCGCAAAGGATGAAGAAGCTGCAAAGTCAACGAGTGAACGGAATTCTAGCAAGGAAATGGCGATCACGCCATATTTTCCAATTGACCTCCGACGATTAGGACAAGAGATGAAAAATGCATCTCCATCCGCAAACAACTCAACGATGGAAGAAATTGGGATGAGAAAGATGGAAAAAGAAAACAAAAGCAGCATACCGCCAATTAATCCGTTTACCAATGAAGAAATGGCGGGAAGTAACCACGACCATCCTACGAGAAGGGAAACACTGAAGGAATATTCAAAACGCACAAGATACCAACCGCAAACCATCATAGATCACAAAGTGCTCGAAGAATTGATCCAAAGATTTGACAAAGTAGTAGGAGGAATAAGCGGCGTAGTCAACATGCTGGCTCTTTCCCCTGCTGAACTGCAATTCTGTCAACAACAGAAACGGACTTACACTAGGATCTACAATGCCCTTAAAAGATCTAACATCCCATTCACCCCAACGCAATGGGAGATGTTAGGATCCATTAGAGCGCATATGAAAAGAACTACTGGACATCCGAGCAGTCGTGCCGACATTTCAATGGTGAATGACCTCACATCATTGCTTAACTTGCTAAGTAGAGAAAATCAACTCAGTTCCAAGGAAAGTGGATCTATGGTTATCAACTCCACTATGGAAAAACAAATTGAGTTAATGATTGAAGAACTTAGTGATCATGTTTGGGAGGAATCAAGGCGCGAACGACCTTTTAGGGCCACACATGAATCCACACTTGATATCCCTACTTTTGTTACGATCCATTTACGGGAGATTCAACAACGGAAAAGTAACTCCAGAAGAAACTTCATATTCCACTCAGGATGCAAGGAGATATTTCGTCAGCTTATTCTAGTTTTCTCAGAATCCGACTTTCCATTCAACAACCATCAACACCGGCAAATAGAGGACCTGTGCACGTCCATCAGAAGATTCAACGGAGACCCCAAGAGCGAGCATTACGAAGACATAAAACTACAATTCTTGGCGTTTGTATGCTCTCTCTGGCAAAACCCACCACCAAGGGAGGTTGTTAAGACAGACACAACCACCATGACCGACCCTAATGGGACTGTCACTAAAGCAGTTGACTACATCACATTCGGACATCACGGACTTGCAAGGACAACTTCAGAGCATCTTCTGAACTATAAAGAATCATCGAGAGATAGTCCACTCGAATTGATTACGACAATTATCAACCAATTCATGAGAATCTATCCACCTCGATACACTTTTCCGCAACCTAGGGCCCACAACATCATCGAGAATCCCATGGATGCACCCATCTCCATCTAGCTAGGAGAAAAGAAGTCGAGCTCTCGACTATAAAAGAGCGCTTCTCGGGAGGCAACCCGTGTTTACATTTATGAAATTTTACATTCCAAGAAGTGATGAAGTCTCCGACTATCCTTCACACTTGGATATACGAAGAAGAACGATGCATCAAGTTTTTGGCGCCGCATCAAACATCAAATTTTTGGCACTGGAATTAAGAAAAGTATATCCAACGTGTTCACACCTACGAGATAAATCACAAAAGACTTGAAGAAATCGGAGCACACAACAACAACGAAGGGATACTACGGAAAAGTCGACAATCATGTGCTTCGGAGCACTCCTCATCATCACCAACAAGCCATATATATAAATGGGGAGTACTTCTATACCGTTTCTTTCATTGGTTATAAATATACCATATCCACTATGCTTATCACTAAGTGTAGGATTCAAACCCAAAACACACAGTTAAAAGAATACGTCTTAGATGTTTTAAATCCTAAGTGTGGGATTTTACCCCAATCAGAGCTTAGAATAACATCGAGGATGATGTTCCTTTAAGTGTGGGATAGCAGTAGTTACACTACTGTAAAATGGATAATGGTATATGATTGATTCTACACTCGTTGCTCTTTAGACCATCCTTCTCCAATAAGCAAACAAAAATTTTCAAAATTGAGTTAAAAATATGTTGAAAATGAAAAATTTTTGACGAAGAATAATTTACTTTGGGAAAAAGGATAAATAAAATACGAATTCCTTTGAAAAATTAGTTTAGTAATCCCATAAAGAGCATCGCATGACTAGGCACACAATAAACCAACTTTCGATTTGTGAGGTATCTTGAGCCATATAAAGCATTCACCTTTAATGCTTCACATCTTCGATCCTTGAGTGTGCCGATGTATGCGTTTAGAATCAGAACTTGCTCCTGTTATGCATTTCGAATCCAAATTGATTAGTGAAAAGGAGATTGAATCACATCATTCTAAAACCCATCCATACACCCAAATACCCAAAAATAGACACATTACCCTTGCTTTCTCAAAAGCAACCCCGAACTTTAAAATAAAGTTCCAAAGATGAAAGAAGAGAAATCGCAAGGAGGAGACGTCGGGAAAAAAAACAAAAAGAAGAAGAAAAATTTGAAGAAAAAGAAAATCAATTGGAGAAAAATACTCCTCCCGAAAACACCAAAAGAAAAAGGGCGTCAATCCTCCCAAAAATTCCAACTTCAACAAAAAGAGACCCACGAAAAACCCAAGAAAACCCCCTCTCATATCTCCAACACTTCACTTCGAAAAAACCCTACATCACTTCCCTTAGAATGATTGTGGCTAGATCGACTTCGCGCTCACCAAAAAGGTAACGATTTGATTCTCGATCAAGCCTATGATGATAAACGATACATGACTGGTGTTCTGAGTGATTGATAATTTTAGAATAGGAAACCCTAAAGACTTTGAGTGATATGAGTGACCACCTTGAGAGGATCGCCTAGTCATGTATCCAAGATCAAAAG
The DNA here is from genome assembly GCA_963422505.1 of Pseudognaphalium luteoalbum. Taxonomy (NCBI): domain Eukaryota; kingdom Viridiplantae; phylum Streptophyta; class Magnoliopsida; order Asterales; family Asteraceae; genus Pseudognaphalium; species Pseudognaphalium luteoalbum. The sequence goes on along the minus strand of OY730195.1, from coordinate 53,837,893 downwards.
CATGCTCCCAAAGATTACAACCTCGTTTTTCAAAGAACAAATATTTTATTTTTTTCAAAACCCCTTTAGTAAAAAGTTCCGCCTCAAAATATTTCATTGTCCGCTTATCTTTAACCATGTTGAAACTCGAGTTTGCTTGAGGACAAACAAAGTTCTAAGTGTGGGATACTTGATATCGCGTAAAAAGTCACGTTTTTACTACCGATATCTCTCTCATTATGGAACGATTCTTGGCATTTTAACTCAAAAACATTACAAATCAATAGCATTATGCTAAGATGGTCAAAACAAGGTCGCACGATAAAAATCAAGCGAAACGGATGAAAAATGAAGATTTCACGCACGTTTGAAGATTCAAGACATCAATACGAGATTTCAAGATAAAAGAGCCCATCACCAACATCTATTTGACCCAAGATGTTCGTTTTCAAATTATGAATCCAACAGAAGAAGAATCAACTAAAACGGACGAAGAATGAAGATTCTACGCACTCCGGAAGATCCAAACGATTCGTACAACACATCTAAAGTTCAGAGACATATTTTTGTGATTTCTTTTCAACCAAACCTTCGTTTTTGAAATACAAATCCAACGCAAAAAGAATCAATGCAAACGGACGCGTAACGAAGAAAACACGCACAAATCAAGAAACGAAGCAACCGGCAGCAGACTGGTGCAGCTGGCAGCCAGCCGCCGCCGGCACCCACCCAGCCGCCGCCGGCACCCACCCAGCCACCGCCGGCTAGCTTATCTTTCTCACTCTATAAATAAGCTCCCACTTTCTCACTCTATATTTCTTTCTTTAGATTAGTTTTAACTAGTATGTAAATTAGTTTAGGAGTTTTATTAGAAGTAGAAGGAACGTGCGGAAAGCATTGTAATCTTCGGTGTATGCTCGGAATTGTGTCAATTAATTCAAGTCTATTCTCTCTCGCATTTAATCATGGTTCTTTCTATCCTTATCTATCTTAATTAATTACGTTTTAATTGATTATGCTAGATTTAGTTATTGCCATGATTAGAGAGTAGTATACTTGTTGTGTTTGTTTGCGATGTAGTTAATTAATTATGGGAAGATTTATAATTAAATATTAAAGATTGGTAGTATCGCTTTAATCATCTTATTGCATGTTCTTGTTTGATTATTGCCTTAGGATCATCATAGTGGTAATATATAAACGGTCTTAATTATCGTAAAGTAATATGATGGCCCCTATTCGACTGTTACTCGATATAGTACTGGAAAAACTTCAAGGTGGAGTACAAATGTATGGAAGTCGAGGAACGACCGAAGGTAGTCATATTACGAAACGGTATAATATTACGAAGTAATATGATGGCCCCTATTCGACTGTTACTCGATATAGTACTGGAAACACTTCAAGGTGGAGTACAAATGTATGGAAGTCGAGTAACGACCGAAGGTAGTTATATTACGGACTAACATATAAAATGAGAAACCTAGTTTAATTAACCTTTCTAAATAGACTTTTAAACTTCAAATTAATCTATCGCCTTTCCACCAATAAACGTGATTACAACACCTTTTTAACGACGTCCAATTAAAAGGTAGTCAGTCATTTGTGTTAATATAATTTGTCAAAGGTATGATATATGGAACCGCAAGGCTACATGGGGGATTATCGTAGGACAAGACATGGCCAAGGTTTGAAGCGGCGAAACCACTTTAAGTGAGGAACGCTGTGGATAATTAGGGGATTTATTGGGTAGTCTTAAGCAAGGGCTGGTTTAAAGTCATAAATGAACCGTTTTAAATACATGAATCTGTTAGGATGACGAGGAATCGTTATGTGATTCAGTTATGTCTAGTACCTTAAGATTTTGTTCCCGTTCATATGAAAGTATTATTAAACCATAGTCAAGATTTTGCTTATTATTCTAAATACTTTGTGATGTTACCATAACCTAGCTCCCGGTGTGACATGCTAATGGGATTTTAATTAGTAGGGAATCTAGTGTTTACATCACGAGTATTCAAGATTAATAATTAACAAATATCTTTCAACACAGTTTCTCCAAACATCATCCCATAACTTAATTAATGAAATCTCAGCAAACACTATCTTTATTTTATCTGCTTTCTCTTTTATTTTTATTCCGATTTTATTTATTTACTTGCCTAAGTTAGTTAATATAAAAACCAAAATTCACTCACTATTTTATAAAACCTTCACTAGTTTGAAAGCACTCATCTGCAACGCCTTAGTTTCAATTCAGTCGGTTTGACGAACGACTCTAGGTCATACCTACCACTTGCTCACCCTTAGGATTAACATTGTTAGGGAAAACTTAGGCCCCACAATTACAAATTTAAAACACCCACTGATGCCCGCCGCCAGTAGCCGGTGCAATGAAAAGGGTTGAAATCCTTACCGACCGCTGGTGACGCATCACACCCGCCCCGGTCCGTCGTCTTTCGCTGCGTTGCTTAATTCGCGCGTATCTTCGTCGTTATGCGTCCGTTTGCGTTGATTCTTTTTGCGTTGGATTCGTAATTCAAAAAAGAAGACTTTGATCTAAAGATATCCCAAAAATATGTCTCCTATCTCCAGATGTTGCGTACGAATCATTTGGATGTTCCGGCGGGCGTAGAATCTTCATTCTTTATCCGTTTTTGTTAATTCTTGTTCTGTTGGATTCGCAATTTGAAATCGAACATCTTGGGTGAGATGGATGTTGATGATGGGCACTTTTGTCCTGAAGTCTCGATTTGATGCCTTGAATCTTCAAACGTGTGTGAAATCTTCGTTTTTCATCCGTTTTGCTTGATTTTTATCGTGCAACCTTGTTTTGACCATCTTGGCAAAATATCATTGATTTGTACTGGTTTTGAGTTTAAAATGCCAAGAATCGTTCTAGAATAAGAGAGATATCGATAGTAAAAACATGACTTTTTACGCGATATCAAGTATCCCACACTTAGAACTTTGCTTGTCCTCAAGCAAACTCGAATTTCTAGCACGGTTAAAATAAATAGGAAATGAAATATTTTAGGGTAGAACTTTTTACTAAGGGGGGTTTTGAAAAATAAAATATTCATTCTTTGAAAAAGCAGGGTTGTAATCTTTGGGAGCATGCTTTTGATCTTTGATCTTGGATACATGACTAGGCGATCCTCTCTAGGTGGTTACTCAAATCACTCAAAAGTGTTTAGGGTTTCCTATTCTAATATTATCAATCACTCAGAACGCCAGTCATGTATCGTTTATCGTCATAGGCTTGATCGAGAATCAAATCGTTACCTTTTTGGTGAGTGCCAAGTCGATCTAGCCACAATCATTCTAGGGGAAGTGATGTAGGGTTTTTTGAAGTGGAGTGTTTATGGAGTGAGAGGGGGTTTTGTTGGGTTTTCTTTTTGTTGAAGTTGGAATTTTTGGGGGATTGACGCCTTTTTGATATTTGCGGAAGGAGTCTTTTTCTCCTATTGATTTCCTTTTTCTTCGGATTTTTCTTTCTTGAATTTTCTCCTTTTTTTTTCGACGTCATCTCCTTGCGATTTCTCTTCTTTGAAACTTTGTTTTAAAGTTTGGGGGATGCTTTTGAGAAAGTAGTGGTAACGTATCTATTTTTTTTCTTTGGAGTATGGGTGTACGGGTATAAGAATGGGTTTAAGAATGATGTGATTTAATCTCTTTTTCACTAACCAATCTAGATTCGAAATGCCTAACAGGAGCAAGTTCTGATTATAAACGCATACATCGGCACACTCAAGAATCGAAAAAGTGAAGCATTAAAAGTGAATGCTTTTTATATGGCTGAAGATACCTCACGAATCGAAAGTTGGGTTGTTGTGTGCCTAGTCATGCGATGCTCTTTATGGGATTACTAAATTCATTTTTCAAAAGAATTAGTATTTTATTTATCCTTCTTCCCCAAGGTAAATCATTCTTCGTCTAAAAATTTTCATTTTCAACATATTTTTAACTTAATTTGAAAAATTTTGTTTACTTATTGGAGAAGCATGGTCTTAAAGAGCAACGAGTTAGAATCAAGCACATACCATTATCCATTTTATAGTAGTGTAACTACTGCTATCCCACACTTAAAGGAACATCGTCCTCGATGTTTATAATCTAAGCTCTAACTGGGGTGAAAATTCCACACTTAGGAATTTAAACATCTAAAACGTATTCTTTTAGTGGTGTGTTTTGGGTTTGAATCCCACACTTAGTGATAAGCATAATGGATATGGTATATTTAAACAAATGAAAGAGACGGTATAGAAGTACTCCCCGGTGGTTGCAGTGTTCCTTGGGTTGCATGTGCCGGATTCCGTCTTCCTTGGTGCATTCTTGATCAAGTCTTCTTGTGATTGGTCTCGTAGGTGTGAACACGTCGGATATACTATTCTTCTGGTGTTGATATTTTCTTGCAGGCTGGAGCATGCTTTGTATGATCCGAGTGTGAAAGATAGTCGGAGATTTCATCACTTCTTGGAAAGTAAAATTGCAGAAATGTAAAAACATGGGTTGCCTCCCGAGAAGTGCTCTTTTAAAGTCGAGAGCTCGACTTAGTCCTTTCTTCTTCAGATGATGCTGGATGTGTCCGTGGTGCTAGAGTGGTCACTGTGGTTCCTAGGTAGGGCGTATTGTGGAGGAAAGTATCGCAGAAAGTGTTCTATCATGTCAGTAATGAGGGTTGGTGGAGGTGTGGATTCCATTCTGAAGCTTTTGAAGTGATCAGTGGCTAATCTATTGAGGATTGCCATCCCATAGCTGATGTATCGAACTGCCTTTGTGGCTAGTCCATTAAGGTCGATTCGAGTGCATGTGTGAGTTTGAACAATTTCACGCTGTGGGTGGTTTCTTCCTATTGAGGTTATTAAAGCCATGAATTCATTCTTCACTTCTTCAAAATCGTTGGCCAATAGGTCTCCTTCAAAGGATCTAGTGGCTTGGCATACTTGTCTGATGAGTTGATGTTGTCCGCGGTTGAAGAGAAAATCCGAGTCGGTGAAGATGTAGATTAGCTTGCTGAATATTTCACGGTATCCGTTGCGGTAAGCGTCAATTTCTATGTCTTCTTCCTCATACATTCCATGCAGTCGGTCTATTACATAAGATGCTAAGTTGACTGGTGACATGTGCCAATAACGTGTTGGAATGTCACGAGTGTTTTCTTCGAATGCTGCTTGATTTAGTTCATCAACTATTAGTTCAATGTGATGACCAATAGTGGAGTGAATGACGATCCTGAAGTTTTCTGAAGTTGTGAGATGTTCTCCAGTTTCGATGAGATCTAGAAGGGTTCTAAGATCTCCCACCATTCTTATGTCAGCATAATTCTGCGGATTTCCAGTAGCTCTTTCAAGATGGGTTCTCATTGATGAAAGTATAGCCTTTTGACTTGATGAGTAGGGAAAAGATGATCCGGTTAAGGCACAATATACTTTTTGGTATATTTGCCTTTGGTTGCTGCAGAACTCGACTTCTCCCATTGGGTAGTCTGGTGACTTGTTCTTGAAGGGAATCGGAGAACTCTTGGATATGTCTGAGTAAAGTTTGGGGAACTGGTTCTCCATAATTGGCGAGATATGAATCGTAATCTCGTTCAATCTGCCTTAAGGTGTCTCTAAGTGGTGTTGTATTTATTTGTAACACCCCCAAAATCACAGTTTAGTGGAAGCAGACTTTGGGGTGCTACTAATCAAATATCACAGCACAAAAGTTAAGCAAACGACATCTATATGCAACGTTTGTAAAATAATCACATTTCCATACATAAAATGTTTGTAACATAACGTTCCGGTTACAAAACGAAATTCCCTAGAGCCCGCAAAAAGACGGGAGATTCTATTACATAATCATAATAATACAAAAGATAATGCTAAGAATCTCCGTTAAATGAAAGGTCGAAATCATGCGACTCTAGCTAGGTGCTGGGGGAGTCCTACTCCGTATGTGTACCTGAGATACAAAGCTAAAAAGGTCAACACGAATGTTGGTGAATCTCACAGGTTTGTAAATAAAGTAAGAGTTCGAACACAAGATTTCATTAATAAGGCCCGCAGGCGTAAATCAGTTATTTGCAATACTTGCAATAAAAAGTAAGTAAGTTATACCATTGCCATGAGGCTCATAATCGAAGCTTAACCCGTAAATAATAAATTTGCTCCCGTGACATGCTCGGGAAGTGAGCAAGCATCAGTAACGAATAATAGTCGCCCGTTTATACAGATCGGTTCGTGGTATCGCTACTACCCCGGGCGGGGAGGGTCATTTCCCTAATGGATCCATTAACTAGTGTTCGCGCTTAAGTACATAACTAACGATATATGATGAGGAGGCTTCCCCAAATAAATGGTGAGAAAACTCATGCAATTCCGTTTGGTAAACATGTAAATCAGTACTCGTGTTCGTAAAAATAAGCTATGTATCTCACCCCGTAAGTAAAACAGTAAAACAGTGAAAGTGGGGCTATGAGACTCACCTGAGTCCAGTAAGTGCGTATGCGTAATCAACCAGGTAAAGCGGTTGTAAGTATGGGTATCGTTTCTCGGAATCCTGCAACCTTCTAGCGTTCGTAACGCACAAGGTTGTAAGTATACTAGTAATCGAGTTGGTGTCTTAAAAGATCACCCATGCTAGCTGTCCACTCAACTAGGACGTGTCCAAGTGTTTGTTTAGTAAACCGTTTGTATTTTGAAAACAAGTATGGCCCGTTGGTGACGGTTTGTAAAAATAGTCTGAAAGTGGTATTATTATGTATATTATTTTATTAAAGATCGTATCTAGAATTTAAATTCGGATAATTTGTCAAGCCGGGTTATGGGCTGAAATAGTGGTGCGAATTGAGTTCGCGGTGCGAGCCGAGTTCGGCTCGCAAGGCAGTAGGCTGCGAACTGAACTCAGTTCGCAACACAAGGTTCGATTCGCAAGTCGACTCACAAGTCAACTCGCAGGTCAACTCGCAAGTCATCTCGCAGGTCGACTCGCAAGTCAACTCGCAGGTCGACTCGCAAGTCGTCTCGCAGGTCGACTCGCAAGTCAACTCGCAGGTCAACTCGCAAGTCATGTCGCAGGTCTGTTCGGTTCGTCGTTAGGTTCGCGAGTTCAATCTTCGGTTCGCAATTGGGCTCGCCTCGCAGGACGAACGGATCTCGGTTCGCAGGACGAGCTGTTCGAACACTTTTTCATAAAAACGCATTTTTAAGTCGACTTTTGGGCAAATCTTTGTTGAGTAACATTCTAGCATGTAAATAAAAACTTCACAAGTAACTACATCGAGTTTTAAAGCGTTTCATACCACGAATCGAAAAATAGGGGTGATGAAGGTGAGGTAGAAGATGATGGCGGTCCTTGTGCTTTCCCTTGTTGATGATGATAACGATTTTTGGCGATGGTGGCGTTGCTTTTGCTGCTGTTTCGGTTGAAGAAGAAGAGGGAAATAAAAGAGAGAGTTTAGGGGATGTAATTGTGTGTGTGTTTGTTTGTAGATGAAGTGGAAGAAAAGAGGGGTTTAAAAGAAAGTGGGTCATGGGTCGGATTGGGGCTTGGATCCGCGGGTTTGGGCTAACCCATTTGGGTTTTGATCTCAGGAACTCGTTGTTCCGGTTTTTATGTTACATTCCGCGACTGTTTAAATGTCGTTTCGTGTTTCGTGTTTAAGTATATCCAAAATATTTTAAATAGAAATGTTTTATTAAAACACTAATTAATGAGTTATAAAATTATAATTTGAATTGTTTTCGCTTGCCTCACGTGCTTTGTGCGTGTTCGTCGTGTACAGGGCGTTTTATCAATGAGAAATGCTTGGAATATATTCTCGCAATATATTGAAAAATCACGTTTGTTTGGATAAGTCCACCTTGTTATAAAGTTTTGTCACCAACGTCCATTTATTAATGTCGGACATTGTCCGATTCATAAGTGTACGATTTAGATTAGATCACGTAAGTGTGCCCGTATTCACACCATATTCGTTACCTTTATTTAGGGTATTTTAAAACTAAATACCCGAAATTTCAAGTAGTTTCGATACTATTTGAAGTCCTAAATTGGCGGGTGTTACATTCTCCCCTTGTTAGAATAATTTCGTCCCGAAATTAGCTTGTAATTATGGTGTCAGTAGGAGTATAGTTTACGAACAAATGTGAGTATCTCAGCCTCATTTGGTTTTCTCGTCCCAGGTGAATTCGGGAACACGCCACAAATTCAACCTGACTTTAGTAATGGGGATAGGACTTCATTTCAGTTTCGAGCGGTAAGGTTCGTGTCTCATCAGACCGACATTTCTTTATGTTAGGAATGGGGAAAAATGGGATGTACGCTACTGAGTTCGGGAGGTTGCTGCAGTAGATAAGTCATTGGACCAATTCTTTACCAAAGTTTTGTTCTGTCATTAACAAGGCAACTAACGATCAAATAAGGCTCAATTCCTAGTTTGCCTAGTTGTAGTTACACGTTCACGGGTCGTTGTCGGTTAAATCCTGTAGTTGCTTAAATGTCATTTTTTGTTATATGGAACAGTATATCTGGAATCTATTCGAGGAAGTCGTACGTACACTTCCTAAGAAAGTGTTGAAGTATCCTTAGTTTTGTCATAAAAGTCTCCAGTTTCCTTCCTTCCTTCCCCTTGTTAGAATAGGCGAAAGAGAGAGAGATACTAACGTGTGCAAACTGTCACGTCCTATGAATGGGGGCGGTCGGGAAGTCAGTGGGGTATAGTTACAATTTGTACTAGTAGTCTATAGTAACTAGTGATCTATACCGCATTCGTAATAGTGATGATAGTCTGTAATGTTGGAGACGGAATTATTTCTAGAGGTATAACGTACCTGTAGTTGCGTTCGTGTCATGCTTGGCCTCAGGGACGCCGTCTGTAGTAGTTGGTAGTGGACAATTTATCTTTTTATGCCCCGCATTTCCACATTTGAAGCACAACCCCATTGTCTCCGAGCTTGTGTCCTTTCGGGGGAATTTGCAATTCTGGACCTGGTGTCCATACGCGTTGCATCTGCCGCAAGGAGAGAGGCATTGTCCCTTATGATGGTGTTTGCATCGGGAGCAGTAGGGTAGATTTCCATTATAAGCTTTCCCCTTAGATTCGGTAGTGGGGGTTATCCTTGCCCTTTTAGTCCGGGACTGAGTAATGTCTGTGTTGGAGCTTTCTCCCGGGTTCTTTTTGAGGGTTACCAGTTGGGCTTCGGTGTCCTTTTCCACAGGGATGCTAGCTTGAGCTTTTTGTGATAATGAGTCGGAAACTAACTGGAGCATATCTCCCAGCGTTGGGCACAAGTATCTTATTTGTTCCCAATAGAATTCTAAGGTTCGCAGACGCAATCCTTGCTCTTGGGTGAGTAGGCGTAGGCCCGTGATTTCCTCCTGGACAGTAGTTAGTTGATTGCGTAATTCCTTCATCGTTTCATCAGTATGCTTAGAGTGGTCAGTGTTTACATTGACAATGATCGGAGCGGCAACCATGGGAGGAGTGGTGATGGTAGTGGTTGTGATATGGTTACCAGTAGTAGGGTTTGAAAGGGAGTCTGCTCGGGTTATTTGGGTAGCTTCTGTGACTATGGTCTGAGATGGAAAGTCTCGGAGTCCTGTCGGGTGTGCCGTTTCTTCCAACGGTTCTTCACTCATTGGCTCGATGTCGCCTTCGAGAGTAAGTAGGTAAGGGAACAGGGTCTGGTCCTCACCGTGTTGGTCATTATCGGACATATGGCTACCAGCGGAGTAATCTGTCATTTTCTACGAAATGGGGGGGGGGGGTATCAACACAAAGTTTTAACGTTGGCATTATGTATGGTATAATAGCAATTATGGGGTCGCGATCATAAGCTGTAATTTAGTGAAAACAATAAAAGAACAAATGATTTCCTCCGAACAGACGACCTGTGGTGCAGTTTTTGGGCAGACGACACATAATGATGGCAGTCTAGTGGGTCCCGGTCCCAACCAGTGTGAGATATATTGGAAAAGTCTGTTGGTTACGTTCCGGATGTACCGAATTTTTACATCTGTCAGCTTATCCTAGGTCGTGCCTATGATTCTATAACGGTGGATCGTTAAGTAGTCAGCTGGATTTATCAGTCATAAAATATGGGGAAATCAGGTTGACTAGGTGTGAGCCGTAATTGTTTCTAGGTTTGGGTCTCGATGATTGCCCCCGGCATTAAGGGTATAAGCCCTGCCCCGTGCATGGTTGTTGTTGTTCTTTGGTCTTGGAGCATAGGTCTTAGTAGTCGCGGCTTCTGCCGAATTCGATCTGAAGGGTAGGGGTTAGTGATTTGCGGCGTACGATCATAACTGGGAGTACGCGTGCCATCCGATTAACTCACTGGATGTCTGTGGGTTTGGGGGGGTGAGACGACATTTTTCGGGATGCTCTCGGGGAGTCCACGAATGTACTCTTAGATACATTAGTGTTCTGGGTCTACCGTAGTAGGGTGAAGAAGGGCAGAATGTTAGAATCCTAGTAGTAGTATATCGTTGTAGGAGGTTGTGGTGTGTCACCCGGGTGTGAATAGTGAGGCAATCTGTAGTAGTACTAAGTGATGGTCGTACTGTGGAGCGAGAAGGTCAAGGGCTCTTCAGGTCATGAGTTTGAAGATCCTCGAGCTTTGAAGTTTAAGAGGGTATCAAGAGTTCGTTAATATTCACACGATTCCCAAAAACCTTATGCTGGGCGGGGCGGGGATTTTGTATACCTATTGAGGTCAGGGTGCCTTAATGTTGTACATGTCAAAGGATTTTGCACAGACAATAAATCTAAGAATCTAGTTGATTCGTAGTCATTCCATCCGATTGTTCGTTTACAAAATTTTTCGGGCCATACTACATCCGAACGGGTGCCATAACACTTTACAGAATGTAATAATACAGTCATCTAGTCATAAGTATTCAATACGTTTTGTGGCTCCTACAACCCTGGTTTACGCAGATTTGGCAAAATGGTTATAGTTGCTATCTAGCTAGTCCTAAGTAGGCATTCCGATCACTTGGAACTTCATTCCAGGTACATGTCGCGTGGGTAATAACGTTCGGCGAGCAGGTCTTGGTAACGTGGCGGTGCACGGTAAAGTGTATCTTCTTCCACCTGCCTTCCTCCCAGTCGTTTGACCCACTTCTTCGTCTTCCTAGTGAAGTTTGCGGCCACCATCTTCCAGTGGTGTAATTTGTCCTTAACCTTTCGAGCGACGGACCTCTTCATGATCCTCAGCTCCTTCTCATAGTCCTGACACTTGTACTTTAGCTCCCACGTATGATTATTCAGTTCAATTGTCTGCTCCATGACCCGTTCGTAAGCCTCTACGTCGATTATTCCAACGTTTTGATTCTCGTCCTCCTTGATCCCGAATTCCTCTACTAGTGCATATTCTCCGTCGAGGTAGGTGTATTGTACTTGTTCCTCCTGAATCTGGTCCGAGTCAGACATGTACTCTTCCATAGTTGCGCTTGGCCTATTGCTGGAGAGATCCTATAAAGCGCAAAGAAGACAAAGAATGCCTCAGTGGTTATAGTCCTGGCTAACACCAGTAGCTTTATTCTAAGATATTTGGAGAGATTCCGTGGGATTGGTTGGGTCGCCGTTGCTATAAACGCATGGGCGTGTCAATACTGTGGGTGTCACTACTGTTGTCGGTGGGTGTTAGATTTTTGGTACCGAATTAGTGAGTCGTTCTAACTAGATGTTGGTTTCTCCCATTTCCATGGTCGTAGGTCATATTGTGCTTCTTACAGTCGAGGAGTTAGTATAGGCGTGAAGCCTATTCACTTATATACACAGTACCTATAATAATCTACAGCGTAGCAAGTTGTATTCGGTCTCGTTCCTCTCATGGTCAGAGTTAACTAGTGTATTCCTGTTCAATATAACCCCTTTCAGGTTTCCCATCACCCTTCGTTAATTGTACATAGTTGATCAGGCTATGTTAAATTAACGTCGTATGATGCAATTCCCGAACCAGTCATACCTAATGAGGAAATACTGCCTAATGGTCATAGTCTAGGCCCACTAAATGCAACCTAGTTCACTATAACCTTAGGCTCTGATACCAATCTGTAACACCTCCAAAATCATAGTTTAGCGGAAGCAGACTTTGGGGTGCTACTAATCAAATATCACAGCACAAAAGTTAAGCAAACGACATCTATATGCAACGTTTGTAAAATAATCACATTTCCATACATAAAATGTTTGAAACATAACGTTCCGGTTACAAAACGAAATTCCCTAGAGCCCGCAAAAAGACGGGAGATTATATTACATAATCATAATAATACAAAAGATAATGCTAAGAATCTCCGTTAAAAGCAAGGTCGAAATCATGCGACTCTAGCTAGGTCCTGGAGGAGTCCTACTCCGTATGTGTACCTGAGATACATAGCTAAAAAGGTCAACACGAATGTTGGTGAATCTCATAGGTTTGTAAATAAAGTAAGAGTTCGAACACAAGATTTCATTAATAAGGCCCGCAGGCGTAAATCAGTTATTTGCAATACTTGCAATAAAAAGTAAGTAAGTTATACCATTGCCATGAGGCTCATAATCGAAGCTTAACCCGTAAATAATAAATTTTCTCCCGTGACATGCTCGGGAATTGAGCAAGCATCAGTAACGAATAATAGTCGCCCGTTTATACAGATCGGTTCGTGGATCGCTACTACCCCGGGCGGGGAGGGTCATTTCCCTAATGGATCCATTAACTAGTGTTCGCGCTTAAGTACATAACTAACGATATATGATGAGGAGGCTTCCCCAAATAAATGGTGAGAAAACTCATGCAATTCCGTTTGGTAAACATGTAAATCAGTACTCGTGTTCGTAAAAATAAGCTATGTATCTCACCCCGTAAGTAAAACAGTAAAACAGTGAAAGTGGGGCTATGAGACTCACCTGAGTCCAGTAAGTGCGTATGTGTAATCAACCAGGTAAAGCGGTTGTAAGTATGGGTATCGTTTCTCGGAATCCTGCAACCTTCTGGCGTTCGTAACGCACAAGGTTGTAAGTATACTAGTAATCGAGTTGGTGTCTTAAAAGATCACCCATGCTAGCTGTCCACTCAACTAGGACGTGTCCAAGTGTTTGTTTAGTAAACCGTTTGTATTTTGAAAACAAGTATGGCCCGTTGGTGACGGTTTGTAAAAATAGTGGTGCGAATTGAGTTATGGGCTAAAATAGTGGTGCGAATTGAGTTCGCGGTGCGAGCCGAGTTCGGCTCGCAAGGCAGTAGGTTGCGAACTGAACTCAGTTCGCAACACAAGGTTCGGTTCGCAAGTCGACTCGCAAGTCAACTCGCAGGTCAACTCGCAAGTCATCTCGCAGGTCGACTCGCAAGTCAACTCGCAGGTCGACTCGCAAGTCGTCTCGCAGGTCGACTCGCAAGTCAACTCGCAGGTCAACTCGCAAGTCATGTCGCAGGTCTGTTCGGTTCGTCGTTAGGTTCGCGAGTTCAATCTTCGGTTCGCAATTGGGCTCGCCTCGCAGGATGAACGGATCTCGGTTCGCAGGACGAGCTGTTCGAACACTTTTTCATAAAAACGCATTTTTAAGTCGACTTTTGGGCAAATCTTTGTTGAGTAACATTCTAGCATGTAAATAAAAACTTCACAAGTAACTACATCGAGTTTTAAAGCGTTTCATACCACGAATCGAAAAATAGGGGTGATGAAGGTGAGGTAGAAGATGATGGCGGTCCTTGTGCTTTCCCTTGTTGATGATGAGAACGATTTTTTGCAATAGTAGTGTTGCTTTTGCTGCTGTTTCGGTGGAAGAAGCAGAGGGAAAGAAAAGAGAGAGTTTAGGGGATGTAATTGTGTGTGTGTTTGTTTGTAGATGAAGTGGAAGAAAAGAGGGGTTTAAAAGAAAGTGGGTCATGGGTCGGGTTGGGGCTTGGATCCGTGGGTTTGGGCTAACCCATTTGGGTTTTGATCTCGGGAACTCGTTGTTCCGGTTTTTATGTTACATTCCGCGACTGTTTAAATGTCGTTCCGTGTTTCGTGTTTAAGTATATCCAAAATATTTTAAATAGAAATGTTTTATTAAAACACTAATTAATGAGTTATAAAATTATAATTTGAATTGTTTTCGCTTGCCTCACGTGCTTCGTGCGTGTTCATCGTGTACAGGGCGTTTTATCAATGAGAAATGCTTGGAATATATTCTCGCAATATATTGAAAAATCACGTTTGTTTGGATAAGTCCACCTTGTTATAAAGTTTTGTCACCAACGTCCATTTATTAATGTCGGACATTGTCCGATTCATAAGTGTACGATTTAGATTAGATCACGTAAGTGTGCCCGTATTCACACCATATTCGTTACCTTTATTTAGGGTATTTTAAAACTAAATACCCAAAATTTCAAGTAGTTTTGATACTATTTGAAGTCCTAAATTGGCGGGTGTTACATTATTGGTTGACTCTTTGATAGCTTCTACAATGATGCGCACATCGATGTATTCATCAATTAGTTCGATCATGACTTGGTGAGTATCTATGAGCGGAATCTCTAATCTCTCAGCTGTGATGATGGGGGAATTTGGTGGTGCAAGAGGAGTTTTTGGAATATAGCGTTCATCGATAGTGACGTCAATAAAATCACCATTAAATTCGACACTCTTGTAGTCGGAATCTTCATCTCGTGAATCTGGGAATTGGTGGAATTCTTCATCTGAGGGTGCATTTTTAAATGGTTGAGTACTATCGACTTTGATGGTTCTGACTTCCGTGATGGTGTTTTAAAGGTTTTCTTCAGCAAAGCTTCCTGGTTGTCGTGCCTTATATGCAGAAATTCTTTGTAGGAGTTTCGCATACAGGTCAGGGTGCTGTGATGTTCGAAGTTCAAACGTATCTATATCTCAGAGTCGGGTTCTGGTAAAGGGCTTCGATGGGTCGAGATAAGAGTCGAGAATGTTTCCCATTCTTTTGAGATGAGTGGATCTAAGCTCTTGGTGGATGACTCCATAATCAAAGGATTCTTCTAATGAAGTGTAGTCTTTGCAGTCTTGTATTCTTTTGACTTCAGCCATCTGTGGTGAATCAGTTTGATCTTCATCTTCCTCCATTTCTTCCTCCTCTTCTTCTTCGATTTCTTCCTCCTCAGTTTCTTCTTCCTCTTCTTCAGGTTCTTCATTTTCAGATTCAATTTCTTCTTTTGCTTCTTCATATTCTTCCTCTGCTTCTGGTTCATACTCAGAATCAAAGATGAAAACTGATGATTGAGTGAAATGTTGCTCTTCCTCTGGTTCTGATTCGTCATCGGAACAAATTCTGACTGTTGATATAGCATAGCATTCCTCTTCTTCTGGAGTGCATTCTGGTTGGTCGATCTTGTATGTAATGCTTTCACCATGTGATCGTAATACGATCATGTGGTTATACACATCAATTACTGCTCTAGTTGTGTTCATGAATGGTCTTCCAAGGATAATAGAGATGTTTATGTCCTCGTGGATATCCATTACCATGAAATCCATTGAAAAGAAGAATTTGTTAACTTGAACTAAAACATTCTCAGCTATTCCTTTTGGGTATATAACAGATTGATCAGCTAGCTGGACGGTCATCTTAGTAGGTTTCAAGTTTTCAAGTTCTAGCCTCTTAAACAGGGAGTAGGGCATAAGGTTAATGTTGGTTCCTAAGTCGGCTAAGGCGCTTATTTCTCCGGATTGGTAAATAGAACAAGGGAGTGTAAATCTACCGGTGTCTCCTAGTTTTTCGGGAAGGCTATTCTTAAGTAGGGCTGAGGTATCAGAACTAAGGGGAATATTGTTTACTTCGGGCAGTTTATCCTTAGTGGATAGCAATTTCCTACTGTACTTGTTTCGACCGGGAACTCTAGACATGGTATCAAGGAATTTTCCATCTAGCTTAAAGGATGATAATTTCTTGGGTTGAGCTTTAAGTCTAGCGGGGTAAGGGATCCTAACCTCTTTGTTTGTGGTCGGAGTGGTTTCCACAGCTGGTATCTTGATCTTTGGTTCTTCCTCTTTTACTGGAACAACATCTGGTGGTGTAGTAGATGCTTCCTCGGTGGTAGTAAGTTGCTTTGCTTCCTCAATATGTGGGTTGTGAATCGTGTTGCTAGGCAAGCTTCCTCTGGGTCTGTTATCGAGACGTTGTGCCAATTGTCCAATTTGAGCTTCCAAATTTCTTTAGCACAACCAATTGATTTCTCATAAAGAGATCGGCTTCATCTTGTCTGGCGGACGTCTTTTGGTTGAGCAGGTGTTGACCTTGCATGAACTGGGTGAAGGCGTCATCTGAACTTGAAGCTGGGGCATTTATCTTTGCAGGTTGTTCAGAGGTTTGGTTTGTGTCGGAAGTGGGTGCAGGAAGTGCGAGGGGTTGGTTATAAGAAGGTTGTGATTGTTGTGGGTAAGGTGGGTATCTAGGTGGGTATCGGGGTTGGTATGGTTGGTTGTTTCTTGGTTGGAATGGAGGTCCTCTAGGTTGGTTGTTGTTTTGATTGAAACCGGGTGGAAAATTTTGTTGTCGAGCAGGAAACTGAGCATAGTAGACGGTGCCATCTGCTTCTTCGTATTCAACTTGATATTCACCAGGTGGTTGCGGATTGGTGCAGTGTTGACAGACTTGCACTTGGTGTACTTGGTGCAGTTCTTTCTTAAGTTCTCCAAACTGTTTGACAACTGAGTCCATTTTCTCCGTTAATACCTTAATTGCTTCGACTGGAATTTGATTTGATGCGGCGAGAGGTGTTGAAGATGTTGAGTGATCTCCAGAGTTCTAACCGTGGTGATGCATAGTCATGTTTTCTATAAGGTTCCATCCTTCTTCGTCGGTCTTTGCCATGAAGCTTCCTTGTGCGGCAGCGTCGAGAGTGGTTCGGTGGTTAGGGTCTAAACCATTATAGAAGGTACACAATTGTGCGGATTTGTCGAGTCGGTGATTAGGGCATTTCTTCAAGGCTCCTTTGAATCGTTCCCATGCGGTGTATAATGACTCATCAAAAGCTTGGTGGAAATTCATGATGTCATTTCGAAGTTTGGTTTGTTTAGAAGGCAGAAAGTACTTGGTTAGAAACTTTGTCACCATCACAGTCCATGAAGGGATAGAGCCGGTCTCTAAACTTTCAAACCATGTTTAGTGGATTCAACACCTAGTGGTATAACCAATGAGTTCTCTATTAGTCGGTTATCAACTAATATGTCATGAGGAACTAAGGTGTCATGATTCTGATCAGACAGACGATGCTCAACTCTCCACACTCTCCTGTGAGGGAGTTAGTGGCCCGTATTATTGAACGTATTCGCTCGTGGGCGAAGGAATAGAGTAGCAGGTCATTACAAATTTGATCATTCTTAATACCATAAAGATTTCAAATCCATTAAACGATTAACTTAAAATTTATGTTCGGACTTATTAACCAATTCCTATTAATGAAACTTAAGAATGATAAACAGGGGAAAACGTTCACGGTTCTTGTGTATCTTACTTTTGGTTTCATATTTTAAGGGAAGGATATCAATGTAACTTAGATTCGAAACTTGCCTTTCTCATTACAATTAACAAATCCCTAGGTTTTCGTAAATGGTTATTTAGCCTGTAGCCTACCTACTCTAATCTAATCTAAATTAACTAATCTAATTAAAACGCTAATTAAAATGCTGACGGCTTTTTGCATGAAGTTAAACCCAGACCATGTCGGAAAATGCTATGGTGATTCACAATGTATTTGATCGTTTACCGATGTTTCCATTGCGAATTTAATTGCTTCGCCATGTTTACATGATAAGTACATTGTGATCGAAAGTGTACAATACTCATGGCAAGTCCACGTAATCACATTGCATTTTATGATGCTTGCATGACGTTATAGTTAAAAACATAGTTCTTACATAGATAACTATTGACTAAGTATCAAGGTTCACGACTCCTCTTTAAAGGGCTACAATCACGTTTGTTAATCGAAAGGCGAATATAAGTTTTAGGTTTAAAATCATAGGATAAGTCTGTTCATAAAGTTTCCGTTTTATAATGTCGATTCATAATACAACTACCTTCGGTCGTTACCGGCTTCTATACGTATGTGCTTTGCTTAAAAGCATTTCCAGCACTATACCGAGTAAACAGTCGAATAGGGGCCGTCATATTATTTCACGACATATTTAAAGTCATCCCACAATTATATATGCTAACTACCTCACAACAAATACAATAGTAATCTACTTGCTAATCATGGCACAAACTAATTCTAGCATAATTAAAGCATACATATTTAATTAAGATAGAATAGGATAGAAAGAACCCGGATTATAATGCGAGAAGGAATAGACCTGAATTAATAAGCTTAACTCCATGCGTACACCAAAGATTACAAAATGTTCCCTAGCTTTCGTTCTACTTTGAACAAGCTCCTTAACTAACCTAACACTAATTTTGAAGTAAGAAAATAGAATGAGAAAGTAAAGAGGGAGATATGCCTAATGCATATGCGACATCTCCAAATGGAGGCTTAGGGGCTGTATTTATAGGTAAAATATGGCTCACATTAGCACCCATAGGCTCACATTAGCAAAAGTAGCGAAAGGTGGTGCACCAAGTACGAAAAAGTAGCGAAAGGTGGTGCACCAGGTACGAGCTAGGACGAAAAAGCGCAACAAAGACGGGGGTGGGGGTGGCAGCGCCGCCTAGCTGCTGGCCGGCGTCGGATGGCAGTTGGCCGGCGGCGGCCGGCTGCCATCCGCCCCGGTCCGCCGTCTTTCGCTGCGTTGCTTAATTCGCGCGTATCTTCGTCGTTATGCGTCCGTTTGCGTTGATTCTTTTTGCTTTGGATTTGTAATTCAAAAACGAAGAGTTTGATATAAAGATATCACAAAAATATGTCTCCTATCTCCAGATGTTGCGTATGAATCATTTGGATCTTCTGTCGGGCGTAGAATCTTCATTCTTTATCCGTTTTTGTTGATTCTTCTTCTGTTGGATTCGTAATTTGAAAAAAAATATCTTGGAAGAGCTTTTAGATAAAGGTTTTATCCGTCCCAGTAGTTCGCCCTGGGGAGCCCCAGTCTTGTTTGTTAAAAAGAAAGACGGCTCCTTAAGAATGTGTATTGACTACAGAGAACTAAATAAAGTGACCATTAAAAAATCGATATCCTTTACCTCGAATAGATGATTTATTTGACCAGTTGCAGGGTGCCAGTTTCTTTTCAAAGATTGATCTTCGTTCTGGCTACCATCAGTTAAAGGTTAGAGAAGAAGATATTTCAAAAACAACTTTTCGTACTCGATATGGTCACTTTGAATTCACAGTCATGCCATTTGGCTTAACAAATGCTCCAGCTGCCTTCATGGACCTGATGAATCGAGTTTTTCGGCCCATGCATGATATCTTTGTTATAGTTTTTATTGATGATATTCTCATTTATTCTAAAAGTGAGAGTGATCATGCAGTACACCTTAGGCAGGTTCTAGAGACAGTTCAGCGTGAAAGATTATATGCTAAATTCTCTAAATGTGAATTTTGGCTACGAGAAGTCCAATTTCTTGGACACGTTATCAATATTCACGGTATTCAATTTGATCCTTCCAAGATAACAACAGTAATGAAGTGGGACCCACCTCCGAGCCCCACTGAAGTCAGAAGTTTTCTTGGTTTAGCTGGCTACTATCGTCGTTTCATTCAAGATTTTTCAAAGATTGCTATTCCTTTGACTCAGTTGACTAGAAAAAGTGTTCATTGGAAGTGGGGAGATGAACAATCAAAAGCATTTCATATGTTGAAAGAAAAGCTTAGTCAAGCTCCTATCCTTGTTTTACCCGAGGGTAATGAGGATATGGTAGTTTACTGTGATGCCTCAAAACTTGGACTAGGCTGTGTTCTTATGCAGCGTGGGAAGGTCATTGCTTATGCTTCACGTCAGTTAAAATCACATGAGCAGAACTATCCAACTCATGATCTTGAGTTAGCAGCTGTGGTCTTTGCTCTTAAAATTTGGCGCCATTACCTTTATGGTGTTAAATTTACCATTTACACCGACCACAAAAGTCTCAAATATTTCTTTGATCAGCGTGATTTGAACAATCGGCAGAGAAGATGGCTAGATTTAGTAAAAGATTATGACTGCGACATACTTTACCATCCTGGTAAAGCTAATGTGGTAGCTGATGCTCTTAGTCGAAAAGCTAGTCATTATGTTCTTTCAATAAAATCTCTTCAAATGACTGTACTTCCTCAGTTGTTTGATTCCATTAAAGCTGCTCTGGTTGAAATCTTAGCATCAAATGACCCAAATAAACAACGATTAGCTGGTCAACTCTCAGAATTAGTAGATGATTCTAAAGGTTTGTAGATGCGTTATGGTAGAATCTGGATACCACGAACAAGTGAAGTTAAGAAAATGTTATTAGATGAAGCTCATAAATCCAGATATTTTATTCATCCTGGCGCTACCAAGATGTATCGTGATTTGAAACATGACTATTGGTGGCCAGGTATGAAACACGATATAGTTAAACATGTTCAGAACTGTCTTACTTGTCTGCAAGTTAAAGCTGAGCATCAACAACCATACGGTAAACTTCAACCCTTGGATATACCGGTATGGAAATGGGAACACATCACCATGGATTTTGTTACGAAGTTGCCAAGAACACCAAGGCAACATGATACTATTTGGGTGATTATGGACCGTTTGACGAAAAGTGCTATTTTCTTGCCCATTCAAGAAGCTTCTTCTTAAGAAAAGTTAGCTGATCTTTATGTTAAAGAAGTAGTTGCTAGACATGGAGTTCCACTTTCTATAGTTTCAAATCGAGATACTCGCTTTACTTCTCGATTTTGGAATAAATTTCAAGAAGATTTGGGAACTCGATTGCATATCAGTACAGCTTTTCATCCTCAAACTGATGGTCAGAGCGAACGTACCATTCAGACCCTTGAGGATATGCTCAGAGCTTGTGCCATAGATTTCGGTGGTAGTTGGGATATTCATCTTCCTTTAGTAGAATTCTCATATAATAACAGTTATCATTCTTCGATTAAAATGCCGCCGTATGAAATGCTATATGGTAGAAAATGCTGAACTCCAATTTGTTGGGGCGAAGTTGGTCAAATAGAACTTGGTAGTACATATATTGTGCAGATGACTACAGAAAAGATTGATCAGATTAGAGAAAAAATGAAGATGGCACAAGATCGACAAAAGTCATATGCAGACAAGCGTAGAAGAGCTATTGAATTTCAAATAGGTGATAAAGTGATGCTTAAAGTTTCTCATTGGAAAGGAATTATTCGGTTCAGAAAGCATGGAAAGTTAAGTCCAAGATATATTGGACCATTCGAAATCACAGATAGAGTTGGAAAGGTTGCTTATCGACTACAGTTACCAGAAGAACTTACTAGCATTCATGACATATTTCATGTTTCTCAGCTCAGAAAGTGTTTAGTCGATGAAGCTTCTTATGTGTCACTGACAGAAATAGAAGTAAATGACAAGTTGAATTATGTAGAAGAACCAGTTAGAATCCTTGATCAGAAAGTGAAACAACTCAAAAATAAATCAGTCTCGATAGTTAAAGTTCAGTGGCGTCATAGGAACGGTTCAGAATTTACTTGGGAACCGGAGGAGTAGGTGATGATATACTACCCCGCGGTATACCAAGAATGGTTCGTGAGGACACGAACAGAATAAGTGGGGGAGAGTTGTAACACCCTAGTTTTTAAGGTATTATTTTAGTGTACAATAATATATACATCTTTTTAATTATAGATCTTTTAATAATAAGATATAGTAGAAAACGTAAACAGATGTTCAGTTCCAGACTGAGTAATATAGAGAATTAAAAGAAATATAGACACTAATATGTGTCTCTTCCCTGTAGCATTCCCAAACAATTCCAGAACCCCCAAATAAGCGTAGCAAAAATCGCAGAAAGCAAGGGAAATCAAGAACTAATCTTCAAGCTTTAGATTAATCTTCAATTTAAGCTTCAAATCATCTTCCTTTATAATCCTCTAATCTTTGTAAGTTGTTTTCTTTCATCAAGAACCCTAGAACTTGGGTTTTCATGGGTTTTAGTTAATTAGTAGGAATTAATCCGAAATTAGGGCTTGTAATTGAATAATTGTTGTTAGGTTAACTTAGTAATGATGAGTAGATACTCAATTTCATGTTAAGAGTGATGGATTATGATTGGGGTTTATGGGGTTTATTATAAAATATATGAATTAGTTTGAATTACAAGTGTAAAGTCTTAGTAGAAGTTAGTAATAACTTGGAACTAGCTTAATTTCTATTAAAGCTATGAGTATGATAATGAGAATGAAGTTAGTTAGTTTAGTCAAAGTGAAATTAGTAAACATCAAGTGGGGGAGAAGTAATTAGATGAATTAGTAGTTGAAAGCATGATTAATTATTGATATGTGTGTTATATGAATGTGTATTAGTTGTTAAAGAAGAGTTATCATCATTTGATCATCTTATTTCAAGCTATTTAATAAGCCAATGTGAGTATATGAAATGATTAGTTGTTATTAGAATTTGAATATGATGAATACATGTGATTAGAATGGTTAATGATTATTAGCCATAAAGTGATTAGAATAACTAACCAAGGTTAGTTATGTTCTTGATTAGTAGCTAGTTATGCTAGCTAATGGTATGAGTAGACTAGCTAATCAAGGTTAGCTAAATGAAAGATTGAAATGTCCACATTTGATTAGAATTTGCGAATAGAGAATTGAAAGAGAAAAAGGGAAGTAATCTAATTTCCTTGTTTATTATATGTTTTATTGCATGTTTGATTAGTTATACATATACTCACTAAGCAAAGTGCTTAATTAGTTTAGCTTATGTTGTAGGTACAAGTGGAAGTGGCAAGGGAAAAGAAGCTAGCAAAGAATAGAAGTGGAATTGCAAGCTTGTAGTAAGTTTCACAAGCTCATCTCTTTTAATTGTCATTTTTGAAGCCCTTGAAAGCCACTTAAACAATGTTTTGACATGTTGCAAAGGTATTAGTAAAGACAAGTAATTATGTGGTTTAGTAGTAGATCATGATATGTAATGTATAAAAATGTTGTAGAAAGTGAAAAAGGGCAAGTTATAGTATACTTGCCATTTTGGTTATGTATGTATATTGAAAGGTTGTAAGGAAGTCAAATGTTCTATTGGTCAACTATTGAATGGGTCAAATTAGCCTTTTAGAGTCAGCGGGTTAAAAAGGGTCAAATTGGGTCGTTATAAGCACACACAGTTCAAATGGGTTAGAGGAAGGTTAGGAGTGTGGTAAATAGCTTCACATAGTACATGTGTTATGAGGTCGAAATCTCAATGTCTCAGAAATCATGGCCTGGGAATTGGTATGTTGAGATTTTTGGTCTAATTTAGCCGAAAAATCGTCTATGGGTCAAATCTTAGAAAAATGTAAAACTTTCAAAAGTTGAATTGAGTAAAGGTTTATATGGTTATAGTGAAGGTGTGTGCAAAATTTCAGGTCCTAATTCATAACAAGTAAAATGTTATGCGTGTTTGAAATTGGCTAAAAAGTTGACTTTTGTTGACTTCCAAAATTAGGAATAGCCACGCGATCCCAGAAAATTTTCTGGATCGCGTGAGTCAGTGCAAATTTTGATCAGAAAATTTTGTTCTTAGCTACGCGATCCCAGAAATATTTCTAGATCGCGTATGATAGTGCAAATTGTGAACAGAAAGTTTTGTGCTTAGATACGCGATCCCAGCTCAAAAATTTAGATCGCTTGAGTATGTACAAATTCAGAACATCAGTTTTTAGTCCAAAATTGAATATGGGATGAATATAAAATAAATCCTAAGGGCGTTTCAGTTACTAAGTATTGAAACAATATATTGTAAGGACCTAATTGAAGGTATAAAAAAAAAATTTCAGATTTTCAGGGAGTTTCAGTTACTAAGTATTGAAACAATATATTGTAACACCCCCAAATTTCACTATTGACAGAAGCAAATTTTGGGGTGCTACTAATCAAATATCAACATCACAAAGATAAAGCAAACGAAATCTATATGCAACGTTTTAAAAGTAGTTACATTTCATAGATATAATGTTTGTTTGGATAATTCCACATTATTTATAAGTTTTATCACCAACGTCCATATTAAATAAAGTCGGACCTCGTCCGGTTCATAAGTGTATGATTTAAACAAATCGGGTATGCGTGTATGTAATTACACAAAATATCACGTATATTTAGATTAACACAAAACTAAGTACACGTAATTTCAAGTAGTTTAAGCACTAATTACAGTCTTAATTTGGCGAATGTCACATTCTCCCCTTGTTAAGAGAATTTTGTCCCGAAAGTGAGCTCAAGTCGTATGAGTAGAGTCTGTGAACAGGTGTGGGTATTTCAGTCGCATTTGGTCTTCCCGTTCCCAAGTGAATTTAGGACCGCACCTCGAATTCCACCTGACCTTAACAATGGGAATACGACTCTGTTTTAAATGTTTGACCTCTCGGTCCATTATTTCCGCGGGTTTCTCGACAAAGTGTAGTTTGTCGTGAATGTGTATCTCATCTAGGGGTATAATCAGTGTCTCATCAGACAAACATTTCTTCAAGTTAGAAATGTGGAAAGTGGGGTGCACGCTACCGAGTTCAAGAGGTAGCTGCAGTCTGTATGCCACTGGGCCAATCCTTTCAAGGATTTCAAATGGTCCAATGTACCTGGGATTCAGTTTCCCTCGTTTACCAAAATGGATAACGCCTTTCCAAGGCGATACTTTCAGAAGTACTCGATCTCCAACTTGAAACTCAAGGTGTTTGCGTCTCACGTCAGCATAACTTTCTGACGATCACGCGCGGTTTTTAGCCGGTTTTGGATGCCGACGATCTTTTCGGTTGTTTCGTGTATGAATTCTGGACCGGTGAGTTGTGTATCCCCCACCTCAGTCCAACAGATAGGCGACCGACACTTACGACTGTAGAGTGCCTCGAAAGGTGCAGCCTTTATCCTGGTGTGGTAGCTGTTGTTGTACGAGAATTCGCACAATGGTAAGTGGTTTTTCCTAGTTTTTACCGAAGTCAACTACGCAGGCTCGTAGAATATCCTCCAGTGTTTGTATAGTATGTTCACTTTCGCCGTCAGTTTACAGGTGGTATGCAGTACTCATATCCAAACGAGTACCGAGTGATTTTTGTAAGGATTGCCAGAAGTGGGAAGTAAATTGGCTATCTCTGTCAGAGATAATTGAGATGGGCACGCTGTGTCTTGACACAATCTCTTTCAGGTAGATCCGTGTCAAATGTTCCATCTTGTCAGTTTCCTTGATAGCCAGGAAATGAGCAGATTTTGTGAGTCGGTTGACGATCACCCAAATGGTATCGCCACCGCTAGGTGGTTTTGGGAGTTTAGTAATGAAATCCATGGTGATCTGCTCCCATTTCCATTGTGGGATTTCTGGTTGTTGCAACAAGCCGGATGGTTTCTGGTGTTCAGCTTTAACTTTGGAACAAGTAAGACACTTGCTAACATAGGTTACACTGTCAGTTTTCATGTTGGGCCACCAATACATTTCTTTGATGCCATGATACATTTTTCGGCACCGGGGTGTATAGAGTACTTAGACTTGTGAGCTTCATCCATCACTAAGTCTCGAAGGTTCCCAAAACTTGGTAACCAGATTCTGTTATAGAAGTATTTGGCCCTGTCAGGTTTTGTTTCAAATTGTTTATCCATGCCGCGCAAGGCCTCATTTTTTACATTATCATCCTTGAGTGCTTCGAGTTGAGCGGTAAGGATTTGAGTAGTAAGGTTGTTGTGGATTGTCATACTGAGGGCTCGAACTCGAAGTGGTTTCACTCGTTCCTTTCGGCTTAAGGCATCGGCAACAACGTTTTCCTTTCCCGGATGATAGAGAATCTCACAGTCGTAATCGGTAAGTAGTTCGACCCAACGACGTTGTCTCATGTTCAAGTCTTTCTGGTCGAATATATGTTGGAGACTTTTGTGGTCAGTAAAGGTTGTACACTTGGTACCGTATAAGTAGTGTCTCCAAATTTTGAGAGCGAATACAACAGCCCCCAACTCTAGGTCATGAGTTGTGTAATTCTTTTCGTGGACCTTGAGTTGTCAGGAGGCGTAAGCAATGACTTTGTCTCGTTGCATCAGCACACAACCGAGACCTTGGTGTGAAGCATCACAGTATACCATGAAGTCATCGTTGCCTTCGGGTAAGGATAGGATCGGTGCACTACAGAGTTTTTGTTTGAGCATTTGGAATGCTGACTCTTTTTTTTCAGTCCAGTCGAACTTCTTTTCTTTCTGAGTCAGTACGGTGAGGGGTTGGGCTATCTTTGAGAAGTTCTCAATGAATCGCATGTAGTATCCGATGAGTCCTAAGAATTGTCGTACTTCAGTAGGTGTAGTTGGTGCTTGTTAACATTTGATTGCCTCGATTTTTGAGGGATCAACATGAATCCCTTGACTGTCAATCACGTGGCCAAGGAATTGTACGGTTTGCATCCAGAACTCACACTTAGAGAATTTGGCGTATAACTCCTCGTGTTTGAGTAGCTCAAGGATGGTTTTCAGGTGTTGTGTGTGTGTTCTTGTTCATTTCGCGAATAAATCAGGATGTGATCGATGAAGACGATAACAAACTTGTCAAGGTAAGGCTTGCACACCCGATTCATAAGGTCCATGAATACAGCCGGTGCGTTGGTTAAGCCGAAAGGCATCACTTGGAATTCGTAATGACCGTAGCAAGTTCGGAAAGTAGTTTTAGTGATGTCATCATCGTGAACTCGAAGTTGGTGATAACCTGACCATAGATCGATCTTTGAATAAAAACTCAACCCCTGGAGTTGGTCAAACAGGTAATCAATGCGAGGAAGTGGGTAACGGTTCTTGACAGTCAATTTGTTGAGCTCACGATAGTCGATGCACATATGGAAAGAACCATCTTTCTTTTTCACAAACAGGACCGAAGCTCCCCAAGGTGAGGAACTTGGTCTGATAAATCCCTTGTCCAGGAGTTCCTATAATTGTGCAGACAACTCCTGAAGTTCGGATGGGGCTAAACGATAAGGTGCTCGTTCCACGGGTGCTGCACCGGGCATAAGGTCAATCGAGAATTCAACTTGTCTGGTTGGCGGTAGGCTGGTTAAGTCTTCAGGAAAGACTTCTGGGAAGTCTCGAACAATAGGCACATCCTCAAGTCGCTTCTCCTCCAACTTTTTCTCCATGATGTGTGCCAGGATGGCCTGGTACCCTTTTCTCAAGTATTTTTGGGTTTTCATGCAAGAAATGATGTTTAGTCTCGTCCCACCAGTCTCCCCTTGTATGACTAAAGTTCCTCCGGTGGCGAGGGGAATACGTATGATTTTCTCAAAACAAATGATCTCGGCTCGGTGCTTGGATAACCAATCCATGCCGACGATGATGTCAATGCTTCCGATCTCGGCGGGTATCAAGTCAATGGAAAAGAGCTCATTAGCTAAGTTTAAAGTGCAATTAGGTATCACACTGTCGGCCTCAATAAGTTTTCCGTTTGCCAATTCTACTGTGTACTTAGAATCTAAGGCAATAGGTGTAGTGTCAAGTAGTTGACAAAACTTATAAGAAATGAAGCTCTTATCAGCACCAGTATCAAATAATACAGAAGCAGTTAAACCGTTGAGTAGGAACGTACCCATGACCACATCAGGGTCTTGACGGGACTCCCTTGAGTTGAGAACGAAAGCTCTACCTCGAGCATTGTTGTTGTTCCTGTTGTTGTTTTTGTTGTTGTTTTTCAACTTCGGGCAATCTTTCCTGAAATGCCCAGTACCATTGCACTCATAGCATGTCTTGGGTGCGTTGGTGTTGATGGTTGTAGTGGTGTTTGCTCTGGAGTCCCTCGCCAAGTGCCCGAATCGTTTGCACTTGTTATATGGGCAAGAACCATCATGGTGAAGATTGCATTTAGAGCAATATGGTTTTCTCCCAACATACCCTTTCTTGTTATCAGAACCCGAAGTATAGGCCTTAACAGTCTCAGGACTCTTGTTGGGTAGTTAGTTTTGGTGATCAGAGGATTTGCGTTTATTGTTGGAGGATGGGAGAGGTGTCTCACGGCTAACTATTAGTGCCATTAGTTCGTGTGCCAACCGGATTGCACTCTCAATGGTTGTTGGCTTAGATGAGGCAACATTCCCCTAGATATTCTCTGGGAGGCCGCGAATGTATCTCTTGATGCATTTTTCCTCCGGATCGACCAATCCCGGGCATAAAAAAGCAAATTGCTGGAATTCGGTAGTATACCCAGCAATATCAGTTCCCTGCACAGTCAGGTGCCAGAACTCTTCCTCCAACCTATTCATTTCTTCTTCGGGATAGTATTTTTCCCTTAGCTTCTTCTTCAATTCAGCCCAGTTCGTGTGCCCACAGAGTTGCAGAGTTGGCGTGGGTATTCCACCACGTAAGTGCACCTTCTTGAAAGGTGTAAGAAGCGAATTTAACTTTGTTATCCTCAGTACAATTGCAGAGACTGAAGACAGATTCCATACATTCTATCCATCGGATCAGGCCAATGGCACCTTCCGTGCCCTTGAAGTATAATGGTTTGCAGCTGAGAAAGTCCTTGTAAGAGCAAGGTTTGATGACAGGAGTAGTGTTAGCGGTGTCATCACTTCTCCTAGATGTTCGTGGTGATTCCCGAGTAGGCAGCACTTCGGCCATAGCTCGGGAAACGAGAGCAACAATTTCAGCATCGCTGTAACTTTTCTTCTTCGGAGGCATGATTCTTCAAGAAAGAAACAAGAGGTACATGAGAGATTGCACCAGAATGATTATTGAGTTAGATGTATATATAAAAGTGGTGATATACACATCACAATGTAAAGACTAATAGTTTCGAGTCATAGAGAGAAATTGTCAATTGATATTATAGAGTTAAATGATTACACACAATTTTGAGTTATGAGTTTCAAAAGTTATAGACTTAGGTAGTTTGCAAAAGATGCCAGGAATTGTTACATCCGGTCGAATTACATAGATCCTATGGAAGTACAATAGATCACTAGATATTTACTACACTAATCTTGGTGTAGATTGAGTTGTGGAAGCAGTGAGGTGAGATGGTCCACAGAATGTGCAAGTCTGCTAACCATTCTGAGAGCATCCTCGGTCTCCCACAGGCGCGTCTCACATTCTTGCAACCTTGATTGTAAAATGGAGATCTCGTTTCGGTTACTGATTACTTAGTTATGAATGATCTCCATGGTTTGTGTGGTATCTTCCATTTGGTCGTGAGTTCGGGTCAAGGTTTTAGAGATGTCCGCTTGACCTATGTATAACTGGGCGATACCGTCTTGAGTTTGCTCCATCCAGTTAGAGCGAATATTGTGTTGTTCGATTTCCATGTTGTGTAGCCTGCTTTCGTGGCGGTGCACTCGAGCAGCTAACACGGGAACAGTGAAGTGAGTAGATTCTTGGGTATAGGGAGAGACTTCCATGCTGGAAAACCCTCCATTAGTTGCGGGGAGTTGGATTCCTTCCTCGTCCCTCCAAGTGTCGAGTCGGTCTGATAACCATCGCCATTGGATCGTTGTTGTTTGCCTTTGAGGCTGGTTATTGAGTTGGTTTTGAGTGGGATATGGGCTAGCTCGAGGCAACCCCGTGTTCCTCCTAGCCACCCTTGAGTTTCGTGATCCATACGGATGAGAGCGAGACGAATTGGGTTGTGTGTTTGCCATTTCTGAGACAAAGCGTTAGAAAGAATGAGGCCTATATTCGTACATATAATATAGCCTAAAATTCATAGAGAGGTCTATGTATGTATATATATATATATCACATAATAGCCTATTGAGTGTCTAGCACATACATGTTTGAGTCCCAGTTCTCTCGAGGTCAGAGTCAACTAGTGTATCCTGTTCAGTCGTGACTCCTTTCAGATCTCACATCATATTCATTTAATTGTACATAGTTGACAAGGCTATGTTAAATTAAACCAATATAATGTAGTCGCTGAACCTAATCATAATTAATGCAGAATACTGCCTAACGGTCCTAGTCTAGGCCTACTAAATGCAACCTAGTTCACTATAACCTTAGACTCTGATACCAATCTGTAACACCCTCAAATTTCACTATTGGCGGAAGCAAGTTATGGGGTGCTACTAATCAAATATCAACAGCAGAAAGATAAAGCAAACGACATCTATATGCAACGTTTGAAAAGTAGTTACATTTCATAGATATAATGTTTGAAAACATAGTGTTTTCGGTTACAAAAATGTAGTTCCCAAGAGTCCACGCGTGTAGCGGGAGATTTGATATCGCGTAAAAAGTCATGTTTTTACTACCGATATCTCTCTCATTCTAGAACGATTCTTGGCATTTTAAACTCAAAACCAATACAAATCAATGATATTATGCCAAGATGGTCGAAACAAGGTTGCACGATAAAAATCAAGCAAAACGGATGAAAAACGAAGATCCACACAGGTTTGAAGATTTAAGGCATCAAAACGAGACTTCAGGACAAAAGTGCCCATCATCAACATCCATCTCACCCAAGATGTTCGTTTTCAAATTACGAATCCAACAGAAGAACAATCAACAAAAATGGATAAAGAAGAAGATTCTACGCCCGCCGGAATATCCAAATTATTTGTACGCAACATCTGGAGATAGGAGACATATTTTTTGGATATCTTTACATCAAAGTCTCCGTTTTTGAATTACGAATCCAACGCAAAAAGAATCAACGCAAACGGGCGCATAACGACGAAGATACGCGCGAATTAAGCAACGCAGAGAAAGACGACGGACCGGGGTGGATGGCAGTCGGCCGCCTCCGGCCAACAGCCAGTCGCCGCCGGCCAGCAGCAAGGCAGTGCCACCACCCCCACCCCCGCCTTTCTTGCGCTTTTTCGTTCTTGCTCGTACCTAGTGCACCACCTCTCACTATTTTTTCGTACCTGGTGCACCACCTTTCGCTATTTTTTCGTACCTGGTGCACCACCTTTCTCTACTTTTGCAAATGTGAGCCTATGGGTGCTAATGTGAGCCATATTTTTCCAATAAATACAGCCCCTAAGCCTCCATCTGTAGATGTCCCATATGCATTAGGCATATTTCTCTCTTTACTTTCTCATTCTATTTTCTTACTTCAAAATTAGTGTTAGGCTAGTTAAGGAGCTTGTTCAAAGTAGAACGAAAGCTAGGGAACATTTTGTAATCTTTAGTGTACGCTTGGAGTTAAGCTTATTTATTCAAGTCTATTCCTTCTCGCATTATAATCCGGGTTCTTTATATCCTATTCTATCTTAATTAAATATATATGCTTTAATTATGCAAGAATTAGTTTGTGCCATTATTAGCGAGTAGATTACTATTGTATTTGTTGTGATGTAGTTAGTATATATAATTGTGGGATGACATTAAATATGTCGTGAAATAATATGACGGCCCCTATTCGACTGTTTATTCGGTATAGTGCTGGAAATGCTTTTAAGCAAAGTAATACGTATGGAAGCCGGTAACGACCGAAGGTAGTTGAATTATGGATCGACATTATAAACCGGAAACATTATGAAAGGACTTATCCTATGATTTTAAACCTAAAACTTATATTTTCCTTTTGATTAACAAACGTGATTGTAACCCTGTAAAGAGGAGTCGCGAACCTTGATACTTGGTCAATAGTTATCTGTGTAAAAACTATGTTTTTAACTGTAACGTCATGCAAGCATCATAAAATGCAATGTGATTACGTGGACTTGTCATGAGTATTGTACACTTTCGATCACAATGTACTTATCATGTAAACATGGCGAAGCAATTAACTTCACAATGGAAACATCGGTAAACGATTAAATACACTGTGAATCACCATAGCATTTTCCGACATGGTCTGGGTTTAACTTCATGCAAAAAGTTGTCAGCATTTTAATTAGCGTTTTAATTATATTAGTTAATTTAGATTAGATTAGAATAGGTAGGCTACAGGCTAAATAACCATTTACGAAAACCTAGGGATTTGATAATTGTATTGAGAAAGGCAAGTTTGGAATCTAAGTTACATTAATATCCTTTCCTTGAAATATGAAACCAAAAGTAAGATACGCAAGAACCTTGAACGTTTTCCCCTGTCTATCATTCTTAAGTTTCTTTAATAGGAATTGGTTAATAAGTTCGAACATAAATTCTAAGTTAATAGTTTAATGGATTTGAAATCTTTATGGTATTAAGAACGATCAGATTTGTAATGACTTGCTACTCTATTCCTTCGCCTACGAGCGAATACGTTCAATAATACGGGCCACTGACTCCCTCACAGGAGAGTGTGGAGAGTTGAGCATCGTCTGTCTGATCAGAATCATGACACCTTAGTTCCTTGTGACATATTAGTTGATAACCGACTAATACGGAACTCATTGGTTATACCATTGGGTGTTGAATCCACTAAATATTTCCAATTTAGATAATCGTTTCCCCATAAGAGTCATCATCCCACATTATTAGCTAACGAACTCACAACAAATACTACTTTTATTATCTGATTTATTATTACAATTTTATTCGCTTTTATTTAGTTTACTTAGTCAACTGAACCAAAACCCCCAACACACTCTTTTAAAACCTTTACTAGAAAAGAAAGATTGATTAGATCACCTCCGTTTCAATTCAGTTTCTCTTTAAGAATGATTCTAGGTCATACTTACCATCTACTAGCCTTTGGTTCAGTATTAGTAAGTCATACTTAGACCCCATCATATATAAATTTAAAACAAACCGATCGTGATCCGAGCGCCGTCTTCATACGACGCTTCAGCCAGCATCAAGTTTTTGGCACCGCTGCCGGGGAGACTAACTGTCCGATACAGAGGCCCAACCAATCCCAATTCTAGTAAACCCTTAGGATAAAACCTTCTAAAAAAACACAAAAACAAGTATTTACTTTCTTGTCTTTCCTTTTTAGTGTATGACCTGTTCCCCTAGATCTGCACCAATGTTTAATTTCCCTGATCCAGAACTCATAATACGTTCCATCCGACGAGAAAAGAAGCAATCCGCACTCAAACAAGCAATGGATGAACGCATCACTCTCGCTGACAATAGTAAACCCTCTATCGAAGGAAGAGGAGGACCAATTCTCTACCTTGAAACCCCTGGTCAATCTTTCGAGCTTAAGCACCACATTATCCAACTAATCCAAAACCACTGTCAATTCCATGGATTACCCAGTGATGATCCAAACTCTCACCTCGACAAGTTCATATCTCTTTCAAACTCCGACAAACAAAACGGAATTAGTCAAGACACAATCCGTTTGTACCTCTTCCCTTATTCGCTCACACATCATGCGCAAACATGGTTTGAAAGTTTAGAGACCGGCTCTATCCCTTCATGGACTGTGATGGCGACAAAGTTTCTAACCAAGTACTTTCCGCCTTCTAAACAAACCAAACTTCGAAATGACATCATGAATTTCCACCAAGATTTTGATGAGTCATTATACACCGCATGTGAATGATTCAAAGGAGCCTTGAAGAAATGCCCTAATCACCGACTCGACAAATCCGCACAATTGTGTACCTTCTATAATGGTTTAGACCCTAACCACCAAACCACTCTCGACGCTGCCACACAAGGAAGCTTCATGGCAAAGACCGACGAAGAAGGATGGAACCTTATAGAAAACATGACTATGCATCACCACGATTGGAACTCTGGAGATCACTCAACATCTTCAGCACCTCTCGCCGCATCAAATCCAATTCCAGTCGAAGCAATTAAAGTATTAACGGAGAAAATGGACTCACTTGTCAAATAGTTTGGAGAACTTAAGAAACAACAGCACCAAGTACACCAAGTGCAAGTCTGTCAACACTGCACCAATCCGCAACCACCTGGTGAATATCAAGTTGAATACGAAGAAGCAGATGGCACCGTCTACTATGCTCAGTTTCCTGCTCGACAACAAAATTTTCACCCGGTTTCAATCAAAACAACAACCAACCTAGAGGACCTCCATTCCAACCAAGAAAGAACCAACCATACCAAACCCGATACCCACCTAGATACCCACCTTACCCACAACAATCACAACCTTCTTATAACCAACCCCTCGCACTTCCTGCACCCACTTCCGACACAAACCAAACCTCTGAACAACCTGCAAAGATAAATGCCCCAGCTTCAAGTTCAGATGACGCCTTCACCCAGTTCATGCAAGGTCAACACCTGCTCAACCAAAAGACGTCCGCCAGACAAGATGAAGCCGATCTCTTTATGAGAAATCAATTGGTTGTGCTAAAGAAATTTGGAAGCTCAAATTGGACAATTGGCACAACGTCTCGATAACAGACCCAGAGGAAGCTTGCCTAGCAACACGATTCACAACCCACATATTGAGGAAGCAAAGCAACTTACTACCACCGAGGAAGCATCTACTACACCACCAAATGTTGTTCCAGTAAAAGAGGAAGAACCAAAGATCAAGATACCAGCTGTGGAAACCACTCCGACCACAAACAAAGAGGTTAGGATCCCTTACCCCGCTAGACTTAAAGCTCAACCCAAGAAATTATCATCCTTTAAGATAGATGGAAAATTCCTTGATACCATGTCTAGAGTTCCCGGTCGAAACAAGTACATTAGGAAATTGCTATCCACTAAGGATAAACTGCCCGAAGTAAACAATATTCCCCTTAGTTCTGATACCTCAGCCCTACTTAAGAATAGCCTTCCCGAAAAACTAGGAGACACCGGTAGATTTACACTCCCTTGTTCTATTTACCAATCCGGAGAAATAAGCGCCTTAGCCGACTTAGGAACCACATTAACCTTATGCCCTACTCCCTGTTTAAGAGGCTAGAACTTGAAAACTTGAAACCTACTAAGATGACCGTCCAGCTAGCTGATCAATCTGTTATATACCCAAAAGGAATAGCTGAGAATGTTTTAGTTCAAGTTAACAAATTCTTCTTTTCAACGGATTTCATGGTAATGGATATCCACGAGGACATAAACATCCCGATTATCCTTGGAAGACCATTCATGAACACAACTAGAGCAGTAATTGATGTGTATAACCACACGATTGTATTACGATCACATGGTGAAAGCATTACTTACAAGATCGACCAACCAGAATGCACTCCAGAAGAAGAGGAATGCTATGCTATATCAACAGTCAGAATTTGTTCCAATGACGAATCAGAACCAGAGGAAGAGCAACATTTCACTCAATCATCAGTTTTCATCTTTGATTCTGAGTATGAACCAGAAGCAGAGGAAGAATATGAAGAAGCAGAGGAAGAAATTGAATCTGAAAATGAAGAACCTGAAGAAGAGGAAGAAGAAACTGAGGAGGAGGAAGAAATCGAAGAAGAAGAAGAGGAAGAAATTGAGGAAGATGAAGATCAAACTGATTCACCACAGATGGCTGAAGTCAAAAGAATACAAGACTGCAAAGACTACACGTCATTAGAAGAATCCATTGATTATGGAGCCATCCACCAAGAGCTTAGATCCACTCATCTCAAAAGAATGGGAAACATTCTCGACTCTTATCTCGATCCATCGAAGCCCTTTACCAGAACCCGACTCTGATATATAGATACTTTTGAACTTCGAACATCACAGCACCCTGACCTGTATACGAAACTCCTACAAAGAATTTCTGCATATAAGGCACGACAACCAGGAAGCTTTGCTGAAGAAAAACTTCAAAACACCATCACGGAAGTCAGAACCATCAAAGTCGACAGTACTCAACCATTCAAAAATGCACCCTTAGATGAAGAATTCCACCAATTCCCAGATTCACGAGACGAAGATTCCGACTACAAGAGTGTCGAATTTAATGGTGATTTTATTGACGTCACTATCGATGAACGCTCTATTCCAAAAACTCCTCTTGCTCCACCAAATTCCCCCATCATCACAACTGAGAGATTAGAGATTCCGCTCATAGATACTCACCAAGACATGATCGAACTAATTGATGAATACACCGATGTGCGCATCATTGTAGAAGTTATCAAAGAGTCAACCAATGAATACAACACCGCTCAGAGACACCTGATAAGGCAGATTGAACGAGAATACGATTCATATCTCGCCAATTATGGAGAACCAGTGCCCCAAACTTTGCTCAGACATATCCAAGAGTTCTCCGATTCCCTTTAAGAACAAGTCACCAGAGAAGCTCAACAGCCAGAAAGACCAGACTACCCAATGGGAGAAGTCGAGTTCTGCAGCAACCAAAGGCAAATATACCAAAAAGTATATTGTGCCTTAACCGGATCATCTTTTCCCTACTCATCAAGTCAAAAGGCTATACTTGCATCAATGAGAACCCATCTTGAAAGAGCTACTGGAAATCCGCAGAATTATGCTGACATAAGAATGGTGGGAGATCTTAGAACCCTTCTAGATCTCATCGAAACTGGAGAACATCTCACAACTTCAGAAAACTTCAGGATCGTCATTCACTCCACTATTGGTCATCACATTGATCTAATAGTTGATGAACTAAATCAAGCAGCATTCGAAGAAAACCCTCGTGACATTCCAACACGTTATTGGCACATGTCACCAGTCAACTTAGCATCTTATGTAATAGACCGACTGCGTGGAATGTATGAGGAAGAAGACATAGAAATTGATGCTTACCGCAATGGATACCGTGAAATATTCAGCAAGCTAATCTACGTCTTCACCGACTCGGATTTTCCCTTCAACTGCGAACAACATCAACTCATCAGACAAGTATGCCAAGCCACTAGATCCTTTGGAGGAGACCCATTGGCCAACGATTTTGAAGAAGTGAAGACTGAATTCATGGCTTTAATAACCTCAATAGGCAGAAACCACCCACAACGTGAAATTGTTCAAACTCACACCTGCACTCGAATCGACCCTAATGGACCAGTCACAAGGGCAGTTCGATACATCAGCTATGGGATGGCAATCCTCGATAGATTAGCCACTGATCACTTCAAAAGCTTCAGAATGGAATCCACACCTCCACCAACCCTCATTACTGACATGATAGAATAGTTTCTGCGATACTTTCCTCCACGATACGCCCTACCTAGGAACCACAGTGACCACTCTAGCACCACGGACACATCCAGCATCATCTGAAGAAGAAAGGAGGCAACCCGTGTTTTTACATTTATGCAATTTTACTTTCCAAGAAGTGATGAAATCTCCGACTATTTTTCACACTCGGATCATACAAAGCATGCTCCAGCCTGCAAGAAAATATCAACACCAGAAGAATAGTATATCCGACGTGTTCACACCTACGAGACCAATCACAAGAAGACTTGATCAAGAATGCACCAAGGAAGACGGAATCCGGCACATGCAACCCAAGGAACACTGCAACCACCGGGGAGTACTTCTATACCGTCTCTTTCATTGGTTTAAATATACCATATCCATTATTCTTATCACTAAGTGTGGGATTCAAACCCAAAACACACCACTAAAAGAATACGTTTTAGATGTTTAAATTACTAAGTGTGGGATTTTCACCCCAGTTAGAGCTTAGATTATAAACATCGAGGACGATGTTCCTTTAAGTGTGGGATAGCAGTAGTTACACTACTGTAAAATGGATAATGGTATATGCTTGATTCTAACTCCTTGCTCTTTAAGACCATGCTTCTCCAATAAGTAAAAAAAAAATTCAAATTAAGTTAAAAATATGTTGAAAATGAAAATTTTTAGACGAAGAATGATTTACCTTGGGGAAGAAGGATAAATAAAATACTAATTCTTTTGAAAAATGAGTTTAGTAATCCCATAAAGAGCATCGCATGACTGGGCACACAACAACCCAACTTTCGATTCGTGAGGTATCTTGAGCTATATAAAAAGCATTCACTTTTAATGCTTCACTTTTTTGATTCTTGAGTGTGCCGATGTATGCGTTTAGAATCAGAACTTGCTCCTGTTATGCATTTCGAATCCAGATTGGTTAGTGAAAAAGAGATTGAATCACATCATTCTTAAATCCACTCCAAAGAAAAAAAAATAGATACATGACCCCTACTTTCTCAAAAGCATCCCCCAAACTTTGAAACAAAGTTTCAAAGAAGAGAAATCGCAAGGAGATGACGTCGAAAAGAAAAAAAAAAAGAAAATTCAAGAAAGAAAAATCCGAAGAAAAAGAAAATCAATAGGAGAGAAAGACTCCTTCCGCAAACATCAAAAAGGCGTCAATCCCCCAAAATTTCCAACTTCAACAAAAAGAAAACCCATCAAAAACCCATCAAAACCTCCTCTCACTCCACAAACACTCCGCTTCTAAAAACCCTACATCACTTCCCTTAGAATGATTGTGGCTAGATCGACTTTGCGCTCACCAAAAAGGTAACGATTTGATTCTCGATCAAGCCTATGACAATAAACGATACATGACTGGCGTTCTGAGTGATTGATATTATTAGAATAGGAAACCCTAAACACTTTGAGTGATTTGAGTGACCACCTTGAGAGGATTGTCTAGTCATGTATCCAAGATCAAATATCAAAAGCATGCTCCCAAAGATTACAACCCTGCTTTTTCAAAGAAAGAATATTTTATTTTTCAAAACCCCCCTTAGTAAAAAGTTCTACCCTAAAATATTTCATTTCCTATTTATTTTAACTGTGCTTGAAATTCGAGTTTGCTTGAGGACAAGCAAAGTCTAAGTGTGGGATACTTGATATCGTGTAAAAAGTCATGTTTTTACTACCGATATCTCTCTCATTCTAGAACGATTCTTGGCATTTTAAACACAAAACCAGTACAAATCAATGATATTATGCCAAGATGGTCAAAACAAGGTTGCATGATAAAAATCAAGCAAAACGGATGAAAAACGAAGATTCCACACACGTTTGAAGATTCAAGGCTTCAAACCGAGACTTCAGGACAAAAGTGCCCATCATCAAAATCCATCTCACCCAAGATGTTCATTTTCAAATTACGAATCCAACAGAAGAAGAATCAACAAAAACGGATAAAGTATAAAGATTATACGCCCGCCGGAAGATCCAAATGATTCGTATGCAACATCTGGAGATAGGAAACATATTTTTGGGATATCTTTACATCAAAGTCTTTGTTTTTGAATTACGAATCCAATGCTAAAACAAATCAATGCAAAAGGATGCATAACAATGAAGATACGCGCGAATCGAGCAACGTAGTGAAAGATGACGGACCGGGGCGGGTGGCAGCCGGCCGCCGTCGGGCAACAGCCAGGCGCCGCCACCACCCCTCCCCCGTCTTTCTTGCGCTTTGTCGTCCTTGCACGTACCTGGTGCACCACCTTTCGCTACTTTTGCTAATGTGAGCCTATGGGTGCTAATGTGAACCATATTTTGCCTATAAATACAGCCCCTAAGCCTCCATTTGTAGATGTCCCATATGCATTAGGCATATTTCTCTCTTTACTTTCTCATTCTATTTTCTTACTTCAAAATTAATGTTAGGCTAGTTAAGGAGTTTGTTCAAAGTAGAACGAAAGCTAGGGAACATTTTGTAATCTTTGGTGTACGCTTGGAGTTAAGCTTATGAATTCAAGTCTATTCCTTCTCGCATTATAATCCGGGTTCTTTCTATCCTATTCTATCTTAGTTAAATATGTATGCTTTAATTATGCTGGAATTAGTTTGTGCCATGATTAGCGAGTAGATTACTATTGTATTTGTTGTGATGTAGTTAGTATATATAATTGTGGGATAACTTTAAATATGTCATGAAATAATATGACGGCCCCTATTCGACTGTTTACTCGGTATAGTGCTGGAAATGCTTTTAAGCAAAGTACATACGTATGGAAGCCGGTAACGACCGACACTAGTACAAATTTGGGCTTTCGTCACACATGGTCTATTTGAAACGGTCACACATTCCAATATTTATGTGACCAAAGGGCCAAAAAAAACTGGACGTTATTTTTTAGCCACACATGAACTCTAATCGTGTGACCATTCTGAAACGTATTTGCCACACCTTCGAAAATTTATGTGGCTAAAGGGAACTGTAATTTTTTTGCATTTCATTTAGTCACACATGAAGCTGGAACGCGTGACAAATCTTGTCACACACTTGAACACTGTGACCAAACGCCACTATATGGTCACATGGAGTAATTGTTTATGTGACTAAAGCATAGAGTCGATTTTGTCACACATGATTAAAGTGTAGCCAAAGCCAGGTACATATGGTCACATAAGTTATTATGTGACCATATGTTTAGTGTCTGTTAGATTGGCAAAAGGTAATGTGTTTAGTCACACTAATTTCTAGCCCGATCATGTGACTATATCGCATTAGAATAGCCACACCATATCACAAATGTGTATCGAAAAGATGTTTATGGCCACATGTTAGGTGATTATATGTGACCAATATATTCACAACATTCACGTTTTTAGATATTCATGTGACTATTTTTTAAAGCGAAAATAGGCAAAGACGATTATCATTAAATTTGATATTAGTCACATTGAGTGCTGTTCGTGTGGCTAAATCATGAGACCCTATTGGTCACATGGAGGAATTGTTTATGTGACTAAAGTATAGAGTCGATTTTGTCACACATGATTTAAGTGTAGCCAAAGTCAGGTACATATGGTCACACAAGTTATTATGTGTGTCTAAAGTTTAGTGTGTGTTAGAAACTCAGAATGGCAAAACGTAATGTGTATAGTCACCCTAATTTCTTGCCCGATCATGTGACTATATGGCATGGTAATAGCCACACCATATCACAAATGTGTATCCAATAGGATGTTTATGGCCACATTTTGGGTGATTATATGTGACCAATGTATTCACAACAGTCACGTTGTTAAATATTTTTGTGACTATTTTTTAAAGCTAAAATGGGCAAAAACGATTATCATTAAATTTGATATTAGTCACATTCAATGCTGTTTGTGTGGCTAAATCTAACGTATATTGTTATATTAAAAAGCATTGGAATTCTAACAGATATAACATTTAGCTGCATTGGTTAACATGTTTCTTTGTAGGTGTATTAGCTGGGACCTAAGTTCGACCCCACTCTCAGAATGTTTTTTAATATAAATGTCATTTTGACCAAAAGGTTTAATGTATGCAAGCAGACTTAGTGGTATGGTCAAATTAAATGGTTATTGTAATATGCCCGTGATTAGTTATTGGTTACGATGTTATATATGACATTTATCCGTAAGTATTTATGTTGTAATTTACAAAGTTAATGCATGTACTAAAAAAAATGGTAGTCATAGAAATTAAGATACAAGTAATCATTCCATAAAATATTCAAAAGGTAATTTACAAGGTTACTGTACTAAAATTAATATAGCTAGTGTTCCAGCATTACATATATGTTGATCACTTGGACTTTGGTATAACAATACCCAAACTCTAGTTGGTTCGAAAGTAATCATCTCGTGATTCATTACCCAAGTCACGTTTATCCACACGTGGCAATATGTTATCATTGTGCGGGTGAATGACCGTGCTAAATTCCTCATCGATTTCATCACATGTATCTCTGTAATTCTTGGGAGGTGCTTTCAGGACAATAGATAAATTCCTAGTTAGCTGGTCTTTCACATAAAACACTTGTCGTGCTTGTGAGGCTAACACGAATGGATCAACCTTGTGGCCTACATTATTCAGGTCAACCAATGTATAACCAAGATTAGTATCGCGTTGGACCATACCATCTTTACGGTTAACCCAATCACATTTGAAAAGAGGAAGTTGCCTGAAGCGGTAATCCAGTACCCATATCTCTTGCAAAACTCCATAATAAAATGTGCGTCTAGTGGTTGCAACTTCTTTGGATATGTGAATATCTTATGTCTCAACACTAACCCCACTGTTTTGGTAAACTCTGCCATCACTACATTTTGTACGAAATGTATAACCATTGATGTTATATGCAGTGTATTTCACTACGCTGGCTCGTGGTCCATATGAGATCCACCTTACGGTTTCGGATACACTGTCTTTGGAGATCGCTAACTCTCTCTCAACCTGCAGAATCTCATTACAAGTATATATATATATATATATATATATATATATATATATATATATATATATATATGAGCTTGAAATTGAACGAATTAACAAAACAAAATAGTGATAGAAAAAAACAATTGTCCAGCTTTTAGTTTGACTTTATTCTTCAACTCTGACAGTACATACTAACAGGCTTAATAGTAGTAACTTTGGTTAATGAAACTACAGTTAATTAAGTCGATCTCCAATTGGTAAAAACTGGACAATTGTAAGGAGTAAATAATATACGATTAAATAACAATTACCTCTTCGCGTAACAACTTATCAAAAGATTTAACGTGCTCATTCTGCAGCCATGCTTTTCGTTTACCCGGGTTTTGTGTTACCAAAACCTCCTTGTGTCGCCTGAAACAAGGTATTTTGTTATTATATTTGATAGAACATTAACTAAAGTAACGAAATAGCTAGACATGTGTTAGTAATTAATACTTACTCGATATACGGTACAATCTCATCTGTATTCAGTATTACATACAAATGTGCTTTCTGAAAGAGTTCTGCAGAAACTTCACTTGATTTGCCAGCCGACAGTGGCTTTCCGTCCTCGTTTTCATCAGTTTCATGTGTATCATTTGGGATACCAATAGTTTTCATGGATTTTTGATATTCTCCGAAAAACTCTATTGTTTCTTCTGCAATAGTCTCCTCAGCAATGCATCCCTCTGGTCTATTTCTGTTTCGCACATCTCCCTTAATAACCTTCATACATCGTTCGAAGGGATACATCCACCGAAAGCATACAGGACCACATAATTTTACCTCCCTAATTAGGTGTACAGTCAAATGGACCATAATATCAAAAAAAGAGGGGGGAAAGAACTTTTCGAGTTGGCACAGTGTGACACAAAGTTCTTCTTGCATCTTATCTAGTTCCTCTAATATGATCTCTTTGCTACATATAGATTTAAAGAAAAAGCAAAACCTGATAATAGCCTTGCGTGTGGGTTCGTCCATTATCAAACGTATTGCAATGGGCAAAAACTCCTGCATTAGCATGTGATAGTCATGTGATTTAAGGCCGATGAGCTTCCTATCTGTGAGGCTGACTAAACTAGAGAAATTAGAACAATATCCTTGCGGTACCCTCATGTTGTATAACGTCTAACAAAAGATGTCCTTTTCGGCATTCTTTAGCGTGTAACCTGCTGGTGGTATTACTGTTATTTCTCGGTCGTCTTTCCTAACAAACAACTCTGGTTTGTCTATTCCCAACTC
The DNA here is from genome assembly GCA_963422505.1 of Pseudognaphalium luteoalbum. Classification (NCBI taxonomy): domain Eukaryota; kingdom Viridiplantae; phylum Streptophyta; class Magnoliopsida; order Asterales; family Asteraceae; genus Pseudognaphalium; species Pseudognaphalium luteoalbum. The sequence continues at coordinate 53,794,693 of OY730195.1, read as the reverse complement.
TTTAAGATCCAATCGAGCATTCTCTCCATCTTTCGTCTTTCCCGGCACATTTAGCAAAGTCCCGACTAGACTCTCACCAACATTCTTTTCTATATGCATGAAATCGATACAATGTTGAACTTCATTGTGCCTCCAATACTTTAGCTTTCGATACCAAATGTTGAATTTCTTCCAATACGCACCATTCTGTTCATTTGATTTGCTTGAAGTACCATCTTCTTTTCCTGATCTTTTCCTCTTCTCCTTTTGGATCTTCCCACCTCTGCCTCTGGCATCTTCTTGGTTTGCTTGTTTTACGCATCCCCACTTATTTTCAATATGTTTTACCTCGTTGTATATTTGTTCACCGGTCATTGGAATTGGAGCCGTGCCAAATTCTTGATTTCCATTAAACGCCTTCTTTTGCTTTCTGAACCCATGGTTATATGGTAGATATCTTCTGTGACCTACATAGCTCTGCTTGGATGACGCAGGAAGTCTAATACAATATGTATCTTTCCCACATACCACACAACCTTTGTATCCACTGGTTGGGCAGCCACATAAAGTACCAAGTGCAGGGTAATCATTTATTGTCCATAACACCACCGCACGTAGATTAAATATTTGCTTTGCGGAAGCATCATATGTAACGACCCCTATCTCGAATAAGAGTTGCAGATCATCAACCAACGGTTCTAAAAAAACATCGATATCATTTCCCGGGTATCCCGATATCAGTACAGATAGCATGATAAACTTTCTTTTCATACACAACCATGGAGGAAGGTTGTAGATGACAGATAAAACTGGCCACACACTGTGATGCCTATTTCCTCTATTGACATCAACACCATAAGCAGATATTCCGAGCCTTAGATTCCTTGGATCATTTGCAATTTCGGGGAATTCGTTATCTATGGTTCGCCATGCCTGTGAATCTGCAGGGTGACGTAACACACCATCTGTTTTCCTCCTTGTCGCGTGCCATCTTAATTCTTCTGAAATACTTGTTATCTTAAAGAGACGTTGCAGCCTCGGTATTATTGGAAAGTACCACATTACGTTTGCTGGAGTCTTCTCATACACTTTTTTTGTCTTCTTATCCACCTTCCATCTTGATGTCCCACAGGTACGACACACGGTCAATTTCTTGTCCTCTTTCCAGTAAAGAAGGCAATTGTTGATACATACATCTATCTTTTTGTATCTTGATCCCAGCAATTTCAAAATTTTCTTTGCATGATAAGTGTTTTCCGGCAATTCGTTACCATCAGGTAGCATTTTTTTTAACAATCCTAGCAATTCAGTAAAGAATTGATCAGAACAGCCATACTTACTCTTTAAGTTGAGTAGGTGAACTATGGCTGACAACTTTTTGAAGTCAGGACACCCACTGTAAATTGGCTTCTCTGCATCTGATAGCAGTTCTAGAAGCTTGGCATGGTCATCCGGATCCTCATCATCAAAATTATCTTTTGTAGCATTAACCATTTCCACTGTTTCACTCGCATGTGTTGGGAGTTCTGCATCAAAATCCATATGGTTGTCACCATATTCTGTTGTAACAATTGGCTCATCCTTCTCTCCATGATAAGTCCATTGTGTGTAGTTTTGATCCATGCCATTGCTGAATAAATGGAAATGCACTTCCTCCGTTTTACGAACTACATGGTTTAAACATTTGCTACATGGACATGGGATTAGAAGATGTGGATTATTACCCTGTGGGTCGATGTTAATCATCTTCTTCAAGTTGTTTACCGCATAATCAATAAATGCTTCTACTCCGTCTCTATAAATTCTTCCCAGCCTGTTTGTTCCCATCCAAGACTTGTCCATTACTTAGGGTTTGAAAAATCCAATTAGGTGTGTCGGCGTGTTATGTATTGTAATTGATTAGGGTATGAAATATTTTAGGAAGTGGCTTGATTAATTCAATTAGGGGAATTAATTCGGATCTCATAAATGCAATTAGGGAATCTGAGTTGAGGAGTGCCACTGTTAGGTATTTTACATACCTTCCCACTATCATTTATTCTTGACAGTGCCACTGTTAGTTCTATACTCTAGGGATTGGCACTGCTAACAGTATATAACCTTAAAACACTTCAATTTTTCATTACGCTCTCATCTAACCACTGCAACTACAATTCAAAATACAACTGACTCTTCTTCTACAATTAATTTGACGATCATGGCTTCTTCTTCATCTGATTTGACCCTTAGTGTTCATGAAGAACACAATATGATCGCTTTTCTAATGAAACCCCCATCTGCACAGAATTTCACTCAAATAGTTGATTTTCTTCGTGCTAGTTATGTTTATCACGCGCTTACAGTATCTCCGAGGGTGTCAAGGGGTCATCTGAATGAATTCTGGAAGAATGCACGGTTAGAAGTGGTTGCTGGTGTAAATCAAGTGGTTTCAAAGGTTCAAGAAACCAAAGTGGTGGTTACTGAGGAAATTTTACGAGATGTTCTTTTACTTGATGATGCCATAGGTATAACTTCCTTAGATGACACAGAATTGTTTGATAATTTAAGATTAATGGGGTATGAGGGTGATTATACACGTTTTACATTTTTTAAATCACTCTTTAGCCCACAATGGAAATTTTTAATTCATACAATTCTTCATTGCTTGTCATCTAAGAGAACTTCTTACAATGAATTTGGAACACAATTAGCCTATTTTCTTGTGTGTTTGGCTAAGGGTCAGAAATATAATTTTTCCAAATACATACTTGATGGCATGATCAGAAACATCACAAAGGGTAAAAAGGATCTTTTTATAATGTATCCAAGATTTGTGCAACTTTTTTTAAACAAACAAATTACTGATTTGGTTGCACAAAAAGTTGTCATTGGTGTTGGTACTCTCTCTGCTAGAACATTCAAAGAGATGAGTAAAAATACCAATAAGAAGTTCTTAGGGAAGGAAACAACATTGTTTCCAACAATGCTTCCTGCTCCTTCCACCACAGATGTAGTACCACCAACTATATCTGAACAACTTGGTGACAGGCCAGCAGAACCAGTTGTGCTTGAACACACACCAAGTGGGGGTAAAAAGAGAAAACAAGGGACCAAACAGCCTACCACATCTAAGCCTAAGAAAAAGAAAGTTAAACAGGCAAGTGAGGCTCCTACTGCTCATTTGTCTCAGTCAAATGTACCACCACAATAGGTGTCTCAGTCAAATGTACCTACCATTGAATTGGCGAATGTACAACTGACAGAAGCTGTGGATAAAATTTGGGAGAAATTAAAGAAGGAGAAACAGATCAATCGGGCTCAAGATGAGAAAATAGCAGAGCAGGCTGCTAAGATTGATGAGCAACAAAAAGTGATTGAGGATCTCAAAGACAGGCTTGCTGCACTTGAAGCTTTGCTGGTTAAGACCACTTTCAACAAGGGGGAGAATAATGATGATGATGAAGGCAGAAATGATGCAAGCAATGATGAAAAAGTGGTGCAGAATGATGATATGGCTGAGGAGACTGCAAAGGCACCTGAGGTCAATATGGATGATGTGCAGCCTAAGGATGTTGAAAGTGTTGAAAATGTTGATCAACCAAAGAATGTAGATGAAGGTAGTGTTGAAACTGAGAAGGTGGAAGGTGATGGAGATGATGCAGAGGCTGAGGGGGAGTCAAAGGTTAGAACAGAGCCTAAGATGACAATGGGAGGAAAGAAATCAATACCATATGCAAGTGCAAAAGCTAGTAGAATTGAAGAACTTAAAAGGGCTAGGAGTAAACCTACCATTGTTATACCAACTGAACCTACCACTGCTACAACACCCGCTACCACTGTTCCAACAGAACCTCAAGCCCCTGCTACCAAAGAATCAGAACTTCAACCTACTGTTATAAATCAACCCACTGTTGATATACCACAACCACCCACTGCTACAAAATCAACCACTGCCAGGAAACCTGAAGGACCATTTAAAATCAATGAACCTAGTAGTGTGCCTAAACCTGATTCCAAGCCACCTATTCAGAGGTCAGTACCTATACAGAAATCTGCATCTGAATCTAATGCAGTAGATGTTTTGCTACCATCTGGAAGAATTGTGAAGATGAGTAGAGAAGCTAGCATAGTGTATGCAGAAATGAAGTCAAAGGGTTTGAAAGTAGAGGATGACATTATGTATGATGCTTATGTTGAAAAGACCAAGGGTAACCCTCTGCAAGTTGCAATTGATAGGATCAGAAAGAAGGATGCTGAAGAGAAAGAAGCTAAGAGGAAAGCTAAGAAACCAACAAGAGGTGAATTGAAAAATCAATTGGTTTGCAAGTTAAGAGGAGTTAGATATTCTACAATGGAGTTGAGGAGAATGACATTAGAGGAATTGCAGGAATTGTGGGATAACAATCCAATTGTTAATCCTGAGGCAAGAGAAAGAATTGAAAAGAAAGGGAGAGAGGATGAAGAGATACAGAGAAGGCTGAAATTAAGGTATCAACAGATTGAGGAGGAGCTTGAACAAAAGAAAATCGAAGCCCAAAAGGCTGAAGAGTTGAGATTAAAAGTTGCAAGTCATAGAAGGTCATTTCAAATGATTCAAGACTCTGATGATCAGATATATGATTTGGATAGAGATGAAGAAATCTTAGAAGAGATGATGGTTGAAAAGAGAGATAGGAATGAAAATACAAATCTTAATGATGAAGATCTCTCAGATATTGTTGAATGGCAAGGAATGTTCATAGAGTCAAACACTGTGTCTTATGAACTCAGAATTAAAAGAAGAAATGGAGATGTGAGTTCTCATAAGTCTATGGGTGATATTTTGAGAAAAGTAAAGAAAATGGATGTGTATGATATGTACAGAGTTGGAATGGAAAAGGATATGAAGCTTGTGAATATTCATATTGAAAGACACGTATAGGAATGGTTAAGAATGATGTTTGAACCAGAACAGTATGGTGAACTATTTTTGGGTATTGAAGCTGTTACTGATTGGAGACATTTTGCTAGAGCAGGAGTTCATTGCATACGACTGAGGAATGGTAAATACATCTATATGTTGGAAGAAAGAGATTATGTTCGGAGCCAATCACTGTTGAAACAGCTAATTGAAAGAAAGTTACTTGTAGCTATCAAAACTGATAAAGGAAAAGATATAATCTATAAAATCATGAATCAGTACAACAAGAGGGTAGAATCAAGCAAGAAAGGGTCCAAATCATCTAAAGAATCTGAGGCTGAATGAAGAAACTTAATGTAATTAATGATATATGATTACCACTGTTAGTGTGGAAGTGTGGAAGTGCTTACCACTGTTAGTATATTGTGCTAAGTATATTGTAGCCACTGTTAGTGGAAAGCATGGCGTAGCCACTGTTAATGTAATTAATGATATATGATTATATGGCACTAAATGGAAAACGAATTCGATTAACCATAAGGATTCATCATTTTGAACACTTTTATAAACTTTAGTTATCATTAAACACATTTTATAAACTTTGGTAATTCTTGAACACATTGCGTATAGTTATGGTTGATTTACGTACAATTTTTTATCCGAGTTTAAATTGGTAGCATTGAATTGATTATTAATATTTTATTTGATTTTATTATTCAACATAAAATAAGATTTAGGCGATTTGAGTTATATATATATTTTTTTCGTAAGTTGTTTAGTAAATAATTATGAACTTTAAAGGAATATATCTTTAGACATTTGTCACATATTGTTTAATTATATTGTTCTAATAACAAAAAACTATGCCTCCGAAATCTCTATCCGGATCTGAAAAGCGAAAAAGGATTTACGTCTTCGATAAAAAGTTTTATCGTTTCATTTTTTACGTCTTTAACAGATTCGTCGTACTAAACCAAATGAATTTGATTGAACAGATTCTATGTCTTTAACAGATTTACGTCTTTATGTGACTTTAGCCTAAGTTTAATAGTGAAATGTATGATATATGGCACTACCGGTATCACACATGAGGGTATTTAGCTAAATTTCCTTTCCTACCCACCTTTTAAATCCCCTTTCTTCCCCATTCCTTTACATCGTACAGTTGATATTTCCCTCCATTACCATCCCCATTTTATTCCCGCTCATTTTTCTCCCTGTAACATGGCGTCATCATCATCTTCTCAAAATCAAGTTTTGGAACCACAATTTTATTACTGTCATTGCGGAGCCAAGATGTATGTTCGCACATCATGGACTGAGATCAACCCAGCACGCAGATTCGTAAAATGCCCAGATGTTAGTTTTAACCTTATTTTTTAATTGTTGTTGGTATCTGCAATTGATAATGCTATTAGGTTAAATATTGACTCAAAAATGCTTTAATTTTGTTATTTTGTTGCGATTTAGGTTAAAACCAGTTTTTGCACAAGATATCGCTTTCTTGATTCGGAGCTTCCAGAGTATTACAGGAAGATTATGTATCTATTAAGAATGGAATGCAAAAACAAGTCTATTAGGAATGAAACGGAAGAAGATTCAGACTCAAAGATGGTGTTGATGAAGATAGTTGAAGAGTTGACTCTCATGAAGTCAAAATTGAAGATGTTTGACCAAGTGTTTGCACTTTTAATTGGTGTTGTAGTGATGTTGTGTGTAGTTATACTTGTTCTTGTTATGAACTAAGTTTCATTTAATGGTGTGATTAAATTTAGGGGTGTTCGTGGAGGGTAACTGGAGACTCGGTTAACCGGAGTCTCGGTTTGTAATATTTTTGAACCTAAACCGAAACTGAAAAAATTGGTTAACCGGAAATCGGTTGACCGTTTTTTCGGTTCGGATAATCGGTTAACCAAATGAATCATTAATTAATACTTACTTAAAAGGTAATTAATAACACACATATAAATATTTATTTTTCAATGTTCACTATATTTAAAATACTTTGATAATAGAAGTATCAAACGATAACCATTTTACTCTTTATAATTGTGTATTTATGTTATACGTACGTAAATCATTTCAATATAATTAGAAACTTAGTAGAAGTAATTACCATATTAGGCCAAAATTTAACTAGTAAATTACATTAAAATGAGTGAAAAAGAAATAAAAATAATTTTATCAAAATAAAAGTGTAAATATTTATATATAAATATAATATGTACACTATATATACATATATTTAAAACTATATATTAAGTTTTCGGTTTTTTCGGTTAACCGTTTATAACGTCCATCTCAAAATCATGAACCGAAACCGAAATCGAAAAACCGAAAAAAAACTCAGTTCGGTTAAATAAATTATTATATAAATGTAACCTCAACTAATAATAAATAAATTAATCAAAGCAGAATGAACAAAAAACCATTTGTGAAATATTATATGCAAATTATATGTAATTCGTCATTTCGGCATATGTATGTGACATTGCCCTAAGGTTAATAGTCAAATGTACGATATACGGCAGTTGCAGTATCACACACGCCACTATTGAACTTAGGGTGTTATGTAATTCGTCATTTCGGCATATGTATGTGACATTGCCCTAAGGTTAATAGTCAAATGTACGATATACGGAGTTGCGGTATCACACACGCCACTACTGAACTTAGGGTGTTATGTAATTCGTCATTTCGGCATATGTAAGTGACATTGCCCTAAGGTTAATAGTCAACTGTACGATATACGGCAGTTGCGGCATCACAAACGCCACTATTGAACTTAGGGTGTTATGTAATTCGTCATTTCGGCATATGTATGTGACATTGTCCTAAGGTTAATAGTCAAATGTACGATATACAGTAGTTGCAGTATCACACACGCCACTATTGAACTTACGGCCGGGTGTTATGTAATTTGTCAATTCGGCATATGTATGTGACATTTCCCTAAGGTTAATAGTCAAATGTACGATATACAACAGTTGAGGTATCAGACATGCCACTATTGAACTTACGGCCGTGTGTTATGTAATTCATCATTTCGGCATATGTATGTGACATTGCGCTAAGGTTAATAGTCAAATGTACGATATACGGCAGTTACGGTATCACACACGCCACTATTGAACTTAGGGTGTTATGTAATTCGTCATTTCGGCATATGTATGTGACATTGCCCTAAGGTTAATAGTCAACTGTACGATATACGGTAGTTGCGGTATCACAAATGCCACTATTGAACTTAGGGTGTTATGTAATTCATCATCTCGGCATATGTATGTGACATTGTCCTAAGGTTAATAGTCAAATGTACGATATACGACAGTTGCGGTATCACACACGCCACTATTGAACTTACGGACGGGTGTTATGTAATTCGTCATTTCGGCATATGTATGTGACATTGCCCCAAGGTTAATAGTCAAATGTACTATATACGGCAGTAATTGCGGTATCACACACGCCACTATTGAACTTAGGGTGTTATGTAATTCGTCATTCCAGCATATATATGTATGTGACATTGTCCTAAGGTTAATAGTCAAATGTACGATATACGGCATAATTCTACTTATTATAAGTATAAGATTTTCATACTTTTGTTTGTGTGTGTATAAATAAAAATAGGTTATTGTTAAATTGTGTACCGATTAAAAATATAATTTATCTTCTTACCATATTTGTTTATATAAATACGTTTTTATAACATTTTTATAATATTGTATATAAATATGTTATTGTGAAATTGTGTATATCAAGAGTAAAAATAGTTTATCTTTTTACTACATTTGGTAATTACGTCTACTAATACTAACCCTTAAAGGTTGAATGACATAAATACCCTTAATAATCAATTACCAATACAATAAGAAGGATTTTAATAGTAAGGGCATTTAGGTAATTTACTTAAAGACTTGGAAGTAGGCCCGTGAGCCGTAAACTTTACGAGTAAAATTCAGACATCAGATCAACACCTTCCAATTCCCGACGTACCAACTTCGAGAGAAACTCAAAACAGAGCATCAACAAATCATCTAAACAAGATATAAACCATGGATTCCCAAAGCTCTAAACGACAGAAACCTGCTATGGAAGATGATCGAACTCTTGCTGACCTTCCGGACGGCGTCGTTAGTCAAGTACTGGCCCGTGTCGGGGCTTGCAACGCCAAGCAAGTTTTTAAAATGAGGACTCTGTAAGTCTCCATACCCTAGTTTCTAGTTTGGATTCTCATTTCAACCTAAGGTTATATTGACGTTTTGTCAGTATAAGCCTTGTATTTTATGTAATTTTTAAAAAATGTAGCGCAATTATTAATTAGGGCTTGATTTAGGAATATTTAAATTATATTGTGCATGTACAGTATTTAAGAAATCAGCTTTTAAGATCAAGGGACTTACATTGTGTTTATAATGTCGTTTATATATATGCATTACAGGTGCAAGACCTTCAGACGTGCAGTTGATTCAGATGAGGTTTATCGCCAGCTGGATGATGATTCCCTCTATCCTCTATTTTCTACGAACTTGCACAAAAATGATGTGCTATCAAAAATGAGGAAGAATCGAAACCCTAACATGCTGTTTAGGGATGGCATGGTAATGTTTATTTTACATTTTATTGAAGTTTTTACTTGTACTCTGTCACATACTAATTTACTTTTCTTAAATGTCTTGATCAGAACAAGTTCTTCTCATTTGGTGATGAGGCTGCTGGAAAGGAGATGATGCAACAGGCATCTAATTTGGGACAACGTGATGCAACGTTTGTGCTTGGGATGCTGGTGATGGGGGAAAGTCAAGAGAGACAGGCAGAGGCCAAGCAACTGTTGACCTTTACCAGAACAAGGTTAGCAGGTCTGTGGGATGTGGCCCGGACATCTAACAAGGTACGTCGATTGTTGGCTGATCCCCGTATCTTATGGCGAGCAAAAAGGGAATACACTAACTGCATTCTTTGTTGTCCTAAGCACAAGGTATTGCACGAGCAGACGTTATGCGATGCCTTGTTTCACAGACGGGCTTGGCTGTTCGATTGTAATGTATGCTTGTGGGATGCTTGCTACATTAACTTTGTATCTACTTTTGGTATTTTTTTTACATTTGATTAACTATATATAGTTAGTTATAGACAGATGTATGTCGGATACTTATAAATATGTACTTATTTTTTGTAGTTAAGTTAATGATGTGTTATATATATGTGCATTATATGCTTTTGTTAATGGAAGGTCAGGAAAGGAAATAAGATGCTAGGAACCTGTGGGTCATTTCACTTTAGGGTTTAGGGCTAGCGTTTAGGGTTTAACAACATAATATTATATATTTATCGTGGGAAAAGTAAATCAATTATATTCATAGCTGAGTTGGTCATTTCGTTGAGGAGCTAACCTAGCAATCCCGGGTTCGAGTCCGCTAACCTACATTTTGTTTTTTTTAGCTCAATATTGTGTGATTTGCTGTTTTCCCCCCCTACAATCAGAATTCACTAGTATAAAAACCCGCGCAATGTAGCGGAAATCAATAATAAAGTTATGTGATTCGATAATGTTTTTTTTTCGGAAAAAACATAGTGAAATCGTTTTGAACGCTTTTTTTATTAGCATCCTAGGTCATTATATGTTAATGTATTAGAAAGATATGAATATATAATTGGTAAAAGTACATTACATAGAAAGTAATTTGAAATATATTATGGTATGTATTAATGTACATTAGTGTTATAATTGACCAATTAAAAGTATGGGCATTTAAGTAATGATATCCTTTAATTTAATATTGATTATTCTTTGATTTAAGATTAAATACAGGGGCAATATTGGTATTTCCCATATGATTTAAGGTCAACATACTGAAATGCTTAATAAAGGGTATAGATAATTAACCTTATTCATAATTTTAACTCTAAATATTATTTCATTCATTTTGGAGCCAAATTTTTCACCAAAAAATTTAAACTGACCAATTAGAGCCAAGCAGAAAAATTTGAATTTCAAGTGACCTATTTACATTCCAAAACATCTTAATAAAGAATTTACAACTCTCAATTAATCTCCAACCAAAATATCAAAGAATTTACAACTCTCAATTAATCTCAATTAAAGTATATATCATGGATAACGAAGCCGATCATCCTCTAAATAATTATAATGATGACGACCACGATTTAGGATATGAATCGGAGGGTTACGATCATGTACAAGATGATGAAGCCGATGAAAACGACAATAATGCAAATCCCAAAATAGTTCCGCCGAGGGGCATAACAAGATTATTTGCGTTTCGCAACAAGTATGGCAGACCCGGTTCACAAAAGCTCAAGGTAACCTTCGATCAAATGGATCGGCTAATAGGGGACAATAGAGCCTTGTTTTCGAGTTTTTTGGGAGACATTGTTCGTGAGCATATTGGTTTGAAGATTCTATCCTGGAAGAAGGTCGATAAAGAAGAAAGAGATAAACTATGGGATGAAATCATGGTATTTGTAACCCACTCCATGCTCCCTTGATTAATTTCCTTTATTAATTAAAATTGTTTACAATACATTATATATGCAACGGGATGTATATATATATATATATATATATATATATAGATAGATAGATTTAACTTGTTAATATTGATCTTGCAGCGATATTTTGATGTTGATGAGACACACAGAAAGCTAGTAATGAATCGTCTTGGTGCCCATCTTAGGAATTTCAGAAGGAAATTCAGGAAATCCTACATACTGCCCAACCTAAACACACCAGCAGTAAATGAAGTCCCAATGAAATATAGTGTATTTGTCCATGCCCCGGAATGGAACTCTTTTGTAGAGTATACGAGCACGGAGGATTACCAGGTTTAGTCATTTATATTAGAGTGCATATATATATATATATATATATATATATATAATTTCAGATTATTGTGTTTGCACATTAATGCCATGTAATAATGATTTTGTTCTCTAATTAGAAAAAGTCAGATGCATCAAAAGAGGCGCGCTCCAAGTCAGTTTATCCGCATACCATGGGACGAGGTGGCTACGTACATGTGAAAAATAAATTGGTAATTACATTTACATATATAATGTATGTTTCTATTTTGTACATTTTATGTATCAATTATATATAAGATCAAAGTAAAATACACAGAAAGCTAGTGTACTTTGTTTCTGTTGTCAATTTTATATGCTTACATGTTAATTGGTAATTTGACTAATTTACATGTGTGTTGATTTGATGATTACAAGATCGAAGAAAAAGTAATTGAAGCACATGAAGAACCCCCACGTGGTATATTGTGGTTGAGAGGAAGGCAAAACAAAGCCGGGTTATTTCTAGACGAAATGACTAAAGATAAGGGACAACAACTAGTAAGCATTAATTTGACATGCAAATTTTCCGTTTAAATAGTTCATGTAGTTTACTTTCCATAAATCAATTAACTACTGGCTGTTGGAATCTATAATGCAGATAGACACTCACGAGAAGATCAAAACCGGAACCTTACAGCTTGCTCATGGCGATGCAATGACAGAGGTATTTGGAAAGGAAAAGGGAGGGTATGCCAGAGGAGTAGGAAGTGGAGTGACAATCAACAAGTATTTTCATCTTCCAGCAGCTCGAAGCAGAAAAGCAGCAGATGCTGAACAGATGAAATTACTTCAAGCAGAACTTGTAGCTGAGAGACGTGCCCGTGAAGACAAAGACAAAGTTATAGAAACGTTGTCCAACCAGGTGTCAGAAGTGATGGCCAAGTTGACTGCACAAGAGGCGAAAATTAATTCAATGTCAACTCAAAATCTGCCATCGGAGGAAAGACATTTAATTCTTGTATTAATTAAGTAATTATGCTAACATATTATTCATTAATTTATATTGCAGCTAACGAATATATGTATTTCTTTATATATATTGCAGGTGTCTCCATTAGTGGACGTTAATACTAAAGCAACCATTGAAACTGCAGATCAAGAGTGCCAAATAAGGACATCAAGTGTGGTTGGAAGTGGGCAGGAAGCTAGTTTTGACAGGCCTAAAGGACTTGCAACTAGCATGATCAACCAAAAAGACAAAATGGTAATTAAGTAATAAAACATTAGAATTACATTGATTTTGCAGTGGCATTGAAGAACTTAAAAGGGCCAAGTCATGTACTCCCACTACTAGTTCAAGAGTCACTCCCACTGCTACTGCAAAATCAAGCTAGTTTTGCCACTGCTAGTTGTATTCAAAGTACAGCTAGTAATTCAAAGCACTGCTAGTTCAAGAGTCACTCCCATTTACAATAATTACTTGTTTGCCTTGTTTTATATAGGAGACTATTGAAAAAGCAGTTAACAAGTCAGCAAACAGGACGCCTGATTCACGATAGAACACGGTTGAACCTAATCGGTCATCCCGATCACAAAATAAACGGTCTCCAACACCACCAATGCTGCAGGTATATATATGTATTTCAGCATGTAGAAACATTATTCAATTAAGTTTCATCTAATTCTGATATTGCATATATATATATATATATATATATATATATACATGATATGATGCTGCTGGAAAATATTGAAATCGGTAAATATGAAGTACGTGCTATTAATTATTTGTTGAAATATTGGTTTATACAATTCTGAATTTAATTAGAATGCAATTACAGGGTATTTATTGTGAGTTGTACTCTGTGCATATCTGAAATCTTCACCGTTTAAGACAGAGGCTTATGCTTTAGTTATAATTAGTATATATATTTATATTAATCGTCATCATTTCATTTTGTTTAGGTATTCAAGTGTAAACTGTGGAACCTAAAGAAGTCAAACACTATTGCTTTGGGTACCGTACACGTGTCGAGTGGAAAACAGATGCTTCATAGCAAAGTAATCCCAAAGGATTGCTACAAAGTGTCTGTTGGTACATCGTTGGTGGATGCAGCTTTTTTACCGGATGTTGGAGACAATGGTGTCAAAACTGCGAGTAGGTGGTTTTTATGCATGGCCCAAGGAGCAAGTGGTATTTGAGGAGGAGGTACATATAGTACGTATACGTTTTTAATAACCTATATCTACCTACGTATCCATATATAATTCTTCATATATTAATATTGATGTTTGATACATATATATGCGGCTTTTGTCTTTTACAGGTAACACCATCTACTTCAGGTCAATTGGCGTATGTGGAAAACAAAACTGCACCAGAAGTATCAAAGAAAAGGCGCAACAAATCGGTTTTTGTAACTAGTGATACCGTGCAAAAGCAAGCGAGGATGAAACTCAAGAGTCAAAAGGCCTTGCAACTGTGATCATGTATAATTACTTTATCATTTTGATACATTTATTCGGTTATTATTATCATGTAAAACAATATTCCAATATTAGTTTGGGTACATGTATGGAATTAATTATGTATATATATATTATTCCAATTTTAATTTGACGTGTTATATAATATATATATATATATATATATATAATTCCAATTGTCACACGAAATATTGATTTGTTATATGTGACTAAATGATGCGATAACATAATACGGTCACACTTTGATTGACTCGTTGTGTGACTAAATGATACCAAACGTCACACAAAAAAAAATTCATGTGGCCATTGGATGAACAATAGTCACACAAAAAACATGTTCACGTGACTTTAAAGATCATATGGTCACACATATTAACACCTACGGCCACATTTGGTTTAATTATATATATGTGACCAAATCCAAAAATAAAACACTTGTGTGTGTGACTAAATGATACCAAACGTCACGCAAACATAAAATTTGAGTGGCCATTGGATTAACAATAGTCGCACACAATACAAGTTTTACGTGACTTTAAAGATCATATGGTCACACATATTAACACCTACGGCCACATTTGGTTTAATTATATATATGTGACCAAATCCAAAAATAAAACACTCGTTGTGTGACTAAATGATACCAAACGTCATGCAAACATAAAATTCGAGTGGCCATTGGATTAACAATAGTCATACAAAATACAGGTTTACGTGACTTTAAAGATCATATGGTCACACATATTAACACCTATGGCCACATTTGGTTTAATTATATATATGTGACCAAATCCAAAAATAAAACACTCGTTGTGTGACTAAATGATACCAAACGTCACGCAAACATAAAATTCAAGTGGCCATTGGATTAACAATAGTCACACAAAATACAGGTTTACGTGACTTTAAAGATCATATGGTCACACATATTAACACCTATGGCCACATTTGGGTTAATTCTATATACGTGACCAAATTCAAAAATAAAACACTCGTTGTGTGACTAAATGATACCAAACGTCACACAAACATAAAATTTGAGTGGCCATTGGATTAACAATAGTCACACAAAATACAGGTTTACATGACTTTAAAGATCATATGGTCACACATATTAACAACTATGGCCACATTTGGTTTAATTCTATATATGAGACCAAATCCAAAAATAAAACACTCGTTGTGTGACTAAATGATACCAAACGTCACACAAACATAAAATTCGAGTGGCCATTGGATTAACAATAGTCATACAAAATACAGGTTTACGTGACTTTAAAGATCATATGGTCACACATATTAACACCTATGGCCACATTTGGTTTAATTATATATATGTGACCAAATCCAAAAATAAAACACTCGTTGTGTGACTAAATGATACCAAACGTCACGCAAACATAAAATTCGAGTGGCCATTGGATTAACAATAGTCACACAAAATACAGGTTGACGTGACTTTAAAGATCATATGGTCACATATATTAACAACTATGGTCACATTTGGTTTAATTCTATAGATGTGACCAAATCCAAAAATAAAACACTCGTTGTGTGACTAAATGATACCAAACGTCACGCAAACATAAAATTCGAGTGGCCATTGGATTAACAATAGTCACACAAAATACAGGTTTACGTGAATTTAAAGATCATATGGTCACACATATTAATACATATGGCCACATTTGGTTTAATTCTATATATGTGACCAAATCCAAAAATAAAACACTCGTTGTGTGACTAAATGATACCAAACGTCACGCAAACATAAAATTCGAGTGGCCATTGGATTAACAATAGGCACACAAAATACAGGTTTACGTGACTTTAAAGATCATATGGTCACACATATTAATACCTATGGCCACATTTGGTTTAATTCTATATACGTGACCAAATCCAAAAATAAAACACTCGTTGTGTGACTAAATGATACCAAACGTCACACAAACATAAAATTTGAGTGGCCATTGGATTAACAATAGTCACACAAAATACAGGTTTACGTGACTTTAAAGATCATATGGTCACACATATTAACACCTATGGCCACATTTGGTTTAATTCTATATATGTGACCAAATCCAAAAATAAAACACTCGTTGTGTGACTAAATGATACCAAACGTCACGCAAACATAAAATTCGAGTTGTCATTGGATTAACAATAGTCACACAAAATACAGGTTTACGTGACTTTAAAGATCATATGGTCACACATATTAACACCTACGGCCACATTTGGTTTAATTCTATATATGTGACCAAATCCAAAAATAAAACACTCGTTGTGTGACTAAATGATACCAAACGTCACGCAAACATAAAATTCAAGTGGCCATTGGATTAACAATAGTCACACAAAATACAGGTTTACGTGACTTTAAAGATCATATGGTCACACATATTAACACCTATGGCCACATTTGGTATAACTCTATATACGTGACCAAATCCAAAAATAAAACACTCGTTGTGTGACTAAATGATACCAAACGTCACACAAACATAAAATTTGAGTGGCCATTGGATTAACAATAGTCACATAAAATACAGGTTTACGTGACTTTAAAGATCATATGGTCACACATATTAACAACTATGGCCACATTTGGTTTAATTCTATATATGTGACCAAATCCAAAAATAAAACACTCGTTGTGTGACTAAATGATACCAAACGTCACGCAAACATAAAATTCGAGTGGTCATTGGATTAACAATAGTCACACAAAATACAGGTTTACGTGACTTTAAAGATCATATGGTCACACATATTAACAACTATGGCCACATTTGGTTTAATTCTATATATGTGACCAAATCCAAAAATAAAACACTCGTTGTGTGACTAAATGATACCAAACGTCACGCAAACATAAAATTCGAGTGGCCATTGGATTAACAATAGTCACACAAAATACAGGTTTACGTGACTTTAAAGATCATATGGTCACACATATTAATACCTATGGCCACATTTGGTTTAATTCTATATACGTGACCAAATCCAAAAATAAAACACTCGTTGTGTGACTAAATGATACCAAACGTCAAACAAACATAAAATTTGAGTGGCCATTGGATTAACAATAGTCACACAAAATACAGGTTTACGTGACTTTAAAGATCATATGGTCACACATATTAACACCTATGGCCACATTTGGTTTAATTCTATATATGTGACCAAATCCAAAAATAAAACACTCGTTGTGTGACTAAATGATACCAAACGTCACGCAAACATAAAATTCGAGTTGTCATTGGATTAACAATAGTCACACAAAATACAGGTTTACGTGACTTTAAAGATCATATGGTCACACATATTAACACCTACGGCCACATTTGGTTTAATTCTATATATGTGACCAAATCCAAAAATAAAACACTCGTTGTGTGACTAAATGATACCAAACGTCACGCAAACATAAAATTCAAGTGGCCATTGGATTAACAATAGTCACACAAAATACAGGTTTACGTGACTTTAAAGATCATATGGTCACACATATTAACACCTATGGCCACATTTGGTATAACTCTATATACGTGACCAAATCCAAAAATAAAACACTCGTTGTGTGACTAAATGATACCAAACGTCACACAAACATAAAATTTGAGTGGCCATTGGATTAACAATAGTCACATAAAATACAGGTTTACGTGACTTTAAAGATCATATGGTCACACATATTAACAACTATGGCCACATTTGGTTTAATTCTATATATGTGACCAAATCCAAAAATAAAACACTCGTTGTGTGACTAAATGATACCAAACGTCACGCAAACATAAAATTCGAGTGGTCATTGGATTAACAATAGTCACACAAAATACAGGTTTACGTGACTTTAAAGATCATATGGTCACACATATTAACAACTATGGCCACATTTGGTTTAATTCTATATATGTGACCAAATCCAAAAATAAAACACTTGTTGTGTGACTAAATGATATCAAACGTCACGCAAACATAAAATTCGAGTGGCCATTGGATTAACAATAGTCACACAAAATACAGGTTTACGTGACTTTAAAGATCATATGGTCACACATATTAACAACTATGGCTACATTTGGTTTAATTCTATAGATGTGACAAAATCCAAAAATAAAACACTCGTTGTGTGACTAAATGATACCAAACGTCACGCAAACATAAAATTCGAGTTGTCATTGGATTAACAATAGTCACACAAAATACAGGTTTACGTGACTTTAAAGATCATATGGTCACACATATTAACACCTACGGCCACATTTGGTTTAATTCTATATATGTGACCAAATCCAAAAATAAAACACTCGTTGTGTGACTAAATGATACCAAACGTCACGCAAACATAAAATTCAAGTGGCCATTGGATTAACAATAGTCACACAAAATACAGGTTTACGTGACTTTAAAGATCATATGGTCACACATATTAACACCTATGGCCACATTTGGTATAACTCTATATACGTGACCAAATCCAAAAATAAAACACTCGTTGTGTGACTAAATGATACCAAACGTCACACAAACATAAAATTTGAGTGGCCATTGGATTAACAATAGTCACATAAAATACAGGTTTACGTGACTTTAAAGATCATATGGTCACACATATTAACAACTATGGCCACATTTGGTTTAATTCTATATATGTGACCAAATCCAAAAATAAAACACTCGTTGTGTGACTAAATGATACCAAACGTCACGCAAACATAAAATTCGAGTGGTCATTGGATTAACAATAGTCACACAAAATACAGGTTTACGTGACTTTAAAGATCATATGGTCACACATATTAACAACTATGGCCACATTTGGTTTAATTCTATATATGTGACCAAATCCAAAAATAAAACACTCGTTGTGTGACTAAATGATACCAAACGTCACGCAAACATAAAATTCGAGTGGCCATTGGATTAACAATAGTCACACAAAATACAGGTTTACGTGACTTTAAAGATCATATGGTCACACATATTAATACCTATGGCCACATTTGGTTTAATTCTATATACGTGACCAAATCCAAAAATAAAACACTCGTTGTGTGACTAAATGATACCAAACGTCAAACAAACATAAAATTTGAGTGGCCATTGGATTAACAATAGTCACACAAAATACAGGTTTACGTGACTTTAAAGATCATATGGTCACACATATTAACACCTATGGCCACATTTGGTTTAATTCTATATATGTGACCAAATCCAAAAATAAAACACTCGTTGTGTGACTAAATGATACCAAACGTCACGCAAACATAAAATTCGAGTTGTCATTGGATTAACAATAGTCACACAAAATACAGGTTTACGTGACTTTAAAGATCATATGGTCACACATATTAACACCTACGGCCACATTTGGTTTAATTCTATATATGTGACCAAATCCAAAAATAAAACACTCGTTGTGTGACTAAATGATACCAAACGTCACGCAAACATAAAATTCAAGTGGCCATTGGATTAACAATAGTCACACAAAATACAGGTTTACGTGACTTTAAAGATCATATGGTCACACATATTAACACCTATGGCCACATTTGGTATAACTCTATATACGTGACCAAATCCAAAAATAAAACACTCGTTGTGTGACTAAATGATACCAAACGTCACACAAACATAAAATTTGAGTGGCCATTGGATTAACAATAGTCACATAAAATACAGGTTTACGTGACTTTAAAGATCATATGGTCACACATATTAACAACTATGGCCACATTTGGTTTAATTCTATATATGTGACCAAATCCAAAAATAAAACACTCGTTGTGTGACTAAATGATACCAAACGTCACGCAAACATAAAATTCGAGTGGTCATTGGATTAACAATAGTCACACAAAATACAGGTTTACGTGACTTTAAAGATCATATGGTCACACATATTAACAACTATGGCCACATTTGGTTTAATTCTATATATGTGACCAAATCCAAAAATAAAACACTTGTTGTGTGACTAAATGATACCAAACGTCACGCAAACATAAAATTCGAGTGGCCATTGGATTAACAATAGTCACACAAAATACAGGTTTACGTGACTTTAAAGATCATATGGTCACACATATTAACAACTATGGCTACATTTGGTTTAATTCTATAGATGTGACAAAATCCAAAAATAAAACACTCGTTGTGTGACTAAATGATACCAAACGTCACGCACACATAAAATTCGAGTGGTCATTGGATTAACAATAGTCACACAAAATACAGGTTTACGTGACTTTAAAGATCATATGGTCACACATATTAACACCTATGGCCACATTTGGTTTAATTCTATATATGTGACCAAATCCAAAAATAAAACACTCGTTGTGTGACTAAATGATACCAAACGTCACGCAAACATAAAATTCGAGTGGCCATTGGATTAACAATAGTCACACAAAATACAGGTTTACGTGACTTTAAAGATCATATGGTCACACATATTAACACCTATGGCCACATTTGGTTTAACTCTATATACGTGACCAAATCCAAAAATAAAACACTCGTTGTGTGACTAAATGATACCAAACGTCACACAAACATAAAATTTGAGTGGCCATTGGATTAACAATAGTCACATAAAATACAGGTTTACGTGACTTTAAAGATCATATGGTCACACATATTAACAACTATGGCCACATTTGGTTTAATTCTATATATGTGACCAAATCCAAAAATAAAACACTCGTTGTGTGACTAAATGATACCAAACGTCACGCAAACATAAAATTCGAGTGACATTGGATTAACAATATTCATACAAAATACAGGTTTACGTGACTTTAAAGATCATATGGTCACACATATTAACACCTATGGCCACATTTGGTTTAATTATATATATGTGACCAAATCCAAAAATAAAACACTCGTTGTGTGACTAAATGATACCAAACGTCACGCAAACATAAAATTCGAGTGGCCATTGGATTAACAATAGTCACACAAAATACAGGTTTACGTGACTTTAAAGATCATATGGTCACACATATTAACAACTATGGCTACATTTGGTTTAATTCTATAGATGTGACCAAATCCAAAAATAAAACACTCGTTGTGTGACTAAATGATACCAAACGTCACGCAAACATAAAATTCGAGTGGTCATTGGATTAACAATAGTCACACAAAATACAGGTTTACGTGACTTTAAAGATCATATGGTCACACATATTAACACCTATGGCCACATTTGGTTTAATTCTATATATGTGACCAAATCCAAAAATAAAACACTCGTTGTGTGACTAAATGATACCAAACGTCACGCAAACATAAAATTCGAGTGGTCATTGGATTAACAATAGTCACACAAAATACAGGTTTACGTGACTTTAAAGATCATATGGTCACACATATTAACACCTACGGCCACATTTGGTTTAATTCTATATATGTGACCAAATCCAAAAATAAAACACTCGTTGTGTGACTAAATGATACCAAACGTCACGCAAACATAAAATTCGAGTGGCCATTGGATTAACAATAGTCACATAAAATACAGGTTTACGTGACTTTAAAGATCATATGGTCACACATATTAACAACTATGGCTACATTTGGTTTAACTCTATATACGTGACCAAATCCAAAAATAAAACACTCGTTGTGTGACTAAATGATACCAAACGTCACGCAAACATAAAATTCGAGTGGCCATTGGATTAACAATAGTCACATAAAATACAGGTTTACGTGACTTTAAAGATCATATGGTCACACATATTAACAACTATGGCCACATTTGGTTTAATTCTATATATGTGACCAAATCCAAAAATAAAACACTCGTTGTGTGACTAAATGATACCAAACGTCACGCAAACATAAAATTCGAGTGGCCATTGGATTAACAATAGTCACACAAAATACAGGTTTACGTAACTTTAAAGATCATATGGTCACACATATTAACAACTATGGCTACATTTGGTTTAATTCTATATATGTGACCAAATCCAAAAATAAAACACTCGTTGTGTGACTAAATGATACCAAACGTCACGCAAACATAAAATTCGAGTGGCCATTGGATTAACAATAGTCACACAAAATACAGGTTTACGTGACTTTAAAGATCATATGGTCACACATATTAACAACTATGGCTACATTTGGTTTAATTCTATAGATGTGACAAAATCCAAAAATAAAACACTCGTTGTGTGACTAAATGATACCAAACGTCACGCACACATAAAATTCGAGTGGTCATTGGATTAACAATAGTCACACAAAATACAGGTTTACGTGACTTTAAAGATCATATGGTCACACATATTAACACCTATGGCCACATTTGGTTTAATTCTATATATGTGACCAAATCCAAAAATAAAACACTCGTTGTGTGACTAAATGATACCAAACGTCACGCAAACATAAAATTCGTGTGGCCATTGGATTAACAATAGTCACACAAAATACAGGTTTACGTGACTTTAAAGATCATATGGTCACACATATTAACAATTATGGCCACATTTGGTTTAACTCTATATACGTGACCAAATCCAAAAATAAAACACTCGTTGTGTGACTAAATGATACCAAACGTCACACAAACATAAAATTTGAGTGGCCATTGGATTAACAATAGTCACATAAAATACAGGTTTACGTGACTTTAAAGATCATATGGTCACACATATTAACAACTATGGCCACATTTGGTTTAATTCTATATATGTGACCAAATCCAAAAATAAAACACTCGTTGTGTGACTAAATGATACCAAACGTCACGCAAACATAAAATTCGAGTGACATTGGATTAACAATATTCATACAAAATACAGGTTTACGTGACTTTAAAGATCATATGGTCACACATATTAACACCTATGGCCACATTTGGTTTAATTATATATATGTGACCAAATCCAAAAATAAAACACTCGTTGTGTGACTAAATGATACCAAACGTCACGCAAACATAAAATTCGAGTGGCCATTGGATTAACAATAGTCACACAAAATACAGGTTTACGTGACTTTAAAGATCATATGGTCACACATATTAACAACTATGGCTACATTTGGTTTAATTCTATAGATGTGACCAAATCCAAAAATAAAACACTCGTTGTGTGACTAAATGATACCAAACGTCACGCAAACATAAAATTCGAGTGGTCATTGGATTAACAATAGTCACACAAAATACAGGTTTACGTGACTTTAAAGATCATATGGTCACACATATTAACACCTATGGCCACATTTGGTTTAATTCTATATATGTGACCAAATCCAAAAATAAAACACTCGTTGTGTGACTAAATGATACCAAACGTCACGCAAACATAAAATTCGAGTGGTCATTGGATTAACAATAGTCACACAAAATACAGGTTTACGTGACTTTAAAGATCATATGGTCACACATATTAACACCTACGGCCACATTTGGTTTAATTCTATATATGTGACCAAATCCAAAAATAAAACACTCGTTGTGTGACTAAATGATACCAAACGTCACGCAAACATAAAATTCGAGTGGCCATTGGATTAACAATAGTCACACAAAATACAGGTTTACGTGACTTTAAAGATCATATGGTCACACATATTAACACCTATGGCCACATTTGGTATAACTCTATATACGTGACCAAATCCAAAAATAAAACACTCGTTGTGTGACTAAATGATACCAAACGTCACACAAACATAAAATTTGAGTGGCCATTGGATTAACAATAGTCACATAAAATACAGGTTTACGTGACTTTAAAGATCATATGGTCACACATATTAACAACTATGGCCACATTTGGTTTAATTCTATATATGTGACCAAATCCAAAAATAAAACACTCGTTGTGTGACTAAATGATACCAAACGTCACGCAAACATAAAATTCGAGTGACATTGGATTAACAATATTCATACAAAATACAGGTTTACGTGACTTTAAAGATCATATGGTCACACATATTAACACCTATGGCCACAATTGGTTTAATTATATATATGTGACCAAATCCAAAAATAAAACACTCGTTGTGTGACTAAATGATACCAAACGTCATGCAAACATAAAATTCGAGTGGCCATTGGATTAACAATAGTCACACAAAATACAGGTTTACATGACTTTAAAGATCATATGGTCACACATATTAACAACGATGGCTACATTTGGTTTAATTCTATAGATGTGACCAAATCCAAAAATAAAACACTCGTTGTGTGACTAAATGATACCAAACGTCACGCAAACATAAAATTCGAGTGGTCATTGGATTAACAATAGTCACACAAAATACAGGTTTACGTGACTTTAAAGATCATATGGTCACACATATTAACAACTATGGCCACATTTGGTTTAATTCTATATATGTGACCAAATCCAAAAATAAAACACTCGTTGTGTGACTAAATGATACCAAACGTCACGCAAACATAAAATTCGAGTGGCCATTGGATTAACAATAGTCACACAAAATACAGGTTTACGTGACTTTAAAGATCATATGGTCACACATATTAACACCTATGGCCACATTTGGTTTAACTCTATATACGTGACCAAATCCAAAAATAAAACACTCGTTGTGTGACTAAATGATACCAAACGTCACGCAAACATAAAATTCGAGTGACATTGGATTAACAATATTCATACAAAATACAGGTTTACGTGACTTTAAAGATCATATGGTCACACATATTAACACCTATGGCCACATTTGGTTTAATTCTATATATGTGACCAAATCCAAAAATAAAACACTCGTTGTGTGACTAAATGATACCAAACGTCACGCAAACATAAAATTCGAGTGGCCATTGGATTAACAATAGTCACACAAAATACAGGTTTACGTGACTTTAAAGATCATATGGTCACACATATTAACACCTATGGCCACATTTGGTATAACTCTATATACGTGACCAAATCCAAAAATAAAACACTCGTTGTGTGACTAAATGATACCAAACGTCACGCAAACATAAAATTCGAGTGGCCATTGGATTAACAATAGTCACACAAAATACAGGTTTACGTGACTTTAAAGATCATATGGTCACACATATTAACACCTATGGCCACATTTGGTATAACTCTATATACGTGACCAAATCCAAAAATAAAACACTCGTTGTGTGACTAAATGATACCAAACGTCACGCAAACATAAAATTCGAGTGGCCATTGGATTAACAATAGTCACACAAAATACAGGTTTACGTGACTTTAAAGATCATATGGTCACACATATTAACACCTATGGCCACATTTGGTTTAACTCTATATACGTGACCAAATCCAAAAATAAAACACTCGTTGTGTGACTAAATGATACCAAACGTCACGCAAACATAAAATTCGAGTGGCCATTGGATTAACAATAGTCACACAAAATACAGGTTTACGTGACTTTAAAGATCATATGGTCACACATATTAACACCTATGGCCACATTTGGTTTAACTCTATATACGTGACCAAATCCAAAAATAAAACACTCGTTGTGTGACTAAATGATACCAAACGTCACACAAACATAAAATTTGAGTGGCCATTGGATTAACAATAGTCACATAAAATACAGGTTTACGTGACTTTAAAGATCATATGGTCACACATATTAACAACTATGGCCACATTTGGTTTAATTCTATATATGTGACCAAATCCAAAAATAAAACACTCGTTGTGTGACTAAATGATACCAAACGTCACGCAAACATAAAATTCGAGTGACATTGGATTAACAATATTCATACAAAATACAGGTTTACGTAACTTTAAAGATCATATGGTCACACATATTAACACCTATGGCCACAATTGGTTTAATTATATATATGTGACCAAATCCAAAAATAAAACACTCGTTGTGTGACTAAATGATACCAAACGTCACGCAAACATAAAATTCGAGTGACATTGGATTAACAATATTCATACAAAATACAGGTTTACGTGACTTTAAAGATCATATGGTCACACATATTAACACCTATGGCCACATTTGGTTTAACTCTATATACGTGACCAAATCCAAAAATAAAACACTCGTTGTGTGACTAAATGATACCAAACGTCACGCAAACATAAAATTCGAGTGACATTGGATTAACAATATTCATACAAAATACAGGTTTACGTGACTTTAAAGATCATATGGTCACACATATTAACACCTATGGCCACATTTGGTTTAATTATATATATGTGACCAAATCCAAAAATAAAACACTCGTTGTGTGACTAAATGATACCAAACGTCATGCAAACATAAAATTCGAGTGGCCATTGGATTAACAATAGTCACACAAAATACAGGTTTACATGACTTTAAAGATCATATGGTCACACATATTAACAACGATGGCTACATTTGGTTTAATTCTATAGATGTGACCAAATCCAAAAATAAAACACTCGTTGTGTGACTAAATGATACCAAACGTCACGCAAACATAAAATTCGAGTGGTCATTGGATTAACAATAGTCACACAAAATACAGGTTTACGTGACTTTAAAGATCATATGGTCACACATATTAACAACTATGGCCACATTTGGTTTAATTCTATATATGTGACCAAATCCAAAAATAAAACACTCGTTGTGTGACTAAATGATACCAAACGTCACGCAAACATAAAATTCGAGTGGTCATTAGATTAACAATAGTCACACAAAATACAGGTTTACGTGACTTTAAAGATCATATGGTCACACATATTAACAACGATGGCTACATTTGGTTTAATTCTATAGATGTGACCAAATCCAAAAATAAAACACTCGTTGTGTGACTAAATGATACCAAACGTCACGCAAACATAAAATTCGAGTGGTCATTAGATTAACAATAGTCACACAAAATACAGGTTTACGTGACTTTAAAGATCATATGGTCACACATATTAACAACGATGGCTACATTTGGTTTAATTCTATAGATGTGACCAAATCCAAAAATAAAACACTCGTTGTGTGACTAAATGATACCAAACGTCACGCAAACATAAAATTCGAGTGGTCATTGGATTAACAATAGTCACACAAAATACAGGTTTACGTGACTTTAAAGATCATATGGTCACACATATTAACAACGATGGCTACATTTGGTTTAATTCTATAGATGTGACCAAATCCAAAAATAAAACACTCGTTGTGTGACTAAATGATACCAAACGTCACGCAAACATAAAATTCGAGTGGTCATTGGATTAACAATAGTCACACAAAATACAGGTTTACGTGACTTTAAAGATCATATGGTCACACATATTAACAACTATGGCCACATTTGGTTTAATTCTATATATGTGACCAAATCCAAAAATAAAACACTCGTTGTGTGACTAAATGATACCAAACGTCACGCAAACATAAAATTCGAGTGGTCATTAGATTAACAATAGTCACACAAAATACAGGTTTACGTGACTTTAAAGATCATATGGTCACACATATTAACAACTATGGCCACATTTGGTTTAATTCTATATATGTGACCAAATCCAAAAATAAAACACTCGTTGTGTGACTAAATGATACCAAACGTCACGCAAACATAAAATTCGAGTGGCCATTGGATTAACAATAGTCACACAAAATACAGGTTTACGTGACTTTAAAGATCATATGGTCACACATATTAACACCTATGGCCACATTTGGTTTAACTCTATATACGTGACCAAATCCAAAAATAAAACACTCGTTGTGTGACTAAATGATACCAAACGTCACGCAAACATAAAATTCGAGTGACATTGGATTAACAATATTCATACAAAATACAGGTTTACGTGACTTTAAAGATCATATGGTCACACATATTAACACCTATGGCCACATTTGGTTTAATTCTATATATGTGACCAAATCCAAAAATAAAACACTCGTTGTGTGACTAAATGATACCAAACGTCACGCAAACATAAAATTCGAGTGGCCATTGGATTAACAATAGTCACACAAAATACAGGTTTACGTGACTTTAAAGATCATATGGTCACACATATTAACACCTATGGCCACATTTGGTTTAACTCTATATACGTGACCAAATCCAAAAATAAAACACTCGTTGTGTGACTAAATGATACCAAACGTCACACAAACATAAAATTTGAGTGGCCATTGGATTAACAATAGTCACATAAAATACAGGTTTACGTGACTTTAAAGATCATATGGTCACACATATTAACAACTAAGGCCACATTTGGTTTAATTCTATATATGTGACCAAATCCAAAAATAAAACATTCGTTGTGTGACTAAATGATACCAAACGTCACGCAAACAAAAAATTCGAGTGACATTGGATTAACAATATTCATACAAAATACAGGTTTACGTAACTTTAAAGATCATATGGTCACACATATTAACACCTATGGCCACAATTGGTTTAATTATATATATGTGACCAAATCCAAAAATAAAACACTCGTTGTGTGACTAAATGATACCAAACGTCACGCAAACATAAAATTCGAGTGACATTGGATTAACAATATTCATACAAAATACAGGTTTACGTGACTTTAAAGATCATATGGTCACACATATTAACACCTATGGCCACATTTGGTTTAACTCTATATACGTGACCAAATCCAAAAATAAAACACTCGTTGTGTGACTAAATGATACCAAACGTCACGCAAACATAAAATTCGAGTGACATTGGATTAACAATATTCATACAAAATACAGGTTTACGTGACTTTAAAGATCATATGGTCACACATATTAACACCTATGGCCACATTTGGTTTAATTATATATATGTGACCAAATCCAAAAATAAAACACTCGTTGTGTGACTAAATGATACCAAACGTCATGCAAACATAAAATTCGAGTGGCCATTGGATTAACAATAGTCACACAAAATACAGGTTTACATGACTTTAAAGATCATATGGTCACACATATTAACAACGATGGCTACATTTGGTTTAATTCTATAGATGTGACCAAATCCAAAAATAAAACACTCGTTGTGTGACTAAATGATACCAAACGTCACGCAAACATAAAATTCGAGTGGTCATTGGATTAACAATAGTCACACAAAATACAGGTTTACGTGACTTTAAAGATCATATGGTCACACATATTAACAACTATGGCCACATTTGGTTTAATTCTATATATGTGACCAAATCCAAAAATAAAACACTCGTTGTGTGACTAAATGATACCAAACGTCACGCAAACATAAAATTCGAGTGGTCATTAGATTAACAATAGTCACACAAAATACAGGTTTACGTGACTTTAAAGATCATATGGTCACACATATTAACACCTATGGCCACATTTGGTTTAATTCTATATATGTGACCAAATCCAAAAATAAAACACTCGTTGTGTGACTAAATGATACCAAACGTCACGCAAACATAAAATTCGAGTGGCCATTGGATTAACAATAGTCACACAAAATACAGGTTTACGTGACTTTAAAGATCATATGGTCACACATATTAACACCTATGGCCACATTTGGTTTAACTCTATATACGTGACCAAATCCAAAAATAAAACACTCGTTGTGTGACTAAATGATACCAAACGTCACGCAAACATAAAATTCGAGTGACATAGGATTAACAATATTCATACAAAATACAGGTTTACGTGACTTTAAAGATCATATGGTCACACATATTAACACCTATGGCCACATTTGGTTTAATTCTATATATGTGACCAAATCCAAAAATAAAACACTCGTTGTGTGACTAAATGATACCAAACGTCACGCAAACATAAAATTCGAGTGGCCATTGGATTAACAATAGTCACACAAAATACAGGTTTACGTGACTTTAAAGATCATATGGTCACACATATTAACACCTATGGCCACATTTGGTATAACTCTATATACGTGACCAAATCCAAAAATAAAACACTCGTTGTGTGACTAAATGATACCAAACGTCACGCAAACATAAAATTCGAGTGGTCATTGGATTAACAATAGTCACACAAAATACAGGTTTACGTGACTTTAAAGATCATATGGTCACACATATTAACACCTATGGCCACATTTGGTTTAACTCTATATACGTGACCAAATCCAAAAATAAAACACTCGTTGTGTGACTAAATGATACCAAACGTCACACAAACATAAAATTTGAGTGGCCATTGGATTAACAATAGTCACATAAAATACAGGTTTACGTGACTTTAAAGATCATATGGTCACACATATTAACACCTATGGCCACATTTGGTTTAACTCTATATACGTGACCAAATCCAAAAATAAAACACTCGTTGTGTGACTAAATGATACCAAACGTCACGCAAACATAAAATTCGAGTGACATTGGATTAACAATATTCATACAAAATACAGGTTTACGTGACTTTAAAGATCATATGGTCACACATATTAACACCTATGGCCACATTTGGTTTAACTCTATATACGTGACCAAATCCAAAAATAAAACACTCGTTGTGTGACTAAATGATACCAAACGTCACACAAACATAAAATTTGAGTGGCCATTGGATTAACAATAGTCACATAAAATACAGGTTTACGTGACTTTAAAGATCATATGGTCACACATATTAACACCTATGGCCACATTTGGTTTAACTCTATATACGTGACCAAATCCAAAAATAAAACACTCGTTGTGTGACTAAATGATACCAAACGTCACGCAAACATAAAATTCGAGTGACATTGGATTAACAATATTCATACAAAATACAGGTTTACGTGACTTTAAAGATCATATGGTCACACATATTAACACCTATGGCCACATTTGGTTTAATTCTATATATGTGACCAAATCCAAAAATAAAACACTCGTTGTGTGACTAAATGATACCAAACGTCACGCAAACATAAAATTCGAGTGGCCATTGGATTAACAATAGTCACACAAAATACAGGTTTACGTGACTTTAAAGATCATATGGTCACACATATTAACACCTATGGCCACATTTGGTATAACTCTATATACGTGACCAAATCCAAAAATAAAACACTCGTTGTGTGACTAAATGATACCAAACGTCACGCAAACATAAAATTCGAGTGGCCATTGGATTAACAATAGTCACACAAAATACAGGTTTACGTGACTTTAAAGATCATATGGTCACACATATTAACACCTATGGCCACATTTGGTTTAACTCTATATACGTGACCAAATCCAAAAATAAAACACTCGTTGTGTGACTAAATGATACCAAACGTCACACAAACATAAAATTTGAGTGGCCATTGGATTAACAATAGTCACACAAAATACAGGTTTACGTGACTTTAAAGATCATATGGTCACACATATTAACACCTACGGCCACATTTGGTTTAATTCTATATATGTGACCAAATCCAAAAATAAAACACTCGTTGTGTGACTAAATGATACCAAACGTCACGCAAACATAAAATTCGAGTGGCCATTGGATTAACATTAGTCACACAAAATACAGGTTTACGTGACTTTAAAGATCATATGGTCACACATATTAACACCTATGGCCACATTTGGTATAACTCTATATACGTGACCAAATCCAAAAATAAAACACTCGTTGTATGACTAAATGATACCAAACGTCACACAAACATAAAATTTGAGTGGCCATTGGATTAACAATAGTCACATAAAATACAGGTTTACGTGACTTTAAAGATCATATGGTCACACATATTAACAACTATGGCCACATTTGGTTTAATTCTATATATGTGACCAAATCCAAAAATAAAACACTCGTTGTGTGACTAAATGATACCAAACGTCACGCAAACATAAAATTCGAGTGACATTGGATTAACAATATTCATACAAAATACAGGTTTACGTGACTTTAAAGATCATATGGTCACACATATTAACACCTATGGCCACATTTGGTTTAATTCTATATATGTGACCAAATCCAAAAATAAAACACTCGTTGTGTGACTAAATGATACCAAACGTCACGCAAACATAAAATTCGAGTGGTCATTAGATTAACAATAGTCACACAAAATACAGGTTTACGTGACTTTAAAGATCATATGGTCACACATATTAACACCTATGGCCACATTTGGTTTAATTCTATATATGTGACCAAATCCAAAAATAAAACACTCGTTGTGTGACTAAATGATACCAAACGTCACGCAAACATAAAATTCGAGTGGCCATTGGATTAACAATAGTCACACAAAATACAGGTTTACGTGACTTTAAAGATCATATGGTCACACATATTAACACCTATGGCCACATTTGGTTTAACTCTATATACGTGACCAAATCCAAAAATAAAACACTCGTTGTGTGACTAAATGATACCAAACGTCACGCAAACATAAAATTCGAGTGACATTGGATTAACAATATTCATACAAAATACAGGTTTACGTGACTTTAAAGATCATATGGTCACACATATTAACACCTATGGCCACATTTGGTTTAATTCTATATATGTGACCAAATCCAAAAATAAAACACTCGTTGTGTGACTAAATGATACCAAACGTCACGCAAACATAAAATTCGAGTGGCCATTGGATTAACAATAGTCACACAAAATACAGGTTTACGTGACTTTAAAGATCATATGGTCACACATATTAACACCTATGGCCACATTTGGTATAACTCTATATACGTGACCAAATCCAAAAATAAAACACTCGTTGTGTGACTAAATGATACCAAACGTCACGCAAACATAAAATTCGAGTGGCCATTGGATTAACAATAGTCACACAAAATACAGGTTTACGTGACTTTAAAGATCATATGGTCACACATATTAACACCTATGGCCACATTTGGTTTAACTCTATATACGTGACCAAATCCAAAAATAAAACACTCGTTGTGTGACTAAATGATACCAAACGTCACACAAACATAAAATTTGAGTGGCCATTGGATTAACAATAGTCACATAAAATACAGGTTTACGTGACTTTAAAGATCATATGGTCACACATATTAACACCTATGGCCACATTTGGTTTAACTCTATATACGTGACCAAATCCAAAAATAAAACACTCGTTGTGTGACTAAATGATACCAAACGTCACGCAAACATAAAATTCGAGTGACATTGGATTAACAATATTCATACAAAATACAGGTTTACGTGACTTTAAAGATCATATGGTCACACATATTAACACCTATGGCCACATTTGGTTTAATTCTATATATGTGACCAAATCCAAAAATAAAACACTCGTTGTGTGACTAAATGATACCAAACGTCACGCAAACATAAAATTCGAGTGGCCATTGGATTAACAATAGTCACACAAAATACAGGTTTACGTGACTTTAAAGATCATATGGTCACACATATTAACACCTATGGCCACATTTGGTTTAATTCTATATATGTGACCAAATCCAAAAATAAAACACTCGTTGTGTGACTAAATGATACCAAACGTCACGCAAACATAAAATTCGAGTGGTCATTGGATTAACAATAGTCACACAAAATACAGGTTTACGTGACTTTAAAGATCATATGGTCACACATATTAACACCTATGGCCACATTTGGTTTAACTCTATATACGTGACCAAATCCAAAAATAAAACACTCGTTGTGTGACTAAATGATACCAAACGTCACGCAAACATAAAATTCGAGTGACATTGGATTAACAATATTCATACAAAATACAGGTTTACGTGACTTTAAAGATCATATGGTCACACATATTAACACCTATGGCCACATTTGGTTTAATTCTATATATGTGACCAAATCCAAAAATAAAACACTCGTTGTGTGACTAAATGATACCAAACGTCACGCAAACATAAAATTCGAGTGGCCATTGGATTAACAATAGTCACACAAAATACAGGTTTACGTGACTTTAAAGATCATATGGTCACACATATTAACACCTATGGCCACATTTGGTTTAACTCTATATACGTGACCAAATCCAAAAATAAAACACTCGTTGTGTGACTAAATGATACCAAACGTCACGCAAACATAAAATTCGAGTGACATTGGATTAACAATATTCATACAAAATACAGGTTTACGTGACTTTAAAGATCATATGGTCACACATATTAACACCTATGGCCACATTTGGTTTAATTCTATATATGTGACCAAATCCAAAAATAAAACACTCGTTGTGTGACTAAATGATACCAAACGTCACGCAAACATAAAATTCGAGTGGCCATTGGATTAACAATAGTCACACAAAATACAGGTTTACGTGACTTTAAAGATCATATGGTCACACATATTAACACCTATGGCCACATTTGGTATAACTCTATATACGTGACCAAATCCAAAAATAAAACACTCGTTGTGTGACTAAATGATACCAAACGTCACGCAAACATAAAATTCGAGTGGCCATTGGATTAACAATAGTCACACAAAATACAGGTTTACGTGACTTTAAAGATCATATGGTCACACATATTAACACCTATGGCCACATTTGGTTTAACTCTATATACGTGACCAAATCCAAAAATAAAACACTCGTTGTGTGACTAAATGATACCAAACGTCACACAAACATAAAATTTGAGTGGCCATTGGATTAACAATAGTCACATAAAATACAGGTTTACGTGACTTTAAAGATCATATGGTCACACATATTAACACCTATGGCCACATTTGGTTTAACTCTATATACGTGACCAAATCCAAAAATAAAACACTCGTTGTGTGACTAAATGATACCAAACGTCACGCAAACATAAAATTCGAGTGACATTGGATTAACAATATTCATACAAAATACAGGTTTACGTGACTTTAAAGATCATATGGTCACACATATTAACACCTATGGCCACATTTGGTTTAATTCTATATATGTGACCAAATCCAAAAATAAAACACTCGTTGTGTGACTAAATGATACCAAACGTCACGCAAACATAAAATTCGAGTGGCCATTGGATTAACAATAGTCACACAAAATACAGGTTTACGTGACTTTAAAGATCATATGGTCACACATATTAACACCTATGGCCACATTTGGTTTAATTCTATATATGTGACCAAATCCAAAAATAAAACACTCGTTGTGTGACTAAATGATACCAAACGTCACGCAAACATAAAATTCGAGTGGCCATTGGATTAACAATAGTCACACAAAATACAGGTTTACGTGACTTTAAAGATCATATGGTCACACATATTAACACCTATGGCCACATTTGGTTTAACTCTATATACGTGACCAAATCCAAAAATAAAACACTCGTTGTGTGACTAAATGATACCAAACGTCACGCAAACATAAAATTCGAGTGACATTGGATTAACAATATTCATACAAAATACAGGTTTACGTGACTTTAAAGATCATATGGTCACACATATTAACACCTATGGCCACATTTGGTTTAATTCTATATATGTGACCAAATCCAAAAATAAAACACTCGTTGTGTGACTAAATGATACCAAACGTCACGCAAACATAAAATTCGAGTGGCCATTGGATTAACAATAGTCACACAAAATACAGGTTTACGTGACTTTAAAGATCATATGGTCACACATATTAACACCTATGGCCACATTTGGTATAACTCTATATACGTGACCAAATCCAAAAATAAAACACTCGTTGTGTGACTAAATGATACCAAACGTCACGCAAACATAAAATTCGAGTGGACATTGGATTAACAATAGTCACACAAAATACAGGTTTACGTGACTTTAAAGATCATATGGTCACACATATTAACACCTATGGCCACATTTGGTTTAACTCTATATACGTGACCAAATCCAAAAATAAAACACTCGTTGTGTGACTAAATGATACCAAACGTCACACAAACATAAAATTTGAGTGGCCATTGGATTAACAATAGTCACATAAAATACAGGTTTACGTGACTTTAAAGATCATATGGTCACACATATTAACACCTATGGCCACATTTGGTTTAACTCTATATACGTGACCAAATCCAAAAATAAAACACTCGTTGTGTGACTAAATGATACCAAACGTCACGCAAACATAAAATTCGAGTGACATTGGATTAACAATATTCATACAAAATACAGGTTTACGTGACTTTAAAGATCATATGGTCACACATATTAACACCTATGGCCACATTTGGTTTAATTCTATATATGTGACCAAATCCAAAAATAAAACACTCGTTGTGTGACTAAATGATACCAAACGTCACGCAAACATAAAATTCGAGTGGCCATTGGATTAACAATAGTCACACAAAATACAGGTTTACGTGACTTTAAAGATCATATGGTCACACATATTAACACCTATGGCCACATTTGGTATAACTCTATATACGTGACCAAATCCAAAAATAAAACACTCGTTGTGTGACTAAATGATACCAAACGTCACGCAAACATAAAATTCGAGTGGCCATTGGATTAACAATCGTCACACAAAATACAGGTTTACGTGACTTTAAAGATCATATGGTCACACATATTAACACCTATGGCCACATTTGGTATAACTCTATATACGTGACCAAATCCAAAAATAAAACACTCGTTGTGTGACTAAATGATACCAAACGTCACGCAAACATAAAATTCGAGTGGCCATTGGATTAACAATAGTCACACAAAATACAGGTTTACGTGACTTTAAAGATCATATGGTCACACATATTAACACCTATGGCCACATTTGGTTTAACTCTATATACGTGACCAAATCCAAAAATAAAACACTCGTTGTGTGACTAAATGATACCAAACGTCACACAAACATAAAATTTGAGTGGCCATTGGATTAACAATAGTCACACAAAATACAGGTTTACGTGACTTTAAAGATCATATGGTCACACATATTAACACCTACGGCCACATTTGGTTTAATTCTATATATGTGACCAAATCCAAAAATAAAACACTCGTTGTGTGACTAAATGATACCAAACGTCACGCAAACATAAAATTCGAGTGGCCATTGGATTAACATTAGTCACACAAAATACAGGTTTACGTGACTTTAAAGATCATATGGTCACACATATTAACACCTATGGCCACATTTGGTATAACTCTATATACGTGACCAAATCCAAAAATAAAACACTCGTTGTATGACTAAATGATACCAAACGTCACACAAACATAAAATTTGAGTGGCCATTGGATTAACAATAGTCACATAAAATACAGGTTTACGTGACTTTAAAGATCATATGGTCACACATATTAACAACTATGGCCACATTTGGTTTAATTCTATATATGTGACCAAATCCAAAAATAAAACACTCGTTGTGTGACTAAATGATACCAAACGTCACGCAAACATAAAATTCGAGTGACATTGGATTAACAATATTCATACAAAATACAGGTTTACGTGACTTTAAAGATCATATGGTCACACATATTAACACCTATGGCCACATTTGGTTTAATTATATATATGTGACCAAATCCAAAAATAAAACACTCGTTGTGTGACTAAATGATACCAAACGTCACGCAAACATAAAATTCGAGTGGCCATTGGATTAACAATAGTCACACAAAATACAGGTTTACGTGACTTTAAAGATCATATGGTCACACATATTAACAACTATGGCTACATTTGGTTTAATTCTATAGATGTGACCAAATCCAAAAATAAAACACTCGTTGTATGACTAAATGATACCAAACGTCACGCAAACATAAAATTCGAGTGGTCATTGGATTAACAATAGTCACACAAAATACAGGTTTACGTGACTTTAAAGATCATATGGTCACACATATTAACACCTATGGCCACATTTGGTTTAATTCTATATATGTGACCAAATCCAAAAATAAAACACTCGTTGTGTGACTAAATGATACCAAACGTCACGCAAACATAAAATTCGAGTGGTCATTGGATTAACAATAGTCACACAAAATACAGGTTTACGTGACTTTAAAGATCATATGGTCACACATATTAACACCTACGGCCACATTTGGTTTAATTCTATATATGTGACCAAATCCAAAAATAAAACAC
Organism: Pseudognaphalium luteoalbum; assembly: GCA_963422505.1. NCBI lineage: Eukaryota > Viridiplantae > Streptophyta > Magnoliopsida > Asterales > Asteraceae > Pseudognaphalium > Pseudognaphalium luteoalbum. The sequence goes on along the minus strand of OY730195.1, from coordinate 53,756,447 downwards.
TCGTTGTGTGACTAAATGATACCAAACGTCACGCAAACATAAAATTCGAGTGGCCATTGGATTAACATTAGTCACACAAAATACAGGTTTACGTGACTTTAAAGATCATATGGTCACACATATTAACACCTATGGCCACATTTGGTATAACTCTATATACGTGACCAAATCCAAAAATAAAACACTCGTTGTATGACTAAATGATACCAAACGTCAAACAAACATAAAATTTGAGTGGCCATTGGATTAACAATAGTCACATAAAATACAGGTTTACGTGACTTTAAAGATCATATGGTCACACATATTAACAACTATGGCCACATTTGGTTTAATTCTATATATGTGACCAAATCCAAAAATAAAACACTCGTTGTGTGACTAAATGATACCAAACGTCACGCAAACATAAAATTCGAGTGACATTGGATTAACAATATTCATACAAAATACAGGTTTACGTGACTTTAAAGATCATATGGTTACACATATTAACACCTATGGCCACATTTGGTTTAATTATATATATGTGACCAAATCCAAAAATAAAACACTCGTTGTGTGACTAAATGATACCAAACGTCACGCAAACATAAAATTCGAGTGGCCATTGGATTAACAATAGTCACACAAAATACAGGTTTACGTGACTTTAAAGATCATATGGTCACACATATTAACAACTATGGCTACATTTGGTTTAATTCTATAGATGTGACCAAATCCAAAAATAAAACACTCGTTGTGTGACTAAATGATACCAAACGTCACGCAAACATAAAATTCGAGTGGTCATTGGATTAACAATAGTCACACAAAATACAGGTTTACGTGAATTTAAAGATCATATGGTCACACATATTAACACCTACGGCCACATTTGGTTTAATTCTATATATGTGACCAAATCCAAAAATAAAACACTCGTTGTGTGACTAAATGATACCAAACGTCACGCAAACATAAAATTCGAGTGGTCATTGGATTAACAATAGTCACACAAAATACAGGTTTACGTGAATTTAAAGATCATATGGTCACACATATTAACACCTACGGCCACATTTGGTTTAATTCTATATATGTGACCAAATCCAAAAATAAAACACTCGTTGTGTGACTAAATGATACCAAACGTCACGCAAACATAAAATTCGAGTGGTCATTGGATTAACAATAGTCACACAAAATACAGGTTTACGTGAATTTAAAGATCATATGGTCACACATATTAACACCTATGGCCACAATTGGTTTAATTATATATATGTGACCAAATCCAAAAATAAAACACTCGTTGTGTGACTAAATGATACCAAACGTCATGCAAACATAAAATTCGAGTGGCCATTGAATTAACAATAGTCACACAAAATACAGGTTTACATGACTTTAAAGATCATATGGTCACACATATTAACACCTATGGCCACATTTGGTTTAACTCTATATACGTGACCAAATCCAAAAATAAAACACTCGTTGTGTGACTAAATGATACCAAACGTCACACAAACATAAAATTTGAGTGGCCATTGGATTAACAATAGTCACATAAAATACAGGTTTACGTGACTTTAAAGATCATATGGTCACACATATTAACAACTATGGCCACATTTGGTTTAATTATATATATGTGACCAAATCCAAAAATAAAACACTCGTTGTGTGACTAAATGATACCAAACGTCACGCAAACATAAAATTCGAGTGGCCATTGGATTAACAATAGTCACACAAAATACAGGTTTACGTGACTTTAAAGATCATATGGTCACACATATTAACAACTATGGCTACATTTGGTTTAATTCTATAGATGTGACCAAATCCAAAAATAAAACACTCGTTGTGTGACTAAATGATACCAAACGTCACGCAAACATAAAATTCGAGTGGTCATTGGATTAACAATAGTCACACAAAATACAGGTTTACGTGAATTTAAAGATCATATGGTCACACATATTAACACCTACGGCCACATTTGGTTTAATTCTATATATGTGACCAAATCCAAAAATAAAACACTCGTTGTGTGACTAAATGATACCAAACGTCACGCAAACATAAAATTCGAGTGGTCATTGGATTAACAATAGTCACACAAAATACAGGTTTACGTGAATTTAAAGATCATATGGTCACACATATTAACACCTACGGCCACATTTGGTTTAATTCTATATATGTGACCAAATCCAAAAATAAAACACTCGTTGTGTGACTAAATGATACCAAACGTCACGCAAACATAAAATTCGAGTGGTCATTGGATTAACAATAGTCACACAAAATACAGGTTTACGTGAATTTAAAGATCATATGGTCACACATATTAACACCTATGGCCACAATTGGTTTAATTATATATATGTGACCAAATCCAAAAATAAAACACTCGTTGTGTGACTAAATGATACCAAACGTCATGCAAACATAAAATTCGAGTGGCCATTGAATTAACAATAGTCACACAAAATACAGGTTTACATGACTTTAAAGATCATATGGTCACACATATTAACACCTATGGCCACATTTGGTTTAACTCTATATACGTGACCAAATCCAAAAATAAAACACTCGTTGTGTGACTAAATGATACCAAACGTCACACAAACATAAAATTTGAGTGGCCATTGGATTAACAATAGTCACATAAAATACAGGTTTACGTGACTTTAAAGATCATATGGTCACACATATTAACAACTATGGTCACATTTGGTTTAATTCTATATATGTGACCAAATCCAAAAATAAAACACTCGTTGTGTGACTAAATGATACCAAACGTCATGCAAACATAAAATTCGAGTGACATTGGATTAACAATATTCATACAAAATACAGGTTTACGTGACTTTAAAGATCATATGGTCACACATATTAACACCTATGGCCACAATTGGTTTAATTATATATATGTGACCAAATCCAAAAATAAAACACTCGTTGTGTGACTAAATGATACCAAACGTCATGCAAACATAAAATTCGAGTGGCCATTGGATTAACAATAGTCACACAAAATACAGGTTTACATGACTTTAAAGATCATATGGTCACACATATTAACAACGATGGCTACATTTGGTTTAATTCTATAGATGTGACCAAATCCAAAAATAAAACACTCGTTGTGTGACTAAATGATACCAAACGTCACGCAAACATAAAATTCGAGTGGTCATTGGATTAACAATAGTCACACAAAATACAGGTTTACGTGACTTTAAAGATCATATGGTTACACATATTAACAACTATGGCCACATTTGGTTTAATTCTATATATGTGACCAAATCCAAAAATAAAACACTCGTTGTGTGACTAAATGATACCAAACGTCACGCAAACATAAAATTTGAGTGGTCATTAGATTAACAATAGTCACACAAAATACAGGTTTACGTGACTTTAAAGATCATATGGTCACACATATTAACACCTATGGCCACATTTGGTTTAATTCTATATATGTGACCAAATCCAAAAATAAAACACTCGTTGTGTGACTAAATGATACCAAACGTCACGCAAACATAAAATTCGAGTGGCCATTGGATTAACAATAGTCACACAAAATACAGGTTTACGTGACTTTAAAGATCATATGGTCACACATATTAACACCTATGGCCACATTTGGTTTAACTCTATATACGTGACCAAATCCAAAAATAAAACACTCGTTGTGTGACTAAATGATACCAAACGTCACGCAAACATAAAATTCGAGTGACATTGGATTAACAATATTCATACAAAATACAGGTTTACGTGACTTTAAAGATCATATGGTCACACATATTAACACCTATGGCCACATTTGGTTTAATTCTATATATGTGACCAAATCCAAAAATAAAACACTCGTTGTGTGACTAAATGATACCAAACGTCACGCAAACATAAAATTCGAGTGGCCATTGGATTAACAATAGTCACACAAAATACAGGTTTACGTGACTTTAAAGATCATATGGTCACACATATTAACACCTATGGCCACATTTGGTATAACTCTATATACGTGACCAAATCCAAAAATAAAACACTCGTTGTGTGACTAAATGATACCAAACGTCACGCAAACATAAAATTCGAGTGGCCATTGGATTAACAATAGTCACACAAAATACAGGTTTACGTGACTTTAAAGATCATATGGTCACACATATTAACACCTATGGCCACATTTGGTTTAACTCTATATACGTGACCAAATCCAAAAATAAAACACTCGTTGTGTGACTAAATGATACCAAACGTCACACAAACATAAAATTTGAGTGGCCATTGGATTAACAATAGTCACACAAAATACAGGTTTACGTGACTTTAAAGATCATATGGTCACACATATTAACACCTATGGCCACATTTGGTTTAACTCTATATACGTGACCAAATCCAAAAATAAAACACTCGTTGTGTGACTAAATGATACCAAACGTCACACAAACATAAAATTTGAGTGGCCATTGGATTAACAATAGTCACATAAAATACAGGTTTACGTGACTTTAAAGATCATATGGTCACACATATTAACAACTATGGCCACATTTGGTTTAATTCTATATATGTGACCAAATCCAAAAATAAAACACTCGTTGTGTGACTAAATGATACCAAACGTCACGCAAACATAAAATTCGAGTGACATTGGATTAACAATATTCATACAAAATACAGGTTTACGTGACTTTAAAGATCATATGGTCACACATATTAACACCTATGGCCACATTTGGTTTAATTATATATATGTGACCAAATCCAAAAATAAAACACTCGTTGTGTGACTAAATGATACCAAACGTCACGCAAACATAAAATTCGAGTGGCCATTGGATTAACAATAGTCACACAAAATACAGGTTTACGTGACTTTAAAGATCATATGGTCACACATATTAACAACTATGGCTACATTTGGTTTAATTCTATAGATGTGACCAAATCCAAAAATAAAACACTCGTTGTGTGACTAAATGATACCAAACGTCACGCAAACATAAAATTCGAGTGGTCATTGGATTAACAATAGTCATACAAAATACAGGTTTACGTGACTTTAAAGATCATATGGTCACACATATTAACACCTATGGCCACATTTGGTTTAATTCTATATATGTGACCAAATCCAAAAATAAAACACTCGTTGTGTGACTAAATGATACCAAACGTCACGCAAACATAAAATTCGAGTGGTCATTGGATTAACAATAGTCACACAAAATACAGGTTTACGTGACTTTAAAGATCATATGGTCACACATATTAACACCTACGGCCACATTTGGTTTAATTCTATATATGTGACCAAATCCAAAAATAAAACACTCGTTGTGTGACTAAATGATACCAAACGTCACGCAAACATAAAATTCGAGTGGCCATTGGATTAACAATAGTCACACAAAATACAGGTTTACGTGACTTTAAAGATCATATGGTCACACATATTAACACCTATGGCCACATTTGGTATAACTCTATATACGTGACCAAATCCAAAAATAAAACACTCGTTGTGTGACTAAATGATACCAAACGTCACACAAACATAAAATTTGAGTGGGCCATTGGATTAACAATAGTCACATAAAATACAGGTTTACGTGACTTTAAAGATCATATGGTCACACATATTAACAACTATGGCCACATTTGGTTTAATTCTATATATGTGACCAAATCCAAAAATAAAACACTCGTTGTGTGACTAAATGATACCAAACGTCACGCAAACATAAAATTCGAGTGACATTGGATTAACAATATTCATACAAAATACAGGTTTACGTGACTTTAAAGATCATATGGTCACACATATTAACACCTATGGCCACAATTGGTTTAATTATATATATGTGACCAAATCCAAAAATAAAACACTCGTTGTGTGACTAAATGATACCAAACGTCATGCAAACATAAAATTCGAGTGGCCATTGGATTAACAATAGTCACACAAAATACAGGTTTACATGACTTTAAAGATCATATGGTCACACATATTAACAACGATGGCTACATTTGGTTTAATTCTATAGATGTGACCAAATCCAAAAATAAAACACTCGTTGTGTGACTAAATGATACCAAACGTCACGCAAACATAAAATTCGAGTGGTCATTGGATTAACAATAGTCACACAAAATACAGGTTTACGTGACTTTAAAGATCATATGGTCACACATATTAACAACTATGGCCACATTTGGTTTAATTCTATATATGTGACCAAATCCAAAAATAAAACACTCGTTGTGTGACTAAATGATACCAAACGTCACGCAAACATAAAATTCGAGTGGTCATTAGATTAACAATAGTCACACAAAATACAGGTTTACGTGACTTTAAAGATCATATGGTCACACATATTAACACCTATGGCCACATTTGGTTTAATTCTATATATGTGACCAAATCCAAAAATAAAACACTCGTTGTGTGACTAAATGATACCAAACGTCACGCAAACATAAAATTCGAGTGGCCATTGGATTAACAATAGTCACACAAAATACAGGTTTACGTGACTTTAAAGATCATATGGTCACACATATTAACACCTATGGCCACATTTGGTTTAACTCTATATACGTGACCAAATCCAAAAATAAAACACTCGTTGTGTGACTAAATGATACCAAACGTCACACAAACATAAAATTTGAGTGGCCATTGGATTAACAATAGTCAAATAAAATACAGGTTTACGTGACTTTAAAGATCATATGGTCACACATATTAACAACTATGGCTACATTTGATTTAATTCTATAGATGTGACCAAATCCAAAAATAAAACACTCGTTGTGTGACTAAATGATACCAAACGTCACGCAAACATAAAATTCGAGTGGTCATTGGATTAACAATAGTCACACAAAATACAGGTTTACGTGACTTTAAAGATCATATGGTCACACATATTAACACCTATGGCCACATTTGGTTTAATTCTATATATGTGACCAAATCCAAAAATAAAACACTCGTTGTGTGACTAAATGATACCAAACGTCACGCAAACATAAAATTCGAGTGGCCATTGGATTAACAATAGTCACACAAAATACAGGTTTACGTGACTTTAAAGATCATATGGTCACACATATTAACACCTATGGCCACATTTGGTTTAACTCTATATACGTGACCAAATCCAAAAATAAAACACTCGTTGTGTGACTAAATGATACCAAACGTCACACAAACATAAAATTTGAGTGGCCATTGGATTAACAATAGTCACATAAAATACAGGTTTACGTGACTTTAAAGATCATATGGTCACACATATTAACAACTATGGCCACATTTGGTTTAATTATATATATGTGACCAAATCCAAAAATAAAACACTCGTTGTGTGACTAAATGATACCAAACGTCACGCAAACATAAAATTCGAGTGGCCATTGGATTAACAATAGTCACACAAAATACAGGTTTACGTGACTTTAAAGATCATTTGGTCACACATATTAACACCTATGGCCACATTTGGTTTAATTCTATATACGTGACCAAATCCAAAAATAAAACACTCGTTGTGTGACTAAATGATACCAAACGTCACACAAACATAAAATTTGAGTGGCCATTAGATTAACAATAGTCACACAAAATACAGGTTTACGTGACTTTAAAGATCATATGGTCACACATATTAACAACTATGACCACATTTGGTTTTATTCTATATATGTGACCAAATCCAAAAATAAAACACTCGTTGTGTGACTAAATGATACCAAACGTCACGCAAACATAAAATTCGAGTAGCCATTGGATTAACAATAGTCACACAAAATACAGGTTTACGTGACTTTAAAGATCATATGGTCACACATATTAACACCTTTGGCCACTTTTGGCTTACTTTTGTGTGACCAAATCCCTAAGAAAAGCACTCGTTGTGTGACTAAATGTTACATAACGCCACACAAAGATAGAGTTCACGTGGCCATTGGAGGCACAATAGCCACACAAATTCCATGTTTACTTGGCTTTAAGGAGCATTTGGTCACGCTTATTAACACCTATGGCCACTTTTGGCTTCATTTTATGTGACCATATCTCCAAATTAAAACACTCGTTCTGTGACAACATGTTACATAACGCCACACAAACATAGAATTCAAGTGGCCATTGGATGAACAATAGTCACATATAAGACACCTTTACTTGATTTAAAAGAGCATATGGTTACACCTTTTATGGTTTTGGTCACTCTTTTTAAATGGATACCACCACTAACGATTTAATGTGGCCGTATGCACCCTATGGTCGCGGGACCTTTAGTCACACACACGTTGAAATACAACCGTGACCGTAAGCATATCTTCACGCTTTTCTGGTGTGACCAAAGCCCAAATCTGTACTAGTGTGAAGGTAGTTGTATTATGGATCGACATTATAAACCGGAAACTTTATGAACGGACTTATCCTATGATTTTAAACCTAAAACTTATATTCGCCTTTTGATTAACAAACGTGATTGTAACCCTGTAAAGAGGAGTCGCGAACCTTGATACTTGGTCCATAGTTATCTGTGTAAAAACTATGTTTTTAACTGTAACGTCATGCAAGTATCATAAAATGCAATGTGATTACGTGGACTTGCCATGAGTATTGTACACTTACGATCACATTGTACTTATCATGTAAACATGGCGAAGCAATTAAATTCACAATGGAAACATCGGTAAACGATTAAATACACTGTGAATCACCATAGCATTTTCCGACATGGTCTTGGTTTAACTTCATGCAAAAAGCCGTCAGCATTTTAATTATCGTTTTAATTAGATTAGTTAATTTAGATTAGATTAGAATAGGTAGGCTATAGGCTAAATAACCATTTACGAAAACCTAGGGATTTGTTAATTGTAATGAGAAAGGCAAGTTTGGAATCTAAGTTACACTGATATCCTTTCCGTAAAATATTAAACCAAAAGTAAGATACGCAAGAACCTTGAACGTTTTCCCCTGTCTATCATTCTTAAGTTTCATTAATAGGAATTGGTTAATAAGTTCGAACATAAATTCTAAGTTAATAGTTTAATAGATTTAAAATCTTTATGGTATTAAGAACGATCAGATTTGTAATGACCTGCTACTCTATTCCTTCGCCCACGAGCGAATACGTTCAATAATACGGGCCACTGACTCCCTCACAGGAGAGTGTAGAGAGTTGAGCATCGTCAGTCTGATCAGAATCATGACACCTTAGTTCCTCGTGACATATTAGTTGATAACCGACTAATAGGGAACTCATTGGTTATATCATTGGGTGTTGAATCCACTAAACATTTTCAATTTAGATAATCGTTTCCCCATAAGAGTCATCATCCTACATTATTAGCTAATGAACTCACAACAAATACTACTTTTATTATCTAATTTATTATTACACTTTTATTCGCTTTATTTAGTTTACTTAGTCAACTGAACCAAAACCCCCAACGCACTCTTTTAAAACCTTTATTAGAAAAGAAAGATTGATTGGATCACCTCCATTTCAATTCAGTTTCTCTTTAAGAACGACTCTAGGTCATACTTACCATCTACTAGCCTTTGGTTCAATATTAGTAAGTCATACTTAGACCCCAGCAAATATAAATTTAAAACAAACCGATCACGATCCGAGCACCGTCTTCATATGACACTTCAGCCAGCATCAAGATTCTATTACATAATCAAAGTATACAAAAGATAATGCTAAGAATCTTCGTTAAATGCAGTGTAGAAAATCATGCGACTCTAGCTAGTGTCCAGGGGGTAATCCTACTCTGTCTGTGTACCTGAGATACAAAGCTAAAAATGTCAACCAAAAAGGTTGGTGAATCTTACAGGTTTAGTAATAAGTAATCGTTATGAACCACAAGTATGAACCGGTGTTGCTATCAAGCAAAGTAAGTAAATCAGTAAGTCAGCACAGTTGCCATGAGCTCATAAGTTGAAGCTTAATAGTGTGTGAGTATGAATCAATTAAGAATCATATAAAGTACCCCCGTGAGTGCTATCCCGACACTCATATGTAACAAATACTAATCTGCCTGTTTCTATAGTGAAATCCGTGGTAGCGCTACTACCCCAGGTAGGGATTGTCAGTCCCAAATGGATCCATCTACTAGTAATCGCACTTAAGTCTATAACTAACAACATACGATAGGAGGCTTTCAGTGGATAAAAGTAACTCATGCAATGTGTGTAAAAAGTAGTGTAATCAGTTCAGTACATTGTGTTCATATGTAAAACAGTTGCTAAGTATCTCACCCCAAGGTAGAAAAATAGTAAAAGTGGGGCTGTAAGACTCACCTGAGTCTAGCAAGTATGTATGTAAAATCAAGCAAGTAATGCGGATGTAAGTCCATATGTGTGTCGGATGTAAGCTCGTATATCGGTTCTCTGAAATCTGCAACCTTCTGGCATCCGAAACGCACAAGGTTGTAAGTAAGTAAGTAAATAAGTTGGTATCTTGAAATATCACCCATGCTATTTGTCCACTCAACTAGGAAATGTCCAAGTGTTTGTTTAGTATTTCATTTGTAGTTTGAAAACGAGTATGGCCTGTTGGTGACAGTTTGTAATAATAATCCAAAAGTGTTATTATTATATGTATCGTTGTATCAAGTTTCATTATTTGTAAGTGTTCGACACTTAGAGTGAAAAGTATTTACAAGTTCCTGGATGACGGGGGTCCGGGGGCATCGCCCCTTGTAGCAGGGTCCAATGGGCGGCAGCCCCTAGCGGGGTCCAAGGGGCAGAGCCCCTGGCTGGGGTCGAGCTTTGGTAAAAATCGCATATGGATTTTAAAATAGGGAAAATTGACCTAGTCTGGCTGCGGACTGAAAAGGTGTTGCGAACTGAGTTCGCGGTGCGAGCTGAGTTCAGATCGCAAGGTAGTAGGCTGCGAACTGAGTTGGGTTCGCAACACAAGGTTCGGCTCGTAAGTCAACTCGCAAGTTAACTCGCATATCGACTCGCAAGTCAACTCGCGAGTGGGTTCGGTTCGTAGTTTCGGTTCATTGTTTAGCTTCGCGAGTTGAGATCTCGGTTCGCCTCGCAGGACGAACTGGGATCTCAACTCGTAGGACTAGCTGTTCGTATCTCAAGTTTTAGAAAACGCATTTTGAGTCGGTTTTTGGGTAAATCTTCATTGAGTAAACGTTCTAGCACGTAAATAAAATCTTTACAAGTAATTTAAAATAGTTTTAAAGCTTCTTACCAACAAAATCAAAAATGGAGAGAGTGAAGATGGAGATGATCTTGGTGCTTGTTCTTGATGATGATGATGATGATGATGATGATGATGAGTGATTTGATGGTGATGTTGCTGATGTTGTTGCTGTCGAATCCAAGAGGATGAGGGAGAGATTTGAGAGAGTTTGAGGTGTGGGTGTGTGTGAAAAGTGAAGTGAAATGGCGAAGAAAATTAGATAAAAGAGGGGGGATGGGTCATGGGTCGGTTGGGTTGGGCTCGCGGGTTTGAGCCGACCCAACTTGGGTCTCGGTCTTGGTCTCGGTCTCGCGTGTTTGTGTTTCCGAATATCGTGTTATGTCTCATAGTCGGTTAATCCCCGTAGTAGTTTAATCGCGAAATCTTTTTTTTTAGGATTTATAAATATGTTAAAGTATATCCGAAATATTTTTATAGAAGTATTTTATCAAAATACTTTATTTCAAGTTATAGAATTATAAAAATATACTTTTTTGTTATTAATCGCACGTTGGGGTGCATTTCGCCCGGTTTCATCGTGTAGTTCGTGTTTTAGAAAAATATGAAATTTGTGAAATATATTAACATAATATATTATAGTAAATAATGTTTCTTTGGATAATTCCACATTATTTATAAGTTTTATCACCAACGTTCATATTAAATAAAGTCGGACCTCGTCCGGTTCATAAGTGTACGATTTAAACAAATCGCGTATGCGTGTATGTAATTACACAAAATATCACGTATATTTAGATTAACACAAAACTAAGTACACGCAATTTCAAGTAGTTTAAGCACTAATTACAGTCTTAATTTGGCAGGTGTCACACTTATCATAACTTAACCACGTGAAATATCAAGCACGTTTTCTTCCACAATCTGTACAACGCTCATTTCATGTACTTTCATTTAACTCCCACATTATAACACCCCATATTTTAACAACATATTTTATTATATTTACAAACACCGGAAGTGTATGTCCTGACATATTTACAAAATCTTTATAGTTCCCAAAACATAATAATTATAAATATATAATTACAAAACAAAGCACTATCGGTTGAGTGTTATATGAGTTTCCCAAAAAATCAAATAATTTCCAAAAATGTCAAAGTAGTCGTAACAATAGTCAAACATTCCATCTAATACCCAATCGCCCATTCCATATTCCCAAACATAATCTGCAAAATGTTAAAAACCGAGGGGTTAGCTCATAGCTAAGTGAATGGAACTGTAACCGATAGTTCAATCCGGGAATAACAAATCGTACAACCAATAAACACATAAGCACATAGCATCAAAGAGGACCAGAGGTTCTTGTGTAGCCACACCAAGAAGACCTTAAATCACTGGTATGCTGATATCGCGTAAAAAGTCGCATTTTTATCACCGATATCTCTCTCATTCTGGAACAATACTTGGCAAATAAACTCAAATAATGTTCAAATCAATGAAACTTTGTCAAGAAGGTCAAAACAGAGCTGCACAAGAAAAATCAAGCAAAACGGCCGAAAAACGAAGATTCCACACACGTTTGAAGATTCAAGACATCGAGACAAGATTAACAGGAAAAAGTTCCCATCACTGAGATTTCTCTTATCCAAGATGTTCGTTTTCAAAATACGAATCTAACAGAAGAAGAATCAACAAAAACGGATGAAGAATGAAGATTCTACGTACGCTGGAAGATTCAAACGTTTCGTACAAGGCATCCAAAGATCAGAGACATATTTTTGGGATTTCTTTTCATCAAAGTCTTTGTTTTTGAAAAACAAATCCAACGCAAAAAGATTCAAGACAAATGGAGGCATAACGAAGGAGATACACACGAATCAAGAAACAAGACGAAAGACGGTGAACCGGGGCGGGGGAGAGGTAGCAGCCGTCGGCCACCACCCCACCGCCGCTGGGCACCATGGTGGCACCGCCGGCTGTCTTGTCCCTGTCTCCAGTTCACTTTTTCGTCCTCGCCCGTACTCGCAGGGTACACGTGCTAGACCTTTTCCGTAACTTTAGGGTACACGTGGTAGACCTTTACGCGCTTTAGGGTACATGTGCTAGCAACTTTCCCACCTTTTGCTAACATGTGCCCCAAGTTGCTAGAATGAACCAATTTTCCCCTATAAATAGGGAGCCCTTGGTTCATTTGAAGACACACTTTTACACCTTTCCTACACCATCACACACCTTTCTTAAATACTTTCTCACTTTGTTATTTCTTTCATAATTTGTTAGATTTACTTTCTCATTCTATTGGGCTAGTTTAGGAAACTTGTTTAGAATAGAACGAAAGCAAGGAACATGCTTGTAATCTTTGGTGTAAGCTTGGAGTTATTCTTATTAATTCTAGTCTATTCCTTCTCGCGCATTTATATCGGTTATTTCTATCCTTATCTATCTTAATTAAATATGCATACTTTAATTATGCTAAAGATAGTTTGTGCCATGATTAGCGAGTAGATTACTATTGTATTTGTTGTGATGTAATTAGCATAAATAATTATGGGATGATCTTAAATATGTCGTGAAGTAATATGACGGCCCCTATTCGACTGTTTACTTGATATAGTACTGGAAATGCTGTTAAGCGGAGTACAAATGTATGGAAGTCGGTAAATGATCGAAGGTAGTTGTATTATGGATCGACATCATAAGAACGGAAACTTTATAAACGGACTTATCTTGTGATTTTCAACATAAAACTTATATTCGCCTTTCGATTAACAACGTGATTGTAACCTTGTAAAGAGGAGTCGCGAACCTTAATACTCGATCAATAATTATCTGTGTCAAAACTACGATTTAATTGTAACGTCATGCAATCATCATAAAATACAATGTGATTACGTGGAATTTCCATGAGTATAGTACACCTCCAATCACAATGTACTTATCATGAAAACATTGCGAAGCAATTAAATTCACAACGGAAACATCGGTAAACAATTAAATACGTTGTAAACTACTATAGTATTTTCCGATATGGTCTGGGTTTAACTTTATACAAAAGCCGCCAACATTTTAATTAGATTAGTTTAGATTAGATTAGAGTAGGTAGGCTATAGGCTAAATAATCATTCACGAAAACCAAGGGATTTGTTAATTGTATTAAGAAAGGAAGTTTAAAATCCAATTTAAAACGATATATTTCCTTAAACCATAAAACCTAAAGTAAGGTACGCAAGAAACCTAAACACTTTCCCTCGCTTACCATGCTTGAGTTTCATTAATAGGAATTAATCAAATAAGTTCGAACATATTTTCTAAGTAGGTTGTTTGCCGGATTTGTAGTACTTGTGGTATTAAGAACGGTTAGACTTGTTATGGACTTGCTACTCTGTTCCATCGCCCACAAGCAAATGCGTTCAATAATAAGGGCCACTGACTCCCTCGTGGGAGAGTGTGGAGAGTTAAGCATTGTTTTTCTGATCAGAATCATGATAACCTAGTTCCTCGTGACATATCAGTTGATAGCCGACTGATAAGGAATCTATGGGTTATACCATAAGCTATCGAATCCAGTAAATATTCCCAATTTAGATAAGCGTTTCCTCTAAGAACTCATCATCCCATATTATGAGCTAATGAAATCACAACAAATACTACTTTCCATAATCTGATTTATTTTTACCTTTTATTCGCTTTATTTAGTTTATTATTTAACTGAACCAAAACCCCCAACACACTTTTATAAAAACCTATACTAGAAAGTAACGATTGATTGGATCACCTCCGTTTCAATTCAGTTTCTCTTTAAGAATGACTCTAGGTCATACTTACCATCTAGTAGCCTTTGGTTCAGTAGTAATAAGTCACGCTTAGACCCCAGAATTTACAAATTTAAAACACCCACCGATAGGCGTGATCACTCGCGTTTGCGACGGTCAGACATCCATCATATGCCATCACAGTGATTTACCGATAGCTTGCAGCTCACCGATATAGGTTCATCCATCAACGATGTGTATCGGAAACCCTGCCGGCCAAACAAATACAAACAAGCCCAACCAGTGTTGACCTTTGAATAATACACATATGCCCAATGGCCACGAAATCACATAATGCATAATCGTCATGCCATCATGAAATAATAACAACCAATCAACCCAAATCAACAATAAACAATATCTCAGTAAACTAAACAGTCAATAATCAATAACAATTATGTTTACCCGTTGTAACCAAACCTGTTACAACTAAGTTGAACCGAAGATCACAATCCCACTCACCTGACTGTCTCAATTTCCAAACTCGGAGTTCTTATTTTAAAGAGTCTTCGGTTGATCTGAAAACACAATTGAAATGTAAGTTAGTAACTTATTCAATAAGTACACTACTTATTTCAAAATGTAATGTTAACTAATAACACTAATCATTTATGGAACACATGAAGTACTAGTATCAAAGTTTAAACAAAATATCAGATTTTATGAGTTAAAATCAAAACTCAGATAATCAAGTGGTACCCATCGGGTACCAGGTGTACGCACCGTGTAATCGGTTTAAGGACACTTTCTGTTCCAAAACATGCATTAGTACCTACCTGCTATGAAGGTTACCAGCCGGGTACCCGAGTTCATAGGGATTACCCGCCGGGTAAGGGCAGTACCCGCCAGGTACTAAACCCCCACCAACAACCTGCACTTCGAGTAGAATAGCTACTGCACGAATTTACATACCAACAACAAGATTTCTAGCTTCGTAATCAGTCTAATAAACTTCCTAACACTTCATAGCATCAAATAAACATCACATAGTATCATTTTAAGCTTCAATTCCATACACCAAACATTAACCTTAACTAATTCAATTACTCAAAATTCTTAAAAATCACAAACAAATAATGTGTAATATCTTCATATAATCATTGATTGTGGAATTAACTTTGTTAACTTATAACATCTAATAATACACTTTCAACTATAAATTTCACATAGATATCACTAACTTATATGCTTTGGTAAATCAAGTTTCTTTATACTAATATGAACACTTACAATTTCTTGAAAAGATGCAATTTGAGATGATGATGATGATAGACTTAATCAAAATCATAGGAATAAGTTGTTGGCTTCTAATTTTTCTTTGGATTTCTTTGAAGGATTTGATGAAGGGTTAGAAAGAATCAAGAACAATTGAGAAGGGTAGAGAGAGTGCAAAAAAATTGGGTCAGTTTATCCCCAACCGACTTAATATAACACAGTGTAAATATTATCCTCTTTCTAGTCCTATTTTCTGAAACCCGAGAATACTCGCGAGACAAGCTATTTTATTTTATCGTCAGTTTTAACAATTTAAAACAAATAATATTTTATTAGTCACAATAAGTTCTGTGACCCTTTTACCTATTTATTTTCAAGTAACTCAAATAAAAAAAGCATTTCCCATTTCATTAAATAACCATTTAAAAACTTAGAAAAATACTATATAATTTCTAGACCCAAAATTTGGGTGTTACAAATATACTCCCCTTAAAAAGATTTTGTTCCAGAAATCTAAGCACACCCAATTAACCCAAATATAATCACATATATCTACTAGATCAAGAAAGTTCCTAATCTCTTAGTATGTCTCGTCATTAAATCATCCCTTGTTTAAATTCCAAATTTATCACATAACAAACAATTATATAACTCTGATACACATATCAACCATGAATGTTTAATTTTAGATCATAACTAATAATCAAACTAATGTTCATAGATTACTACATGTGATGAAATTCAGTAACCTTTTCTTTAGCCATTTAAACTCACTTCAACTTGTAATTTCAAACTCAAAGTTCCATATTTAAAACAACACATTACAATGTTCAACCCTTCATTCTTAACCAACAATTCAATTAAAAT
Source organism: Pseudognaphalium luteoalbum (assembly GCA_963422505.1). Classification (NCBI taxonomy): domain Eukaryota; kingdom Viridiplantae; phylum Streptophyta; class Magnoliopsida; order Asterales; family Asteraceae; genus Pseudognaphalium; species Pseudognaphalium luteoalbum. The sequence goes on along the minus strand of OY730195.1, from coordinate 53,739,334 downwards.
CTCCTAACCACTTTTCTCAAATTTATCCGAAACAAGACTTATCATGATTAAATAGTTTCATACCCATTCACCCAAAACTTCTTTATTGTCTATTTGACTTTCATACATATCAATGTATTCACTATACAAATGACTCTCTTACAAAATAAAATTTTGTATACCCTATTATGATTACATACAAATCTTACACACAATTATGATCTATTTGATCATTATATGTTCCACCAATGAGTAATTCTACCTCCATTAGTTAAACTCTACCTTTTTGACAAAATCAACTTATACTTGTACATTAACATAATTTCCCAAGACACTTATACCTTTAAAATCACATCATAGACAACTCTATCAATTGATTTATTTCTCATTAAAATAATAGTCAAATATTTAATACAATTTCATACTCAATTTCCCTTAATTACTTTAAACTCTTTTGATACTTGGTAACCTTAACAAGTTCATGCGACATAGCATAATATAAAACCGGTGATTAAGTGTTGCCAGATTATATTTTTCACACTTTCGTTGTCAGGCTACTTCATATCATAATTTATCAATATTTTTTCTTCATTTAAACCCTTATAGATAATAATCTCTCTCATTAATTACTTCTTATTAACAACTCATAACTAGAGAAGCATATTAGTCTAACCCAAATCAACTTTACTACTAAACATGTAAGCAATTCAAGTTGATTGAAATCCAAGTAAGCTTATTGATGAACACCAAAATGTACTAGATTATATTACTAATTACCCCTTTGTTGGATTGAATTCTGATATCGCGTAAAAAGTCATGTTTTTACTACCGATATCTCTCTCATTTTGGAATGATTCTTGGCATTTTAAACTCGAAACCACTACAAATCAATGATATTATGCCAAGATGGTCAAAACTAGGTTGCACGATAAAAATCAAGCAAAACGGGTAAAAAATGAAGATTCCACACACGTTTAAAGATTCAAGGCATCAAAACGAGATTTGAAGAGAAAAGTGCCCATCATCAACATCCATCTAACCCAAGATGTTCGTTTTCAAATTACGAATCCAACAGAAGAAGAATCAACAAAAACGGATAAAGAATGAAGTATCTATGCCCGCCGGAAGATCCAAATGATTCGTACGCAATATCTGGAGATAGGAAACATATTTTTGGGATACTTTTACATCAAAGTCTTCGTTTTTGAATTACGAATCCAACAAAAAAAGAATCAACAAAAACGGATGCATTACGAAGAAGATACGCACGAATTAAGCAACGCAACGAAAGACGACGGACCGGGGTGGGTGGCAGCCGACCGCCGCCGGCCAACAGCCAGCCGCCGCTGGCCAGCAGCCAGGTGGCGCCGCCCCCTACCCCCGTCTCTTTTTCACTTTTCCATCCTTGCGTGTACCCGGTGCACCACCTTTCGCTACTTTTTCGTACGTGGTGCACCACCTTTCGCTACTCTTTCGTACCTGGTGCACCACCTTTCGCTACTTTTTCTAATCTAAGCCTAGGGATGCTAATGTGATCCATATTTTCCCTATAAATAGCAGCCCCTAAGTCTCATTTTAACACACACTCAAATACACTCCTACATTCTAAAACTTTCACACACTCCTTTTCCATTTCCACTTTTTCACTCTACAAATTCTCTTATAGTCTAGGATTATTGTAATTAATCTTCGGATTAGTATAGAGGCTAGAATGAAAGTTAGGAGGTTTGAAGATTCATCTTTGTACGTGTAAACGAGTTGTCAATCATAATAATACGCTGCTACGCATTTAATTCCGGGTGATATCTAAACCTTTATCATACTTGTTTTATTCCATATTTTAAATATGTTTTATTGCTTGGTATGTGATATATTTGTTGCCATGAGTTGCGAGTAGTTTATTATTGTGATTGTTGATGATGTAGATAATTATAAGTAAGGATGACATTATATAATTAATGCACGACAATCGTAAAGAGATATGACGGCCCCTATTCGATTGTTTATCCGATAAGGCGGAGTACAAATGTTTATCCGAAAGGCGATTGTTTATCCATTAATTATATAAGGCGGAGTACAAATGTATGGAAGTCGGTAAATGATCGAAGGTAGTTATATCTCTGGAATCAGCTCTGGTTTAATAGTTGGAATCCCGAAGGGGTAATACAACTTCACAACTAACTGGTATATCCTACGAAAGTCCAAACACTATAAAATGATGTTCGTGAAATACGTTCAGATAAAATCGGAATTAATAACCCTTGTAGCGTCAACACTTTATGAATTTAAGTTTAATTTATGGATTACCCTTTCTGATTATCCACGTGACTGCAACCTAGTAATTAGGACCTGATCAACCTTAATTATGGTAAGTAGTTATCTGTGCCTGATATCGCGTAAAAAAGTCACGTTTTTACCACCGATATCTCTCTCATTCTAGAGCAATACTTAGCATTTGGACTCAGATAACGTAAAAAAAATTGATAAAATGCTAAGAAGATCAAAACAAGGTTGCATGAGCAAAAATCAAGCAAAACGGCCGAAAAACGAAGATTCCACGTACGTTTGAAGATTCCAGACATCAAAACGAGATTTCAAGATAAAAGAACCAATCACCAACATATATCTCATCCAAGATGTTCATTTTCAAATTACAAATCCAACAGATAAGAATCAACAAAAACGGACGAAGAATGAAGATTCTACGTACGCCGGAAGATCCAAATGATTCGTACGACACATCTAGAGCTCAGAGACATATTTTTGGGATTTCTTTTCATCAAAAGCTTCTTTTTTGAATTACGAATCCAACGCAAAAAGAATCAATGCAAACAGACGCATAACGAAGAAAACATGCACGAATCAAAAAACGAAGCAACGGGCAGCAGACTGGTGCAGGTGGCAGCCAGCCGCCGCCGGCCACCACCTAGCCGCCGCCGGCTGCCACATGGCCGCCACCGGATGCCACCCCCCGTATGGATTGCGCTTTTTTGTCCTTGTTCGTACCCGATGCTAGACCTTTACTTGCTTTTCGTACCTGGTGCCACCACCTTTTTCACCTTTTCGTACTTGGTGCCACTACCTTTTTCACCTTTTGCTATTGTGAGCTTCCACTTGCTAACATGCACCAACACTCTCCTATAAATAGGAGGCATGAGGCTCATTTGAAAGACACACCTCAACACACATAAGAATACCAACACACTCGGTAACACCAAAAACATCTACAATACTTGTATTTTCTTTCTTATTCTTCCTAGTTAATTAGACTAGCTAATTAACTAGCCAAGGAAGATTTGTACGGAGGTGCTCCAGGACGCATATTTTAGCTACGATTTATTGTACTTCTTTCCAGGTGTTAATCTATCTTTCATATTTAATATGCTTGTCTTCTCTTTAATAAATTTAAATATGTATGCTAGAATTGCCATGATTAGCTAAATAACTCAATTGTCTGCTATGATAGTCGTTTAGAAAGTATCAAATATGTGACTAAGTGGTATGTTGTGAGATTACGGATGGTTTATATTACAAATGGATATAGGAATTAAATCTTTATCGTTTATCTGCCCAACTCATGTTATGACTAAAACTTTATCCAAAAATGAACGTAGCTAACTCATAGGATACAGGTCACTTAGTTATACTATGTTAGATTGAATCGCTCGGTATGGCCGGTGTTCTCTAGACCAAAATAGGATCCAAGAGACACGGGACATGGGAGTAGAGGTAGATTAAGATTAAATTCATATAGACGATATTTTTGAGACAACTTTCGGAATACCCTCAACTTAGATAATACTTTTATATGCTTAAATTAAACTGTCTCCTTGATCGTCTTATTGCATGTTCTTGTTTGATTGTTTCCTTAGGATCATCATAATAGTAAAATTTAAATGGCATTAATCATCGTGAAATATTATGACGGCCCCTATTCGACTCTTCTTTGATATAGTACTGGAAACGCTTACGGCGGAGTACAAATGTATAGAAGTCAGAACAATCGAAGGTAGTTGTATTATGAATCGAATAGAAAACGTATTACCTAGGTCTCCATTTGTAACACAAATCATCCCTGTCTTGTAGCATCCCCAAGTAATGATGATAACTCGTACGAATAAGTGATGACATGTTATCCGACCGTCTTGACCAGTTAGCCCAACCTATTCCGGTGAGGATAACCCTCGATCATAAGATTGTTTATTCAACAAACTATGCCATGATTCGGGCATCTCTGACGACCGAGATTGGGGAATAGGATTCGAGGTTAACTGTTGGATAGTGTGGGTGTACATTTGAGATAACTTTCGGTGTACACTTTAATATATTGTGCAATCTACGTGACATTCTATTTGCCTGATTGTGGACACCTCCGCGTTAGCCCGATAGAAGGATTGTAGAATAGCTCACATCAACTTACGAACTTATCCTCATAGAACTTTCCATATTTAACCACTTCTAAACCACATTATAGTAGACAATCGCTCTAATTGCTGAATGCCCGAAGTAACCTCCACTTTTTAATTCAGTCTAGTTTAAATTAGGATAAGAAAACCCAAAACCAAAACCAACTCTTTCAACCCCAGCTAAACACATAAAAGCTTCTAAACCCCCTAGTTTCAATTTGTCACGCTTTGAAGAACGATCCTAGGTTATACTTGTCCTGTGCTAGCCCTTTTGATTAGCATAATAAGTAACCCTAGGCCCCAGTCTTATAAATTAAAAACCCACTGCTGTGTCACGTCACCATTAGAAATTTCAACGACCGGTACACAACACAACAAATTTTTGGCACTGCTGCCGGGGAGCGTCAGCAACCGATTTTAGGAGTTAGTAACTTTAGTGTTGAAGCGATCCTTTTGAAAGATTAACATCAATCAAAAGTTACCTTTTTGCCCTTAGGTTTAGTTTAGTTTTAGTAACCGCTTTTTAATCAATTATGACAACACATTTTGATTGGACCAACCCCACACCAAATGAGTCTTTGACCCAACTTTTAGCTGTTTCCTCACCTACAAACCACTTACCTTCCTCAAAACAATCTTTGTCAGAATTTATGTTTGAACAAAACGTTATAAACAAAAGAGTGACCGGATTTCAAGATAACATTGACGCCATGATTAAAATTTCAGAAAAATTAATCTCTAACATGAATTTCATTTTGAAAAACTTAAGTTTTATTGAGGAAAGTACGTAGATAATCACTGGTGACACCACTCATCCACCAAGTGATGATCTGTTAATCGTGACTAGAGGAGGAAAAGTGACAAAAGTTGATCAGCCGCCAACAGATAACACCCCCCGAAAACACTTCTTTGCCCACACCTACACCTAGTGAAAATGTGTCAATTGGCATCCCTGTCACAGTACCTGACCCATCACCAGCTAAAACTCCAGATAATGTACCTCGAACGAGAATACCTTATCCTGGCAGACTTAAAAAGGAAAAGCAAGAAGCACAATTCGGTAAATATATGGAAATATTTAAAAGCCTACACTTAAACGTTAGATTATTAGATGCTTTAGTAGAAATGCCCTCGTGTGCTAAATTCTTTAAAGAACTCCTTTCAAACAAAGAAAAACTTAGGCAAATAGTTAGTTTACCCTTGAATGCTGAATGTTCATTAATTGTACAACGTGGTCTCCCACCTAAATTAGGCGATACTGGATGTTTTACTATACCCTGTTTTCTCCAAGGAATTCAAATTAGTAACGCCTTAGCAGACTTAGGTGCTAGTGTTAATCTTATGCCTTATTCCCTTTACAAGAAATTAGGATTAGATGACCTATTACCTACTCGTATGACTATCTAATTAGCTGACAGATCAGTTAAAATCCCTCGAGGAATTGCTGAAGATGTCATGGTCAAAGTCGATAAGTTCGTTTTGACAGATCAGTTAAAATCCCTCGAGGAATTGCTGAAGATGTCATGGTCAAAGTCGATAAGTTCGTTTTTCTAGTGGATTTTATTGTCATGGACATAGAAGAAGACACACATATCCCGCTCATCCTAGGCAGACCATTCCTAAATACTGCCAAGGCTGTAATTGATGTTAACGAAAAATCTTTAAAATTAAGAGTTGGGAAAGAGGAAGTCACCTTTAATGTCAATCGATTAATGAAGCAACCTATGGAAGAGGACCTTGGTTTGTGTGATACCATGCAGGATATTTTTGATGAGCATCTCCACGAAGTACTAGCACTATCCAGCCAGCATCCGGTACCCAACCCAACACCATAATCGCTTCGCCAACAACATCTAACGAACTACTATTTCCGCTGTTTGAAAAGAAGTCTCCTCACATCGATGGCAAAACAATCGCTGTTTCATTAGGATGCGGTACACCGATACCTTGGCTGAAAAGAGATAAACCCATATTCAATGAACCAAACCATCCGTACAAAGGCAGAGAAGGGTAAATCCTAAGATTCAGGATGTGGTCAAACAAGAGGTTATCAAACTCTTAAATGCTGGATTGATCTACCCAATATTTGACTCACCTTGAGTTAGCCCTGTTCAAGTCATACAAAAAAAGGGAGGAATGAAGATCATTATAAATGAAGAAAATGAGCTTATACCAACTCGGACGGTTACCGGTTGGAGGGTCTGCATCGATTATCGGAAATTAAACGAAGCAACTCGCAAAGATCACTTCCCACTTCCGTTTATTGATCAAATGCTCGAAAGGTTATCAGGAAACGAATTCTACTATTTCCTTAATGGTTTTTCCGGGTATTTCCAAATCCCGCTCGATCCGAAGGACCAAGAGAAAACAACATTCACATGTCCCTACGGAACATTCGCATACCGACGAATGCCGTTTGGATTATGCAATGCACCTGCAACATTTCAGAGATGCATGGTTGCAATCTTCCACGACATGATTGAACAATGCTTGGAAGTCTTTATGGATGATTTCTCTGTCTTTGGAGACTCCTTCGCATCATGTCTATCCAACCTCGATAGAATGCTCGCCAAGTGTGAAGAATTAAACCTACTGTTAAATTGGGAAAAGTGTCACTTTATGGTGAAGGAAGGAATAGTTTTAAGACATCGAATATCCAAGTCCGGAATTGAAGTAGACAAAGCAAAGGTCGAAACCATTGCCAAACTTCCACCACCAACCAACGTCAAGGCCATTAGAAGCTTTCTAGGACATGCTGGGTTCTACCGCCGTTTTATCAAGGACTTCTCCAAGATTTCTCGACCTATCACCCACCTTCTAGAAAAAGACATCAAGTTTGTGTTTGACGAGAACTGCATGAAGGCTTTCAACTACCTGAAGAAGGAGCTTACAAATGCACCAATCATGGACGCTCCAGATTGGAACCTACCATTTGAAATCATGTGCGATGTTAGTGACTTCGCAGTTGTGGCAGTTCTAGGTCAAAGGAAGGATAATCACTTTCGACCAATCTATTATGCTAGCAAAACACTTACAAATGCTCAAGAAAACTATACAACTACAGATAAAGAGCTGCTAGCCGTAGTATTTGCCTTCGATAAATTCAGATCCTACCTGATATTGTCCAAAACAATAGTATATACGGATCACTCAGCTCTAAAATACCTCTTCAAAAAGCAAGACGCAAAGCCTAGATTGTTACGATGGATTTTACTCCTACAAGAATTCGACAAAGAAATAAAAGATAAGAAAGGAGCAGAAAACATCACCGCAGATCATTTAAGTCGACTTGAAAATCCGTCAATGGAACAACTTGCAGAAAGAGATATTAAAGATCGATTTCCAGAAGAGCAGTTAATGAGTTTAGGAGAACAAGGCTCGCAATTCACTGACGATCCTTGGTTTGCAGACATTGCCAATTTTGTAGTTAGAGGGATCGCAAGAAAAGGAATGATCTCATCGCGAAGACAAAAGTTCTTTCGCGACGTCAAATATTAGTTTTGGGATGATCCATATTTGTTCAAGGTCTGTCCTGACCAAATATTAACAAGATGTGTCGATGGGAAAGAAGCCGAACATATACTCCACCAAAGCCATCACGGACCCACCGGAAGACATCATGCAGCTAATCTGACAGCAAAGAAAGTCTACGATTCAGGATTGTACTGGCCTACTATTTTCAGAGACGCACAAGACTTGGTGAAATGCTGCGATATTTGCTAAAGGTTTAGAAATATCACAACGCGTAACAAAATGCCGTTAACGAATATCCAAGCATGTGAAATATTTGACATATGGGGATTAGACTTCATCGGACAATTTCCAAAATCTTACGGAAAAGAATACATTCTAGTAGCTATCGATTACGTATCAAGATGGGCCGAAGCCCAAGCCCTTCCAACAAATGATTCAAGGGTCGTAACTAAGTTCTTAAAGCAGCTATTCTATCAGTTTGGAACACCTCGAGCAATCATCAGCGATAGAGGCACGCACTTTTGCAATACTCAGTTTATGAAACTATTGCAACAATATGGTGTTGTCCACAAAACCTCTACGGCCTATCACCCGCAGACGAATGGGCAAGAAGAGATTACAAACCGTGCACTAAAAAGGATCTTGGAACGAACAATTGGTCAACACAAGGAAAGATGGGTAGACAAGCTAAACGATGCTTTATGGGCATTTCGGACAGCTTATAAAACGCCATTAGGAACAACTCCCTATAGGCTCGTTTATGGAAAGGCATGTCATCTCCCGATTGAACTAGAATACAAAGCTTACTGGGCACTGAAGAACTATAGTTTGGATCCTACGATAACAGGAACTCACCGGAGAATGCAGCTAAATGAACTAGCAGAGTTGAAGGATCAACCTTATGAAAGTTCCTACAAATTCAAGGAAAGAACCAAGTTGCTCCACGATTCAAAGCTCCGCCCCACACGCTTCAATCCAGGTGACAAAGTTCTACTCTTTAACTCCCGATTTAAGAAATTTTCTGGTAAGTTCAAAACACGATGGAGCGGCCCTTTCACAATCTCTAAAGTATTTCCATATGGTGCCACCGATTAAAACACTACGTAGAAGACTTTCCCTCAAATGAGGAAGTCTATAACTACGAACCACCCTAATAGAAAAATGGGTATAAAAGAGTCAAGCTACGAGACTCAATAAACAAAGCGCTCTTGGGAGGCATCCCAAGCCTATCTTACGTTTTCAGCATTAATTTTCCTTTACTGTTATGTTTAAACTAATCCAATTTTTATGCAGTACCTCGCCATACAAAAGACTAATAGTCTTAGACCATTAACCTTTTGTATTTTGCAGGATGAGTTCGCAGTCAGACAGAGCACGAGCCCCCAGTCAGAGAAGCTCGCGTGATATGCATCACTCACGGAATTCATCACCGGGTAGTAGCATGAGGACTGTTAGGGGATCCCAGTCACCACCTCCTAGGCTGGATGAGATTTCAGCAGACTCGGTGGAGGTGTATGTTCAGGATTCATTCCTGTTACGTCCCATCCATTCCAGGTTACCGTCATCTCACCGACCAGCGGGACAGGCCGCAGGGACCTCTAGAGTACCCACCTTTGAGCATGGGGTTACTACTGCGGACCCTGCTGTCACTTGTTCTATATTGAGAGCCCTCGAGGTCCAGCACACCGTCATCTTTGAGATCGACACTACTCTGGGCCTTACCTCCACACGTGTGTGCCCCTTTCAGATGGGACCTGATCCCGCTCCGCACATTCCACCGTGGGACTTATTCCCACCTTGGAGCTTGACTGCGCAGGACCACCCCACTTTCATGGACTCACTGGAGGAGGAGACTGCTGCCCTAGACACTTGGATTCAGGATCCAGAGGATGGCACGACATCTCCTGTCTATACCATCGAGGAGTCAGCATCTCCTACATCGATCGTGGAAAACACGATCTTTATGGATGATGACTTCACCGATTGGGAGTCGCTCTATCCTGACACGGATTAGCTTTTAGTAGTTATTTTATGTTTAATATTAACTTGTATTAACACTTGTGTTTTCTGAAGGATGTGTACTATGCAGAATTTAAAGTAGAATTTGTGGAACAAGTTCATTTTTAATAAGCCTGGTCCATTTCCAGCAAATTCACACACTTGAGTCTGGTCCATAAAATCCAATGGCAACTCACGCAACACAAGGAAGTATCTCTTCTAAACTTATTTTGCTTGATCTATCACGCTAAAATTCTAAGTAAAACTCTAAGTGTGGGATTACAACTCACAAATAGAGAATGACTTCGAAAATATTGACCCGTATTCAAAAATCTAAGTGTGGAATTGACCTAACTTAGAAGTAGAACATTAGGGACAATGTTTTTTTAAGTGTGGGATAACAGTAGTATTGACTACTGTATTGCAACATAAACTTTTGATAAAACTTTTTAGCAAAACTCAGATTTTCAGCAAAATTTTCAAAATTTTTGAATCAAAGTTAAAAAGGGTATTTCTGGTCAACAAAAGACTATGACAAGCAAAACTCTTTGATAAACTTTCAAACCAAGTTTCAAAACAAGCGATCGCATGACTAGGCTTAAAACTACCCAAAATGAGTGAGGAATCTTGAGCCATATAAAAGCATCCATCTTTAATGCTTCACTTATCAATTTTGAGTGTGCCGATGTATGCTCTCTAGAATCAGAACTTGTTCAAGAAATACATTTCGAGATTACAAAAATGGGCGTCATACGTGACGAAGGTGCAATCAGAAAACCTAGACATTCCCTAGGATAAGAACCCTCTCATAAAACCCTCGCTTTCAAACCTAACCAGTGCTCACCTTCAGCGGAAAACATGCTGAGCCTTAGCCTTTTCAAAAACTCACTCCCTTCTTTCATCTTTTGGCTATAGCCTAAGTTTCTGTGCTGACAGAAGAATTATTATCAGAAGTACGGAGCGTTCCCCAAAGGATGAACACAATTCGTAAAAGAAGCTCCAAGAAAAAGAAATCCGGCAAAGAAGTACGGAGCGTTCCCCAAAGGATAATCATCATCCGTAAAAGGAGCTCCAAGAAAAAGAAAATTCAGCAAAAGCAAAGCTGTCAGCCAAGGATCATTTAAAGCCAAGGGAAAGGTTCATCAAAAGAAAACTTGAAAGGAAAAGATGCAAAAGAAGGCTCTCAAAGAGAGAAATCCAGAAAGAAGCACTACTAAGCACCAAAGATAAGTCATCATAAACAACTCTTAGGCTATATTAAACCCCCAAATAAACCACCTACAAAACCCTTCATCCATATACACCACTTCCACCATCTTGCGAATGTCTAGGGATAATTAGCATCGTCCTCATTTAAGTATTGTAGATTTGATTCTCGATCAAGTTTATGACAACGGAAGAGCTACATGACTGGCCCCTGAGTGAATTAGAAGTTAGGAAACCCGATACACTTGAGTGAATTGAGTGACCACCTGTGAGGGCCCCAATCATGTATATCTTACATTATGAAGATTGAAAAGAAAGCTTGTTAGAACCAAAGGTTTGGGGAAACATCAAAGGATGGAACCTCGTCCGAAATCTTTTTACCAAACTTGCAGGAATCAAAGTTCTCCGCAATACGAAGACACCCTTCCTACCTTTCATCATAATTTTAAGTGTGAGATACTTGATATCGCATAAAAAGTCACGTTTTTACCACCGATATCTCTCTCATTCTGGAGTAATACTTAGCATTTGGACTCAAATAACGCAAAAATCATTAATAAAATGCTAAGAAGATCAAAATAAGGTTGCACGAGCAAAAATCAAGCAAAACGGCCGAAAAATGAAGATTCCATGCACGTTTGAAGATTCCAGAAATCAAAACGAGATTTCAAGATAAAAGAACCAATCACCAACATCTATCTCATCCAAGATGTTCATTTTCAAATTACGAATCCAACAGAAGAAGAATCAACAAAAACGAACGAAGAATGAAGATTCTACGTACGCCAGAAGATCCAAACGATTCGTACGAAACATCTAGAGCTCAGAGACATATTTTGGATTTCTTTTCATCAAAAGCTTCATTTTTGAATTACGAATCCAACGCAAAAAGAATCAACGCAAACGGACGCATAACGAAGAAAACACGCACGAATCGAGAAACGAAGCAACGGGCAGCAGACTGGTGCAGGTGGCAGCCAGCTGCCGCCGGCCACCACCTGGCCGCCGCCGGCTTCCACATGGCCGCCGTCGGATGCCACCCCCGTATGGATTACGCTTTTTTGTCCTTGTTCGTACGCGGTGCTAGACCTTTACTTGCTTTTCGTACCTGGGGCCACCACCTTTTTCACCTTTTCGTACTTGGTGCGACTACCTTTTTCACCTTTTGCTATTGTGAGCTTCCAGTTGCTAACATGCACCAACACTCTTCTATAAATAGGAGGCATGAGGCTCATTTGAAAGACACACCTCAACACACCTAAGAATACCAACATACTTGGTAACACCAAAAACATCTACAATACTTGTATTTTCTTTCTTATTCTTCCTAGTTAATTAGACTAGCTAATTAACTAGCCAAGGAAGATTTGTACGGAGGTGCTCCGGGATGCATATTTTAGTTACGAGTTATTGTACTTCTTTCCAGGTGTTAATCTATCTTTCATATTTAATATGCTTGTCTTCTCTTTAATAAATTTAAATATGTATGCTAGAATTGCCATGATTAGCTAAATAACTCAATTGTCTGCTATGATAGTCGTTTAGAAAGTATCAAATATGTGACTAAGTGGTATGTTGTGAGATTGCGGATGGTTTATATTACAAATGGATATAGGAATTAAATCTTTATCGTTTATCTGCCCAACTCATGTTATGACTAAAACTTTATCCAAAAATGAACGTAGCTAACTCATAGGATACAGGTCACTTAGTTATACTATGTTACATTGAATCGTTGAGCTCGGCATGGCCGGTGTTCTCTAGACCAAAATAGGATCCAAGAGACACGGGACATGGGAGTAGAGGTAGATTAAGATTAAATTCATATAGATGATATTTTTGAGACAACTTTCGGAATACCCTCAACTTAGATAATACTTTTGTATGCTTAAATTAAACTGTCGCCTTGATCGTCTTATTGCATATTCTTGTTTGATTGTTTCCTTAGGATCATCATAATAGTAAAATTTAAATGGCATTAATCATCGTGAAATATTATGACGGCCCCTATTCGACTCTTCTTTGATATAGTACTGGAAACGCTTACGGCGGAGTACAAATGTATAGAAGTCAGAACAATCGAAGGTAGTTGTATTATGAATCGAATAGAAAACGTATTACCTTGGTCTCCATTTGTAACACAAATCATCCCTGTCTTGTAGCATCCCCAAGTAATGATGATAACTCGTACGAATAAGTGATGACATGTTATCCGACCGTCTTGACCAGTTAGCCCAACCTATTCCGGTGAGGATAACCCTCGATCATAAGATTGTTTATTCAACAAACTATGCCATGATTCGGGCATCTCTGACGACCGAGATTGGGGAATAGGATTCGAGGTTAACTGTTGGATAGTGTGGGTGTACATTTGAGATAACTTTCGGTGTACACTTTAATATATTGTGCAATCTACGTGACATTCTATTTGCCTGATTGTGGACACCTCCGCGTTAGCCCGACAGAAGGATTGTAGAATAGCTCACATCAACTTACGAACTTATCCTCATTAGAACTTTCCATATTTAACCACTTCTAAACCACATTATAGTAGACAATCGCTCTAATTGCTGAACGCCCGAAGTAACCTCCACTTTTTAATTCAGTCTAGTTTAAATTAGGATAAGAAAACCCAAAACCAAAACCAACTCTTTCAACCCCAGCTGAACACATAAAAGCTTCTAAACCCCCTAGTTTCAATTTGTCGCGCTTTGAAGAACGATCCTAGGTCATACTTGTCCTGTGCTTGCCCTTTTGATTAGCATAATAAGTAACCCTAGGCTCCAACCTTATAAATTAAAAACCCACTGCTGTGTCACATCACCATTAGAAATCTCAACGACCGATACGCAACACAATAGTGCCCATGACATGCAATAACTAAGATACACTGAAACCACTCGTTGTATATATTAGGTTTACATTTCTGCATTGCTTTACATTTAGTTAGATAGAGTGTCACTTTCACTGTCAATTACTCTCGACCGCATGTTGATGTGAGAAACCTTGGAACTACTACGTAAAGTACACTGTCTATCATTGGAGAGCATGGTCCGCATATGAAACACGTTTTAACAAACTGCGAATAATTCGGGGACGTATAACTGTTTGAAAAGGAGATATTTGTATCATAAGTCGAAGTAACTAGAGCTTAAATGAATGATAACAGGATTTCGGAATAAGATCAAAGTCATAATGACCTAGAATCTTTAAAACACCAAATCTTCTAAAATCGGTGGTCTAAACATACAAAGTTATTAATCTGCATGCTAATAGAATAGTAAACTACCTTAGGAGTTAAGAACGATTGGACCTATGAGACGATACGCTACTGATTCATGAACCTCGGTATAGTACCAAAATAGGTTGCTTATCTTTCAACTAGATAAGTATTGGAAGTTTGCGTATTGCTCCGATCAGAATCATGATAACCTAGTTCCTAGTGACATGCCAATGGGAAATTGAGTTGGCAGGGTTCTAGAGTTTACGCCTAGTAGTTTGGTTCCCACATTAGTATCATCCCTATTTCTCTGTCATCCTGAAATATTAATTATCACAATATCAACAATCACATATTTATCTTTATCTGGTTTCCTGTACTTTAATTTCCTGCATTGTAATTACTTAATTTTAAATCCTAAACTTACCTACTTTGTTCCATCCTAGATACTTCCCTACCGAAAGTGCCAACTTTAATTTACCCACACGTTTAGATTCATAGAACGATCTTAGGTTATACTTACCGCTTACTAACCAGAGTAGGTAGTACATATAATTTAAGCCCTGCTAATTATAAATTTTAAAACCCCTGATGGCGCCCGATTAAGTTACAATCAATGACACTGACACTTTCGGGTGCCATCAAGTTTTTTTGGCGCTGCTGCCGGGGAATCACAAACGTACAATTTAAAGCCACCTTAAGTAGTAGTATTTAGGAGATCCTTCCGAACGAAACCTTTCCAGGTAACTTTCGGAAGTTAATTTGAGTAACTTAGTATTATTTATTTAGTGTTAGTTTAGTATGAGTTAATTAGGATAGTCTTAGTGTAACACCCCCAAATTTAATATTTTGCGGAAGCATAATTTGGGTGTTACTAATCAATAATCAAAGCACACAGATATATAGCAAACGACTCTATATGCGTCGTTTTAACAAAATATATTAATATTAAAAGGTTTACAACAGTTTGAACTCGTACATAGCTCGTGTTCGTAATATGAGAGATTTAAGTACATAATTAGTTATGCAAAATCTAATAATGCAATGAAATCTCTGAAGTTTGCATGAAGACTCGAGCTAAGATGCATCCTGATGGGCAGTCCAAATCTACTGCTGAGTACCTGTGATACATGCTAATATGGGTCAGCTAACGCTGGTGAGCTCACAGGTTTGAGTATCAAATAATATTCTATGAACCGCAAGATTTAGTATTGATTTGCATCCTGCAAATAAAGTTACAGATAATGTATACAACCATGAGCGCATAGTCTGAGTTTAACTCGAGGGTCGGGTCCCATATAGAGAATTCCGAGCGAGGTGCCTCCACGAGTGCCTAATCTACACTCGTCTTCCCAAATATTAGTACGTCCGTTTACCCGGTTAGTGCTTGCTAACCCGAACGAGGAGTGTCAATCCTATATGGTACCATATACTAATATTCACGCTACTTTCATATTACCAGACAATACTGACGGAGGACTTTGGTTTGATTAGTTGAAAACAACTCATGTAGTATATGGAAATATGTACTCGCGTTCATGTGTTAAAAACAAAGCAAAGTATCACACCCCTAGTAAAACAGTAAAAAGAGGGGCCATGAGACTCACTTGAGCCTGGAGAGTTTATCTTAATAAACTTAGATTGATTAGCCAAGAATCGAAGTCCAACGACTTGTAACCTGAGGGAGTCCATGACACGTGATGGTTATGACATGATTGAGTATCTCAAAGATCACCCTTGTAGTTGTTTGTTCAACTAGAATGTCCAAATTACCATGATTTGATTGTTTGTTTAAGTGTTTGAAAATGTGTACGGCCCGTTGGTGATTGTTTGTAATAATAATCCCACATTATTATTTTGATGATTGTGAAGTGTTATACCTAAAAGTAAGTCCTAATGTGTTTTAGAACTTGTGTAGCATTCGTGTTTGATGTTATACAAGTTTAACGCTTTGTGTGAAAGTTTAGATGTAACACCGTTACTCGTGAACCTAGGGTAAGGGCGAAGCCCGTTAATGAACGGGGTCCGGGGGCAGCGCCCCTTGTAGCAGGGTCCAAGGGGCGGCAGCCCCTGGTGGGGTCCAAGGGGCAGAGCCCCTGGCTGGGGTCGAGCTGCCAGGTCAGCTTAGAAAATTTTTATTTCTACTATATTGCTTTAGTGAAAAACGCATCTGGACTTGAATTTGGGTGAAATGGGGCGTCAAATTTGGTCCTCAAAACTTAGTGTAAAATTAGTTTGAAACCTTCTATTTTATGCGTCACTTATAGCGTCACTTGGGGCTTAGGCGTCATTTAGGAAGTGATACATGAAATGGCAGAATCTGAGTGAGGGCGTCACTTATGGCGTCACTTAGTGGCTTGGGCGACACTTAGGAAGTGTCGCATAAAATTGGAAATTCTGAGTTTAGGGCGTCACTTAGGTAAGTGACGCATAAGGTGGCATCACTCCATTAGTGTCGGGTATAAGTGTCGGTTAGGCATCACTTAAAGGAGTGACGGATACTGGGGCGTCACTAAAGTAGTGTCGGGAAAAAGGGGTTTTATGCGACACTTATGCAAGTGACGCATGATTAGGGCTTTTAGCGACACTCAATGCGTCACTTAAGTGACGCATGAAGTGACGCTATACTGCACCTTCGTTGCGACACTTAAGGCTGTTAACGAATTTTTGAGCCAAAAATGAGTTTTCGGGTTTTCGTTTGGTCTGATTCTTTTACCCGACCCTTATAAGGACATTCTAAGCTTAAAGAAACAACTAAAACTTAAAAACACTTAAAATCGAGAGGTTTCGAGTTTTCGTCAGAAACTTACAAGTTGATGAATCAAGATTCCGGAAAGGTAGGAGTGTAGATCGTTGCGTGGTGATTATTTTTCTCCAAAGAACTCCAGTAATTTAAAGCCGTTTGGTGGTGTTATTTGCTAGATTTAGGTGATGGTGGTGGTGATGTAGTTTGAGAGAAAAAGGGTGAGAGAGAGAGAGAAGAAAGAAAGAATGTGGGTGGAAATGAAGAAAAAATGAGGAGGGAGTGGGGTTTTGTTGAAAGCCTCACTTCCTCAGCTCCTGCAGTCATGCTCCGTGCGGTGTTCGTTTTCCCAATTGTTTAAACATCAAATGTTTATTTTATACGTTGAAATATAAGTTTTAAAATACGATTATTAACTCGATATTTTTGTTAACGTATTTCATTAATTACTTTACGATTGAGTTATAAAATATAATTTAACTTTGTTTTGTTTTGTTGCGCGCTTAAGTTTTAATCGCGTACACGTTACTTGTACGATACAAATTTGAAATGAACTATTATCTAACTAATATTTTGGATGGAAGCGAGTTATTAAATAATGTTATACTGTTTAATAAAAATGTTCACCAACGTCGGTATAATTTGAATCGAATTACATTCGATTTGGGATTGCGTACGATTTAATCAAATCGCATGTTCGTATATATTCATCAATATATATTGAGATACATTAATTATCCTAATCTAAGGACTAATTACATGTATTAACAACTGATTAGGCACTAATCACTAGTCCTAATTTGGCGGGTGTTACACTTAGTTTAAAATGACAAATCGAAAACCCACTTCTTACCTCATTTCAATAGACGAATCGACGACAATGGACGATACAAAATTCTTTGACTACTTAGTAGGAGAAATAGGATCAGATTTCTTTTCACCCTCTTCCTATAAAGCTAAAGAAACCTCCGAAACCCTAGAAGAATTTAGGACCTCACTTTCTATTCCAAAACATTGCCTGGACTTTGATGACATGGATCAGTTGCCTGACCTGACATCATCTCCAGAAGATAACTTTCCAACTTTGCATTCGCCTCAGATACCAAATTCTGCCCACTTCAATAATCCTCCTGAAGAAGATTATAAAGAAAAACCTCTGAAATTATGTGACTTAATCACCCTCATTCTTGAAACGTCAGTGTACGGCAACACTCTGTCAAATTCTCGCAATGACGGCCTCTTTCCATTCCTTTCACAAGAACATGAATACACCATCTATCGAGTGGTGGATAAAGTTCCATCAGTTGAGCCAGAAAAACCTTGTTCTGAAGAACGCCACCTCGGCACATCCTTTAATCCTTCTCACAGAGTAGATGTTTATAGGGCATTCATAACAAATTAGACTCCTCCGACTTTCCTTTTTCATATGACCAACGAGAAAAGATTACCAATCTTGATGAACAACTCAATTTCTCATCTCGCTTGTCAAATCATGAATGCGAAAGCACTTCCACCAATTTCATAGACCAAGAACTAAAGTTTATAGCAGATCTGGATCTACTTTTTGAATCACTTCCCAACATGGATTTCCATCCAATGTCTACGATATTAATCAATCATAATGTTGCTGCAATGATCAATGAACTTGAGTTCTGGGTAGAACGGGACCCGATGATTCCTATCATCATCCCTGGTAAAATTTCATTCTTTGTTGACCCCGCTTCTTACTTGATCTCAAAATTGCGAGACGTTTTTCTAGATTCCACCAAAAGACATGACACCGCTTTCTTCGCTAAATGGAAAGACATTCACGTTAAGCTTGTTCAAATCTTCGCTTTCACCAAATACCCCTTCACTTCCACACAGAAAGCCCTAATCAGTAAACTCATAAGAATTGTCAATTCTACAACCGGAGAACCTGATTCGCAAGAAGTTAAAGCATTCATGGAAATCATGGATGAACTCAATTACGACCTAAATTACAAAGATCAAGGACCTCACGACGGATTGTCAAACCCTAAGAAGATAAGAAAGGCATATAATAAGTTAATTAGTGATCTTGTCAATTTAGGATATGAAGAAAGAGAAACATTAGGGGACATAGAGAATAGTCATTATTTAATTTATAACGTCATCTGGGAGCTTTCAAAATGTTTTGTGCCTAAAAACGTTCGTATAAGGGAACAAATCTTGACCCTTTCTCTACAAAGAGATCGGAACGAATCATAAAAGAATTCTTTCCTAAAAGGTCGAGCCTTGCAACTTTAAACGAACTTATTTTTACTAATTTTTGAAAGTTTCTGTTAAAAAAAAGAAAGAAATAATATATATATATATATATATATATATATATATAATAAATAAATAACTTAATATTTTAGGTTAGTTATAATCGTCCCGCAAAAATGTGCGCGTTCCTTAAATTATTTATAATGTGACAAGAAACCAACAAGTAACAAGTCACAATAAATACACTAAGGATTCATAATCATTATTAATAAGACATTAGGAATTAACTTATATTATTAGCTTAATACTAGAAGTACATTAGGGACCATGTAAGGAATATGGTACTTGGAACTAGGACATATATTCCTAGGGGACCATTAAGACTTCAATGCACTCCCATAATTCAAAAGCAAAAACACTTTCTTCCTCCCCTTTTGACCCCCATGGCCGGCCACATCCACCCCTCCACACCTCCACCCACACCACCATGAACCACCATAAAATCTCCATCAAACTCTATAATTTTGAGTCCTTTTGAACTCCTCGTTGCATATTATTCTCGGTTGTACATTTGTTTTGAAGTTTTACGCACTACAATAAAGGTATGATCATGAGAAACCTACTTTGAACTTTGAATATCCTATTTTATGAAATTAGCTAAGTTAGTAACTAGGAATTGCTACTTTTCTTGGTTGAATGCTTAGAAATTACATACTACTACTACTTACCCATGCTAATCCACACATGTTTGACTTTATTAAAAGGAAGAACTTTGACCTATTAATTAAGTCTATGATTTTGCATGATTATGTGTAGTTGTTAGGTATTTAGATGATCATGGTGATTTTAATGATTACTCTATGTTAAGTGCACAATGCGAATGAATTAGGATTAGCAAGTTGACTTTTGAAAGTCTACAAAACATTAGCTAGCTTGCTTGAATAGAATAGTAAATTAAGATTACTTGACAATTCTTGCTCACTAGAATCTTGTACTTGCTTGACTAGTCATATTTACATGGATGACATAACTCTTATTGCATGATTGAAATAAAATCAAACACATGGATGACATAACTCTTATTGCATGATTGAAATAGTTTAGGTCATATTTACATGCATAGGATATAATTTTGGCATACGAAGTTATCATTTGAAGTAAGCTTTGACTTGAAAAGTCAACTTGAAGTAATTGCATTCTTAAATCAAATTTTAAACCTTGCTTCAACTTGAACTTTTAAAAGTCAAAACCTACTAATAATTATAAATTGTGAAATAATGACATTTCAAATTTGAGTAACACCGAACTTTGTAAATTGCATTACTTCACAATAAAGATATTGCCAATTAATGAATATATATTGTTCACCTATTAGTGATTGCCTTATTATTTGTTTAAACTAATTATTGGTTACTTGGGGACATTTGATATTTATCGTAATCTTTGGACATTCAAAAATTTAAAGCCCTCATTTCAAATCTTCCATTGGAAATTTCAATAAGTGATTTAAATTTTCTCCTTCTTGAGAATCCATTACTTTAAATCTCTCATGTTCTCAGGTACTATCTCGTCGAAGAAGAAAAAACTAAACCCAGCACGACCACTTACAGGATCTCTCGCCTATCTTAGTGCATCACCTAATCACGACCAGATGGCACGCATTTGGAGAGACAAGAAGATCGGGCGTTTTAGATATGTGGACTAGGAAAAGTTGCAAGTATTGGGATTCAGACAAAGACTAGAGAACCTACTTAGTTATCCAGTTGAGGGTCAGCAGTTCGAGTCCTTCAAGAAACTGTTCAGCATTGATGAACCGGTATACATGGAAATGGTTACCGAGTTCATGACCACATACACATTCAAGACAAGTAGTAGAGTTGGAGACAGTTTGATCAAGTTTAGATACATGGGAAGTTCATTAACCTTGTCACTGGCTCAATTCGCACAACATTTGGATCTATACACACCTAAGGAGATACATACCCCACTGTTCACTAATGGAGCCACTTCGATATCCATCTCGACCACACCATCCGAGGCATGGAGTAAGTTATCATCAACAACATATTTCTCGGGTATAAAAGCTACCAAACTCAGAGATCCAGTCTTACAAATCCTACACAAGCTGATAGCTTGTTCATTTGACGGAAAATACACGACAAGCGGTCGAGTTGCCAGATTTGATATTGCTATGATGACATGCATCCTCGATAAGAGGAATATTCAGGTTGCCCATTTAGTTGCCCAGCGGATTCTGGAAGAAAAGGATTTTGGTGCAAAGAGATCATATATGGGTCCAATAATTACAAGGCTGATTCGCTGAATGGGATTGCTTAAAACGACAGAGGTAGAAAAATTCAAAAGCCTGCCAGTATGGAGTGCTCACCCGATAGATTATGAGTTCCTTAGGAGCATGGATATACTCAAGACTATGAGAGACGACACCGTTTACATCAGGGCACGATCATCAGAAACAGAAAGTATGGATGAATTGGTACCAGGTATAATTTTACCAAGAGAGGGAAGAAAGAGGCATCAACCAAAAGAGCGAAATAACTCAGATTCAGACGAAGATAAGGATGATTATGACGACCCAGTTGCACCACCACTAGTAGTGCCACAGCCTACTAGAGCAGGACCTTCCACCCCAGCTCCTAGATCTTAGGTGCCCCTTTTCATATACCATTATGGGACACCACCAGGTCCAGACTATTGGTACTGGTTGATGCAAATGCAGGTCCGATGTTATAAGGCTATAAGACAGCAAACAACAGGGATACCAGTGAGCCCACTTCCTGACATACCCTGTGGATTGGGCCGAGCACCACCACACTTATATCCCCCTGCAGTTCCTACTCCAGCACCTCACCGACATCCAGTTCTTGACCGTGGCCATGGTTTACCACCTCGCACAGTTCCACCTAGGCCACAAGCACCACCAGCACATGTTCCTATTCAGACACAACATGTTCCTTTGGTTGTTGGTTCGGCTAGAGGGCAGACTTCGAGAGGCAGTAGGATATCCAAAACCCCTACACGAGCCACCATTGTTCAGAGTCACAGGATTCTCAGGAGCACCAGCCCTGCAAATGCACCGATTGATCCAGTATCCTTTCATAGACAGACTGATTTATTCAGAGGACACTCCTAGCAGAGGACACCTGAGATTCCACTTGACAGCTTCGACATGCCCGCAGGGGAATTTGTTGACCATTTGATACAGGATGGAGTATTCACCATAGGTACACCAGATGTAGAGGCTGGTAGAGATGCATCAGACAAAGGCACCCACTATCAGCATGATGATTCTTCATCGGATGAGACATCCCCTGGACCTATAGTATCTTCAGCTGCAGTATCACTACCAGCCGAGCAATAGATTGCTCCGCTTTCTCACTCCTTTCTATTTTCTACCAGGACTTTATTATTATCGTGTGTATTTGATGTACTATGGATGCATAGACATCACATCTATCCAGTTATTACTTTATTATGCTATTACTTTACTTTTCTTATTAGCAGCTATTACTTGATTGAATTGAGTGGTTTGTTGCCATGAGTTGCGAGTAGTTTATTATTGTGGTTGTTGATGATGTAGATAATTATAAGTAAGGATGACATTATATAATTAATGCACGACAATCGTAAAGAGATATGACAGACCCTATTCGACTGTTTATCCGATATAGTACTTGAAACGCTTTAAGGCGGAGTACAAATGTATGGAAGTCGGTAAACGACTGAAGGTAGTTATATCTCTGGAATCAGCTCTGGTTTAATAGTTGGAATCCCGAAGGGGTAATACAACTACACAACTAACTGGTATATCCTACGAAAGTCCAAACACTATAAAATGATGTTCGTGAAATACGTTCAGATAAAATAGGAATTAGTAACCCTTGTAGCGTCAACACTTTATGAATTCAAGTTTAATTTATGGATTACCCTGTCTGGTTATCCACGTGAATGCAACCTAGTAACTAGGACCTGATTAACTTTAATTATGGTAAGTAGTAATCTGTGCCCATGACATGCAATAAGTAAGATACACTGAAACCACTCGTTGTATATATTAGGTTTACATTTCTGCATTGCTTTACATTTAGTTAGATAGATTGTCACTTTCATTGTCAGTTACTCTCGACTGCATGTTGATGGGAGAAACCGTGGAACTACTACGTAAAGTACACTGTCTATCATTGGAAGGCATGGTTCGCATATGAAACACGTCTTAACAAACTACGAATAATCCGGGGATGTATTACTGTTTGAAAAGGAGAGATTTGAATCATAAGTCGAAGTAACTAGAGCTTAAATGAATGATAACAGGATTTCGGAATAAGATCAAAGTCATAATGACCTAGAATCTTTAAAACACCAAATCTTCTAAAATTGGCGATCTAAACATACAAAGTTATTAATCTGCATGCTAATAGAACAGTAAACTACCTTACGAGTTAAGAACGGTCGGACCTATGAGACGATACGCTACTGATTCATGAACCTCGGTATAGAACCAAAATAGATTGCTTATCTTTCAAATAGATAAGTATTGGAAGTTTGCGTATTGCTCCGATCAGAATCATGATAACCTAGTTCCTAGTGACATGCCAATGGGAAATTGAGTTGGCAGGGTTCTAGAGTTTACGCCTAGTAGTTTGGTTGCCACATTAGTATCATCCCTATTTATTCTGTCATCCCGAAATATTAATTATCAAAATCTCAACAATCACATATTTATCTTTATCTGCTTTCCTGTACTTTAATTTCCTGCATTTTAATTACTTAGTTTTAAATCCCCAAACCTACCTACTTTGTTCCATCCTAGATACTTCCCTACCGAAAGTGCCAACTTTAATTTACCCACACGTTTGGATTCATAGAACGATCTTAGGTTATACTTACCGCTTACTAACCAGAGTAGGTAGTACATATAATTTAAGCCCTGCTAATTATAAATTTTAAAACCCCTGATGGTGCCCGATTAAGTTACAATCAACGACACCGACGCTTTCGGGTGCCATCAAATTCGTATGCATTGTATGTGAATAAGATACTTATTTCGTTAATATTTGCATTCAGGAGTTTAACTGGAGCTTGGATCGAAAAGAAACAGAAAGCGAGCTAGTATTGAAGGAAAGAAACTAAAGCTTTGAAGCTAGGAAAAAGAGAGTTGGAAGAAAGTGAAGAAAAATGAGATTTTACATCCATCCGCCAGATGAACATTCCATCTGGCAGTTGGATAGATAAGTTGGACTGTTAGATACGCGGGGTGAGCTAATTGGGTTTTTACATCCATCCGACAGATGGAATTCCATCCGGCAGATGGATCACTTCGGCAGATTAGGTTAAAACCTCAATTTATTCTCATTTTTAAGGTTATCACCCCACAATCTATCTCTGCCGATTTTCACACATTCAAGCACCATTTCTGGAGCATTTTGGAAGGAAAGAAGCAAGAAGGATTGAAGGTTTCAATTGCTTATTCATTCTTTTGGTTTTTCGGTTTGAATATGTTATTCATTTTCTTTTGATTATAATGTTGATATTATTTTCAATTAAGATTTTCTGCAAAGTCATGAGTGGCAATATCTTTTATGTATTTGCTTAGATGATGATACTTAGATGATGGGTTGATTATTGATTTGTGAAAGATATTGGATTTTATGAATGTTTGTGTGTTTATTTGATGATCCTTGTTTACTAATTGATTATTAGTGATTACCTAACATGGTTTACTAATCATTTGAGATTGAGTTCCTTTTGAATAGTAAATTATTGATGATTATTGATTTCGGTTGATAATTATTACTAAATATATCGAGTTTGATAGGTTGGGGTGAATAATCGGTAATAATCATTAACGAACAAGATAGTTATAACTAACTATAGACTTTGTTGATTCAAGTCGCGAAAGTAAATCACAAAAATGGCGTAGGTTTAATTTAGAACACACTTCGGTGGGCAACGTTAGTTGAACAATTAGCGTGTTGAAAACAACCTTGTGTCTTTCTTAATTATGTTAGATTCACTTACCTCGGAAAGGGGGTTGTCTTATTAGTTATGTCACAATAAAATCCATTGTTTGAGCAAATCAATAAAGTGATAACCGAATTCTAAGAAACTAGTCTAAGTGAATACATTTCTTCTATCATTTGAATAAAGTATTATTATTTGATTAATTGTTTTATAAAGTATTTCTTTTTATTTAATTAAGTTAAATTTTAATTCACATTGCATAATTGTTAGTCAATTATTCGTTGGGAACTAAAACGTCTCTTTGTTCTTTTTTTATTGTTGATGCATATTAGTTTGTCTGTCAGTTGGTCTATTGAGTTGTAAATGTGTCGTTAGTCGTTTAATAGAAATATAGATTTTGTATGATGCGACACTTAAGTTTTGGTTTAGGCGACACTTGCCTAAGTGACGCATAGCGACACTTAGGTAAGTGACGCATGAAGGCGGCCACATGCGACACTTCCACAAGTGACGCATGTCTGCCAGAATGTTAGTATAAATACAAACCTACGGGTTTTCGGCTAGGTTTGACGAAACCCTAGCACCATTTGTCGACTAAACTCAATTGTAATCAGTTCTATTACGTTATTCAAGCTAATAAACTCGTTCACTTTGTTTAAATCAATCATTTCGGTTTGGGTTTATTAGTGATTTGTGCAATTGATTGTTTCCGCCATTCTATTGCTGTCGATCATCACTTAGGTCCATCGCACAGGGCACTCACAACTGGTATCAGAGCCACTAGGTGATTAGATTGACATTTTGAAGACGTTTTGGATTGATTTCATTTTCGTTCGGATAAAGAATCAAGAATAACTACGGATTTCGAGTTGATAAGATGCTTTCCAGACGATTTTCATCAATTACTACAGGTTTCGTTCGTTAGGGTTTGAGGAATTTTCGTTAGGTTTACGAAAATTCGATTTTTAGGGTTTTTGGAATTTTACAGCCATTTCTGCGACACTCGCTGCGTCACTTGAACGCGTCACTTAGAGCGGCACTTCGTAATTCCAAATTAGGGTTTTACCGTCACTTGAACGCGTCACTTGGAGCGTCATTTGGGGTTCATACGACACTTAACTTAAGTGTCGTCTAATTTAATCCACCGTCACTCACGTGCGTCACTTTAGCACGTCACTTGAGTGCCAAGCGTCACTTCTGCTAGTGACGCCTGTTTAATTTCTTGCGTCATTTCCGTTAGTGACGCCTTTTGATTTATTGCGTCACTTTTACTAGTGATGCCTATTTGTTTTATTGCGTCACTCAAGTACGACACTTGAGTGCGTCACTTGCTAGATTGAGCGACACTTGCTTACAGTGTCATCAGTCACTTCATCCGTCACTCGATAGCGTCACTTACCAAGTGCCGCTATTCGTTGCGACACTTACCAAGTGCCGCTATTCGTTGCGACACTTGAGTGCGTCACTTACCAAGTGACACCTTTGGTACTAATTAGTTTGAAAGTTCTTGTTTTTGAGTTAATTTTCAGGTTAATCTTTAATGGCTGCTGCTGCTGATAAAGAGGATATTCGGGGAATCAGGGATATGATTAAACAAAATCATGATGTGGATTACGCATATTGGCGTGATCGATTTGAACAGTACGTAGATTTCCACTGTCCGGAGATCTGGGGTCCGCTCAGAGAAAGATATGAAGCTCCAGTAGCTGAGGGAGACTACCGTGGTATCCCTCTATCCAAAACTTACAAAGCCATGTCTCCTGAAGAGAAGAAGGAGTACGATTTTGAAAGAAAGGCTCATTCGGCCATTTGCATGTGCCTTACTAAAGATGTCTTACGCCTCTTCAAAACACATGACATAACATACGATCTTTGGAAGGCTATTGAGACAAGATGTGGTGGAAATCAGAAATACAAGGAGGCTAAATTAGAACTGATCAAGAAACAGTATGATCTGTTTGATTCTCTTCCTAATGAAACAGCTTCGGGTGTGTTTACAAGATACTCATAGTTAGTTAGTGAGTTGACCGAGGGAGGCTACAATTTCCCTCAGATTGAAATAAATAAGAAGCTGTTGGACGTTCAACCGAGTAGTTGGGACGTGAAAGTGCAATTTTTAAAAGAGAGTCAAGAATTAGCTACAATGAACTTGGATGAGCTAATTGGTGTTCTTCAAGCCAACGCGATGGAGTTGAAGAAGAAGGAATGCAAATCGGGTGGCTTTGTTCAAGACCCGACATTATATGGAGGAAAAGTCAACACCGGAAAGACTTATGGTGGAATGGCTTTCGTTTCTTCTACAAGTTCTCCATTACAACCTTCATTGCAATCTACCGGTGTTCATCATCCGGTGTATGCTTCTGGACCCTCACAAGGGTCACAACAGCAAGTTCCAGTTTCCCCTGCTATTCAAGAACAGGCTGCTATCTATACAGCCTTTCTCAGCTCCTACAAGGATTTGGTTTCACAACCGAATTCTAGTTTAGAACTTGCTAAAGAAGATTACTCTCAACTAGATGACGATGATCTTGAGAAAATGGACTTAAACTGGAATATTGCCATGATATCAAGGAGAGTTCAGAAATTCTTGCAATGGACTGGTCGCAAGAGTTTGGAAGGAGATGGCAAAACCAGTTTTGGTTTTGATAAGAGCAAGGTTCGCTGTTATAACTGTCAGAATTTGGGGCATTTTGCGAGGGAATGTGAAAAACCCAAAGTTCCTCCATCGGGTTTCGCGAAGCCTGATGCTCCCAGAACTCCAGAGAAAGATGAAGTGAAGCAAACGACAACTAATGCACTAGTTGTCTTTGAGCCTACCAACACAGATTGGAGCATGTATGCTGATAAGTATCAACAGTGTCTCATGGCTCACATTTCTAATGAGGTACGCATTGAACCATAAGAACCTTTGAACTGTATTTCATGCATTAAGTTAACTGAATCTTTAAAGTGCTTTCAAGAAATAACGTAGACTTAAGGAAAAAGGTTGAAAAACTTAACGAGTCAAACAAATACCTAAAGGCCAATGAACAATTGTATGATAAGAAAATTGAGGCTTATCAACAGGAAACTCTTAGGTATAAATCTAAGGTTTTTAGTCAACAAGATGCTATTAATAGCTATCTTGCTGAAATAGAACTTTTGAGAAAGGAACTATCTGATTTGAAAGTTGAATATGACAAGTATAAAAATAAGATTCTAGGTTCCTCTTCTTCTACGGTTGCCTTCAACGAAATCCTTAACAAGCAAAGGACAGATAATAAAACTAAGACAGGACTAGCTTATACTGTAGTCCCGCCTCCCACTGAATACTATCCTATGCCCGTTAAGGAAGGCACCGAAGAGATTCCAGTTGACTATGCATTGTTATATGGGGTTAAATCAAAGGTCAATAATTCAAACAAACAGGCAAAGGAGAAAACCAAGCGGCCAGAGTATCCTTCGCCTCAGTTTGTTAAGTCTAAATGTGAATCTCCAGTTAGTATTGAGGAGATTGTTAAGATTGAGGATATTACTGATCAGAAGTATCCAGAATTTAAAAAGATGGTTGAAGTAAAATCTGAAAAAGTGGTTTTAAAGGTTGAACCTACAATAAAGGTTCAACCTAAAAAGGAAAAGGACAAGGTTATAAATACAAAATCTCAAACTTTACAGTCACTTGTAAAAATTTTGCAACATAAAGCTACACGTGCAAACGATTTTTGTGATAAATCTTCCACTTCAACCTCTCAACCAAAACAAGCATCTTCTAAGACATGCTCGCAGTGTTCATGTTCCAGAAATGCTTCTCCTACTCCTGTGGTAAGTCCTCAGCCTCAACCATTTGTTGAGACCCGCTCATGTTTTTATTGTAAAAGACAAGGACATTTAATTCGTGAATGTCCCAAACTGTCTCATCAGCACTATGGGAGAGAGATGCCTAGGACATCAGTTTACAGAAATTCATTTTCAAAATCTCCACCTAGGCGTTATTAAATCTCTCCCAAGACTGTTGAAAGGCCGAGTAATGTTGGGCAAAAATCTTTGCCAAAACAAAAGCCCGACATTACTCCCAAACGAATTTCCGAACAAACTAAAGTTTGGAAGCGAAAGGAGTCTGTTAGTGACTCTCCTGTCATCAACAATAACACATTAGATGAAAATTTTGATTTGTTAAAAAATAAAGTTCTGTCCGATGTGATTATTGTTTATGACCTTGGTAGACCAAAGTCTGTAAAGGCTTGGGTCACCGTTTCTCACTAATCTCCTTACCTTATGTGTTGCAGCAGTCAGAACGCGTTAATGATAGTGAATGGTTTATGGATAGTGGCTGCTCGTGACACATGACTGGCGATGTGTCTCTTTTGACGGATGTTAAACCACATGCCGGAGGACATGTTGCTTTTGCTGGAGATACAGGAGGAACCATTACGGGAAAGGGAACGCTAACTAACGGGAAAGTTAGCTTTGAGAATGTGAACTATGTGGCTCAACTTACTCATAACTTGCTGAGCGTTTCACAAGTCTGTGATAAAGACTTTACCCGCTGCTTTCACAAAGACGGAATGTGTGATACTGAAGCCTGGTTTCGTTATCCCTGAAGAATGGGTGCTTATGAGGGCGCCACGGAGAAACGACACCTATGTAATGAATATGAGAACTGTGGAGACTACAGATGAGTACACCTGTCTCCTGTCAAAGGCTTTGGAAAAGGAATCACTACTGTGGCATAGACGAATGGGACACATTCACTTTCGTAAGATGAATTTTCTAATAAACAATGATTTGGTAAATGGAGTTCCAAAATAGTCATTTTCCATAAAAGATGACTACATTGCATGCCATAAAGGGAAACTCCACAAAAAGTCCCATAAGTCGAAGGTAGTGAATTCCATTGCTGCACCACTGGAGCTCTTACATATGGATCTGTTTGGTCCTATTTCCACTAAGAGCATCGGTGGTAGATCTTACTGCTTAGTAGTCACCGATGACTACTCGAGATTTTCGTGGGTATATTTTCTAGGTGCAAAGAGTGAAACACCAGATATTTTGGTGTATCTGTTGGATAAGTTGGCAAATCTGTGCAACTTAAAGGTGAAGAGACTGAGAAGTGACAATGGAACTGAATTCAAGAACTTAACTCTTGAGTTATATTGTGCCACAAAAGGTATTGATCATCAGTTTAGTGCCCCAAGAACTCCTCAACAGAATGGAGTTGCAGAGCATAAGAATAGGACTATTATCGAGACAACTCGGACTATTATTGCCGATTCTAAGCTTCCTATTATATTTTGGGCAGAAGCAGATAGTACTGCTTGTTATGTTCTGAATCGCGTGTTCACGGTTATCAAAAAGAACAAGACCTGTTATGAACTTTTCAATAACCGTAAGCCCACTTTGCAGTTTCTAGAGCCATTTGGGTGTCCGTGTTTGATTATGATCTCAAAAGAAAAGGTCTCAAAGTTTGGAGCTAAAGCCGTTGAAGGAATTTTCCTTGGCTATTCAGTCAACTCTCCGAACAAAAGAGTCTACATTAAATCAACACACCAGGTGGAAGAACATTTTGAGGTAAAATGTCTGCGTTACACGGATCCTCTTCAAGGAACGGGTCCGGAATGGTTATTCAACTATAAGGATGTGTTTAATTCGTTTGACATACCTGAAGAAGATGATGAAGAGGAGTAGTTAGTTACCTTACTTCATGGCATCAGTTTGTGTCAAGACACATCTACCTCAAAACCTACATCTACACCTACTCCAACACCCACACCATCACCTCCAACACCTACTCCAACACCCACTCTACTACATACTACATCCACATCATCTCCTACTATTCCACCTTCGGATGTTCCTTCGACTTCAGGAACGACTAATGCAACAAAACATCCAGATGATCCCAACATGCCACCTTTAGAGGAAGACGAGGAAGAAGAAGAATTGGTTCATTCTCACCTCTACTCTAATGAAGATGATACGGAACTTCAACCACCTGTGCAACCTGAAAGTTCTACTGCTCCTGCGACTAACACTGTCCCCGTTACTGAAGGGGATATGAACAATTTGGAGTTAGTACTTGCACCGGAGTTAATCCCAGTCACACGTGTACACAGGGATCACCCCATCGATATTATCGGTGATCCTAATGCTGCTGTTCAAACAAGGCACCAAGTGAAGCAAAATCCAAATCAAGAAATGTTAAATTTGGTTGCTCGGATAAATTCTTGTCATTTATCCCAAATTGAACCTAAGAAAGTTGATGAGGCCTTAAAAGATCCATCCTGGGTCGAGGCCATGCAAGAAGAGTTGCAGCAGTTCAACAAGCTGCACGTTCGGGATATAGTTCCGTTACCCAAAGGTGCTCATTAAACCGGTACTCGATGGGTATTTCGAAATAAGATGGATGATCGAGGTATAGTGATTCGGAATAAAGCTCGATTGGTTGTTCAAGGTTTTAGTCAGATCGAGGGCTTGGATTATGATGAAGTCTTTGCTCATGTGGCAAGACTTGAGTCTATTCGGATCTTTCTTGCGTTCGCTTCTTTCAAAGAGTTTCGTGTTAACCAACTCGATGTTAAAAGCGACTTTTTATATGGACAAGTGGATACGGATGTGTACGTGAAACAACCTCCAGGTTTTGAAGACCCTGAGCATCCAGAATACGTCTGCAAGTTGAACAAGGTGTTATATGGTCTTCATCAAGCTTCGCGGCTTTGGTATGAGAGGCTCACTACCCACTTAATCAAACATGGTTTTGTTCTTGGGAATATCGACAATACTCTGTTCATCCGTAAAGAATGGACTGTCGATCGAGAAGATATGTTACTTGTGCAGGTGTATGTGGACGACATTATCTTTGGCTCTACAAATGAAGCAATGTGCAAGCATTTTGAGGAGATTATGAAATCTGAGTTTGAGATGAGTGCGATAGGGGAGCTCAAATTTCTTTTTAGGTGTACAAGTTGAGCAGTCTTTTGAGCAGTCTCCAAAAGGTATTTATATTCATCAGTCAAAGTATGTCAAAGACATGTTGACTCGATATGACCTGCTCAATTATAAAACCTATGGGACTCCTATCGAACTTAATCAAAATCTTAGACTTGCTGACGATGAGGAAGATTGCAAAGAAAAGGACTATCGATCAATGATAGGTTCTTTGATGTATTTGACCGCTTCTCGACCGGATATTGTGCTTGCGGTATCCGTCTGCTCACGCTTTCAAGCCAAACCCAAGGTGTCTCACATGAAGGCGGTAAAGCGAACCTTTAGTTATCTCAAACATAGACCCAATCTTGGTCTATGGTATTCAAACGAGAAATCATTCGCTCTTTCTGCCTATTCGGATTCGGATCATGGCGGCTGCAGCATAGACAAGAAATCTACCACTGTTGGATGCCAATTCCTTGGATCTCGATTGGTCTCATGGCAATGCAAGAAACAGACTACAGTTTCTCTTTCAACGACAGAAGCTGAGTATGTTGCTGCTCTCAGGTTCTATGGATTCAGCATCAACTACGCGATTACGGGTTACTTCTTTCTATGACTCCTATTCACATAGATAATACTGCTGCTATTTCTATCACACGCAATCCTGTACAGCACTCTAAGACTAAACACATTGAACTTAGGTTCCACTTTATACGGGATTGCTATGAAAAACACCTGATAGACCTTGTCCACATAGACACCCTAAAGCAGAATGCCGACCTTTTCACAAAAGCTTTTTCGCGTACTCGATTTGATGAACTAATCAACATGATTGGTTTAAGGTTCTTTATCGCCAAAAAGTAATTTGTAACTTGGAACGTAATTTATTTCTTTTTATGTGTGTTACATTAAAAAAAAAAAAGAACGCAACAGCCACTCTTTATATGTTTTAGTATTAAAGAAATGCACTGTTGCTACATTTTAAAATAGACGTTGAAGTTGTGTCTGTAAACAACTTGGGATATGATAGTACATCGGGTGACATGAATAAAATGGAAATTTAAGGTTTATCTTGGATGTGTCAGTAGATTTATCTGACGTGTTAACAACAGTTTTTACGAACATTGTTTTCATCATACGATATATTAGTAGGCATGTTATGTAAAACTCTTTGAGATCTCTTAAGAAGCCAATAATTAATTGTCTATTTCAAGTGGTACAACATCATTAGATGTATGACAAAAGTCTTAATTTCTTACTTATACTAGACATGTTTGCGTTGAAAGAAGTTTATTTGATATCATTTGGGGGTATATATTGACAGTTTCCTCTGTTATACGTAAGTATAGACCTGGTTTCTATTAATATATACTTAAAAATTAAGCAAACACAAGTCAAAGTACTTGCAAAGTCTTTAAAATTAAGATACCTTACAAGGTCGCCAAAATGGTTTAACCAACTCTGGTTTTGCTTAAACCTGAATCAAGCTATGTCGCTCTGTTGTACGTAAGTACAGACCTGTCACCGCTGACTTGATTCTTAAATTTGATTTTCTTATATTCTATCTGTAAATGGAAACATGATCTATGTCTTAAGATAAGATGTATATCTACGGTGGGGACCATAGTGAAATGTACATATCAATAATAATAAAATTAGCTCCTAGATGTGAGTGTAACATATTTAAAGTGGACGAATATACTAATAATCGTTTTGAAATAATTTTTATAAAAAGTGTTTTTAGCATGTCAAGTAAATTTAAAGTGGACAAATATACTGATGATCGAAATAACACTTACTGTTCCTAATAAATGCATGTTACTCCGATATGATCCCTAACCAGATTATATCAACTCCGTCACCAAAAAGAATGTGTTAATTTTCTATTTGTAAATTTGCATTCCTTTATATGTTCTTGTATTTTCTTTAAGTTAGTTTAATTTTAGATTTTATCCAAGTTACAGTTACTTTCTCAAATTTGAGTACCGAAATCACAACGTAAAAATCGATAAAATCGCAAACTTTTCACTAAAAGTGACCTGTTGCGTCACTTTCATAAGTGACGCTACCAGTGACGCATACGATATTGCGTCACTTCCACTAGTGACGCTGTAAGTGTCGGGGTAAGCTACACTATAAGTGCCGGATTAAGTGACGCATACTAGGGTTTTCATATAAATACCCTTTCCAACGACACTCAACATCACCACTTTTCAAATTCACATAGCTTCACTTTCTATGACATACTATCACTTGCTGTGTCCCTGCGTCACTTCCTCTGTGCGATTTTCTTCGATCCGTTTGTCGTTTCTTGAGCTTGGTTGCGCATTCCAGTGTCATATTCTTATTCTTCTCGTTCATTCGACTCGATTGGTACTAATTTCATCCTTTATCTTTCTGTATTCGTGTTTTAATCATGAATTAGGGTTACGGGTTTTGGGTTTCTTTGAAATCATAAGATTTGGGGCTTCATTTGTTAATGTTTTATGTTATTAAATAGTGTGTATCACTCGTTTTTATCATACGTATGTTGTGATAACTTCGATTTTCAAAAACCCCAAATTTGATTTCTGGGTATGAACAGTGACACGATGATCTTCATCGTTGCGTCACTTCATGCGTCACTTACCTCAAGTGACGCTACTTGGTAATTTGGAACCCATACCGTCACTTCATCAACGACGCTTATTATTGCGTCACTTCAAAAGTGACTCTCTTAGTGACGCATGTACTTGTATTATCTGTTAGTCCATCAATCATCTTAGTGACGCCCATTTATGCGTCACACTCTTAAGTGACTCACTTAGTGACGCCCTTGTCTATACCGACACTTATACCGTCACTTCCTAAGTGACTCACTTAGGATACTGTCACTCTTTTTAAATACCGCATAACTTTGACCCGACACTTCTTAAGTGTCGTATATAATGACGCATGATATGGCAACGTCACTTACACCAGTGACACATGATAGCGTCACTTATCATAAGTGACTCTATACTTAATTTCTGATTTTGAGCACTATTGTCTGCGACACTTCCTAAGTGTCGGTAGTGGTTATGCTCACTTCCTAAGTGACGCCTAAATCAGAATTTTGTTTTTAAG
Source organism: Pseudognaphalium luteoalbum (assembly GCA_963422505.1). NCBI lineage: Eukaryota > Viridiplantae > Streptophyta > Magnoliopsida > Asterales > Asteraceae > Pseudognaphalium > Pseudognaphalium luteoalbum. The sequence continues at coordinate 53,704,089 of OY730195.1, read as the reverse complement.
GCTATGTGTGTTCGTGCTAATTCTATAACATTTTTGGTTATTTTTGTTTCGTATTTTAGCTTACAGATGGTCGATCTACAAAATTACTATCGTCGCACCAACACAGGTCACAATATCACGACGTTCTTGGAGTCAACACATGCCAACTCGGCTCCTTTTCGGCCTATGATCGAGTTCCTCCGCCGATCAAGGATTCATTACGCTATTACTGCATCTACTCCTGTTTATATGAATCAGGTTGAGGAGTTTTACAATCATGCGTTTATTCAGACTCAGGGTGATGTCCCGAGGATTGTCTCAAAGGTGTTTGGTGAGGAAATTGAGATCACCGAGAACTCTATTCGACGGGTTCTCCAGTTCAATGACAATGATACGATGCCGACTATGTTCCCTACAACGTTTATCTACGGGGGACTTCAACGCATGGGCTATCCGGCGAATCAGCTTTCTGATTTTCGCAAGCAATATCTCTGCAGGGTTTGGAGGTATTTATGTCATATCGTGATTGTTTGCTTATCTCCAAGGAAAGGAGGATATGACGCCGCCAGTCATCTGACGTTATCTCTCATGTTGGCCCTAATCTACAACAAGCCGTATAACTTTAGCGGTTACATATTTGGCAACATGGTTGAGAATATCCGAGCTGATAAGGATAAGTGGTTGCAATATCCAAGGTTTGTGCAGCTATTGTTGAATGATTTAAATCTTGAGATTGCCCCAGATCAACGATCCCTCTTGGTGCCAACACCAATGCTTCTTCGAGTCTTCAATGACTGCAAACTAGTGCCAAAGGGTGAACAAATTTTGGCTGACCGTGAACTATTCGGGCACATAGTCAATGAAAACTATGTTGCGCCGATCAATGATGGTTTTGAGGATGATGTGATTCCTCCGGTCAATGAGGATGACCTGGTTGACACTGAGATAGCTCAGGATTTAGACGACATTGATCGTGTTGACCGGGTTGATGATGATTCTGATGATGGTGGGCCCACTCCACCCGATTCTGAGGGTGACGTGCCCCCACAAACTGCTTTGGATGGGATTCAACTTGCTGATCCTCGACGCTTTAAGCGTATCTTGAGACGGATTTCTGCTGGCAGGGTCCACGTCCCTAGGAATCCAGGAAAACGTCCTGCTGGGTCTTCTCCTTCGTATGCAGATTTACCTCTTCGAAGATGCCAGAGGACCACTGTTGTGATTGAGGAACCTACTCCGCATACTTCTCAGCGATCACAACCTTCACCATCGTCTGACATGCCATCGATTCAGATGATACTTGCTCAGATGGAGCTTTTGTCGAAATGATTTGACGACCAACAGGCTATTATTGCAGCTCAGGCCTCCCAGATAAAGGATTTGGAGCTCAAAGCTGCTGAGGTTGACAATCTCCAGCTTCAAGTGACGAATCTGTCGTCTAGGGTTTTAGAGTTGGAGTCAGTTACAATTGTTCGGGGGAGGATATTCCCAGGGAGTTAGAAACAAATGTAACTCCTCCCCCAGAACCAGAAAATGTACAATCTTCAGATGTTAATGAAATTATTGCTTTAGATTACTTCGTTGATGTTTCGGGACAACCAACTCCGATTGCAGCTGATTATTCAAATGTCAATCTGACATATCTGCAGAGTTTGGTTAATCAATTTGATGAAGTAGATAGATCTTTTGATCCCGATGATATAGAAATGGACGCAGAGGTTCCAGGGTCGGATGAGGAATATATGGATAATCCAAATCAAGAACCGGTGCCTGAACGTGAACCGGAGCCAGTGTTACGACAACCTGCTCAAGCATACAACTTTGATGCTCCGGTTATTGAGACAGATTCTTCTGAGGATGAGGCAGAACCTGCAATGGAACAACCTACTGATGAATCAGTTCCTGTGTCTACATCTTCAGGAACTTCAAAACCACAAGTGGTATACAAATCAATTGCACCTGATTTGAAGACTTGTAAAACTTATCTTGTTAAAGGTGAATTGACTGGTTTGATCAGAAGCTGGAAATTTGATGTTGATAACTTTCTTATTTTGATCAAGAGAAGTGATGGCGTGCAATACTTCAAGCCTAGATTCAATCATATCAGTACATTGCTAAATGTCGAACTTAATCATCTTGCTCAGTTAAATATTTTGAATCATTCTGAAGATACTCGAGGAGTTCTCTTTCAGAGAATTTTGAGAAAAGAAATCTATAGCAAGAAATATATGTGGATTAGACCAGAGCTGGGAGTTCAGTATTCATACAAGAAAAAGATTGATTTGAGAACTCAACAACCGATTGTGAAATATCATTATCCACCAGCTGCTAGTCTCAAGACTGTTCCCCTACAAGAGTTACCACTGGATTTCTTACGAGATTTAAAGTATTGGTGGTTTGACTCTGTCACTCAAGAAGCTGTAATTGAATATTCTACCAAGACTGCTGTGGTACAAACACAGGATATATGGGGAGAATTGCCAGTTAAGGAGTTTGTGGGAAAGTCTGTTCGAGTTTTTGATCCGATCAGCCTAATAAATCTGACAAAGAAAGATTTGAAAGCTCTCTACAAGAATAAACTTCAGTATAATCAAGTTGATATAGAGGAAGCTTCAAAGTTTACAAGGGTGGTCGAGATTTGTATGAAAGTGGGAATACATGCTGGAGGAACATTCCCAGAAGGTTGGTGTTGAGTAAAGTTTTGAAGTTTAAAGATTTTGAAGACCAAGCTGAAGACACGGGGGAGTTTGTTTACGCATATTATTTTGTCTGTCAGTTGGTCTATTGAGTTGTAAAAGTGTCGTTAGTCGTTTAATAGAAATATAGATTTTGTATGATGCGACACTTAAGTTTTAGTTTAGGCGACACTTGCCTAAGTGACGCATAGCGACACTTAGGTAAGTGACGCATGAAGGCGGCCACATGCGACACTTCCACAAGTGATGCATGTCTGCCAGAATGTTAGTATAAATACAAACCTACGGGTTTTCGGCTAGGGTTGACGAAACCCTATCACCATTTGTCGACTAAACTCAATTGTAATCAGTTCTATTACGTTATTCAAGCTAATAAACTCGTTCACTGTGTTTAAATCAATCGTTTCGGTTTGCGTTTATTAGTGATTTGTGCAATTGATTGTTTCCGCCATTCTATTGCTGTCGATCATCACTTAGGTCCATCGCACAGGGCACTCACAACTGGTATCAGAGCCACTAGGTGATTAGATTGACATTTTGAAGACGTTTTGGATTGATTTCGTTTTCGTTCGGATAAAGAATCGAGAATAACTACGGATTACGAGTTGATAAGGTGCTTTCCAGACGATTTTCATCATTTACTACAGGTTTCGTTTGTTAGGGTTTGAGGAATTTTCGTTAGGTTTACGAAAATTCGATTTTTAGGGTTTTTGGAATTTTAGATTACATGATATGGGATGTAGTCGTAAATGGTCCAAGGTATACAGTGAATGCTGATGGTGTAAGACAGCCTAGAGCAACACCATCAACTGAACAAGAGAGGAAAGAAAGAGCTACAGAATGGAAAGCTCTTAGTACTCTATTGTTGTCCATTCCCAATGAGTACCAAAGCAGATTCGAGAACTGTGAAGATGCCAAGGTACTTATGGAAGCAATTGAGAAGAGATTCGGAGGTAATGCCAAAACAAAGAAGAACAAAAGATCTCTTCTCAAACAACAGTTTGAGAATTTCACTGGCGCTAAAACTGAGACTCTAACTCAGATTTTTTATAGATTTTCTAAGCTAGTTGGTGAGTTAGAAAATCATAAGGTGAAGATAGATAAAGATGTTCTTAATGCAAAGTTTCTAAGATCGTTGGGTGATGACTGGACAATGTATACAGTTGGTTTGAGACAGAGTGAGGACTTGGATGAAAAGGAATTGGAAGATATTTAGAATAACTTGAGAAATTTTGAACTTGAGGTTGAGAAAAGGAAGCAAGCTGGAGGTTATGCAACTAATGCTGCCTTTGCATCAATAAGTACTACTCAGATTAAGAATAATCAATCTGGAAGTGCTTATGTAGCTGAAGGTTCTAATGATCAAGCTATTGAGTCATTTTTTGCTCATCAGAATGCATCTCTGAAGTATGAAGATGTAGAACATTTGAATCCTGATGATCTAGAGGAAATGGATATCAAGTGGCAGTTGGCTATGATCACTCTTAGATATAGGAAGTTCATGCAGAGTACTGGAAGACAAGGATACACCAATATCAGGAATGAAGGTATTGGGTTTGATAAATCAAAAGTAGAGTGCTATAACTATCATAAGTTAGGACACTTTGCTAGAAAATGCAGAGCTCCAAGAGCTGAGCAGAATGGGCAAAGGACTGGAAATTCAAATGGGCTACAGAGAAGATTAGTGCAGATCCAAGGAGGTAATTCAAATGCTATGGTATCTTTGGATGGACCTGGAATTGATTGGAGTGATCAGGAGGAGCTCATTACAAATCACTGTCACATGGCCATTGTTGAGTTTGACAAGAAGGATGACATTCCTTATGAGGTACAATCTAAATTGTCTTCTAATGTGTGTAAAAAGACTGTTAAACATTATAGAGAACATAATATTAGAGTATGTGATGAATTAAAACAATGGGAGATTAAAAGTAAACAATACATTGCATCCATTGAAAACTTAGAAAAATATATTAAGGCCTTTGATTAAGTTGTCACTCAGTATAAATATGATCTGGAATATGCTAGATGGGAGAGAGATTCTGCTAAAGAAAAGGTAGAAGAGATAAATAAGAAACTTAGTGAGGTAACATGTGAGAAAGAGGGAATGAAAATAAAGGTGCAAGAATTTAAGCATATTTTAGATAAGGCTGTTAGGATGTTTAATGATCAACTGACTGGAAAGCATACAAAAGGCTTAGGATATAACAAGACTCCACCACCTTATAACCAAGTTTACTTTCCTCCTAAAAGTGATTTAGATATAAATAAATTAAAAGAAGGAATGTCAGATGAGGTTAAACAGGTTGATCCAGTCAAGAAGTTAGCAGAAGATGAGTTGTTTAATAAGGTTGAGATAAGAGAGTGGACTAATGAGGATGACAGTGAGGAGAGTGAAAGTTCTGAATCAGAATCTAATACTTCTAGATCTGAAACAGAAAGTGAGAACAGGAAAAAGTCAATTACTGGTTTAGTTTCTGATTTAAATAATGAGAAATTAGAAGAGGGTAAAAGACTATTTAGGGAAAAGCAGGCCTTAGAACATGTGAGAGTCACATCTAACAAACCTAGGAATCTTCAAAGGAATGTTAGGAATGCAGTTAAATCAGTTGATTTTGTGTGTAATAAATTTGTGTTGAATAACTGTGATAATTGCAACTGTAAAGCTAGCTCCTCTAAACCACAAAATTTCAAAAAGCCATTCCCAGAGGTAATCAAAGAAATTGGAATTAAATGGTAACCCAGAAACTGGGAAAGAATGTAACAGTGGTTAGAGAACAGCTATGCCTTATATGTGGCAGGAATAATCATCTTCAACATGAATGCTTTCATAATCCAATGAATATTCAAAAGAATGTGAAACAGCCATGGACATCAGCTAATATGATTAATAAACAAAATTTTAAATCTAAAGTTAATCATATTGCTAATGTCAGAAAGATGTATTATAAGGCAAATTAAGCTAGGGCTGCTGCAAAGTTTTCTACTGCAGGAACAAAAGTTACAGATTTAGCCAACAATCATAAGACTGAAACAGTGGAAAAAGTGAATAATGTAAATAGTGGAAACCATTTAAAACTATTAGAACTGTTAAGCCTTCAGTTACCACTGGTAGAATAAATAACACTGTAAGGAATACTAACAGTGTTAATTATTTCAACACTGCTAGACATAATAACAGTTTTAATAAGTTTAACACTGTTAGGCATTATAACTATGGTCCTTCAGTTAACACTGTTAGATCAAGACCCACTGTTCGATCTAAAATTAGTTGGATTTGGACACCTTTTCAATCTTATTCACACAGAGGTCCAAGATCCAACAATGTATCAAAATCAATGATCTTCAAGAAATTCATTATATTGATGCATATGGGAAACCCAAAGCCAAATTGGTTTGGGTTCCCAAGAGAAATTAACTCTTCTCTTTGTTTGTATGTGTGCAGGGCAAGTCAAGAAGCTTATGGTATATTGACAGTGGTTGCTCTAGCCACATGACTGGTGATAGGAAGAGACTGCAGAATTTCAAGCCATTTGATGGAGGATATGTTGCATTTGGAAACAACAATGGCAAGATTATAGGAAAGGGAACCATCAAGAGTGATAAGATAAGCTTCGATAATGTTTACTATGTGGAACAATTGAGGTATAATTTGCTAAGTGTGTGTCAAATCACAGATAAAAAGAACCCAGTTCACTTTACTGACACTGAATGCTTTATTCCGTCTAAGGAATTTAAAATACCTGAAAACATGATCTTAATGCGAATTCCTAGAACAGATAATGTATATAAGTGTGACTTAGCAAGTATGATTCCTCAATCTTCATTAACTTGTCTTATTTCAAAAGCTTATGTTACTGAGTCTGAGCTATGGTATAGAAGATTTTGTCACATGAATTTTAAAACCATCAATAAACTTGTGAAACATAAACTTGTAAGAGGTTTACCAGATAAGCTTTATGCATGGGATGAACATTGTGTTGCCTGTCAAAAGGGAAAACAACACAAAACTGCTTTTAAGTCCAAAGCTGTGAACTCAAATTCCTCTCCTCTATAGTTACTACATATGGATTTATTTGGACCAACCAATGTGAGTAGTATAGAGAAAAAGTCATACTGTTTAGTGGTCATTGATGATTATAACAGATTTTGTTGGGTATTTTTTCTTAGGACCAAGGATGAAACAAGTGAAATACTTAGGTCATTCATTACTAAGATAGAAAACCAAACTAATCTAAAGGTTAAAATCATTAGGAGTGACAATGGGACATAATTTAAAAATCATGAGATGGATAGGTTCTGTGAATTAAAAGGTATAGAAAGACAGTTTAGTGCACCTAGGACTCCTCAACAGAATGGAGTAGCAGAAAGGAGGAATAGGACACTAATTGAGGCTTCTAGGACTATGTTAGCTGATGCTAAGTTACCTGTGTCTTTTTGGGCAGAAGCAATTAGTACTGCTTGTTATGCTCAGAATAGGATAATAATAGTGAAACCTCATAACAAGACACCCTATGAATTGTTCTTTAAAAGAAAACCATTGGTTAGATTTTTAAAACACTTTGGATGTCCTTGTACTGTTTTAAATACCAGAGACCACTTAGGAAAGTTTGAGAGCAAGGTAGATGAAGGACTGTCTGTTGGATACTCTACTCAAATGAAAGCATATAGAGTGTTCAATCAGAGAACCAGGGTCATAGAGGAAACAATGAATGTAACCTTTAATGAATATACACCAAATGTTCAAGGCAAAGGTTCTGAGTCCTTGTTTGATATTGATGCACTAACCCATGCTTTTAGATATCCAAATGTTTCTGTTAGTGCAGGTTCTAATGCAAGTACATGTTCAACTAGTGCAAATGGGATTCATCAGCCCCCAATTAAGCATACTTTGTTTCCCATTTGGTCACCTGATCCCCCTGAAGTATTTCAATCAACTTCAGATCAAAGTTCAAGCTTAGAAAAGGGTGAGAAGGATCAAGAAATGCCTCACTTGGAAGAAGATGAAGTGTTCTCCATGACAATTAATGATTTGGAGAAGACAATCAATGATAAGTCTTCTAAACATATTTTTGATACCATTACAAATGATGTGAGAAGAGTTCTGGCAGATGATTTTGGTGATATGACAGCATCTAGGCATGAGCAGTTAAATTACCTGGATAAGATGAGTTCAACACCATTATCTAAACGAATCTCCAAGCCTGTGTCAACTGAATTCAGTCCACAATGGAATTATAAAAATTCGGAATCTGAGATTCAAGTGACTCCTACTTCTCATTACAATGTTCATAGAGATCATCCTCTTGAAAATGTAATTGGGAATATTGATTCATCTGTGTTAACAAGGAAACAGATACAAGACAATGAAGAAGCAATCAATACTTCTTTATTTGCTTGTTTTCTGTCCCAAGTTGAACCCAAGAAGATTACTGAAGCATTGAAGCATCCAAGCTGGATTGAGGCAATGCAGGAGGAGTTACTTCAGTTTAAGATTCAAGATGTATGGATTTTGACTGATCTGCCCAAAGGAAAAAGGGCAATTGGCACAAGATGGGTTTATAGAAACAAGAGAGATGAAATAGGAATAGTGGTTAAGAATAAAGCAAGGCTAGTAGCACAGGGATACACTCAAGAGGAAGGGATTGACTATGATGATGTGTTTGCCCCTGTTGATAGAATCGAGGCTATCAGATTGTTTCTAGCCTTTGCTACTTTCAAAGGATTTAAGGTTTATCAGATGGATGTTAAAACTGTTTTTTCTGCATGGTAAGATTGATGATGACGTATATGTATGTCAACCACCAGGGTTTGAAGATCCAGAATATTCTGATAAAGTATGGAAATTGAAAAAGGCTCTTTAAGGCTTACACCAAGCACCTAGGCTTTGGTATGATACTTTGTCAGTTTATTTGTTGGAAAGTGGATTCAAAAGAGGTACTATAGACAAGACGTTGTTTATCAAAAGAATTAAGAATGATATCCTACTAGTTCAAGTCTATGTAGATGATATTATTTTTGGTTCTACAAAGGATAGTCTGTGTAAAGAATTTGAGGAAACTATGCATAACAGATTTAGCATGAGTTCCATGGGGGAATTAACTTTCTTCTTAGGACTACAAGTGCAACAGAAGGAAGATGGGATCTTCATTCATCAAGAAAAGTATGTGAAAGATATTTTGAAGAGATTTGGTTATGCTGATGCTAAGGTTGCAAGCACACCTATGGAAGCACACAAGCCATTATCTGCAGATCTTGAGGGGGAGGAAGTAGATGTACATCTGTACAGATTAATGATAGGGTCTTTAATGTATCTAACTTCTTCCAGGCCAGATATTATGTTTGTTGTGTGTCTCTGTGCAAGATTTTAGACATGTCTAAAGCAATCACATCTGTATGCTGTTAATAAAATTTTTAGATACTTAAATGGACAACCTGATTTAGGCCTTTGGTATCCAAAAGGTTCTTCTTTTGATCTATTAGCATATTCAGACAGTGATTACGGGGGAGCAAGTATGGACAGAAAGTCAACATCAGGAGGTTGTCAATTTTTAGGAGAGAGGTTGATTTCATGGCAATGTAAGAAACATACGACCGTATCAACATCTACTGCTGAAGCTGAGTATGTAGCTGCTGCAAATTGTTGTGCTCAGGTCTTGTGGATTCAGAATCAAATGCTTGATTACGGTTTAACTTTCTTAAACACTCCTATTTTTATTGATAATACTTCTGCTATCAGTATCATTAATAATCCTGTTAAACATTCTAAAACTAAGCATATAGAGATCCGGTATCATTTTATAAGAGATTGTAATGAAAAATGACTTATTCAGATTATAAAAGTCCATACTAATAATCAACTTGCAGATTTGTTCACCAAAGCTTTTGATGTGGGTAGATTTACATACTTGGTCACCAGTATTGGTCTGATTAAATCTTCTTAAATCGTTTTCTCATAAATTTTTGGTACACTATCTCTGTGATGCTTAAGGATTAGATACTGATAGATGTAATTGATAATAACAGTGTTAGTTATAACTGTTTTGAGTTTTCTCAACTCAACTGATTATCACTGTTACTATTAAATTACCACTGTATATGTAAACTGTGTTTTCACTGTTAGTTTATTTTTATCACTGTTTGTTTTTAGAATTAACCCTTTGCAGGTTATCACTGTTAGTTAAACGGCCATCACTGTTAGTGTAAACAGTTTCCACTGTTTTCACTACTCAGTAATAACTGTTAGTTCCACTATTAGTGTAACAGTTATCACTGTTAGTATATCAGTTTCCACTATTTATACTATTCAGTTATAACTGTTCATTATGGTGTTAATTCGATTTCTTTTTGGAAATTTCTTTGTTTTCTTTTTGCAGGTTTATTTGATTGGTGATAAAAAAAAATTATTTTTCTTTTTAATAATACTAATTAAGATACTAGTATTGAGTTATAATTCCTTTGGTCAAGGGTTATTTCCATTAACTAGTTATCACTGTTAGTATTATTAACAGTCAAAAAGTGTTCTAAGTGTTCAACTTAATCACTGTTAGTTTAACTCTCAGTTTCCACTGTTTTAAAAAGGTTTCAACTATTTTAAAATGGTTTCCACTGTTGATGTTAAATTTGGGAATTTTGTTTTGAAATTAGGTTTTCAAAACTAAAAGTATATATATGATGCGCTGCTGAACGTCCGTGTGAAGACGGTACTCGAACAGCGATCGTGGGTGTTTTAAATTTGTATTTGTTGGGGTCTAAGTGTGACTTACTGATACTGAACCAAAAGGCTAGTAGATGGTAAGTATGACCTAGAGTCGTTCTGTAACACCCGTCAAATTAGGACTAGTAATTAGTGCCCGATTCTCTGTTAATACATGTAATTAGTTCTGTGTTAGGCTAATTAATGTATCAAATTATATATTGTTGAATATATACAAAAATGCGATTTGCTTAAATCGTACGCAAAATAAATCGAATGTATTTCGGTTCAAGTAAAATACGGACGTTGGTGATCAATTATATTGAATAATATAAAAATTAATTATTGACAATAACATACCAAAATATTTCTTTTTGATAATATTTCAAGTTCACTTCACGTCGTATAATGGGCATCTACACGACTCAAACATTAACGCGCAAACAAACGAGACCAATTGAGTTATTAAGCAATTGATAAAATACTCCAACAAATTTATTTAATTAACTTTCGTCTTCTTTAAAAACTTACATTATTTGACACTTAAAATAATTCCTTAACGAGTTACGATCGGGGAATCGAACACCACACGGAGCGCGAATACACGGAGCTAAAAGTGGAGACCCACACATGGGTGGGCCCCCACCCAAAAATCTGCCACAAGGGGGTGAGGTCACCACCTCCCCACCCCACTTCTCACTTTCATCTTCCTTCTCTTCTCTCTCTCTTTCTTTTTCCTCTTAACCACACCAAACCACCATCACCATTAAACCTTCAAATAACACTAGCATACCTCAATATTTCGCATAACTCGTTTGGAGAAAAAGAAGCATCTCGCAAGGATCTACACTTCTATCTTTCCGGATTCCCGATTCATCGCTTTGTAAGTTTCCGACAAATCCCGAAACCCTTAGATTTTCGAGTATTTTTAGCAAGTAGTTGTTTATATAAGCTTAGAATGTCCTTATAAGGGTTGGGTAAAAGAATCAGGCCAAGATATGGCCGGAAAACTCGTTTTGGCTCAAAAATCCGTCAAACAGACCTAAGTGTCGCAAAGACGACCAGTATAGCGTCACTTCATGCGTCACTTAAGTGACGCATTGAGTGTCGCATGAAACCCTAATTTTGCCTAAGTGTCGCATGAAACCCCTTTTTCCCGACACTCCTACCGTCACTTGACTAGTGACGCACAACAACCATACCCGACACTTATAGCGACACTTCCTAAGTGACGCCTAGACCCATACCCGACACTTATAGCGACACTTCCTAAGTGACGCCTAGACCCATACCCGACACTTATAGCGACACTTCCTAAGTGACGCCTAGACCCATACCCGACACTTATAGCGACACTTCCTAAGTGACGCCTAGACCCGTACCCGACACTTATAGCGACACTTACCTTAGTGACGCCCTACCATGCGTCACTTCCCTTAAGTGACGCATATGCTCAGATTTACTATTTTTAGCGACACTTCCCAAGTGTCGCCCAAGCCCTTAAGTGACGCTATAAGTGACGCATAAACAGAAAGTTTTAACTAATTTTACACTAAGTTTTGAGACCCAAATTTGACGCCCCAAGTCTTTGGACTTCGATTATTAGCTAATCAATCTCAGTTTATTAAGATAAACTCTCCAGACTCAGGTGAGTCTCATGGCCCCTCTTTTTACTGTTTTACTAGGGGTGTGATACATTGCTCTGTTTTTAACGCATGAACGCGAGTACATATTTCAATATACTACATGAGTTGTTTTCAACTAATCAAACCAAAGTCCTCCGTCAGTATAGTCTGGTAATACGAAAGTAGCGTGAATATTAGTATATGGTACCATATAGGATTGACCCTCCTCGACCGGGTTAGCAAGCACTAACCGGGTAAACGGACGTACTAATATTTGGGAAGACGAGTGTGGATTAGGCACTCGTGGAGGCACCTCGCTCAGAATTCTCTATATGGGACCCGACCCTCGAGTTAAGCTCAGACTATGCGCTCATGGTTGTATACACTATCTGTAACTTTATTTGCTGGATACAAATCAATACTTAAATCTTGCGGTTCATAGAATATTATCTGATACTCAAACCTGTGAGCTCACCAGCGTTAGCTGACCCATTTTAGTATGTATCACAGGTACTCAGCAGTAGATTTGGACTGCCCATCAGGATGCATCTTAGCTCAAGTCTTCATGCAAACTTCAGAGATTTCATTGCATTATTAGATTTTGTATAACTAATTATGTACTTAAATCTCTCATATTACGAATATGAGCTATGTATGAGTTCAAACCGTTGTAAACCATTTAATATTAATATATTTTGTTAAAACGACGCATATAGAGTCGTTTGCTATATATCTATGTGCTTTGATTATTGATTAGTAACACCCAAAGTATGTTTTCGCGAATCATTAAATTTGGGGGTGTTACAGATTGGTATCAGAGCCTAAGGTTATAGTGAACTAGGTTGCATTTTAGTGGGCCTAGACTATGACCGTTAGGCAGTATTCCTTATTAAGTATGATTAGGTTCAATGACTACATGGTATTGGTTTAATTTAACATAGCCTGATCAACTATGTATAATTAAAAGAATATGATGTGGAATCTGAAAGGAATCATGACTGAAAAGGATACACTAGTTGACTCTGACCACGAGAGAAACCGGGACCCAAACATGTATGTGTTAGACACCTTAGGCTATTATGTAATATATATGTATATACATAGATAGGCCTCACTCTTTTTAACGCTTTGTCTCAGAATGGCAAACACACCACCCAATTCGTCACGCTCTCAAAACGGGTTGCAGAACCCGAGGGTAGCTAGGAGGAACGCCAGGTTACCTCGAGCTGGCCCATACCCCACTCACTTCACTCTGCCGGCCTTGGCCGCTAGGCTGGACCGTCACGAGCAACGACTTCATACCATGGATGTCGCTTTGCAAGAAACCAATGAAAATTGGAGACTCACAGCGCTTGAGCGTATCAACCAAGTCTCCGAGGACCACGAAAAAACCGTTAGCAACATGAACATACTCCACGACCGAGTGGTGGAATCAGGAATAGAAGTCGAACTTTTGCGACTCAGGTTGGAACAATGCGAGCAGCGCCTGCAAGAGGCTGAAGAATACTCAAGAATGCTGGTACAACGACTAGCATTGGCAGAAGACAATGCCCGACAAACCAGCAGACTCGCAGCCACCGTTGATCGACTCGTCACACTAATGGAAAGGATCAACTTGCATTAGAACTAGTGTGGCTATCATCTTGTAATCTATATCTATCTATGTAGGACTTTTACTATTCTAACCGGATGTAACAATTCCCGGTACCTTTTGTACTCCCCGTATTATGTAATCTTTTGAAAACTCGTGTCTTGTACCAGACTTGGTTATTTAAATGAAATATAATTATCACTTTATATCGTATATTCCATCATATACACATGTGATACATCAGAAATTTCACACAAGAATCTCATTGACTTTTCTTGATCTTGTTCAGCAAGATGCCACCGAAGCGATTCACCTTCAGCGAAACTGAAATCGCCCAACTCATAGCCCAAAGCGTGGCTCAAGCTATGGCTACCCGACAACCCAGTTCGGGCAGCGAAGACACAGCTGCCAACGGGCCTCAATCCAAACCTTGTTCATACAAGGACTTCCTGAGCTACAAACCCTTGAACTTCAAGGGGACTGAAGGAGCCATCAGACTGATCAGATGGTTCGAGAAAATGGAGTCCGTCTTCCATATCAGCAAGTGTGCGGAAGAGGACAGAGTCAAGTACTCCACCTGCACCCTCGAAGATGGTGCACTCTCATGGTGGAATTCATATGCCCAGTCTGTGGGTATCGATACCGCCTACCTACTCCCTTGGGAGGAACTGAAGATAATGCTTACTGCTAAGTATTGCCCCATCGAACAACTCCAAAAGCTAGAGGATGAGTTCTGGCACCTAAAGGTGCAGGGAGCTGACATTGACGGATATACCGTCAGATTCCAACAGCTTGCCATCCTCCGCCCAGCAATGGTGAGCACCGAACCCGATAAAATCCGAAGGTACATCCTCGATCTTCCGGAACCTGTCCGGGGGAATGTCGCCTCCTCAAACCAGACCACCATTGATGGTGCTATCCGATTGGCTCATGAACTCATGGCCATGAACGAGGACTCAGAACCACCCACTTCTTCCTCCAACCACCTCAAAAGGAAGTGGTCTGATAACCACAGCAACAACCAAAACAAGAAACCCGACACCATCAAAGCCTACAACTCAACCACTGAACCCAGACGTGGTTACACCGGGAACAAGCCCTACTGTTCCAAGTGCAACCGCCACCATGAAGGTCCTTGTGGTCCTTATTGCAACAACTGCAAGAGGTACGGACACCTCACCAAGGACTGTAGATCCCCCACCAACAACAACAACTCCAACTACAACACCAAGGCACCCAAGACATGTTTTGGATGTGGAAACACCGGGCACTTCAAGAATGATTGCCCAAACCTGAAGAAAAAGGGCAACAACAGCAACAACAACAACAACGCTAAAGGTAGAGCGTTCGTACTCAACTCTGGGGATGCCCGGCAGGACCCGAATGTGGTCTCGGGTATGTTCCTCCTCAACAACTTAACTGCTTTTGTTCTATTTGATACTGGTGCCGATAGGAGCTTTATTTCCGATGAGTTTTACCCCTTACTTGACATCACTCCTGTTGCCTTAGATGTTAAGTACACTGTAGAGCTAGCAAACGGTAAACTCATAGAAACCAATAGTGTGATACCTAATTGCACTTTAAACCTAGCCGATGAAACCTTTTCGATCGACCTTATGCCTGTTGAAATTGGGAGTTTCGACGTCATCATTGGAATGGACTGGTTGTCCAAACATCGTGCCAAAATCGTCTGTTACGATAAAATCATCCGCATCCCTCTCGCCGTCGGTAGAACCTTGATCATACAGGGGGAGACTGGCAGGACGAGACTAAACATCATCTCTTGTTTGAAAACCAGAAAATTTCTCAGAAAGGGTTATCCAGCAATCCTCGCGCACATCACAGAGAAAAAGTCGGAGGAGAAGCGACTTGAGGATGTGCCAATCGTTAGAGACTTTCCCGAAGTCTTTCCGGAAGAACTACCTGACTTACCTCCACATAGACAGGTTGAGTTCTCGATCGATCTTGTGCCGGGTGCCGCACCGGTAGCCCGAGCACCATACCGCCTAGCCCCATCCGAACTTCAGGAGTTGTCCACCCAGTTACAGGAACTCCTGGACAGAGGATTTATTAGACCGAGTTCTTCACCATGGCAAGCTCCGGTCTTATTCGTGAAAAAGAAAGACGGTTCTTTCCGAATGTGTATCGACTATCGAGAGTTGAACAAGTTAACCGTCAAGAACCGGTATCCACTTCCTCGCATCGATGACCTGTTTGATCAACTACAAGGATCGAGTATTTATTCAAAGATCGATCTTCGGTCGGGTTATCATCAACTTCGAGTTCGCGACACCGACATTCCGAAGACTGCGTTCCGAACTAGTTATGGGCATTATGAATTTCAGGTGATGCCCTTCGGTTTAACAAACGCACCGGCTATATTCATGGATCTTATGAATCGGGTGTGCAAACCTTATCTCGACAAGTTTGTCATTGTCTTTATCGATGACATCCTCATCTATTCGCGCAACGAATGAGAACATGCACAACACCTCAAAACCATCCTAGAGCTACTTAAGCACGAGGAGTTATATGCCAAATTCTCCAAGTGTGAGTTCTGGATACAATCCGTTCAATTCCTTGGACATGTTGTTAATAGTCAAGGAATTCACGTCGACCCATCGAAAATTGAGGCTATCAAGGACTGGCAAGCGCCAACTACTCCGACCGAGGTACGCCAATTTCTAGGGTTGGCCGGTTATTATCGTCGTTTCATCAAAAATTTCTCCAAAATAGCTCAACCACTCACGACACTGACTCAGAAGGAAAAGAAGTTCGATTGGACTGATAAACAAGAGTCAGCATTTCAGCTATTAAAACTCAAGCTTTGCAGTGCTCCTATTCTATCCTTACCCGAAGGCACCGACGACTTCGTGGTATACTGCGATGCTTCCCATCAAGGTCTCGGTTGCGTGTTGATGCAGCGAGACAAAGTCATTGCTTAAGCTTCTCGACAACTCAAAGTTCATGAGAAGAATAACACGACTAACGACCTCGAGCTAGGGGCCGTGGTGTTCGCCCTCAAAATCTGGAGACACTACCTTTATGGTACCCGAAGTACCGTATTCACCGATCATAAAAGTCTCCAGCACATCTTCGACCAGAAAGACCTAAATATGCGACAACGTCGTTGGGTCGAGTTGCTCACCGATTATGACTGCGAAATCAAATACCACCCAGGCAAGGCAAATGTTGTTGCTGATGCCCTCAGTCGAAAGGAACGACCGAAACTACTTCGAGTCTTAGCCCTCAGTATGACCATTCACAATGATCTAAACATTCAGATTCTCACAGCTCAACTCGAAGCTCTGAAACCCGATAACATCAAGAACGAAGCTTTGCGAGGCATGGACAAGCAATTCGAAATCAAACCTAATGGTGTTAGGTACTTTTCCAATCGAATCTGGTTGCCTAGTTTTGGGAACCTGCGAGACTTGGTGATGGACGAAGCTCACAAGTCTAAATATTCTATCCACCCTGGATCCGACAAAATGTATCACGGCATCAAAGAGTTCTATTGGTGGCCGAACATGAAAGCCGAAATCGCCACATATGTCAGCAAGTGCCTTACTTGCTCGAAAGTCAAAACCGAACATCAAAAACCTTCTGGTTTACTTCAACAACCTAACATTCCTGAATGGAAATGCGAACAAATCGCCATGGATTTCATAACCAAACTACCCAAGTCATCGAGCGGTTGCGATACCATTTGGGTGATCGTCGATCGGCTCACCAAATCTGCTCATTTCCTAGCAATCAAGGAAACCGATAAAATGGAACGCCTCTCACAAATCTACATCAAAGAAATTGTTTCTCGACATGGTGTTCCAACCTCAATTATCTCTGACAGAGACGCTCGTTTCACATCTCACTTTTGGCAATCACTCCAAAAATCATTAGGTACCCGGCTTGATATGAGTACCGCATACCATCCTCAAACCGATGGCCAAAGTGAACGAACCATTCAGACACTGGAAGACATGCTACGAGCTTGCGTAGTTGACTTCGGTGCAAACTGGGAAAGACACCTACCATTGTGCGAGTTTTCCTACAATAACAGTTATCATACCAGCATTAAGGCTGCACCCTTCGAGGCACTGTACGGTCGTAAGTGCCGATCACCGATCTGTTGGACCGAAGTGGGAGACAGCCAACTCACTGGTCCTGAACTCATACACGAAACCACTGAGAAAATTGTTGAAATCCAAAACCGACTCAAGGCCGCACGTGATCGTCAGAAAAGTTATGCTGACGTGAGACGCAAACCACTCGAGTTCCAAGTTGGGGATCGAGTACTCCTTAAAGTATCGCCTTGGAAAGGCGTAATCCGATTCGGCAAATGCGGGAAGTTGAACCCCAGATACATTGGGCCCTTTGAGATCCTTGAGAGGATTGGCCCCGTGGCATATCGATTGCAGCTGCCAGCCGAACTCAGCAGTGTGCACCCCACCTTTCACATTTCTAACCTAAAGAAATGCCTGTCTGACGAGACACTTATCATACCACTCGATGAAATTCGCATTGATAACAAACTTCATTTTGTTGAAAAACCTGCGGAAATCATGGACCGTGAGGTCAAACAACTCAAACAAAGTCGTATCCCTATCGTTAAGGTCAGGTGGAATTCGCGGCGTGGTCCGGAATTCACTTGGGAACGGGAAGACCAAATGCGACTCAAGTATCCTCAGCTATTCCCTGATTCTACATCAAACACGACCACGAGCTAAATTTCGGGACGAAATTCTCCTAACAGGGGGAGAATGTAACACCCGCCAAATTAGGACTAGTAATTAGTGCCTGATTCTCTGTTAATACATGTAATTAGTTCTGTGTTAGGCTAATTAATGTATCAAATTATATATTGTTGAATATATACAAAAATGCGATTTGCTTAAATCGTACGCAAAATAAATCGAATGTATTTCGGTTTAAGTAAAATACGGACGTTGGTGATCAATTATATTGAATAATATAAAAATTAATTATTGACAATAACATACCAAGATATTTCTTTTTGATAATATTTCAAGTTCACTTCACGTCGTATAATGGGCATCTACACGACTCAAACATTAACGCGCAAACAAACGAGACCAATTGAGTTATTAAGCAATTGATAAAATACTCCAACAAATTTATTTAATTAACTTTCGTCTTCTTTAAAAACTTACATTATTTGACACTTAAAATAATTCCTTAACGAGTTACGATCGGGGAATCGAACACCACACGGAGCGCGAATACACAGAGCTAAAAGTGGAGACCCACACATGGGTGAGCCCCCACCCAAAAATATGCCACAAGGAGGTGAGGTCACCACCTCCCCACCCCACTTCTCACTTTCATCTTCCTTCTCTTCTCTCTCTCTTTCTTTTTCCTCTCAACCACACCAAACCACCATCACCATTAAACCTTCAAATAACACTAGCATACCTCAATATTTCGCATAACTCGTTTGGAGAAAAAGAAGCATCTCGCAAGGATCTACACTTCTATCTTTCCGGATTCCCGATTCATCGCTTTGTAAGTTTCCGACAAATCCCGAAACCCTTAGATTTTCGAGTATTTTTAGCAAGTAGTTGTTTATATAAGCTTAGAATGTCCTTATAAGGGTTGGGTAAAAGAATCAGGCTAAGATATGGCCGAAAAACTCGTTTTGGCTCGAAAATCCGTCAAACAGACCTAAGTGTCGCAAAGACGACCAGTATAGTGTCACTTCATGCGTCACTTAAGTGACGCATTGAGTGTCGCATGAAACCCTAATTTTGCCTAAGTGTCGCATGAAACCCCTTTTTCCCGACACTCCTACCGTCACTTGACTAGTGACGCACAACAACCATACCCGACACTTATAGCGACACTTCCTAAGTGACGCCTAGACCCATACCCGACACTTATAGCGACACTTCCTAAGTGACGCCTAGATCCATACCCGACACTTATAGCGACACTTCCTAAGTGACGCCTAGACCCGTATCCGACACTTATAGCGACACTTCCTAAGTGACGCCTAGACCCGTACCCGACACTTATAGCGACACTTACCTTAGTGATGCCCTACCATGCGTCACTTCCCTTAAGTGACGCATATGCTCAGATTTACTATTTTTAGCGACACTTCCCAAGTGTCGCCCAAGCCCTTAAGTGACGCTATAAGTGACGCATAAATAGAATGTTTTAACTAATTTTACACTAAGTTTTGAGACCCAAATTTAACGCCCTAAGTCTTTGGACTTCGATTATTGGCTAATCAATCTCAGTTTATTAAGATAAATTCTCCAGACTCAGGTGAGTCTCATGGCCCCTCTTTTTACTGTTTTACTAGGGGTGTGATACATTGCTCTGTTTTTAACGCATGAATGCGAGTACATATTTCAATATACTACATGAGTTGTTTTCAACTAATCAAACCAAAGTCCTCCGTCAGTATAGTCTGGTAATACGAAAGTAGCGTGAATATTAGTATATGGTACCATATAGGATTGACCCTCCTCGTCCGGGTTAGCAAGCACTAACCGGGTAAACGGACGTACTAATATTTGGGAAGACGAGTGTGGATTAGGCACTCGTGGAGACACCTTGCTCGGAATTCTCTATATGGGACCCGACCCTCGAGTTAAGCTCAGACTATGCGCTCATGGTTGTATACACTATCTGTAACTTTATTTGCTGGATGCAAATCAATACTTAAATCTTGCGGTTCATAGAATATTATCTGATACTCAAACTTGTGAGCTCACCAGCGTTAGCTGACCCATTTTAGTATGTATCACAGGTACTCAGCAGTAGATTTGGACTGCCCATCAGGATGCATCTTAGCTCAAGTCTTCATGCAAACTTCAGAGATTTCATTGCATTATTAGATTTTGTATAACTAATTATGTACTTAAATCTCTCATATTACGAATACGAGCTATGTATGAGTTCAAACCGTTGTAAACCATTTAATATTAATATATTTTGTTAAAACGACGCATATAGAGTCGTTTGCTATATATCTGTGTGCTTTGATTATTGATTAGAAACACCCAAAGTATGCTTCCGCGAATCATTAAATTTGGGGGTGTTACACGTTCTTAAAGAGAAACTGAATTGAAACAGAGGGGGTCCAATCAATCTTTCTTTTCTAGTAAAGATTAAAAGAGTGCGTTTGGGGTTTTTGGTTCAGTTAATTAATTAAACTAATGAAAGCGAATAAAAGATAATTGTAAATCAGATAATAAAAGGAGTATTTGTTGTGAGTTTGCTAGCTTATAATGTGGGATGATGACTTATAGGGAAAACGTTTACTAAATTTGGAATGTTCACTAGGCTTGGTAGTTTATGGTATAACCGATAGATTCCCTATTAGTCGGTTATCAACTAATATGTCACTAGGAACCACGGTGTCATGATTACGATCAGACAGACAATGCTCAACTCTCCACACTCTCCTGTGAGGGAGTCAGTGGCCCTTGTTATTGAGCACATTTGCTCGTGGGCGAAGGAATAGAGTAGCAGGTCAACAACAAGTCTAACCGTTCTTAATACCATAAAGACTATAAATTCAGCAAACACATAACTTAGCAAATATGTTCGGACTTAGTTGAACAATTCCTATTAATGAATTTTAAGCGTGGTAAGCAAAGGAAAGTGTTAAGGTTTCTTGCGTACCTTACTTTATATTTCATAGGTTAAGGAAAAGTATCGATTTAAATTGGATTTTAAACTTGCCTTTCTAAATACAATTAAAAAATCCCTAGGTTTTCGTAAATGGTTATTTAGCCTATAGCCTACCTAATCTAATCTAAACTAATCTAATCTAATTAAAGCAATAATTAAAATGCTGACGGCTTTTTACATAGAGTTAAACCCAGACCATGTCAGAAAATGCTATGGTAGTCCACAATGTATTTAATCATTTACCGACGTTTCCATTGTGGATTCAATTGCTTCACGATGTTTACATGATAAATACATTGCAATACTCATGGCACTTCCACGTAATCACATTGCTTTTTATGATGCTCGCATAATGCTACAATCGAAACCATAGTTTTACACAGATAACTATTGACCAAGTAGTGAGGTTCACGACTCCTCTTTACAAGGTTATAATCATGGTTGTTAATCGAAAGGCGAATGTAAATTTTAGGTTTAAAATCATAAGATAAGTCCGTTCATAAAGTTTCCATTTTATAATGTTGATCCATAATACAACTACCTTCGGTCGTTACTGGCTTTCATACGTATGTACTTTGCTTAAAAGCATTTCCAGCACTATACCAAGTAACAGTCGAATAGGGGCCGTCATATTATTTCACGGCATATTTAAAGTCATCCCACAATTATATATGCTAACTACATCACAACAAATACAATAGTAATCTACTCGCTAATCATGGCATAAACTATCTATAGCATAATTAAAGTATACATATTTAATCAAGATAGATAAGGATAGAAATAACCGAGATTAATATGCGAGAAGGAGTAGACTTGAATTAATAAGAGTTGCTCCAAGCGTACACCAACGATTACAAACACATTCCTTGCTACTAGCCTAATACTAATTTAAAACAAAGAAAGAAAGAAAAGCTAGATGAAAGTGTGTGTTGGTGTGTGTTTCAAGGTGTAGGTGTTTCTTCCAAGGTGTGTGTTTCAAATGAACCCATGCCTCCTATTTATAGAGGAGTTTTGGTGCATTTTAGCCAAAGGAAGCACACATTAGCAAAAGGTGGAAAAGGTAGTAGCACCAGGTACAAAAGGCGAAAAAGGTAGTGGCACCAGGTACGAAAAGTAGGAAAAGGTCTAGCACCGGGTACGAAAAAGGACAAAAAAGTGCAATCCGTGCAGGTGGTGGGCAGCAGCCGGCGGCTGGGTGGCTGCCGGCAGTGGCTGGCTGCCAGCTGCACCAGCCTGCTGTCGGTTGCTTCGTTTCTCGATTCGTGCGTGTTTTCTTCGTTACGCGTCCGTTTGCGTTGATTCTTTTTGCGCTGGATTCATAATTCAAAAATGAAGCTTTTGATGAAAAGAAATCCCAAAAATATGTCTCTGAACTTTAGATGTGTCGTACAAATCGTTTGGATCTTCCGGAGTGCGTAGAATCTTCGTTCTTCGTCCATTTTAGTTGATTCTTCTTCTGTTGGATTCGTAATTTGAAAACGAACATCTTGGGTCAGATAGATGTTGGTGATGGGCTCTTTTGTCTTGAAACCTCTTTTTGATGTCTGGAATCTTCAAACGTGCGTGGAATCTTCGTTTTTCATCCGTTTCGCTTGATTTTTATCGTGCTACCTTGTTTTGACCATCTTGGCATAATACTATTGATTTGTGATGTTTTTGAGTTAAAGTGCCAAGAATCGTTCCAGAATGAGAGAGATATCGGTAGTAAAACGTGACTTTTTACGCGATATCAATATACGCCAAACACTTGCACTTTTTCATTACGCTTTCATCATCACTGCTATTGTATTCCTTGCTAACCACTGCCTTCTCAATTTTGTTTCTTTTTGAATTTCAATCATGGCTTCTTTTTCTTCGTCTAAAAATTATTACCGATTGGCAAAGATCATAATATGATCGCTTTCTTAGTTAAACCGATTCAGGCAAATGATTATGTTGAAATCATTGATTTCTTGCGCGCTTCACATATTTTCAATGCGTTAACCATTAATCCTCGTATATCACATGAACACATCAATGACTTCTGGGTTAATGCTAAAATAGAGGAAGAAGCGGGCATTCAAAGAATCGTATCAACAGTTGCAACGCAATGAGTGGTGGTTACAGAGGCCTCTTTACGTTCTTCTCTTCGTCTTGAAAATGAAGGAGGTATTACTTCACTTTCTGATGATGTTTTATACACCAACTTAAGCGCAATGGGATATGAGGGTACTTTGGGTGGTTTTGTTTTTCAAAAAACCTTATTTTCATATCAATGGAGATTTTTGATACATACATTATTACATTGTTTATCTTCTAAACGATCATCTTTTGAACAATTCAGTAGTAATGTAGGGTATGCATTAGTCTGTTTAGCTACTGGTCAACGATTTAATTTTTCAAATTTTATTTTTGCTGGTATGGTAAGAAACATAAATCAACCAAAGCTTAAGTTTTTGATGTATCCAAGGTTTGTGCAATTATTTTTAAATGAACAAATTGCTCAATTGCCTGCTTTGCATAGAGTTATTGGTATCTCTTCTTTAAAACCAAAAGTTTTTGTTAATATGAAGAGAGATACTTCAATAAAAGGTATTAAGTTTTCTGGGAGGGTTACAGCTTTGTTTCCAACAATGCTTCTTGCACCTTCCACCACAGCTCCAGTACAAGCAGCTGAAGCTGAACCAGCTGCTGAGAGAATGGAACAACCCATTCATTCTCAACCCACAGTGGCTGGGGGTACCATTAGAAAACAAGGGACCAATCTAGCTACCTATCAAAGACATGCCATAAGGCCTAGAACACAGGTGTTTGAGGCTCATGCTGCTCAATCATCTCAGTCACATGACAGTGGTCAGGAACAGCATGTGGTCAATAAGAAGCAGAGAGACCATTCTGTGAGGGCTACTTCTACTGCTACTAGTCCACTAACAGAGCAGGACAGAAGTAACATCAATAAGACCCAATCAGAGGCAACACCAGAACATGACTCTACTCCTGTAGATGATTTTGGTGGTCCCAGTAACAATAACCAAGGGGAATCTGATGATCATACTAGGTATGATGCAGATTTTGCTACACATGTCAATGATTCACCTAGGGAGTCACATTCTGATGGTGATGAGGCTAGAACTAACTTGGAATTAACGAAAATGATTGATTATGTTTGGGAAAAGTTCAAGGCAGAAAAGAAAAAGAATAAAGAAAAAGATGTTTGAATAGCAGAACTGGAGGAACGAGTTAGTTCATTGGAAAAGATTGTGGTTAAAGTTTTAAAGGAAGGAAAAGGGTATGTTGTGCTTGAAGGTGAGACCCCAAGAGATGCTTTCAAAATGGGGGAGATAATTTGGAGTAATAAGGGTGATAAGAAGAGTAAAGGAAATGTGCATGTTGATGATTTGGGTGATGTTTTCAAGAATAAAGGTGATCAATCTACTTCTGAGCAGGCTGATGATTTTTGGAATGTTGGTAATAATTAGGATGATGATGATCAGAATAAAGTACCAACTGGTTCTAATTCTGAACAAATTGATGAGGAAGAGATGGAAACACCAACACCTCATGAGACTGAGATTGTGAAAGACAAATCTGAAGGTAAAAAGAAAGATGATGATAAAGAGCAAGAGAAAGAGAAAAAGATTGCATCTAAAAGACAGAAATCAATTCATGTGTTTTCTATTAAAGCAAAGAAACTCAAGTCAACAACTTTACCACCTATTTCAATAAGAGAACCTTCTGCAGATCCAGCTAAAAAGAAAGATTTGCCTAAGATTGATCCAAAAGATAAAGGAAAAGGTATCTTGGAAGAAGAACCAAAGAAGAAAAAGTTTAAGCAAGTGCCACTTGAAGCAACTGCTCATGATGAGGAGTATGCTAGGAGATTACAAGCAGAGTATGATGCTGCTGTTTTAAGACAAGGATTGATAAAGGTTGAAGTGTTTCCTGGTGAATGGGTTATGATGACAAAAGAACAAGTGAAAGAATGGGATGAGCAGAATCTGAAAGAACAGAAAGAAGATGACATTGAATTCTTAGTTGATCAGGTTAAAAGAAAGAAGGTAGAGGAAGATAGAAAGAAAAGGGCTTCTAAACCTCCTACAAGAGCTCAGCAGAGAAAGAATTTGATTGTAAAGCTGAGAGGAGGATATATTTCTACTTCTAGGCTTAATGCTATGTCTCTTGAGACTATGCAAGGTATTTAGGATAGAGTTACATTTATAAATCCAGAAGCACAGAAGAGAGCAGAAGCTGAACTGAAATTAAAGAAAAAGGCAGAGAAAGAAAAGAAAAAGCAAGAAAAGATTGAGAAGGAGTTGGCTCAAGAGGAAGAATGGAAAAGGAAAAGTGCAGAGATCAAGGAGAAGTTGAGACAGGAATATGCATCAATTCCTGATTTACCAAGAAAACAAGTTGATCTAAAAGATGTTATTATGGTGGAACCACTTAAAGTACAACTTCCAACTGATGATTTGCCAGGTATTATTGATTGGTCAATTGAGAAGTTTACCATTCCTGTCAAATGTGAAAGGATAAGGATTGAAAGAGCTGATGGAAGCTTATCATTTTGGAGATCCTTCAAAGATCTGATTAAGGTGATACAAATAGTAGATTTGGTGAGATTGTATGGAATAGGAACTGAAAAGGACTTGAATTCAAAAAGGTTTGAAAGTGTTATGGAATTGGGTACATGGAAGTGTATCAGTATGATGTTTGAACCTGAGAAGTTTATTTTTGAGTTCAACACATTTCAACAGGTCAAGAAGTGGATTTATCATAATAATCCAGGTGTGCATCAGCTGATTATAGAAGATGGTATAATGATGTGGATGTTGACAGATAGAGAATATGATATGAATCTGAGTTTGTTGAGAAGTTTGAGGCGTGCTAGATTGTATGTTCCATTAAATAATGATGCAGCAGAGAATTTAGTATATATGATTTTGAATCAGATTTATAAGAAGGAAGAGTATAAGAGATGACAGAGAGAAAAACAATAAAATAAATAAGTGTTTTGAAAGCATCTGCAAGAGTTCAAAGTGAAGAATCAAGAGAAGCTTAATACTGTGAGATACAGATTAAGTTTAGGGGGAGATTGTTGGGATTTGAAGTTTACTACAACTGCTAGTGAAAAGCTTACAAGGCATTAACACTGTTAGAGTTAATGTTACCACTGTCTTTAGAAGATTAACACTGTTATTGAAGAGTTAATGAAGATAAAGAGCTGTCACTGTTAGTAGTAAAGTATTATAACTGTTAGCTTGTTTTACAACAGTTATCACTGTTTGTAGTTTTTGTAATTAGCCGAGTCTAAGTGTTTAAGTAGTTAACACTGTTTCATAGAAACTACCACTGTTAGTATGTTTGTGGTTGTTAGCACTGTTTATGTTTATAACAGGTCGGCTAGATAAGTTTGAATTGTTATGGAAGTTATCTTGTTTCCATAATTGTAGGAGATTGTAAATAGGACTCTATGCATTATAAATAGAGATCCTAATACCTAGAATAGGTACGTACAATAGAACTCATTAGCTTCAAGGTGTAAACCCTAATACAACCGTGTATTCGTATTATTAATCATTAATAATATTGAAGCTTTTGGTGATAATTTGTGTTATTCAAGTAATTAGTATTCTACAAGTATTCTTATTATTCTTGGTTGTTGTTAAGTCTTATTCCGCAATTCTTAATAATATTCTCAAAGCTTTTACTGAAGATCTATAAGGGATTAATACCGGTAAACATCTGCACGAGCCCCGTTCTCGCGATTTGGATCCATCGGGGAAATCCACTTTAAGTTATCATATTGTTCATCTTTTCATCTAGCATCAAATAACAGGGCCCCTAATGTTGAGACATAGATTGTGACAACAGATCTAGCTTGAAATAGGACTGGTGTAATTATTATTGTGTTTGTACATTGGTTTAGATTTCTAAATGAATATTTGTTAATTAAAAGTAGACAAAATTTTGTAATTAACAAATACATTATCTACGAGTCGAGATCTCAGGTCTCAGCGAGCTGAGCTGCGAGATGAGATCTGAACTCGCAATGCAATGCAGATAGTCGTAGCGAGCTGAGCTGACAAATGGGCTTGGGCCGTCTACGTAGCGAGTCGAGTCAACTCGCAGGCCCAAAGGCTGCGAGTTGAGATGACATATTTATATGTTTTCAATACGTGAAAAACATAACAACAATTTAATTAGACTTTTGCAATCCCAATTATTATCTGCGAATCCAATTTCCAGAGAAAAGGAAACTAAACCTAACGACTAGGCTTGGACGTATATTCGTTTAAAGCAAAGTAATTAGTTAACCGAAACGCGAACTTATTCGTTGTTAGTAAGATAACATCGTAGTAAGGAATTCCGCACCTTAATACTACAGATAACGAAGTTATCAATCCTAGAACTAGGGACTTACAATTGGTATCAGAGCTTTCGGGCTAGATAATGAAGGTAGTTGGAAGTTTTCGGGTTAATCGCGTGTGATTTAGGATTGTTTTGATGTGCATTAGTGTGTAAAAACGATTAAAATCACACTCTGGATGATTTAGGGTTTGTTTACGGTCGAAATTTCCTGTTTCAATCATAAAAATACCAAACATTTTTGTTTTCGCGTTTTTCAGCCATTTTGCGAGTCGAGATTAGGGTTTCAGATAAGTCTGCGAAACGAGTTGAACTTGCGAGTTGACATTCTGCGAGTCGAACTTAGTTGCTAATCGAAATACTCTGCGAACCGAGATCTCCTGCGAACCGAGATCACTTGCGAGTTGACATCACTACGATCTGAACTGAGACTTGCGAACCGAGATTCTGTGAGTCGAGATTTTTTTTTTTTTTTTTGAATTTGCAAATACAGTTTAACTTTAAACTTCACGATGTCTGACCTTAGCAAAATGATTGAGATGGACCACGAGACTGGAAAATCTAATGTTCCACCTAAATTGTTAAAAGTTGAGGATTATTATAGCTGGAGGGATAGGTTTGAATCTTACTGTAGATTCCATGATCTATCTATCTGGATGTGTATCAAGAATGGATACACGACACCTACACAAACTGTTAAGAATGCTATTGTGGTTCTCACTTATCAACAGATGAGTGAAGCACAAAAGAAGGAATTTGAGGTTGAGAACAAGGCTCATTCTTCAATTAAGATGAGTCTTCTTAAGGAACTTAATCATCAACTGAAGTCCTTTCATACCGCTAGAACTTTGTGGACAGCTCTTGAGAAGAGATGTGAAGGTAGTCCACAAGTTAAAGCAGGCAAGAGGAATCTCCTGAAAAAGCAGTTTATTGTGTTTAAAGCTTTGAAAGGAGAAGATCTTGATGCTTATACCACAAGATACTACCATTTGCTGAGTAAGCTAGATGACCATGAGATTGTAACTACCGAGACTGAGAAAACCGACAAGTTTATTGAGGGTTTACCGTCTAAATGGGAAATGCATGGCATAATGCTTAAAGACGATGATGAGAGGTATGCAACCATGACCTTAGAGCAGGCAATCGATAAGCTCAGAGGTTATGATTTCACCAAGAAGACTAGAGATACTGATTCTGATCAGGCTCAGGATCCGGGACTATATCATGGAAAATCTACTATCTCTACTGCTTCCTCGAGCTCGACCACTGCTTTGTTTGTTGGTAATGCTGATGGAAAGAGTGAAATGATTATTGATGATTTGTGTCTTGTTACCTCATCTGGTAGTGAAGCAAAGGGTAAACCAACTGAGAAGTCACCTCAGGAGCATCAAAAGATGCCTATGAGTGTGAAATCTGCTGAACAACAATTATCTGTTCTTGCTTCCTTTGTAGCTTCTTATGAAAACTACATTCAGGGTAAAATCAATGATCCAATTATGTTTGAGGAAGATTATGATCAGATAGACCCTGAATATCTTGAAGAAATAGAACTTCAGGATCAACTTGCTATGTTGTCTAGAAGAGTTAAGAATTTCTTGAAGAAAACTGGTAGAAAGGTAGTTGGCAATCGATCAGGGTTTGATAAGACTAAGATCAAGTGTTTTAACTGTCATGGTTATGGACACTTTGCTTGGGAATGCCAAAGACCTAAGGTAGAAGCTGGCAATGGAAAACAAGGTTTGGGAAGCACTCTTGCTTCCAAAGCCTTGGTTGTAAAACAGTTGGATGGCTCTTATGAATGGTAAGCTCAGTCTTAGGAAGCTTTCATGGCTGAGATTGATGAGTCTATATCCTACATGCCTACTGATGCAGAGTGTGATGTAAAGGTGCCTGAGGTTGAAATGAAAGCAAGTGATGAAGACGTGTTGTACATGGATTCAACTGAAAATATGAATCCTGAAGACTTTGTAGCACGCATGGCTGAAATCCAAACAGACAAGAAAAGGGTATGTATTGATATTCTTACTCTTGCTGATGTCTGTTATTTGGTTACTGATTTACAGTCACAGGTTAGTGTTTTTACTGTATCAAACAAAAACCTGTCTTCTTAAGTTAGCATATTGACTGAATCTAATAAGACTCTTATATCTGAACTTGAACTAGCTAAGATTGATGTGCATAGGTTAAGTGATGATAAATAGGACTTAAAAGATAAATTTAAGTCTGATGCTTCTGATAGGATTGCACTTAGAGATACCATTAATGAAAAAGTTGTCATCATAGATGGTCTCTAGATGAACCTAAAAGACGTAAATCAGACAATTGCTAATAAGGAGAAAGAGTTAGCTGACTGTAAGTTGAAGCTAGTTGAGCAAAATCGAAAGATAGAAAATTATCGAACCACTGAGATGGACAAGATGCTAGATGCTCAACGAAGTGTAAAGGATAAGTCAGGACTAGATTATAATGAGACAACTCCACCTTTCAATTCGAATTACACTAGGCTTCCAGAAGATACTGAAATGACTGAAGTATGTTCTGAAAAACCAGTAGCTAAATCTGATGAGTCAGAGGCACAGAAGAATGTTATTAAGAATCCTTCATCTGATGATAGTAAGAAAATTCCTCACACTAAAGTACATTTTGTACCGGGTGGAGTAATTAATGATACTAAGACTGATGAAGTGGTTAATAAATAACATGTAGTTGAACCTTTAGTGCCTAAGACATCGACAGCGGATGCAAAAGTTAGTAAGTTACAAAAACAGATGTCCTGCTTCAAGTGTCACCAAAAAGGACATGTAGCTTCTTGTTGCCTAAATAAGTTGGAAGCATCACATAAGTTAGTGAATACTGAAAAGACACCGACCACTTCTAGTTCAATTGTAGATAGGTTAGGCTCCAAACTGGGATTAGGAAGCAAACCTGTAAACATTCTGAAAAGAAATGGTAATCATAGTGTCTCTCCACCTAAACCTAAAAGGCCTTATACTCTAAACGAAAATACTTTCAATAAGCCAAGATATAAGACACCTTCGAGGTTTAGGACCCCAAGTAGAAACCATAGTCAGTTTGAAAATGGTTCTACTTCGAGTGCACAGGGAACTAAGTTTGTGCCTAGGAGGTTTTCTACTCACTCTCCTCATAGGCCTAAGACTACAGATCATCAACAATCTCAAACTCCTGTGAAGGTTACCAAGACTCCCGATGGGAATAGTTATGGTTACTTTAAGGAGGTTCAGATTGTAGATGATCAGGGACAAACCAAGACCGTAATGGCTTGGAACCCTCTTGAAAACTAACTGTGTACAACTTGTTATGTGTAGGAGCAGACTGTGAACAATGACAGCTGGTGGTATGTAGACAGTGGATGCTCAAGACACATGACAGGTGAACGAAGTTTACTGAAGGACTTCAGAGAAGGTTTCAAGCAAAAAGTAAATTTTGCAGGAGATAAAAGAGGAGTAATTACTGGGAAAGGAAAAGTTTTAAATGGAACTTTGACTTTAGAGGATATGAATTATGTTGAAGAAATAAATCATAACCTAGTGAGTGTTTCCCAAGTCTGCGATAAAGGTCATCCAGTTCATTTCAATGAAAAGGAGGCATTAGTTCTGAAGCCAGGCTTCACAATTCCTGAAGAATGGATATTGATGAGGGCACCAAGGAAGAAGGACATCTATGCTATAAACATGGGTGTTTCTAATTCTTCAATGGTGTCGACATGCTTACTATCCAAGGCCTCAGAAGCAGATGCACTTTTATGGCATAGGAGAATGGCACATCTGAACTTTAGAAAAATGAATTTTATTACCAAGAATGGATTAGTTCTAGGTGTACCACATAAACGTTTCGAGTCTGAAGACAAATGTGTTCCTTGCCTAAAAGGAAAGCAGCACAAGAAACCACACAAGTCTAAGACTGAAAACACAATCTCCTCGCCATTTGAATTACTACACATGGACCTCTTTGGCCCAATAAGCAAGAGAAGTCTAGGTGGCAAGTGGTACTGTTTAGTTATCACAGATGATTACTCTAGATTCTCATGGGTATTCTTTTTGGGATCTAAGGATGAAACTCCAGGAATTTTAATGGAGTTCTTTGATCTAGAAGAGAATATCTATAAAACAAGAGTTAAGCATATTCATAGTGATAATGGAACGGAATTCAAGAACTCAACGTTGAATATCTATTGCTTAAGAAAAGGGATACAACATCAATTCAGTGCACCATATGAACCTCAACAGAATGGTGTTGTTGAAAGGAAAAATCGAACGTTGATTGAAGCTGCTAGAACAATGCTTGCAGATTCAAAGCTTCCGGTCATCTTTTGGGCAGAAGCAGTGAATACAACATGTCATGTTCTAAATAGGGTTCTTACGATCAAAAAGCGTAACAAGACATGTTACGAATTATTGAATAATAAGAAACCCAATCTGAAGGGATTTGAACCCTTTGGAGTTGCATGTACAATATTGAAAATAGGAAATCAAGCTAAATTTGGTGAAAAGGATGACGAACGATTTTTCCTAGGTTATGTGCCCAACTCACCTAATAAAAGAGTTTTCAATAAAGTCATGGGACAACTGGAAATTGTTTATAACATTGAAGTTACGAGCTATGTACTTGTTGTGCATAAGGGATTAGATTGGCAATTTGACTATTCAGATCTCTTTCAGTCATTTAAAGTTCCCATAAGTGACTTTGTCAGTGATTCAGAGATCTCTCAGCACTTATTGCATGAAGACTTGGATAATGGTCCGTCTTCAACATCGAGTGTTCCGAAATCTGGAATCAGGACAACAGATGACTCAAATGAAGCTTCTTCAAGTGGGTCACAACAATCTTCAAAGGATAAGTATCAAGAAACAGAAGATTCTGAGGAGGATCTTCAAACGACGTTTGATGATGTACTTACTTCTTTAAACCATTTAAGGATATCTTTAGCAAGTTCAGAAGAGATGCCCTCATTAAAAGAGATTGGTACTAACTTAGGAGATGATTTAATAGTTGACCCTATACCGGTTACAAGAATGAGTAAGAATCATCCCGTTGAAAACATCATCGGTGATATTAATACTCCTGTTTAAACTAGGATTCAATCTAAAGCTAGTACATCTGGAAATTTAGAAAGCTTGTATACTGCTATGAAAGAGACAGGGATTCCTAATCAATGTCTATTTTCATGCTTTATCTCACAAGTTGAGCCTAAAAATGTGCAAATGGCTCTCAAAGAAAGCTCGTGGGTTGAAGCTATACAAGAAGAACTGCAACAGTTCTCAAAATTACAAGTATGGGAGTTGGTTGACCTTCCAAAGGGAGAATATCCAATTGCACTAGATGGGTATTTAAGTGTAAGAGAGATGACCGGGGAGTCATTAATCGCAATAAAGCTCGTCTAGTGGTTCAAGGGTTTAATCAACAAGAAGGGATAGATTATAATGAAGTGTTTGCACCAGTTGCTAGGCTAGAAGCAATTAGAGTATTCTTAGCATTTGCCTCTTTTAAAGGTATCAAAGTTTATCAGTTGGATGTTAAGAGTACCTTTTTGTATGCCAAAGTTAATGAATTGGTGTATGTTTCACAACCACCAGGGTTTACTGATTCTGACTATCCAGATAGAGTATATCGCTTGAATAAGGCTCTATACGGATTAATCAAGCACCTAGAGCATGGTATGGAACACTATCAATGTATCTACTTGAGAATGGATTTACAAGAGGATCAATTAATAGTACACTTTTTGTAAAGTGGAACAAGAATGACTTTCTACTTGTACAAGTATATGTTGATGACATTATCTTTGGATCTTCCGATGAAAAGATGTGTCAAGAGTTTGAGAAAGTCATGAGAAAAAGGTTTGAGATGTCTGCAATGAGAGAGTTAAACTTCTTCTTAGGATTGCAAGTTGATCAAAAGAATGATGGATTCTTATTCATCAATTTAAATATACATATGAGCTATTGGAACGCTTTAAAATGGATAAAAGTAAGGTCTACAATACTCCAATTCTAGTCAATCACAACCTTGGACCAAATACATCGAGTGATAGCGATGTGGATCCAACTCTTTATAGAGCCATGATCGGATCACTAATGTATTTAACTTCCTCAAGACCTGACATTATGTTTGCTGTTTGTATATACGCAAGATATCAGGAAAATCCGAAAGAGTCACACATGCAAGCTGTTAAACGGATCCTTCGTACCTCAAAGGGAAACCGAAGCTGGGACTTTGGTATCCGATTGATGGAGACTTAGATCTCATAGCTTATACTGATTCGGATTATGGAGGATGCAATCAGAATAGGAAAACTACAACCGGAGGATGTCAATTCTTAGGAGGTAGATTAGTATCTTGGCAGTGCAAGAAGCAAAGCTCAGTAGCCATTTCTACATGTGAAGCTGAGTATGTTGCAGCTGGCAGCCGTTGTTCTCAAGTTCTTTGGATCCAACAGCAACTGCGGGATTACGGGTTAAATAGAACCTATACTCCTATGATGATTGATAA
Source organism: Pseudognaphalium luteoalbum (assembly GCA_963422505.1). NCBI lineage: Eukaryota > Viridiplantae > Streptophyta > Magnoliopsida > Asterales > Asteraceae > Pseudognaphalium > Pseudognaphalium luteoalbum. Next base: position 53,669,982 of record OY730195.1, on the reverse strand, counting down.
TGAATCAACAATGTCGATCACCAATAATCCGGTGAAGCACAGTAAAACTAAGCACATTGATATTCGACATCATTTTATTAGGGACTGTGCTAAGAAGAATCTGATAAAGTTAGTTAAGGTTCCATCTTTGGATAACTTAGCAGACTTATACACCAAGGCGTTCGACAGAGCTCGATTTGAGACGTTGGTTCAACTAAACGGAATGAGAAATCCAGAGTGACTAGTCTTCCAAGGGTATTTCTGTAATAGTTAGTAGTAAGTTTTATGCTTTAATAAAAATAAAAAAAATAAAAAAGTGGGGGGGGGGGGGAGGCGTATGGCATTCATTTGCTTGTTACCTGAGGGGAATCGTCTCCAATAAAAGAACAACTGAAGTTCTTTTAGAAAAAGCTTTAAGTTTTGGCTGTAAAAACTTGGGAAATGATAGTACATTAGGAGAATGAGCTTAAGAATAATAAATCTAAGTGCTAAGATTGATGTGTTAGTAGATTCCTATAAGTTTCATTAGAATTGCACACTTACCTAGGAGTTTACTTATATTTATCTGATTATACACCTATATCCACTGATAATAACTCGTGTCCTTTATATAAGTGATAAGAATAACTAAAGTCTATTCAGCTTCATTATATGATATATTGGTAGGCAAATTATTCTTAGATTTATTAGCAATTAAAAAACTCTAATTTTGTGTGCCATATCTTTTGCGAACTGTTATATACTGTATGACATTTGTCTTAATTGATGAATGATGGTACTGCCATACACTGTTAATTTTGCATTTATCTGCAGATGACAAATAGTTAAAAATATGGTTATTAGTGAAACTAACAGATAACTCTGTTGTACGTGAGTACAGACCTGTTGCCTTTAGTTTTACCAATAGTCTCAAACTTATTTTAATTATACTAAGGGATCATCTGTTGTACGTGAGTACAGATCTGGAACCACTAGTATCTTTAAAGGATGTTTGATATTTGTCAAAATCTTAATTCAAGTGTATGTTATGTGTTTCAAAAAGATACATCATTTAGTAACCTCTACCTTGAAATTAAAAGATGCAGTGTTATGTGTTTTACTTAAATTCTTCAGTATATTGTATAACAGAACACTTTAGATATTGTTCACATTAATAATAACAGTTTTGCTCAAGAATCTATGTCTAATTTGTTTATGTGGATCATAATACCGGTAATCATCCGGGACTGTTTAAGACATTGGAACATTCACTTTTTCTGAATAATTGGCTCTAAATATATAAAAAGTTATTTTAATATCAAAGTTATGTCTCGTGGATAAAGGTAAATAAGATATAATGGTATAAATATAAGTTAAATTATGGGTTAAGTTGTGATCTTAGTGTATTTATATGAATTTCATGAGGTATGCATACTAACAATCGTCTTGCTCTTATTAAAATCTAATATAAATAGCTTCTTCTTCCTAAGATGATCCCAAAGCAGTTAAAATTTTAAGCATGATAATTTTAAAGTTGTTTGCTTTCATAGATGTTAGTACTCTTAAATTTTTATTTCGTATTTTGTATTTTTGTTTGACTGATTAATAGAAAGTTTTACTTATTTTTATGTGTTACCCTTTGGAATTGAATTATACTGGATATTTATGTTGAACAAACGTGTGTTGACAACTGAAAAATATTATATCGGTTACGTGAAATATTAATCGAAAGTCTTCCGACTTACATGTAGTCGAGCAGCGTTTCCTAATTTTATATCAACGGTTAATTTTTCTATTATAACTTATATATATTTTAGACTTGTCTATATACTTAAGACCATAAGGTATATAAGTACATAATTTTAGCTCGAGATTTTTCTTTATACAAGATTAACTGTATCACGGGTTTAGTCGGTTAATATATGTAAGAAGATTATCATTGAGGAAAAATTAAGCGAAAATATTTTCTTTAAAATGTTTAGGCTACATAGTTACAGAGTTAACTATATAATTGTGAATGGGTTTACATTTATACTTAGTATTTAATTTGCATTTTTATTTATACTTGCGAGTTTGACTGGTCAACGCTGCGAAGCGAGTCCAGTTTTGCGAGTTGACATTAACCTTGCGAATCGAGTAACAGTATAAAAGGTGCGAGGTCAAACGAGTCAAAGCTACCGAACCCATTCCACTTGCGATCTCACTTATACTTGCGAATTGACTACTGGCGAAACGAGACGAATACAGTGTTTCGTTTGATTTCAAATTTCGATTGCAAGGGATGAGTTTTTGATCCGTAGCTTTTATACACTTTCGTGTTGCGAACATTTTGAGGTATAAACCAATGGATTTCACCGTTTAATTAACTCAAAATCGAAGGTTTTATTAACTTAGGGTTTTGTTTTAAATTGTAAACGATTAATGTAGATTCAAGGTGTTATTTAAGTAGAATCCTACGGATTAATGCTAAATGAACCTTAATGAATGTAAACAAATCGATAGATCTTAATAAAGTTGAGAGTTTAATCGATTTTTGTTTTGACTCGCAACCCCCAGTTCATGTTGCGAGTTGAACACAGGTTCAATTCGCAGAACCACATTAGCGAGTTAAGATTGCTCTCGATTCCCAGATCCATTTTTGCGAATTGAAATATTGTTTGACTTGTTTGACTTGCGGACCGAGTAGATTAGCGAATCGACTTGCGAGTCAACTTGCGGATTGACTTGGTTAGCGAGTTGACAAGGTTGCGAATCGAGTTGCGAGTTCAATTTTGCTTTTTGCGAGTTGAACATAACTTGTAAAAACATAAAATGTAATTTGCACTTTAAACTTTTAATGCCACAAGTTACTTTTATTTGAATGTACAAGACTTTATGTTTTTAAAAGTTTATTATAATATGTTTAGACGTACGAATTTTATATTAATACGTAATGACATATGTATCTTTATATATATATATATATATATATATATATATATATATATATATATATATTCTTAACTTATGACTGTTTAGTAATAAGTTATATTATTATATACGACTTGAGACTTTACAGTAACAAGTTATATATAATTTTAAGCTAAGATGTTTGATGAATTTTCATTCATAATACATTCTAGTTTAAACTTGATTAACGTGCGTTAATTGTTTTTGTCATTTGTGTTTGTATAGATATGGCGAGACAATTTGATAAAGGTCACAATATTCTTGTCGATCTAGATCTTTCGGCACGCGGAGCACATCAAGTTGCTCAAATGCTAACATTTTTTGCAAGTTCACGCATTAGGTATGCGATTACAGAGTCTCCTCAGATCTCTCAGACAATACTGAATGATTTTTGGACAGATATTCAGTATGATCAGACCGTCAATCCACCGGTGATACGTACAACGGTAAATCAGAGATCGGTTGTTTTCTCTGCATCTGATCTACGTCAGATTTTACAACTGGGGACAGTAGACCAAGAAGATGGTCCGACTGAGTACCCTAGTGATTTTATTGAGGGAGCTATAGGTCGTATGGGATATACGGGAGATAGAAGAGGACGACAGTTCCAAAAACCTCTGGTTATTGGACAGTGGAGGTTTTTATGGCACGTGATTGTCACGGTGTTTGCACCAAAGAAGGGAGGCTTCGATGAGTTGAGCCCTGCCCTTGTATCAGTTGTGCTATCCCTGGTTTACAACAAACCATACAGTTTTTGTGATTACATTTTTGGCGAGTTGGTTAGACAGATTTCATGATCTGTTAGATCACGGTTTCTGGTTTATCCACATTTTTGAATGCTGATCATTCACGCTCGTCTGCCAGAGCTTGTTATTCCTGGGCCATATTTACGTGTAGATACTATCGGGCTCAGAGGTTACAATGCGATGTTTTTGCAGACAGTGAGGAAGGAAGGGGTAGTGAAACCTGAGGAGAGAGAGCTTTTTGGTTTTCTTGTCGATCCTGCCTATGTGACGCCACCGAACAATGGTTGGTTAGATGTTGGTGCTGATGTTGCTGTTCCAGACCCGAGAGCTGATGTGGTTCATGCTGAAGATCCACAAGAGCTCATTGAGGATGTGTTGGAACAACCTGGACATGCTGGGGAATAGGTGAACCCAGATGTTGCTGCCCAGGTGATACAGGAGGTGCTGGTTGAGCTTGATGATGCTACTGATCCCTTGCTACAGGATATTGATAGTTATGTTGCACCACCTGAGGTAATTTTATAATTATATAGTAATATAGGTACTTAGTTGTTACATTATTATCATATTATTATTATATAATGCAAATGTTATAGATATTTAGTTAATTAGATAATATTTATGATTGTAAAATATAAATATCATTATGATCAGGGAGCTGAGACTGCAGACCCAGAGGTCACTCGACCTGAGGGTGAGCAGGGACAGCTTGATAGATTTGAAGGTTTACCTTCTAAGGTAATTATCAGATTAATCATAAAAATATATAGAATTTGTATGATAGAGCTTCTAGTTAATTATAAATGTTTAATATGTTTAATATTTAGGATTCTGATGTTGGTCCATCTGGAGGCCGTGATGGTGAATCAGCTTCAGATGATGATGATAGTACTCCTTCTTCACCTCCTGATGCTGGTTATATTAGATATCGATCTTGGATGATTCCAGATCCAGCACTGAAGGAGAAGAGGAAGGCTAAGGAAGTCGACCCAGACTTCAGTATTATTGACGAGGGTCCTAAGGAAGAGGATATATCTCTTATTTCTCAACGCTGTAAGTTTTCCAGTACATTGATCATTCAGGATGGTATGTTTTAATTAGAGTTAGATTATCTTAACTTGTTGTTTATCAGGAGTTCAACTGAGACAGTTAATTCTGTGACAGTTTCTCGAGATACATCGCAAGTAGAGACAATGATACCGGTGGTTACTGAACCAGTATCTGTACCATCTGAGGTATGAGATAAACTTTTAGTACTACGAGTATTATAAATATTTAATTAGAGATTGAGACAGAGTTATCTGTAACAATTACTTCTTTAATTATATCTAACTTTAGAGGCTGAGAAACTGCTTGAGTCAGTGGAACCAGAAATGGTCTCCAAGACTATTGAGGAGGGAGTTGCAGAACTTGTGCATGATGCTCAGTTCCCGACCAATAAATCTAGTAGATTTGTAGGTAGTCTTCTCAAGGAAGCGTTATCTCAAGCTATTCCACCACTTACACGTGAGTCTTATCTTGCTTCAGTGACACCGCCTGAACCATCAACAATTTATGTTATTCCGACGACTGATGCTGAGAGGATTACATCCTTAGAGTCAAGAGTCAAGGAATTGGAACAGAGTACATCCAAGATTCCAAGGTTGTTGGCTGAGAATGTTTCTCTTGCGCAGCAGATGGTTCATATCAGTGAATCACATTTGACTCTGCTGAAGGCTCATGATACTTTGCTTGTTGATTTTACTGCCCAGCGACTGAAGCTTGAACACTTAGAACGTTTGGTGTTGAGAGTGCATTTAGGACAGTCTACTCAGGGGGAGATATTGATATATCAAGAAGCTTGCAAAGAGGATGAGTTAGCAAAGAAGCAAAGAGATAACAAAGATGATGATCCCAATGCTCAGAAAGATGGTGAGCCGACTAGTCCTTCAAAGACTGGTGAGCAAGCTATTATTCAGGGGGAGTCTGCGGGTGTTGGTGTTAGTGGTGATGGTGCTGGTACAAGTGTTGCGGGTACAAGTGAAGCTGGTAAGACATCTTAGACTTGTGTAGATATTTGTACTTAGAATTTAGTTGAATTATAATTGTAATTTATAATTGTAACTGAATAATTGTAACTTAATAATTTTGGTAATATATTCGGCTTGAGATTATTATTACAAGTAAAATATATTAGAAATTGTTTAAGTTATTTGATTCTGAAAAGTTAAATAAATTAGTGATCGAAAGTCTTCCGACTCATTGAGAAGTCGAGCGACGTGTTCTGATTTATTTCAGCGGTCAAAGTTTATTTTAACATAGACATTTTAGACTCGAGAGTTTTTATAACTGACAAGTTAAATATGTATGATTTTTAAACTAGACAAATGATATATAATTTAAAGATATAATTGAAAGTTAAGCTTTATTATATAACAGTTTAATTAAGTCTTGGAAATTATATAAGTTAGTTAATTGTAAACTTAAATGTTTGGTGATTATTCACAGTACATTAGAGCTTAAATTTAATTAATATTTCTTAAGTGTTTGATATAAGACTTAGGAAATCTTAGGTTGATTCAGAGTAATCAATAAAAGATTTATAAGTTATATATTTCATGTTTATTACACAAAAGGATTAGTATTGGAACTCTTAGATTGATTCAGGGAAATCAATAAGAGAATTTAAATTATTAATTTATTTGTGTTTGTTTGTTTTCTCTAGGAATGGAAATTTTAGATCTATCAGATTCAGAAAATGATATTTTGGATGAGATAGATGAAGAAATTGATTATGATCTTGAAGAGGGAGAATTTCAGCCACCTGAAGATTGGACTGCTGTTTCTGAGATTGAGCAAGACATGGGTGTAGATCCAGATGCTAATGTTGATGAACACCATGTGAGCCCATCTAGGACAGAGGTTATTATTGAAAATGATGAAGGTCCAATGGTTGTCGATGTAGATGAAGAGATCGATGACTCAACCGATACAGAAGATGAAGTTCTTATTCCTACAAATAATCCGGCTTTTGTGCTTAGGGAACTTCCAAAACAAAGAAAGAAAATTGGAGTTTCAGAAGTAGATATAACAGGAAAACATGTACCACGTAAAGGGATTATTGGTTGGTACTTTGATTAAGACCTGAAGCTTTTTGCAATTAAAAGATTTGACGGAGTTCAATATTTTGAGCGAAAGCTTGCAGTGTTTAGTTCTTTGCCTAGATTTGCGATTCGAGATTTGGCTCGATTATCTTTGAATAACCCAAGTGATGATTTTGTTAGAAGATATGTTGAACATATAATCAAGACTGAGGTTAGAGCTAATAAGTTTGAAAAGATTAAGCCAAGAAAAGGTAAAACTATTAAGTTATCAGAGAGAAGTCAAAGGACAGGAAGAAGAAGAAGAAAGAAGGTTTATCCATCTGTTAAGTGTATACAGCAGATTCCTTTGAAGACAATGCCACAAGATATTATGGGAAATATGAAATATTGGTATGTGGATTCAGAAACTGGAGAAGCTATCATGGTTGAAGCAGATGATGAGGTTGAAAGTGGTGAGCGTGAGATTGTTAAAGTTTATGACCATCGACACCTAATGAATATGTTGAAGAAAGATTTGTTAAAGTTACATGAAAATAGAATCTTGACGACAGAAGCATGGGGTGATTTAGCACGAGATTATCAGATGATGGTTAAGACTTGTATCAAGAAGAAGATGTACGCAAGAAGTAAAATTTACAAATGAAGACTAAAGACAAGCGTGAAGATAAAGACGCTAGAGCTATTGTCAAGGGGGAGTCTGTTAAGACATAGATCGTGACAACAGATCTAGCTTGAAATAGGACTGGTGTAATTATTATTGTGTTTGTACATTGGTTTAGATTTCTAAATCAATATTTGTTAATTAAAAGTAGACGAAATTTTGTAATTAACAAATACATAATCTGCGAGTCGAGAACTCAGGTCGCAGCGAGTTGAGCTGCGAGATGAGATCTGAACTCGCAATGCAATGCAGATAGTTGAAGCGAGCCGAACTGACAAATGGGCTTGGGCCATCTGCGTAGCGAGTCGAGTCAACTCGCAGGCCCAAAGGCTGCGAGTTGAGACGACATATTTGTATGTTTTCAATACGTGAAAAACATAACAACAATTCAATTAGACTTTTGCAATCCCAATTATTATCTGCGAATCTAATTTCCAGAGAAAAGGAAAATAAACCTAACGACTAGGCTTGGACGTATATTTGTTTAAAGCAAAGTAATTAGTTAACCGAAACGCGAACTTATTCGTTGTTAGTAAGATAACATCGTATTAAGGAATTCCGCATCTTAATACTACAGATAACAAAGTTATCGATCCTATAACTAGGGACTTACACCTAACCGTGCATCGTGTCTAAAGCATCATTGTTCATCATCTAGTGTAACTAAACAATCATGTAGTACAAGTATCATATAGAATCATGGCATAGTATACTACCCATAATCTCGTCCCACACTTATAAATAAAGTTTCCCTTGTACCCACATGAATCACAATTTAATCAATCACAACAATATACAACTTAATAAAATAAGTTAACTCAAAAACTCTATTAGTTTTGATTGTGTACCCGGTTTTCGCAAACATTATCTTACTTCAACTCGAGTAAAAAATCAATAGAATTCAATCCTTCTCAAGAGCTCAAATACCTAAACAATAATAAGTATAGAGACACTATTATTAGACCAAATATATTTAACTGCTTGATTATACTATAGTGTTATTATCCTAAGACCCTCATTCCAAAACAAGTAGCAACTATAATCTACAGACCAATATATTACGAAAATCTGAGCACATGTGTATTGAATATTGGTGTAATTCATTACCAATCTTAATGTCATAATAAATTAGTCTTTAAACCTCTACAAATAATCCCACGCATCACATATGAACTAATTACTATAATAATGTTCTTTATTGTCGTATACATAAATGATCATGGAAGTCAGAATCTGAAATACTTAACCGACCCATTAGATAGCTAAGCAGTGGACCAATGATTTCATTATTTTAAGGTAATAACCAAATCATCTTAAGCTTATAGTCATGTTTCAAGCAATTAATCCCAAATAAACATACATTATTATATTTAGTCTAAAAATAGCCTTACTCCATACGTGGGCGTAACGACAGTGACTCAAACTTATCTTTTATGTTATCAAGAGAGTAATGCTACTTCTTTAAGAAGTAACAAAACTGCATTAATAATATGTATATCCCGTTCTCCTAGTGCATCGTGCATTATTCCCGATTCTTTAAGCTCACGATCTAAACCCAGAATTATTTCCTTACATACAATTAACATTATGCTATATATGTTCATTATTACGTGATTCACCATTCTAATGACAAATATTTAATACATATTTTCTTTTAAACCAAATCCTCTCATCATCTCTAATATATATGAATGCATAAGATAACATAAAGCATATATAGGCAGGGAGTCATTACCTCTTTTGTTATCGAACAACTTTAAACTTCAAGTATACGATTTATAAGGCCGCCAATTCAATTAATGAAAACTCTAGTTATATAAAACTTCTCTCTGGCTCTCAATACGTACGTAGGAACGATATAAGCCTAGGGTTTCTAGTTTTCTGACTTATAATCCTAATATTTACTTAATAAGCCCTTCAAGTTTACAAAGCATTCAACTACCCAAAAGCCACAATCTAATTACAATATAAGTCCTAACCTTACATTATTAATAATGACAAATTAAAGTACTTAAATAGTCTTAAAATTAAATTAATTATTAGAAATAAGTTTAGGACGTTACAATTCTCACCTTCTTAAGAAGATTCCGTCCTCGGAATCGGCTCATCATCAAATAGGTGAGGATATATTTCTTTCATCTTCTTCTCCGTCTCCCAAGTCAAGTTATCTCCTTGGCTGTGTTTCCATTTGATCAACACTAGATCAATCACCTTCTTTCTCAACTTCTTTTTCTTTCGGTCCAAAATCTCCACAGGTTCTTCAACTAGCCTTTTCTTTGGGTCAACCCTTAATTCAGACAATGGTATGACACTTTCTTCTTCAGCTAGAAACTTCCTCAAGTAACATACATGAAAAGTATTGTGAATGCCATCAAGCTCTGGTGGCAATTCCAACTGATATGTTTGTTCATTAACCTGCTTGGTTATCTTGAATGGTCATATGAAACGGGGGCTAAGTTTCCCACGTTTACCAAACCGAATTATTCCCTTCCATGGTGACACTTTTAACATCACAAGGTCACCTTCTTTAAATGAAACTGGTCTTCTTTTCTTATCGACATACTTCTTTTGTTGATCCCGAGCTATCTTAAGTTTTTCTTTAGCAATTGCCACTTTGTCTGCAGTAATTTGAACAATCTCTGGACCTGCAAACTGTTTCTCTCCTGGTTCTAACCAACACGTGGGAGTTCTGCAACGTCTCCTATACAACATCTCATAAGGTGGCATGTTGATGCTTGCATGATAACTGTTGTTATACGCAAATTCAATTAAAGGTAAATGGGAATCCCGTCTACCACCAAACTTGATAACACTTGCCCGCAACATATCCTCCGTGATGGTCCTCTCACTTTGCCCATCAGTTTGAGGATGATAACCAGTACTTTGGTTAAACCTAGTGCCCAATTCCCTTTGCTAACTATTCCAGAATGTAGAGGCAAAATGACTATCACGATCAGAGACAATGGATAAGGGTATTCCATGTCTTGAAACAACTTTATCAATGTACAATTTTGCCAACTTCTGCATGGGCAAGTTCTCACGGGTCGCCAGAAAATGAGCACTTTTCGTGAGACGATCAACAATCACCCATATCATATCGTGACCTTTCGGTGTCTTTGGGAGTTTGGTCATGAAATCAATGGTTATGTGATCCCACTTCCACTCAGGTATCTCTAACTGTTGCAAGCTTCCATACGGTCTCTGATGTTCCGCCTTCACTTGAGCACAAGTCACGCGTCTCTCAACATAGCTTGCTACATCTAGTTTCATCACAGGCCACCAATAAAGTGGTTTTAAGTCTCGAAACATCTTTGTTATCCCTGGATGAATAGAATACTTGGATCGATGAACATCTTCAAGTATCAATTCTCTATTTCCTCCAAGTTTCAGTACCCAAATTCTTCCTTTGAAAGTTTTCAACCCTCGATTATCTTCTACGAAATGATTTTTGTTCTCTTTTAGTGCTTCATTATGCAAATTCTCTTCAAGAAGAGCCGCAATCTGAGCTGATTTAATATGATCAATCAACCCTGACATCACCTCAATTCTCATTGCCCTAACTCTAAGTTGTATATAGTGCTCCTTTCGGCTTAGAGCATCTGCAACAACATTAGCTTTCCCCGGATGATACTTAATTTCACAGTCGTAGTCTTTCAAAAGCTCCATCCAACGCCTTTGCCTCATGTTCATCTCCTTTTGTGTAAACATGTATTGTAGGCTTTTATGATCTGTGTAAAGTGTACACTTTGAGCCATACAAGTAATGTTGACGTAATTTCAGAGCAAAAATAACTGTTGCTAGCTCCAAATCATGTGTAGGTTAATTTTTCTCATGTTTCTTCAATTTCCTAGAAGCATAGGCAATCACTTTCTCCCCTTGCATCAACACACATCCTAAACATGTTTTAGAAGCATCACTATATACTACAAATTCATCGGTTCATGTAGGTAAGGAAAGTATAGGTGCTTCACACAACTTCTTCTTCAAGGTTCGAAATGCTTCCTCTTCTGATTCGGTCCACACGAATTCTTTAACCTTTTTGGTCAACTCAGTCATTAGGCTCGCGACTTTTGAAAAATCTTGAATAAACCGGCGGTAATAACCAGCTAAACCCAAAAAGCTTTTGATATCCATGGGAGTCTTGGGCTGCTCCCACTTCATCACAGCTTCTATCTTTGAAGGATCCACTTTTGTTCCTTCATCACTTATCACGTGACTAAGAAAATGAACTTCACGTAACTAAAATTCACATTTTGAGAATTTGGCATACAATTTCTCTTTTCTCAAGAACTCCAAAACAATACTCAAATGTTTTATGTGCTCCTCTTGGGACTTTGAGTAAATAAGGATATCGTCTATGAAAACAATTACAAATTGGTCCAAGAATGGTCGACATACCCGATTCATTAAGTCCATGAAAGTTGTCGGTGCATTAGTCAACCCAAAAGGCATCACTAGGAACTCATAGTGACCATATCAGGTTCAAAAAGCTGTCTTTGCAACATCCTCCTCTCTAACCTTCAATTGGTGATAACCAGACTGCAAGTCAATCTTAGAGAAATAAGTTGCACCTTGTAGTTGGTCAATAAGTCATCAATTCTAGGAAGAGGATACTTGTTTTTCACTGTCCTCTTATTCAGCTCGTGATAATCTATACACATCCTCATTGTTCCATCTTTCTTCTTCACGAATAAGATTGGTGCTCCCCAGGGTGAAGAGCTTGGTCTAACGAAACCTTTATCAAGTAGGTCTTGAAGTTGGGTCATCAATTCTTTCATCTCGGTTGGTGCCAATCTGTAGGGTGCTTTAGCAACAGGCGACGCACCAGGCACTAAGTCAATTCGATATTCTACCTCTCTGTCGAGAGGTAAGCCAAGTAAATCATCAGGAACACATCGGGATAATCATTGACCACCTCGACATTTTCAATTTTCTTTTCTTTTCATGCATCAATCACATAAGCTAGAAAGTGTGAACCTCCTTTTCGTATGTACTTTCTCGCCTTCATGGTTGATATAATACCCAGCTCTCCCTTCCTCTTTTCTCCATAAACATGCACAACGTCTCCCTCAGGGGAGGTTAACCGAACAATCTTTTTTGAACACACTATCTCTGCATTATTCTTTCCTAGTCAATCCATTCCAACTACCACGTCAAAACCCGCCAAAGTGGTAGGTAATACTGTTAATGAAAAAGATGTACCCTCAATTTGTATATAACAATCTTTGTAGACCTCGTGAAGGGTTACAAGTCTACCATCTACTATCTCTACTTCTATTTCGGTTTCCAATCGACTAACAAGCACATCAAGTTATTCACCAAAAGTAATAGAAACAAATGAACGATTTGCACCTGAATCAATAGTACATTAGCCAGTTTAGAATTAACAAGAAACGTACCATGCACCACATCATCAGTCTCCTTAGCTTCCTCAGTTGTCATCTGAAAAGCACGTGTCTTAGGTTGAGGTATGTCCCTCTTCTTAGCATTGTTTGCTCAAGACCCATCCTTCTTCTTCTTGGGACAGTTGGTGCTGATGTGTCCCACTTCTTTGCAATTGTAGCATACATGATCATTTTCACAATCTCTGCCAAAGTGTCCATTCCTCCCACAACGAAAACATCGCACAGTATCAGTAGTGCACTCTCCAGAGTGAAAAGAGTTGCACTTAGCACACTTGCGACTATTTGAGCCACCAGTTAGCTTCTTCCCATCAGAATTCTTTTTAAATTTCTTATTAGACCCAGATGATCCATCCCACTTTCTTTTCTCCCCGGTTGTTTTCTTCTCTTCTTCAGCTAATGCTAGATCATCTTCCACAGTCTTAGCTTGTTGTATAGCCGCATTCAACGTTGTCATCTTTCGAACAGAGGATCGATAATCAGACGGCAACCCTATGACAAACTGAGTCACCTTCGATTTTTCATCAGGGGCAAAACGTCCAGCAAACCTCAGTTTCTCCACAAATTTATTAGAAATCTGGGTAATTCTTGCTCTAAGTTACAAACATCTCTTTCGGTGCAATAGTCTTCATGAAACCGTGCCCTGAATGTTTCCCAATTCAGATTTTCCACAATTGTAGGCCCTAAGGCTGCACTCGTGGTGTCCCACCATTCCAATGCAGTCCCCTTTAAGAACCTTATTGCATACTTCACTTTATGAGCCTCATCACAATCACATTCATCAAATGTCTGTTCCATCTCCCTTATCCACCGTAAACTGATAGTCGGGTTGGTATCCCCGTGAAACTCGGGTGGTTTACAACTCAAAAAGGTTTTGTATTGGCAAACCTTCTCATTGTTATGGTACACCCTCCGATTCACAGGAATCCCATTATGATTCATGCTATTATTTCTGACCGAATTCACTTCATTTTCATCAGTTTCTTTCACTCGATTATTGGTCACTGTTCTAGTCTCATGATTGTGAGTCACTGTTTTGGCTTCTTGAAACTGTATAAGCTCCTCTCGTGTCCTTTCCATCTCCTCTATCATTCGTTGCATTTCCTCCATCAATGCCGCAGTTCCAGGATTAGCATCCTGAATTACAGGGGTTTCATATGGTGTCCTTGATGGTGGTATTACCTCAACTCTACCTGTAGGTGGTGCTCGAGGCACAACAGTAGGCCTTGAACCTAGATCGCGATAAACCAGATTTTCAGGTGCAGTAACGCTTGCCTCCTGACCGTCTACGGGAACTCCATTTCCACTTCTAGTGTTCACCATTTTCAATCTATATGTTAAACAACACCAAGTTAATCAAAAACATCAATGTATCTGGGAGCAAGTAATAGGCCAGTTAGTTGTCACATATACAATTAACATAATAAGGCACTATCCTATGAGCTCACACTCTCCCCAAACCCACCAACCCTATGGCGTGTTTTTATTTCCTTATAGTCCACTTAGTTCTTTTCATCTAATTTGCATTTAAGGTTTAAGTCCAGATACTTAATCATATTACCTATCTCTTAAACTAATGCTCTGATTCCAACTTATAACGACCTGAATTTAAAAATATGGGTTTTCAAAAATTTTCTTTAATAATAAATCATAAATGCGGAAACGTCCCAATTAATAATAATAAATACCAACTAAACGGTTGGTTCATAAAAGTTCAGGCGTTATACGTCTTATCATCACAATAGTAAAAGAAAACCCAAATGTCTACTGTTTGCATTACAAGCGAAATCATCTAAATAAAAATAAGCTAAGGCTTTATATACAGTCTTGTCTATTCTTATTAGCTACCCGCCTCACTCATCTATCCTCCTGAAGTTCCTAATCTGCACGGTGTACACAATCGAGCAAGTAGAAAACAAGTGTCAGCTAATTAAAGTTGAGTAAGATAACTGGTTAGTTATAAAACTAGTTCAATTAAAACATCAATTATAAAATCCTTTACAATCAGCATAACAAATAAGTTATAAGGATTCATGTACATCGGGAAAGCTTAGCAAGGAATCACCAACAAAATCCTAAAGCCATGCCTATTTCTTTTTCTCAACTCATTATCATCTATTCATCTATTATCTTTATATTTTCAATACTCATCTCTTATTCTTTTCATCTGTTTCATCCGTTCGTCAAAGATGAAATACCGACTTGATGAGGTGCAACAAATGCAAACCATCGCTATCGTTTAGGAATGAGTCCTCTCTATGATTCGCCCATTCTTGGAGCAAGTACCACATGTGATTGGCTATCAGCCAAGTACCGCTCAAACCAGTCCGGACATTGTCTAGAGTATCCGGTAAACATCTGCACGAGCCCTGTTCTCGCGATTTGGATCCATCGGGGAAATCCACTTTAAGTTCTCATATTGTTCATCTTTTCATCTAGCATCAAATAGCATGGCCCCTAATCATGCATCGTGTCTAAAATATCATGGTTCATCATCTAGTGTGACTAAACAATCATGTAGTATAAGTATCATATAGAATCTTGACATAGTATACTACCCATAATCCCGTCCCACACTTATAAATAAAGTTTCCCTTGTACCCACATGAATCACAATTTAATCAATCACAACAATATACAACTTAATAAAAGAAGTTAACTCAAAAACTCTATTAGTTTTGATTGTGTACCCGGTTTTCGAAAACATTATCTTACTTCAACCCGAGTAAAAATTCAATAGAATTCAATCTTTCTTAAGAGCTCAAATACCTAAACAATAATAAGCATAGAGACACTATTATTAGACCAAATATGTTTAACTGCTTGATTATAATGTAGTTGATATCACGTCAAAAGTCACGTTTTTACCACCGATATCTCTCTCATTCTGGAGAAATACTTGGCATATGGACTCAAACAATGCACAAGTCATTGATAATATGCTAAGAAGATCAAAACAAGGTTGCACAAACAAAATCAAGTAAAACGGCCGGAAAACAAAGATTCCACGCACGTTTGGAGATTCAAGACATCAAAACGAGATTTCAAGGCAAAAGTGCCCATCACCAACATCCATCTTACCCAAGATGTTCGTTTTCAAATACGAATCCAACAGAAGAAGAATCTGTTGGGTTTTCTATTCCCTAACTTGATTAATATGCACAGCGGAATTTTAACAAAAATTAATCTAAGGCAATTAGGAAACTAAACCCTAAGGGATCTTAACTTGAATAAATAAAAGCAATAAAATAACCAAGATAAATAGGAAAATACTAACCTTCAAGAAAATCAATTTCTCACGCGTAGATGATCTTGTAGAGCTTCCTTACTTGGAGGCGAGTGCCCAAACCAGAACACCTCTAATGGCTCACACCCAAGAACTAAGAGAATATCCCAAACTCCTAGGGTCCCGAATCTAAGTCGTGTAAACTCTTACAAGGAGTAGGAATGAGAAAGAGAGAAAGAATTGAACTCTATTCAATTCTGGGATCCCTAAAAGCATAGGGGAGGTCCCTATTTATAGGGGAGGAGGAGGCCCAGGGTTTCATCCCCTGGCCGATGTGGGACAGAATCCCAACCGGCGGTTGGACCTTCTAACCGGCGGTTGGACCCACATGTTCAACCGGTTTAACCCCTTGGACTCCAGCCGCCGGTTGAACCTTCCAACCGGCGGTTGGATCCTTGCTTCCAGAATCTTCTTTGCTTTTAGTTTCTAATTAATATTCAATTAATAAACTAATCATAATATTAATTCCAATTAATATTATCTCTCTATTTATTTCTCTTTACTGTTCATTGAGGGCGACCCAAAAAGGATTCCACTTTTAATGATGTACTTACCAATTAGTTATGATATTGGACACTATTCCAACAGAATCAACAAAAACGGACGAAGAATGAAGATTCTACGTACGCTGAAAGATCCAAACGATTGGTACGACACATCCAAAGTTCAGAGACATATTTTTGGGATTTCTTTTCATCAAAAGCTTCGTCTTTGAATTACGAATCCAACGCAAAAAGAATCAACGCAAACGGACGCATAACGAAGAAAACATGCACGAATCGAGAAACGAGGCAACAGGCAACGAACCAGTGCGGGGGGTGCCAGCCGCCGCCGGCCGGCTACCCCACCAGCGCCGGCTGGCACATGGCCGCCGCCGGCCGCCAATCACCCGCACGGATCGTGCTTTTTTGTCCTTTCGTGTACCTGGTGCTAGACCTTTACGCAACTTTACGTACCTGGTGCTAGACCTTTACGCAACTTTAAGTACCTTGTGCCACCACCTTTTCCATCTTTTTCTATTGTGAGGTTCCACTTGCTAAAATGCACCAAAACTCTTCTATAAATAGGAGGCATGAGGCTCATTTGCAAAACACACTCACCACACCAAGGTACTAGGATACCAACACACCAAAACACCTACACATTCTACATTTCTTTATTGTAATATTAGTAGTAATTCTTCCTAGTTAATTAGACTAGCTAATTAACTAGTCAAGGAAGATTTGTACGGAGGTGCTCCGGGATGCATATTTTAGCACTTCCTTCCAGGTGTTAATCTATCTTTCATATTTAATATGCTTGTCCTTTCTTTAATAAATTTAAATATGCATGATAGAACTACCATGATTAGCTAAATAACTCAATTGTCTGCTATGATAAACGTTTAGAAAGTATTAAATATGTGACTATGTGGTATATTATGAGATTGCGGATGGTTTACTTTACAAATGGATATAGCAATTAAATCTTTATCGTTTATCTGCCCAACTCATGTTATGACTAAAACTTTATCCAAAAATGAACGTAGCTAACTCATAGGATACATGTCACTTAGTTATTCTATGTTAGATTGAATCATTGAGCTCGGCATTGCCGGTGTTCTCTAGACCAAAATAGGATCCAAGAGACACGGAACATGGAGTAGAGGTAGATTAAGATTAAATTCATATAGATGATATTTTTGAGACAACTTTCGGAATATCCTCAACTTAGATAATACTTTTGTATGCTTAAATTGAACTGTTGCTTTGATCGTCTTATTGCATGTTCTTGTTTGATTGTTGCCTTAGGATCATCATAATAGTGAAATTTAAACGGCATTAATCATCGTGAAATAATATGACGGCCCCTATTCGACTGTTCTTTGATATAGTACTGGAAACGCTTACGGCGGAGTACAAATGTATGGAAGTCAAGAACGGCCGAAGGTAGTTCTATTATGAATCGAATAACAAACGTATTACTTAGGTTTCTATTTGTGGCATAAATCATCCCTGTTTTGTTGCATCCCTGAGTAATGATGATAACTCGTACGAATAAGTGATGACATGTTATCCGGCCATCTAGACCAGTTAGCCCAACCTATTCCGGTGAGGATAACCCTCATTCATAAGATTGTTTATTCAACAAACTATGCCATGATTCAGGCATCTCTGACGACCGAGATTGGGGAATAGGATTCGAGGTTAACTGTCGGATAATATGGGTGTACATTTGAGAGAACTTTCGGTGTACACTTTAATATATTTTGCAATCCACGTGACATTCTATTTGCCTGATTGTGGACACCTCCGTGTTAGCCCGATAGAAGGATTGTAGTAATAGCTCACATCAACTTACGAATTTATCTTCATTAGAACTCTCCATATTTAACAACCTTTAAACCACGTTATAGTAGACAATCGCTTTAATTGCTGAACGCCCGAAATAACCTCCACTTTTTAATCCAGTCTAGTTTAATTTGGGATCGAAAAACCCAAAACCAAAACCAACTCTTTCAACTCCAGCTAAATACATAAAAGCTTCTAAACCCCCTAGTTTCAATTTGTCGCGCTTTGAAGAACGATCCTAGGTCATACTTGTCCTTTGCTAGCCCTTTGATTAGCATAATAAGTAACCCTAGGCCCCAGCCTTATAAATCAAAAACCCACTGCTGTGTCACGTCACCATTAGAAATCCCAACGACCGGTGCGTGTCGCAATAAGTTTTTGGCGCCGCTGCCGGGGAGCATCGGCAACCGATTTTAGGATTTAGTAACTTTAATATTTATCGATCCTTTTGAAAGATTAACATCAATCAAAAGTTACATTTCTTGCCTTTAGGATTAGATTAGATTAGTCTTACCAACCATGTCAACACCTTATCCTGATTAGACACAACTTTTGGATAATTCTTCCTCCACAAGTCACTCATTTTCCTCAAAATCACTTTTGCCACTTTTTATGCTTGAACAAGACCGTATAAACAAAAGAGTAATCGGATTTCAAGATATATTGACGCCAAGATAAAAATTTTAGAAAAATTAATCTCTAACATGGAATCCATTTTGAAAAACTTAAGTTTTATTGAGGAAAACACTAACCCACCAAGTGACGATGTGTTAATCATAACAAGAGGAGGTAAAGTAACCAAAGTTGATCCACCGCCACCAGATAACACCCCCGAAAACACTTCTTTGCCCACACCTACACCTAGTGAAAATGTGTCAATTGCATCCCTGTCACAATACCTAACCCATCACCAGCCAAAACTCCAGATAATGTACCTCGAACGAGAATACCTTATCCTGGTAGACTTAAAAAGGAAAAGCATGAAGCCCAATTCGGTAAATATATGGAAATATTTAAAAGCCTACACTTAAACGTTAGATTATTAGATGCTTTAGTAGAAATGCCCTCATGTGCTAAATTCTTTAAAGAACTCCTTTCTAACAAAGAAAAACTTAGGCAAATAGTTAGTTTACCCTTGAATGCTGAATGTTCATTAATTGTATAGCGTGGTCTCCCACCTAAATTAGGCGATACTGGACGTTTCACTATACCCTGTTTTCTCCAAGGAATTCAAATTAGTAACGCCTTAGCAGACCTAGGTGCTAGTGTTAATCTTATGCCTTATTCCTTCTACAAGAAATTAGGATTAGATGACCTATTACCTACTCGTATGACTATCCAATTAGCTGACAGATTAGTTAAACTCTCTCGAGGAATTGCTAAAGATGTCATGGTCAAAGTCGATAAGTTCATTTTCCCAGTAGACTTTATTGTCATGGACATAGAGGAAGACACCCATATCCCGCTCATCCTAGGCAGACCATTCCTAAATACTGCCAATTTTGTAATTGATGTTAACGAAAAATCTTTAAAATTGAGAGTTAGGAAAGAGGAGGTCACCTTTAATGTCGATCGATTGATGAAGCAACCTCTGGAAGAGGACCTTGGTTTGTGTGATACCATGCAGGATATTTTTGATGAGCATCTCCACGAAATACTAGCACTATCCAGCCAGGATCCGATACCCAACACCATAATCACCGTTCGAAAGCTGTGTAATGAGGACCCTGGGCTGCACTCTGAAATCGCTTCACCAACAACATCCAACAAACTACTAGATCCACTGTTTGAAAAGAAGTCTCCTCACATCGATGGCAAAACAATCATTGTTCCATTAGGATGCGGTACACCGATACCTTGGCTAAAGAGAGATAAACCCATATTCAATGAACCAAACCCATTTCCCTCAATTAGAGAGATCTTTGATTCATTCAAGGGATTGAGTGTTGAGCCACCATCGTTTGAACTACAATTAGCCAATCAACCCGAACCACTGCCGTTTTCAAACCCTGAAATCACCATAAATCAGTCTTCATCCGCTCAATTTCAAGAATTCCAATTCACTAACGACGGAGAGATCATCATCACCAGAAATGATGAAGTTTCCTCATCATCAGTCAACAAGTACGAGCTAAAGACAGAAGAATTCTCAAATAAAACCGAGTGGGTTGAAATAGCATCAATCTCCACATCTGAGCCCGAGACGGACGAAGCACCATTCCAAGCTGAATATGAAAAGCTGAATAGAGACGAGATAGCTAGAATGAAGCCGTCTATTGAAGAGCCACCAAACCTGGAATTAAAAGAACTACCACCTCACCTTGAGTACGCTTACCTCCATGGAACATCACAACTCCCGGTGATAATATCAAAAGATTTAAAACCCAAGGAAAAAGCTCAACTCATTGATGTTCTGAAACCGCACAAGAAGGCAATTGCATGGAAAATTTCCGATATACAAGGAATCAGTCCAAACTACTGCACACACAAGATCATCATGGAAAACGATTTCAAACCATCCGTACAAAGGCAGAGAAGGGTAAATCCTAAGATTCAGGACGTGGTCAAACAAGAGGTTATCAAACTCTTAGATGCTGGATTGATCTACCCAATATCCGACTCACCTTGGGTTAGCCCTGTTCAAGCCGTACCAAAAAAAGGAGGAATGACGGTCATTACAAACGAAGAAAATGAGCTTATACCAACTCAGACGGTTACCGGTTGGAGGGTTTGCATCGATTATCGGAAGTTAAATGAAGCAACTCGCAAAGATCACTTCCCGCTTCCGTTTATTGACCAAATGCTTGAAAGGTTATCAGGAAACGAATTCTACTGTTTCCTTGATGGTTTTTCCGGGTATTTCCAAATCCCGCTCGATCCGAAGGACCAAGAGAAGACAACGTTCACGTGTCCCTACGGAACGTTCGCATACCGACGAATGCCATTTGGATTATGCAACGCACCTGCAACATTTCAAAGATGCATGGTTGCAATTTTCCATGACATGATTGAACAATGCATGGAAGTCTTTATGGACGATTTCTCTATCTTTGGAGACTCCTTCACATCGTGTCTATCCAACCTCGATAGAATGCTCGCCAAGTGTGAAGAATCAAACCTCGTGTTAAATTGGGAAAAGTGTCACTTTATGGTGAAGGAAGGAATAGTTTTAGGACATCGAATATTAAAGTCCGGAATTGAAGTAGACAAAGCAAAGGTCGAAACCATTGCCAAACTTCCGCCACCAACCAACATCAAGGCAATTAGAAGCTTTCTAGGACATGCTGGGTTCTACCACCGTTTTATCAAGGACTTCTCCAAGATTTCTCGACCTATCACCCACCTTCTAGGAAAAGACATCAAGTTTGTGTTTGACGAGAACTGCATGAAGGCTTTCAACTACCTGAAGAAGGAGCTTACAAATGCACCAATCATGGTCGTTCCAGATTGGAGCCTACCATTTGAGATCATGTGCGATGCTAGTGACTACGCAGTTAGGGCAGTTCTAGGTCAAAGGAAGGATAATCACTTTCGACCAATCTATTACGCTAGCAAAACACTTACAGATGCTAAAGAGAGCTATACAACTACAGAAAAAGAGCTGCTAGCCGTGGTATTTGCCTTTGACAAATTTAGATCCTACCTGATATTGTCCAAAACAATAGTATATACGGATCACTCAGCTCTAAAATACCTCTTCAAAAAGCAAGACGCAAAGCCTAGATTGTTACGATGGATTCTATTCCTACAAGAATTCGACATCGAGATAAAAGATAAGAAAGGAGCAGAAAATGTCGCCGCAGATCATTTAAGTCAACTTGAAAATCCGTCAATGGAACAACTTGCAGAAAGAGATATTAAAGATCGATTTCCAGAATAGCAGTTAATGAGTTTAGGAGAACAAGGCTCGCAATTCACTGACGATCCTTGGTTTGCAGACATTACCAATTTTGTAGTTGGAGGGATCACAAGAAAAGGGATAATCTCATCGCGAAAACAAAAGTTCTTCCGCGATGTCAAATATTACTTTTGGGATGATCCATATTTGTTCAAAATTTGTCCCGACCAAATAGTAAGAAGATGTGTCGATGGGAAAGAAGCCGAATATACTCCACCAAAGCCATCACGGATCCACCGGAGGACATCATGCAGTTAATCTGACAGCAAAGAAAGTCTACGACTCGGGATTCTACTGGCCTACCATTTTCAGAGATGCACAAGACTTGATGAAACGCTGCGATATTTGCCAAAGGTTTGGAAATATCACAACGCGTAACAAAATGCCGTTGATGAATATCCAAGCATGTGAAATATTTGACATATGGGGTTTAGACTTCATAGGACCATTTCCGAAATCTTACGGAAAAGAATACATTCTAGTAGCTGTTGATTACGTATCAAGATGGGCCGAAGCCCAAGACTTTCCAACAAATGATTCAAGAGTCGTAACCAAGTTCTTAAAACAGCTATTCTGTCGGTTTGGAACACCTCAAGCAATCATCAGCGATCGAGGCACACACTTTTGCAATACTCAATTTATAAAACTATTACAACAATATGGCGTTACCCACAAAACCTCTATGGCCTATCACCCGCAGACGAATGGACAAGCAGAGATTACAAACCGTGCACTAAAAAGGATCTTGGAACGGACAGTTGGTCAACACAAGGAAAGATGGGTAGACAAGCTAGACGATGCTTTATGGGCATTTCGGACAGCCTATAAAACGCCATTAGGAACAACCCCCTATAGGCTCGTTTATGGAAAGGCATATCATCTCCCGAATGAACTAGAATACAAAGCTTACTGGGAACTAAAGAACTGTAGTTTAGATCCTACGATAACAGGAACGCATCGGAGAATGCAGCTAAATGAGCTAGCGGAGTTGAGGGATCAAGCTTACGAAAGTTCCTACAAACTTAAGGAAAGAACCAAGTTGCTCCACAATTCAAAGCTCCGCCCCACATGCTTCAATCCCGGTGATAAAGTTCTACTCTTTAAATCCCGATTTAAGAAATTTTCTGGTAAGTTAAAAACACGATGGAGCGGTCCCTTCACAATCTCTAAAGTATTTCCCTATGGTGCCATCGAACTCGAAGCTCCAGACGGAAATTTCAAAGTAAACGGTCACCGATTAAAACACTACGTAGAAGACTTTCCCTCAAATGAGGAAGTCTATAACTACGAACCACCCTAATAGAAAAATGGGTATAAAAGAGTCAAGCTACGAGACTCGATAAACAAAGCGCTCTTGGGAGGCATCCCAAGCCTATCTTACATTTTCAGCATTAATTTTCCTTTACTGTTATGTTGGAACTAATCCAATTTTTATGCAGTACCTCGCCTTACAAAAGACTAATGATTTTAGACCATTAACCTTTTGTATTTTGCAGGATGAGTTTGCAGTCAGACAGAGCATGAGCCCCCAGTCAGAGACGCTCGCGTGCCATGCATCACTCCCGGAATTCATCACCGGGTAGTAGCATGAGGACTCGGTAGAGGTGTACGTTCAGGAGTCATTCCTATTACGTCCCATTCATTCCAGGTTACCTTCATCTCATCGACCAGCGGGACAGACCGCAGGGACCTCCAGAGTACCCACCTTTGAGCATGGGGTTACTACTGCGGACCCTGCTGTCACTAGGTCTATACTGAGAGCCCTTGAGGTCCAGCACACCACCATCTCTGAGATCCACACTGCTCTAGGCCTTTCCTCCACACCTGTGTGTCCCTTTCAGATGGGACCTGATCCCGCTCCGCACATTCCACCGTGGGACTTATTCCCACCTTGGAGCTTGACTGCGTAGGACCACCCCACTTTCATGGACTCACTAGATGAGGATACCGCTGCCCTAGATGCTTGGATTCAGGATCCAGAGGATGGCACTGCATCTCCTGTCTATACCATCAAAGAGTCAGCATCTCCCACATCGATCGTGGATAACACGATCTTTATGGATGATGACTTCACCGATTGGGAGGCACTCTATGCTGACATGGATTAGCTTTTATAAGTTATTTTATGTTTAATATTAACTTACATTGACACTTGTGTTTTCTGAAGGATGTATACTATGCAGAATTCAAAGTAGAATTTGTGGAACAAGTTCATTTTTAATGAGCCTGGTCCATTTCCAGCAAATTCATACACTTGAATCTGGTCCATAAAATCCAATGGCAACGCATGCAGCACAAGTAAGTATCTCTTCTAACCTTATTTTTCTTGATTTAATACGCTAAAATTCTAAGTAAAACTCTGAATGTGGGATTACAACTCGCAAACAGAGAATGACTTCGAAAATATTGACCATTGTTCAAAAATCTAAGTGTGGGATTGACCTAACTTAGAATTAGAACATTAGGGACAATGTTCTTTTAAGTGTGGGATAGCAGTAGGATTGACTACTGTATTGCAACATAAATTTTTGATCAAACTTTTTAGCAAAACTCAGATTTTCAGCAAAATTTTCAAAAATTTTGAATCAAAGTCAAAAAGGGTATTTCTGGTCAACAAAAGTTCAAAAGGTTTGGTAAAACGACTATGACGAGCAAAACTCTTTGATAACTTTCAAACCAAGTTTCAAAACAAGCGATTGCATGACTAGGCACAAAACCACCCAAAATGAGTGAGGAATCTTGAGCCATATAAAAGCATCCATCTTTAATGCTTTACTTTTCAATTGTGAGTGTGCCGATGTATGCTCTCTAGAATCAGAACTTGTTCAAGGAATACATTTCGAGATTACAAAAATGGGCGTCATACGTGAGGAAGGTGCAATTAGAAGACCTCGACATTCCCTAGGATAAGAACCCTCTCATAAAACCCTTGCTTTAAAACCTAACCAATGCTCACCTTCAACATTGAAGATCAGTGGAAAACATGCTGAACCTTAGCCTATTCATTTCAACAACTCACTTCAAAAGCCAATCCCTTCTTTCATCTTTTGGCCATAGCCTAAGTTTCTATTATGTGAAGATGAATTATTATAAGAAGTACGGAGCATTCCCCAAAGGATGATCATCATCCATAAAAGGAGCTCCAAGAAAAAGAAATTTAGCAAAAGCAAAGCTGTCAGAAGGAACCTAAAAGCCCAAGGATCATTTAAAGCCAAGGGAAAGGTTCATCAAAAGAAAACTTGAAAGAAAAAGCTGCAAAAGAAGGCTCAAAGAAAGAAAAATCCAAAAAGAAGCACTACTAAGCACCAAAGATAAGTCATCACAGACAACCCTTAGGCTATATTAAACCCTCAAATAAACCACCTGCAAAACCCTTCATCCATATACACTACTTCCACCCTCTTACGAATGTCTAGGGATAATTAGCACCGTCCTCATTTAAGTATTGTAGATTTGATTCTCGATCAAGTCTATGACAACGGAAGAGCTACATGACTGGCCCCTGAGTGAATTAAAAGTTAGGAAACCCGATACACTTGAGTGAATTGAGTGACCACCTGTGAGGGCCCCAGTCATGTATATCTTACATTATGAAGATTGAAAAGAGAGCTTATTAGAACCTAAGGTTTAGGGAAACATCAAAGGATGGAACCTCGCCCGAAGTGTTTTTACTAAACCTGCAGGAATCAAAGTTCTCCGGAATACGAAGACACCCTTCCAACCTTTCATCACAATTTTACGAAGGTTTGCTTGAGGAAAAGCAAAGCTCTAAGTGTGGGATACTTGATATCGCGTAAAAAGTCACATTTTTACCTCCGATATCTCTCTCATTCTGGAGAAATACTTGGCATTTGGACTCAAACAACGCACAAATCATTGATAATATGCTAAGAAGATCAAAACAAGGTTGCACAAGCAAAATCAAGCAAAACGGTTGGAAAACGAAGATTCACTGCACGTTTGGAGATTCAACACATCAAAACGAGATTTCAAGGCAAAAGTGCCCATCACCAACATCCATCTTACCCAAGATGTTTGTTTTCAAATTACGAATCCAACAGAAGAAGAATCAACAAAAACGGACGAAGAATGAAGATTCTACGTACGCCGGAAGATCCAAATGATTCGTACGACACATCCAAAGTTTAGAGACATATTTTTGGGATTTCTTTTCATCAAAAGCTTCTTCTTTGAATTAAAAATCCAACACAAAAAGAATCAACGCAAACGGATGCATAACGAAGAAAACACGCACAAATCGAGAAACAAGGCAACAAGTGACGAACCGGTGCGGGGGGTGCCAGCCGCCGCCGGCCAGCCACCCCACCGCCGGCTGGCACATGGCCGCCATCGGCCGCCACTCACCTTACGGATCGCACTTTTTTGTCCTTTTGTGTACCTGGTGTTAGACCTTTACGCAACTTTACGTACCTGGTGCTAGACCTTTATGCAACTTTACGTACCTCGTGCCACCACCTTTTCCACCTTTTGCTATTGTGAGGTTCCACTTGCTAAAATGCACCAAAACTCTCCTATAAATAGGAGGCATGAGGCTCATTTACAAAACACACTCACCACACCAAGGTACTAGGATACCAACACACCAAAACACCTACACATTCTACATTTCTTTATTTTAATATTAGTAGTAATTCTTCCTAGTTAATTAGACTAGCTAATTAACTAGTCAAGGAAGATTTGTACGGAGGTGCTCCGGGATGCATATTTTAGCTATGAGTTATTGTACTTCCTTCCAGGTGTTAATCTATCTTTCATATTTAATATGCTTGTCCTCTGTTTAATAAATTTAAATATGCATGATAGAACTACCATGATTAGCTAAATAACTCAATTGTCTGCTATGATAGTCGTTTAGAAAGTATTAAATATGTGACTATGTGGTATGTTATGAGATTGCAGATGGTTTACTTTACAAATGGATATAAGAATTAAATCTTTATCGTTTATCTGCCCAACTCATGTTATGACTAAAACTTTATCCAAAAATGAACGGAGCTAACTCATGGGATACATGTCACTTAGTTATACTATGTTAGATTGAATCATTGAGCTCGGCATGGCCGGTGTTCTCTAGACCAAAATAGGATCCAAGAGACACGGAACATGGGAGTAGAGGTAGATTAAGATTAAATTCATATAGATGATATTTTTGAGACAACTTTCGGAATATCCTCAACTTAGATAATACTTTTGTATGCTTAAATTGAACTGTTGCTTTGATCATCTTATTGCATGTTCTTGTTTGATTGTTGCCTTAGGATCATCATAATAGTGAAATTTAAATGGCATTAATCATCGTGAAATAATATGATGGCCCCTATTCGACTGTTCTTTGATATAGTACTGGAAACGCTTACGGCGGAGTACAAATGTATGGAAGTCAAGAACGACCGAAGGTAGTTGTATTATGAATCGAATAACAAACGTATTACTTAGGTTCCTATTTGTGGCATAAATCATCCCTGTTTTGTTGCATCCCTGAGTCATGATGATAACTCGTACGAATAAGTGATGACATGTTATCCGGCCGTCAAGACCAGTTAGCCCAACCTATTCCGGTGAGGATAACCCTCGTTCATAAGATAGTTTATTCAACAAACTATGGCATGATTCGGGCATCTCTGACGACCGAGATTGGGGAATAGGATTTGACGTTAACTGTCGCATAATGTGGGTGTACATTTGAGAGAACTTTCGGTGTACACTTTAATATATTTTGCAATCCACGTTTGAGAGAACTGTCGCATAATGTGGGTGTACATTTGAGAGAACTTTCGGTGTACATTTTAGAGAACATTCTATTTGCCTGATTGTGGACACCTCCGTGTTAGCCAGATAGAAGGATTGTAGCAATAGCTCACATCAACTTACGAATTTATCTTCATTAGAACTCTCCATATTTAACAACCTTTAAACCACGTTATAGTAGACAATCACTTTAATTGTTGAACGCCCGAAGTAACCTCCACTTTTTAATTCAGTATCGTTTAATTTAGGATCGAAAAACCCAAAACCAAAACCAACTCTTTCAACTCCAGCTAAATACATAAAAGCTTCTAAACCCCCTTGTTTCAATTTGTCACGCTTTGAAGAACGATCCTAGGTCATACTTGTCCTTTGCTAGCCCTTTGATTAGCATAATAAGTAACCCTAGGCCCCAGCCTTATAAATTAAAAACCCACTGCTGTGTCACGTCACCATTAGAAATCTCAACGACCGGTGCGTGTTGCAATAGTAGTGTTATTATCCTAAGCCCCTCATTCCAAAACAAGTAGCAACTATAATCTACAGACCAATATATTACGAAAATCTGAGCACATGTGTATTGAATATTGGTGTAATTCATTACTAATCTTAATGTCATAATAAATTAGTCTTTTAACCTCTACAATTAATCCCACGCATAAAATATGAGAGGTTTAATTTATTCACAAATAAATCAATCCTTATCTAACTCATCACATATGAATTAATTACTATAATATGTATATCACGTTCTCCTAGTGCATCGTGCATTATTCCCGATTCTTTAAGCTCACGATCTAAACCCAGAATTGTTTCCTTACAACAATTAACATTCTGCTATATATATTCATTATTACGTGATTCACCATTCTAATGACAAATATTTAATACATATTTTCTTTTAAACCAAATCCTCTCATCATCTCTAATATATATGAATGCATAAGATAACACAAAGCATATATAGGAAGGGAGTCATTACCTCTTTTGTTATCGAACAACTTTAAACTTCAAGATTACGATTTATAAGGCCGCCAATTCAGTTAATGAAAACTCTAGTTATATAAAACTTCTCTCTGGCTCTCAATACATACGTAGGAACAATATAAGCCTAGGGTTTCTAGTTCTATGACTTATAATCCTAATATTTACTTAATAAGCTCTTCAAGTTTACAAAGCATTCAACTAGCCAAAACCCACAATCTAATTACAATATAAGTCCTAACCTTACATTATTAATAATGACAAATTAAAGTACTTAAATAGTCTTAAAATTAAATTAATTATTAGAAATAAGTTTAGGACGTTACAATTCTCACCTTCTTAAGAAGATTCCATCCTCGGAATCGGCTCATCGTCAAATAGGTGAGGATATCTTTCTTTCATCTTCTTCTCCATCTCCCAAGTCAAGTTATCTCCTTGGCTGTGTTTCCATTTGATCAACACTAGATCAATCACCTTCTTTCTCAACTTCTTTTTCTTTCGGTCCAAAATCTCCACAGGTTCTTCAACTAGCCTCTTCTTTGGGTCAACCCTTAATTCAGACAATGGTATGACACTTTCTTCTTCAGCTAGAAACTTCCTCAAGTAACATACATGAAAAGTATTGTGAATGCTATCAAGCTCTGGTGGCAATTCCAACTGATATGCTTGTTCATTAACCTGCTTGATTATCTTGAATGGTCATATGAAACGGGGGCTAAGTTTCCCACGTTTACCAAACCGAATTATTCCCTTCCATGGTGACACTTTTAGCATCACAAGGTCACCTTCTTCAAATGAAACTGGTCTTCTTTTCTTATCGACATACTTCTTTAGTCGATCCCGAGATATCTTAAGCTTTTCTCTAGCAATTGCCATTTTCTCTGCAGTAATTTGAACAATCTCTGGACCTGCAAACTGTTTCTCTCCTGGTTCTAACCAACATGTGGGAGTTCTGCAACGTCTGCCATACAACATCTCATAAGGTGGCATTTCCATGCTTGCATGATAACTGTTGTTATACGCAAATTCAATTAAAGGTAAATGGGAATCCCGACTACCACCAAACTCGATAACACTTGCCCACAACATATCCTCCATGATTTGGATGGTCCTCTCAGTTTGCCCATCAGTTTGAGGATGATAACCAGTACTTAGGTTAACCCTAGTGCCCAATTGCCTTTGCAAACTATTCCAGAATGTAGAGGCAAAACGACTATCACGATCAGAGACAATGGATAAGGGTATTCCATGTCTTGAAACAACTTCATCAATGTACAATTTTTCCAACTTCTGCATGGGCAAGTTCTCATGGGTCGCCAGAAAATGAGCAATTTTCGTGAGACGATCAACAATCACCCATATCATATCGTAACCTTTCGGTGTCTTTGGGAGTTTGGTCACGAAATCCATGGTTATGTGATCCCACTTCCACTCAGGTATCTCTAACTGTTGCAAGCTTCCATACGGTCTGTGATGTCCCGCCTTCACTTGAGCACAAGTCACGCATCTCTCAACATAGCTTGCTACATCAAGTTTCATCACAGGCCACCAATAAACTGGTTTTAAGTCTCGAAACATCTTTGTTATCCCTGGATGAATAGAATACTTGGATCGATGAACATCTTTAAGTATCAATTCTCTATTTCCTCCAAGTTTCAGTACCCAAATTCTTCCTTTAAAAGTTTTCAACCCTCAATTATCTTCTACGAAATGATTTTTGTTCACTTTTAGTGCTTCATTATGCAAATTCTCTTCAAGAAGAGCCGCAATCTGAGCTGATTTAATTATATGTAGGATAATTTTTCTCATGTTTCTTCAATTTCCTAGAAGCATAGGCAATCACTTTCTCCCCTTGCATCAACACACATCCCAAACCTGTTTTAGAAGCATCACTATATACTACAAATTCATCAGTTCATGTAGGTAAGGAAAGTATAGGTGCTTCACATAACTTCTTCTTCAAGGTTCGAAATGCTTCCTCTTGTGATTCGGTCCACACGAATTCTTTACCCTTTTTGGTCAACTCGGTCATTAGGCCCGCGACTTTTAAAAAATGTTGAATAAACCGGCGGTAATAACCAGCTAAACCCAAAAAGCTTTTCATATCCGTGGGAGTCTTGGGCTGCTCCCACTTCATCATAGCTTCTATCTTTGAAGGATCCACTTTTTTTCCTTCATCACTTATCACGTGACTGAGAAAATGAACTTCACGTAACTAAAATTCACATTTTGAGAATTTGGCATACAATTTCTCTTTTCTCAACTAATCCAAACAATACTCAAATGTTTTATGTGCTCCTCTTGGGACTTTGAGTAAATAAGGATATCGTCTATGAAAACAATTACAAATTGGTCCAAGAATGGTCGACATACCCGATTCATTAAGTCCATGAAAGTTGCTGGTGCATTTGTCAACCCAAAAGGCATCACTAGGAACTCATCGTGACCATATCTAGTTCAAAAAGCTGTCTTTGCAACATCCTCCTCTCTAACCTTCAATTGGTGATAACCAGACTGCAAGTCAATCTTAGAGAAATAAGTTGCACCTAGTAGTTGGTCAAATAAGTCGTCAATTCTAGGAAGAGGATACTTGTTTTTCACCGTCCTCTTATTCAGCTCGTGATAATCTATACACATCCTCATTGTTCCATCTTTCTTCTTCACGAATAAGATTGGTGCTCCCCAGGGTGAAGAGCTTGGTCTTATGAAACCTTTATCAATTAGGTCTTGAAGTTGGGTCATCAATTCTTTCATCTCGGTTGGTGCCAATCTATAGGGTGCTTTAGCAACAGGTGACGCACCAGGCACTAAGTCAATTCGAAATTCTACCTCTCTGTCAGGAGGTAAGCCAGGTAAATCATCAGGGAACACATCGGGATAATCATTGACCACCTCGACATTTTCAATTTTCTTTTCTTTTCGTGCATCAATCACATAAGCTAGAAAGTGTGAACCTCCTTTTCATATGTACTTTCTCACCTTCATGGTTTATATAATACCCAGCTCTCCCTTCCTCTTTTCTCCATAAACTTTCACAACGTCTCCCTCAGGGGAGGTTAACCGAACAATCTTCTTTGAACACACTATCTCTGCGTTATTCTTTCTTAACCAATCCATTCCAACTACTACGTCAAAACCTGCCAAAGTGGTAGGTAATACTGTTAGTGGAAAAGATGTACACTCAATTTGTATATAACAATCTTTGTAGACCTCGTGATGGGTTACAAGTCTACCATCTACTATCTCTACTTTATTTCGGTTTCCAATCGACTAACAGGCACATCAAGTTGTTCACCAAAAGTAATAGAAAGAAACGAACGATTTGCACCTGAATCAAATAGTACATTAGCCAGTTTAGAATTAACAAGAAACGTACCATGCACCACATCATCAGTCTCCTAAGCTTCCTCAGCTGTCATCTGAAAAGCATGTGTTTTAGGTTGAGGTATGTCCCTCTTCTTAGCATTGTTTCCGCCAGACCCATCCTTCTTCTTCTTGGGACAGTTGGTGCTGATGTATCCCACTTCTTTGCAATTGTAGCATACATGATCATTTTCACAATCTCTGCCAAAGTGTCCATTCCTCCCACAACGAAAACATCGCACAGTATCAGTAGTGCACTCTCCAGAGTGAAAAGAGTTGCACTTAGCACACTTGCGACTATTTGAGCCACCAGTTAGCTTCTTCCCATCAGAATTCTTTTTAATTTTCTTATTAGACCCAGATGATCCATCCCACTTTCTTTTCTCCCCGGTTGTTTTCTTCTCTTCTTCAGCTAATGCTAGATCGTCTTCCACAGTCTTAGCTTCTCGTATAGCCGCATTCAACATTGTCATCTTTCGAACAGAGGATCGATAATCAGACGGCAACCCTATGACAAACTGAGTCACCTTCGATTTTTCATCAGGGGCAATACGTACAGAAAACCTCAGTTTCTCCACAAATTTATTAGAATATTAGGTAATTCTTGCTCTAAGTTACAAACATCTCTTTCGGTGCAATAGTCTTCATGAAACCGTGCCCTGAATGTTTCCCAATTCAGATTTTCCATAATTGCAGGCCCTAAGGCTGCACTCGTGGTGTCCCACCATTCCAATGCAGTCCCCTTTAAGAACCTTATTGCATACTTCACTTTAATAGCCTCATCACAATCACATGCATCAAATGTCTGTTCCATCTCCCTTATCCACCGTAAACTGATAGTCGGGTTGGTATCCCCGTGAAACTCAGGTGGTTTACAACTCAAAAAGGTTTTGTATTGGCAAACCTTCTCATTGTTATGGTACACCCTCTGATTCACAGGAATCCCATTATGATTCGTGCTATTATTTCTGACCGAATGCACTTCATTTTCATCAGTTTCTTTCACTCGATTATTGGTCACTGTTCTAGTCTCATGATTGTGAGTCACTGTTTTGGCTTCTTGAAACTGTATAAGCTCCTCTCGTGTCCTTTCCATCTCCTCTATCATTCGTTGCATTTCCTCCATCAATGCCGCAGTTCCAGGATTAGCATCCTGAATTACAGGGGTTTCATATGGTGTCCTTGATGGTGGTATTACCTCAACTCTACCTGTAGGTGGTGCTCGAGGCACAACAGTAGGCCTTGAACCTAGATCGCGATAAACCAGATATTCAGGTGCAGTAACGCTTGCCTCCTGACCGTCTACGGGAACTTCATTTCCACTTCTAGTGTTCACCATTTTCAATCTATATGTTAAACAACACCAAGTTAATCAAAAACATCAATGTATCTGGGAGCAAGTAATAGGCCAGTCAGTTGTCATATACACAATTAACATAATAAGGCACTATCCTATGAGCTCACACTCTCCCCAAACCCACCAACCCTATGGCGTGTTTTTATTTCCTTATAGTCCACTTAGTTCTTTTCATCTAATTTGCATTTCAGGTTTAAGTCCAGATACTTAATCATAGTACCTAGTTCTCTTAAACTAATGCTCTGATACCAACTTATAACGACCTGAATTTAAAAATATGGGTCTTTCAAAAGCTTTCTTTAATAATAGATCATAAATGCGGAAATGTCCCAATTAATAATAATAAATACCAACTAAACGGTTGGTTCATAGAAGTTCAGGCGTTATACGTCTTATCATCACAATAGTAAAAGAAATCCTAAATGTCTACTGTTTGCATTACATGCAAAATCATCTAAATAAAAATAAGCTAAGGCTTTATAGACAGTCTTGTCTATTGATGTGTGCTAAGTATAGGCAATTATAATCACAAGTTGAATTAAGGAAATACTAAATAATACTATCACACAATTCAGGCAAGTGTTATCCTGATCATAGAATATAGTTTTATAAGTAAGTCCAGATTCGAACACAGGGAACGTGATTTAATCTATAACTAACTATTTATTTATCCTAATTACAATTATTACAGTCAATATACAAACTTAACAATAATACACAATAATATACAGGATAGGGGGACGTTTTAGTTCCGATCGAACATATTTATAATTGATACCAATTCTCAATAGATAAGTTTTAAGGAACAACTAAAGAATACTCAATTGGATAGAAGATTATGACTATTTAAACTATTATTTATTAAACTTATTATATCAACTTATGTCTATTTGCGTGTTGGCTATTATTATTGTGATTTACTAATGTAGAAAACCTCAAAGGTTATGACAATTTTCATATAGCAATACAGTCAAAGGTTATGTAAAGTATCACTATTTATTAAGATCTATCAACATATTATTGATGCAATTCCAGGGTCGGTTGAATTATAATGCTACTTAACATCTAATGAAACATAATCACTTAATTTAAAAACCCAAAAGATTAGTGAAGTTTATCTATAAATCAGTTAATTATGATCATTAACATAATATAACACATAATTCTTGCATAATAATATTCAATAATATAGTTCCAACATAAACATATAATTCATATAATAAACCTAATAAACATACATTTAAACATTCATAACAAAAATCTAACAAGCAATTAATTCAAATAAACAATATCCATAGTAACCCAAAAGGTTAGTGAACCTACAAGGATAAAGAAACCGAACCAATTGACGAACTAGCTTTTCCTAGGGTTGAAAACCTTCAAACCCTAGCTCCTTAGCCTCCAAATTCGCACCTAAAGTCGACCTTAAACTCTAATAATAGACTTTGTATTCTAAGAATCGTATATGGTTTAGCTAAAACTAAGCCTCTATTTATAATGTTTCTGGCCGACCCTCCAACCGCCGGTTGGGACTTCCAACAGCCGGTTGGAGTTAATTGAATCCCACACCAACTCTGCGCTTTTTCCACCGACTTGAAACCTTTACCCCAACCGCTGGTTGGTTAATCCAACCGCCGGTTGGTTTATAATTCCAGAATATTCCAAAAACGGCTTGGGCTTCAATGTAGGCTCTTCTTTCTTCTTAAACGGATTCAACTTATTTTCTTGGCCCAAATCTTCAATATTACCATTTTAGTCTTCATTTCTTTAAGGTTTAAATCTTCTTTTCTTCAATCGCTTTAATTTCTTCAGTTTCGGTCTTATTTTCGTTCCTTTTCTCCAATCTTCAATTAAAATACATTTCTGCAAATATTAACAAAATAAGTATCTAAAATCATATAAATGCATAAAAATGTATAAAAATATAGGGATAAATAGTATAAAATATAGTATCTATTTGATGCTTATCAAATATCCCCACACTTAAGTTCTGCTTGTCCTCAAGTAGAATACTGAATAAAATACAAAAATAAGCATCAACTTAATATTTAAAAATCAGAATACCAAAACTAAAAACCTGTTTTATCACTTAAAAATTTCTTGTGCAAACCAAATTTAATGTTCATTATTTGCAAACCAAGGTATATTCATTATTTCTTGTGCAGTCATCAACTTTGTAACACCCCCAAATTTAATGTTGCGCGGAAGCAAGCTTTGGGTGTTACTAATCAATAATCAAGTACCAAAGTATAGCAAACGACTTCTAAATGAGACGTTTGTAAAATAGTTCCATACCATTATAAAATAGGGTTTGAAAACATAATGTTTTCGTTACAAAAGTAAGGTCCCCTAGAGTCCGCGTACGTAGCGGGAGATTCTATTACATAACCATAGTTACAAAAGATAATGCTAAAGAATCTCCGTTAAATGCAGTTTGGAAATCATGTGACTCTAGCTAGTAATCCTACTCCGTATGTGTACCTGAGAATACATGCTAAAAAGGGTCAACACGAATGTTGGTGAATCTCACAGGTTTGTAAGTAAGTAATAGTTTGAACACAAGATTTTTATCAGTTGTGCCCGCAGGCGTAAATCAAGTATCTGCAACCAAGCAAATAATAAGTAAATATGTATATACCGTTGCCATGAGCTCATAGTCGAAGCTTAACCCGTAAATCAGTGGTACAGCCAAGTACCGTATAGTGCCCCCGCGAGTGCCCAATCCAAACACTCATACGAAACAAATAAAAGTCGCCCGTTTATACATAACGGTTCATGGTAGCGCTACTACCCCGGGCGGGGAGGGTCAGTCCCTAATGGATCCATCAACTAATATTCGCACTTAAGTCCATAACTAACGAAACTATGATGGAGGGACTTCAGTGGATTAGTAAGTAACTCATGCAAGCCCGTATATGAAAGTAAGTAGTTCAGCACTTGTGTTCAAGAAAAATGTAAGCAATGTATCTCACCCCGTAAGTATTTCAGTAAAAGTGGGGCTGTAAGACTCACCTGAGTCAAGCAAGCAACCGTTTAACTTAATAAACGTAAAGTCTGAAAGCGGTAGTAATCCGTAGGTTCCGCGAACCCGCAACCTCCTAATGCCCTAAGCATATAAGGTTGTATGTATAAGTGAATGTCTCAAAAGATCATTCATGCTAGTTGTCCACTCAACTAGTTATGTCCAAGTATTTGTTTGTACGTTTGTGATCATTTTGTAAATAAGTATGGCCCGTTGGTGACGAAGGTGTAATAATAATTCAAGTATTATTATTATGTAATTCATTGTGCTTGTATACCTTATAAGTGTAGTGTTTTATGTATTTAATACTTAGTATAAAAAGTATTTTAAAGCTTTCATTTCATGCGACAATATGTAACCCGACAATGCCATTTACAGACACTGTTCATGCGACATACGACATTAGATTAGTTATTCACGGACTTTTATTTATACGAAAATATACTGTTTGTTTATTTATACGACAATAGTATTCACGGATTTTATTTATACGAAAATATGTATTCACGGAGTTAATTTATACGACAATATGTATTCACGGAGTTAATTTATACGACAATATGTATTCACGGAGTTTATTTATACGACAATATGTATTCACGGAGTTAATTTATACGACAATATGTATTCACGGAGTTTATTTATACAACAATAGTATGTATTCATGGAATTTAGTTTTTATGCGACAATACATTCACGGATTATTTGTGATTTTTATCTAAAATAGTAAACGTTATCAAATCGTTCTGAAATTTTTACACAAAGTTCCTACATATGTTATGTACTTTCTGTAATTTTTCTATGATTTTTGGAGGTCGTTTGATATTTTATAAAAATTCACAAAGTGTCAGTGTTCAGTTTAATCCGAGATTAGACCACTTCTCACAAATCAAATTTTCTGGAGAAATGAGTGCATTTCTTGAATGAGCCAAAGAAGAACTTTTTATACATAATAAAATTACCAAGATTTCCCAAGTGGTCTCATACATTTTTGAGGTTTATAACTCAAGATATAGTCTCAAGAAGGAGGTCATTGTCGGAGGTCATTGTCGGATTTTTACTATTGTCGGACCTATATTTCACCCGTGTTAAAACATCAATTTGGTCAAGTAAAACTTAACGAATCGTTCTGAAATTTTTACACAAGGTTTTCCTATGTCTTAGCTTTCCAAAACATACTTTTTCATCGATTTTAACCAAGCAAAACTTGAGATGAAATTTTTTTAAATTGAAGTAAGTTCAGCAGATCGTTTTTGTGACATATGCTCAATAATCTGGTCATAAGTTAAGTTTTACAAAACTTCACAAGAAGTTCCAGTAGGATTTGGAAAACTAACAAAATTTTTGATCTCTTCCAACTGGTTTCAAGTTCTAATTCGTTCCATAGCCCAAGATATACCTATTTTGATTTGGTCAAGATTCTGGTCAGATTCATCAGATCTGCTATGTACTTTTATTTCAGTAACTAAAAATAGCAAATGAGCTTCAATTTTCGTGAGGCTTACAGATTATGAAAGTAGACTTCTTACACTTGATTTTAGGCTCAAGAAACGTCCATTTTGGTGTTGTAATGATTTTTATAAAATTCGTGGAAGTGGAAACAGAATCTGGACAGGAAATATAAACTCATAGTTTCGAGATTTAAATTGCGTTTTGATTTATGTTTTGGACATGTAATCGTTAAGTGGACATCATAACAAGTAATTATATGTTTTCCAAGTAAATATAATGAAATTTCAAGAGTTCTTACAAAGAAATGATGAAGAGGTGAAGAAATGAAGCCGAAGACTCGTTTATCGCGTCTTCTTGATTTCCGGCGTGGCGGCTCGCGGTGGTTGTATGGTGATGCTATGGTGGACTTGTGGTGGTGTTATGGGGGTGGGGAGGCTGCAGAATTTCGTTCAAGGGGAGAGAGGGAGAGAGAAATGGAGAGAGTTGAGTGAAAGTGATGGAAGTATGGGGTGAAAGGGTGAGGGAGGGTGTGTTTGGTGCAATTCACAAGCAAAGGAATGGGGCATGGCTCCCATTTCTCTACAGATTTTATGGGTCCCACCCACTAGGTGGATGTTTAAATCATTCCCCCAAAGTTGCACTCCGTGCGGTGTTCATTTACCCGTTCGTTTCGACATTTATTTAGGCGTTAAACATTTGTTATGCGTATTTAACTAACGATTTAAAAACCCAATATTTTAACTTGAATTAATACTTTATTACTTAGAAATATTTATAAAAATGTTATTGTGATGTGTCGGTAGTGATTCACGGAGTCGTGTTACGATTAATAAATCGCGTGACGTTTAAATTAAACGTTTTTGTTATTGGTTTGAAATACGATACTTCAAATAAATACTTACCATTCAAAATGATATATTTTAAGTTATAAAATATATTTTGACGTTTATTTGATTGTCGGGCGCGTTTTGCCCATTTTTGGTCGTTCGTGAGCATTATATACGATACGAAATGCTTATGAAATAGTATCGCAATAATATTTGGAAATAAGTATGTTTATCAAATAACTTCATATTATTTAATAAATTGCGTTCACCAACGTCCAGTTAAGTCGGAATTCTTCCAAGCAAATCGTGTAATATCAATTTATTACGTACGTGTGTATATTCAATATACGTTATATTACAAGCAACTTAGTTCTATTTCAAACTAATCGCAAGTAATTACAAGCAAGCTTAGAGTAAATTAATACGCCTAAGTACGGGTTGTCACATTCTCCCCTTGTTAATGAAATTTTGTCCCGAAATTAAGTTGTAGTAGGAGTCTGAGTGGGGGTCGAGAAGAGGTGTGGGTATTTCTCGCGTATCTGATCTTCTCGTTCCCAGGTAAATTCAGGGCCTCTCCTGGAATTCCATCGGACCTTAACAATGGGAATGCGACTTTGTTTTAAACTCTTGACCTCACGGTCCATGATTTCAACAGGTTCCTCGACGAAATGAAGTTTATCATCGATGCGGATTTCGTCGAGCGGTATAATCAATGTCTCATCAGACAGGCATTTCTTAAGATTAGAAATGTAGAATGTGCTATGCACGCTGCTAAGCTCAGCAGGTAATTGTAGGCGGTATGCCACGGGACCAATTCTCTCAAGAATTTCGAATGGTCCGATATATATGGGATTCAATTTTCCGCGTTTCCCAAAACGAATGACACCTTTCCAAGGTGACACCTTTCCAAGGTGACACCTTCAAAAGTACTTTGTCACCTACCTCAAATTCGAGGTGTTTGCGTCTCACGTCAGTGTAACTTTTCTGACGATCGCGTGCGGCTTTCAGCCGGTTTTGGATGCTTACGATTTTCTCAGTTGTTTCATGAATCATTTCAGGACCGGTGAGTTGGCTATCCCCCACCTCAGTCCAACAGATAGGTGAACGGCATTTTCGTCCTTAGAGTGCCTCAAAAGGCGCAGCCTTAATGCTGGTGTGATAACTGTTGTTGTATGAAAACTCACACAACGGTAGGTGATTTTCCCAGTTGTTACCGAAGTCAACTACACAAGCTCGTAGCATATCCTCCAGTG
This sequence comes from Pseudognaphalium luteoalbum, assembly GCA_963422505.1. Lineage (NCBI taxonomy): Eukaryota > Viridiplantae > Streptophyta > Magnoliopsida > Asterales > Asteraceae > Pseudognaphalium > Pseudognaphalium luteoalbum. Next base: position 53,629,645 of record OY730195.1, on the reverse strand, counting down.
TTTGTATAGTATCTTCACTTTGGCCGTCAGTTTGAGGATGATAAGCTGTACACATATCTAGACGAGTACCAAGAGATTTTTGTAGTGATTGCCAGAAGCGAGAAGTAAATCGAGCATCTCGGTCAGAGATAATCGAGATGGGCACACCGTGTCTTGACACGATCTCTTTCAGGTAAATCCGTGTCAAACGTTCCATCTTGTCAGTTTCCCTGATGGCTAGGAAATGAGCAGATTTAGTGAGTCGGTCTACGATCACCCAAATGGTATCGCAACCGCTAGAGGTTTTTGGGAGTTTGGTAATGAAATCCATGGTGATTTGCTCCCATTTCCATTCGGGGATTTCCGGTTGGTGTAGTAAACCGGAAGGTTTCTGATGTTCGGCTTTAACCTTAGAACAAGTGAGACACTTGCCAACGTAGGTAGCAATGTCGGCTTTCATGTTGGGCCACTAGTACAACTCATTGATGCCATGGTACATTTTGTCGGCACCAGGATGTACAGAGTATTTAGACTTGTGTGCCTCGTCCATCACCAAGTCTCGTAAGTTCCCGTAGTTGGGTAACCAGAGTCGGTCAGAGAAGTACTTGGCCCCGTTCGGTTTGGTTTCAAATTGTTTATCCATGCCTCGCAAGGCCTCGTGTTTCACATTTTCAGCTTTGAATGCTTCGAGTTGAGCGGTATGAATTTAGGTTATCAGGTCGCTGTGTATAGTCATATAAGTGCTCGGACTCAAAGGGGTTTCACTCGTTCCTTACGACTTAAGGCATCAGCAACAACGTTTGCTTTGCCTGGATGGTAGCGAATTTCACAGTCGTAATCAGTAAGTAGTTCGACCCAACGGCGTTGTCTCATATTGAGGTCTTTCTGGTCGAAGATGTGCTGGAGACTTTTGTGGTTGGTGAAAATTGTACACTTGGTACCGTATAAGTAGTGTCTCCAAATTTGAAGAGCGAATACAACTACTCCCAACTCTAGGTCATGGGTGGTGTAATTCTTTTCGTGGACCTTGAGTTGCCGAGAGGCGTAAGCAATAACCTTGTCTCGTTGCATCAGCACGCAACCGAGACCTTGGTGTGAAGCGTCACAGTATACCATGAAGTCATCATTGCGTTCGGGTAAGGATAGAATAAGTGCACTGCAGAGCTTTTGTTTTACGGACGTATTTCGATCTCGATTGATTATCATGTCTAGAGAGAAGAGCTTAATCTGCAATCTTGAAGTGGGATTTGAATTGTGCTAACCAGCCTAAATCGATTTATAAAAAGTGGTCTATCCCTGGCCATTTTGTTGTTAAAATAGTAGTCCAATAAAGACTATTTCATCGTTCGAGTGGTAGTCAAATCGTGTAGTGGTCAATCATGATCCAATAAGGCGTATGAGAAATTGATGACAATCAAAGTCAAAGGTGATCAAATTATGATTAGATAATGTGTTTTGTGTTATGTGTGGATCGCTTGTTCTATGTGTTGAGATAGTGACCAAACATGATCAAGTAACGAGTTTCGTATGAGTATGATGGATAACATCCTACCATGAGTTATGAAAACGCGAGTGAATTGTTGGATTACATCCAAGATGAACCGTTGGAACCCAGCTTCAGTATGTAAATTGTTATAGGATCCGTAGGTATTCACTTGTATAAGTTGTTATCGTTGTCCTAGTTTTAAAGTGGGACTAGGGTTTAGATCATAGCGATAAATTGAGTGACAATCAAGCGTGGGTTCATACATGTGGTTTTCTTCTGGCTAAAAAAAAAAAAAAAAGGAACATTATTGAATTTTAGATAACTTTGTTAATAACTTATGGATTTTGAAAATTTCATAAAGCCCTTTTTGGGAAAAATTTTATTTACAAACCCTTGCTGGTGTAAATCCACTGAAAATTTGAGATGATAGAATTTCGTTGAAAACTGAAAGTTAATCAAATGTGTTGAAAATTCTTTGTCATCGAACATACGTTGGAGATTCCGTTTACGAAATTTGTGAAAAGTTTGGAGTAGATGTTCGATGAGAATTTGTAGAAAGATTTACGTTTGAGAAAGGTCCTCGAAGGATGTCTAGCGAAAAATTGTTGGAATTGTTTTCACACAAACTATGCATTCTTAGAGAAATTTTTTACTGGTTTCAGGAGGGTTTTATTTTGTACCCTAATTTTAGTCGTAAGGTGGTGACTTCATCGCTGGTCTCCATCATTTAGAGATGGGTGATATTTCCGGTGTTTCATAAAGAATATGATGTTCAGTTTCGTCCCACCGGTCTCCCCTTGTATGATCAAAGTATTACCGGTGACGAGAGGAATTCGAATGATTTTCTCGAAGCAAATGATTTTAGCTCGGTGCTTGGACAACCAGCCCAAACCAACAATGATGTCGAAACTTCAGGTCAACGGAAAGGGGCTCGTTGGTGAGGTTAAAAGTGCAATCATGCATAAGGTATATTTAATTAAAATGTATGTACCGGGAAGTAATAATATACAACCGTACAAGTGACAATTAAGTTCATTAGATGTTAAGGTTCGATACCATTCTAGGTAATGAGTTCAAAAGATTATCAGCATAGAGTTTACAAAGTTGCCGAGATTGTTACATCCGAACGAATACCAAAAAGGATTTTGGTCCTTGAGTATATGTTGCAAGTGTTAAGTGTGTTTCAACTGTTGTGTTTGAATTTCCAAATAGAAGCAACAGGTAGCCAGCCCCTTCGGTGGGCGACTGCCTTTTGGTGTGTTCCATGTATAGTGAAATCGACAAGTGTATGAGTTAAAATCTAGCTCGAGGAGACCTAGTAATTTTCTCTAGTAGTACGTCTCATACGCGATCCCGAAGGATAAGAGTGGTAGGAAGGACACAAAGCAGTATCTTTCTCATGAGTGGTAGGTAGTACGCGGAACGTGTTATCATTCTTGATGACAGGGTTGTAATGAGCAAGTGAGGCCTATTCGTACATATTCGATATACAATAGCCTAGAGAGTAGTACGTGTGTGAGAATTTCACATATGGTAATCATAAGAGTAGAAAACAGTAGCAAGATGGCTAATATAAGTATAGCTCATGTGACTTCTAAATGTAGCACGAAGGCTAAAAGTCGTGTGAGTTTCGGATGTGGCACAAAGGCCAGAAGTGGGTGTAAATCATATGATTTACGACTGTAGCGCTTATTGCCAGGGATGAGTAATAAATCGTGCGTTTTCAAACGTATGTATCGAAAGTAGCACCAAGTACCCAAATGCAGCACCAAGTGTCGGGAATGCAGTACCCGAGGTACCGTAATGCAGTACAAATGTACTGTGAATGTAGCACCAAGTGCCGTAATATTGTGTGACGGATCTTTCATGGGGTTATAGTTTCATTGCTCGTTACATTCGTGTGAGCGGTTATTGTGGTTGCCCCTATCGTAGAAGATAAAGCTTCGGTTTTTGTTTCCTAAATCGGTTGGTGCAACGGTAGGAAGGTATGCCATTTTGAGACAAAACATTAGAAAGAATGAGGCCTATATTCATATAATGCATATATAATATAGCCTAAGATATTGAGCGAGAGTGAGGCCTATCTATGCATATATACATATCACATAATAGCCTAAAGTGTCTAAAACAGACATGTTTGAGTCCCGGTTTTTCTCGTGGTCAGAGTCAACTAGTGTATCTTGTTCAGTCATGACTCCTTACAGATCTCACATCATATTCTTTTAATTGTACATAGTTGATCAGGCTATGTTAAATTAAACCAATATCATGTAGTCATTGAACCTAATCATACTAAATAAGGAATACTGCCTAACGGTCATAGTCTAGTCCCACTAAATGCAACCTAGTTCGCTATAACCTTAGGCTCTGATACCAATCTGTAACACCCCCAAATTTAATGTTGCGCGGAAGCAAGCTTTGGGTGTTACTAATCAATAATCAAGTACCAAAGTATAGCAAACGACTTCTAAATGAGACGTTTGTAAAATAGTTCCATACCATTATAAAATAGGGTTTGAAAACATAATGTTTTCGTTACAAAAGTAAGGTCCCCTAGAGTCCGCGTACGTAGCGGGAGATTCTATTACATAATCATAGTTATAAAAGATAATGCTAAAGAATCTCTGTTAAATGCAGTTTGGAAATCATGCGACTCTAGCTAGTAATCCTGAAGTAATCATACTCCGTATGTGTACCTGAGAATACATGCTAAAAAAGGTCAACACGAATGTTGGTGAATCTCACAGGTTTGTAAGTAAGTAATAGTTTGAACACAAGATTTTTATCAGTTGTGCCCGCAGGCGTAAATCAAGTATCTGCAACCAAGCAAATAATAAGTAAATATGTATATACCGTTGCCATGAGCTCATAGTCGAAGCTTAACCCGTAAATCAGTGGTACAGCCAAGTACCGTATAGTGCCCCCGCGAGTGCCCAATTCAAACACTCGTACGAAACAAATAAAAGTCGCCCGTTTATACATAACAGTTCATGGTTGCGCTACTACCCCGGGCGGGGAGGGTCAGTCCCTAATGGATCCATTAACTAATATTCGCGCTTAAGTCCATAACTAACGAAACTATGATGGAGGGACTTCAGTGGATTAGTAAGTAACTCATGCAAGCCCGTATATGAAAGTAAGTAGTTCAGCACTTGTGTTCAAGAAAAATGTAAGCAATGTATCTCACCCCGTAAGTAAATCAGTAAAAGTGGGGCTGTAAGACTCACCTGAGTCAAGCAAGCAACCGTTTAACTTAATAAACGTAAAGTCTGAAAGCGGTAGTAATCCATAGGTTCCGCGAACCCACAACCTCCTAATGCCCTAAGCATATAAGGTTGTATGTATAAGTGAATGTCTCAAAAGATCATTCATGCTAGTTGTCCACTCAACTAGTTATGTCCAAGTATTTGTTTGTACGTTTGTGATCATTTTGTAAATAAGTATGGCCCGTTGGTGACGAAGGTGTAATAATAATTCAAGTATTATTATTATGTAATTCATTGTGCTTGTATACCTTATAAGTGTAGTGTTTTATGTATTTAATACTTAGTATAAAAAGTATTTTAAAGCTTTCATTTCATGCGACAATATGTAACCCGACAATGCCATTTACAGACACTGTTCATGCGACATACGACATTAGATTAGTTATTCACGGACTTTTATTTATACGAAAATATACTGTTTGTTTATTTATACGACAATAGTATTCACGGATTTTATTTATACGAAAATATGTATTCACGGAGTTAATTTATACGACAATATGTATTCACGGAGTTAATTTATACGACAATATGTATTCACGGAGTTTATTTATACGACAATATGTATTCACGGAGTTAATTTATACGACAATATGTATTCACGGAGTTTATTTATACGACAATAGTATGTATTCATGGAATTTAGTTTTTATGCGACAATACATTCACGGATTATTTGTGATTTTTATCTAAAATAGTAAACTTTATCAAATCGTTCTGAAATTTTTACACAAAGTTCCTACATATGTTATGTACTTTCTGTAATTTATCTATGATTTTTGGAGGTCGTTTGATATTTTATAAAAATTCACAAAGTGTAAGTGTTCAGTTTAATCCGAGATTAGACCACTTCTCACAAATCAAATTTTCTGGAGAAATGAGTGCATTTCTTGAATGAGCCAAAGAAGAACTTTTTATACATAATAAAATTACCAAGATTTCCCAAGTGGTCTCATACATTTTTGAGGTTTATAACTCAAGATATAGTCTCAAGAAGGAGGTCATTGTCGGAGGTCATTGTCGGATTTTTACTATTGTTGGACCTATATTTCACCCGTGTTAAAACATCAATTTGGTCAAGTAAAACTTAACGAATCGTTATGAAATTTTTACACAAGGTTTTCCTATGTCTTATCTTTCCAAAACATACTTTTTCATCGATTTTAACCAAGCAAAACTTGAGATGAAATTTTTTTAAATTGAAGTAAGTTCAGCAGATCGTTTTTGTGACATATGCTCAATAATCTGGTCATAAGTTAAGTTTTACAAAACTTCACAAGAAGTTCCAGTAGGATTTGGAAAACTAACAAAATTTTTGATCTCTTCCAACTGGTTTCAAGTTCTAATTCGTTCCATAGCCCAAGATATACCTATTTTGATTTGGTCAAGATTCTGGTCAGATTCATCAGATCTGCTATGTACTTTTATTTCAGTAACTAAAAATAGCAAATGAACTTCAATTTTCGTGAGGCTTACAGATTATGAAAGTAGACTTCTTACACTTGATTTTAGGCTCAAGAAACGTCCATTTTGGTGTTGTAATGATTTTTATAAAATTCGTGGAAGTGGAAACAGAATCTGGACAGGAAATATAAACTCATAGTTTCGAGATTTAAATTGCGTTTTGATTTATGTTTTGGACATGTAATCATTAAGTGGACATCATAACAAGTAATTATATGTTTTCCAAGTAAATATAATGAAATTTCAAGAGTTCTTACAAAGAAATGATGAAGAGGTGAAGAAATGAAGCCGAAGACTCGTTTATCGCGTCTTCTTGATTTCCGGCGTGGCGGCTCGCGGTGGTTGTATGGTGATGCTATGGTGGACTTGTGGTGGTGTTATGGGGGTGGGGAGGCTGCAGAATTTCGTGCAAGGGGAGAGAGGGAGAGAGAAATGGAGAGAGTTGAGTGAAAGTGATGGAAGTATGGGGTGAAAGGGTGAGGGAGAGTGTGTTTGGTGCAATTCACAAGCAAAGGAATGGGGCATGGCTCCCATTTCTCTACAGATTTTATGGGTCCCACCCACTAGGTGGATGTTTAAATCATTCCTCCAAAGTTGCACTCCGTGCGGTGTTCATTTACCCGTTCGTTTCGACATTTATTTAGGCGTTAAACATTTGTTATGCGTATTTAACTAACGATTTAAAAACCCAATATTTTAACTTGAATTAATACTTATTATTACTTAGAAATATTTATAAAAATGTTATTGTGATGTGTCGGTAGTGATTCACGGAGTCGTGTTACGATTAATAAATCGCGTGACGTTTAAATTAAACGTTTTTGTTATTGGTTTGAAATACGATACTTCAAATAAATACTTACCATTCAAAATGATATATTTTAAGTTATAAAATATATTTTGACGTTTATTTGATTGTCGGGCGCGTTTTGCCCGTTTTTGGTCGTTCGTGAGCATTATATACGATACGAAATGCTTATGAAATAGTATCGCAATAATATTTGGAAATAAGTATGTTTATCAAATAACTTCATATTATTTAATAAATTGCGTTCACCAACGTCCAGTTAAGTCGGAATTCTTCCAAGCAAATCGTGTAATATCAATTTATTACGTACGTGTGTATATTCAATATACGTTATATTACAAGCAACTTAGTTCTATTTCAAACTAATCGCAAGTAATTACAAGCAAGCTTAGAGTAAATTAATACGCCTAAGTACGGGTTGTCACATTCTCCCCTTGTTAATGAAATTTTTTCCCGAAATTAAGTTGTAGTAGGAGTCTGAGTGGGAGTCGAGAAGAAGTGTGGGTATTTCTCGCGTATCTGATCTTCTCGTTCCCAGGTGAATTCAGGGCCTCGCCTGGAATTCTATCGGACCTTAACAATGGGAATGCGACTTTGTTTTAAATGCTTGACCTCACGGTCCATGATTTCAACAGGTTCCTCGACGAAATGAAGTTTATCATCGATGCAGATTTCGTCGAGCGGTATAATCAATGTCTCATCAGACAGGCATTTCTTAAGATTAGAAATGTGGAATGTGCTATGCACGCTGCTAAGCTCAGCAGGTAATTGTAGGCGGTATGCCACGGGACCAATTCTCTCAAGAATTTTGAATGGTCCGATATATCTGGGATTCAATTTTCCGCGTTTCCCAAAACGAATGACACCTTTCCAAGGTGACACCTTCAAAAGTACTTTGTCACCTACCTCAAACTCGAGGTGTTTGCGTCTCACGGTAGCGTAACTTTTCTGACGATCGTGTGCGGCTTTCAGCCGGTTTTGGATGCTTACGATTTTCTCAGTTGTTTCATGAATGATTTCAGGACCAGTGAGTTGGCTATCCCCCACCTCAGTCCAACAGATAGGTGAACGGTATTTTCGTCCGTAGAGTGCCTCAAAAAGCGCAGCCTTCATGCTGGTGTTATAACTGTTGTTGTATGAAAACTCACACAACGGTAGGTGATTTTCCCAGTTGTTACCGAAGTCAACTACGCAAGCTCGTAGCATATCCTCCAGTGTTTGTATAGTACGTTCACTTTGGCCGTCAGTTTGAGGATGATAAGCTGTACTCATATCTAGACAAGTACCAAGAGATTTTTGTAGTGATTGCCAGAAGCGAGAAGTAAATCGAGCATCTCTGTCAGAGATAATCGAGATGGGCACACTGTGTCTTGACACGATCTCTTTCAGGTAAATCCGTGTCAAACGTTCCATCTTGTCAGTTTCCCTGATGGCTAGGAAATGAGCAGATTTAGTGAGTCGGTCTACGATCACCCAAATGGTATCTCAACCGCTAGAGGTTTTTGGGAGTTTGGTAATGAAATCCATGGTGATTTGCTCCCATTTCCATTCGGGGATTTCTGGTTGGTGTAGTAAACCGGAAGGTTTCTGATGTTCGGCTTTAACCTTAGAACAAGTGAGACACTTGCCAACGTAGGTAGCAATGTCGGCTTTCATGTTGGGCCACCAGTACAACTCATTGATGCCATGGTACATTTTGTCGGTACCAGGATGTATAGAGTATTTAGACTTGTGTGCCTTGTCCATCACCAAGTCTCGTAAGTTCCCATAGTTGGGTAACCAGAGTCGGTCAGAGAAGTACTTGGCCCCGTTCGGTTTGGTTTCAAATTGTTTGTGATTCACGGAGTCGTGTTACGATTAATAAATCGCGTGACGTTTAAATTAAACGTTTTTGTTATTGGTTTGAAATACGATACTTCAAGTAAATACTTACCATTCAAAATGATATATTTTAAGTTATAAAATATATTTTGACGTTTATTTGATTGTCGGGCGCGTTTTGCCCGTTTTTGGTCGTTCGTGAGCATTATATACGATACGAAATGCTTATGAAATAGTATCGCAATAATATTTGGAAATAAGTATGTTTATCAAATAACTTCATATTATTTAATAAATTGCGTTCACCAACGTCCAGTTAAGTCGGAATTCTTCCAAGCAAATCGTGTAATATCAATTTATTACGTACGTGTGTATATTCAATATACGTTATATTACAAGCAACTTAGTTCTATTTCAAACTAATCGCAAGTAATTACAAGCAAGCTTAGAGTAAATTAATACGCCTAAGTACGGGTTGTCACATTCTCCCCTTGTTAATGAAATTTTTTCCCGAAATTAAGTTGTAGTAGGAGTCTGAGTGGGAGTCGAGAAGAAGTGTGGGTATTTCTCGCGTATCTGATCTTCTCGTTCCCAGGTGAATTCAGGGCCTCGCCTGGAATTCCATCGGACCTTAACAATGGGAATGCGACTTTGTTTTAAATGCTTGATCTCACGGTCCATGATTTCAACAGGTTCCTCGACGAAATGAAGTTTATCATCGATGCAGATTTCGTCGAGCGGTATAATCAATGTCTCATCAGACAGGCATTTCTTAAGATTAGAAATGTGGAATGTGCTATGCACGCTGCTAAGCTCAGCAGGTAATTGTAGGCGGTATGCCACGGGACCAATTCTCTCAAGAATTTTGAATGGTCCGATATATCTGGGATTCAATTTTCCGCGTTTCCCAAAACGAATGACACCTTTCCAAGGTGACACCTTCAAAAGTACTTTGTCACCTACCTCAAACTCGAGGTGTTTGCGTCTCACGGTAGCGTAACTTTTCTGACGATCGTGTGCGGCTTTCAGCCGGTTTTGGATGCTTACGATTTTCTCAGTTGTTTCATGAATGATTTCAGGACCAGTGAGTTGGCTATCCCCCACCTCAGTCCAACAGATAGGTGAACGGTATTTTCGTCCGTAGAGTGCCTCAAAAAGCGCAGCCTTCATGCTGGTGTTATAACTGTTGTTGTATGAAAACTCACACAACGGTAGGTGATTTTCCCAGTTGTTACCGAAGTCAACTACGCAAGCTCGTAGCATATCCTCCAGTGTTTGTATAGTACGTTCACTTTGGCCGTCAGTTTGAGGATGATAAGCTGTACTCATATCTAGACAAGTACCAAGAGATTTTTGTAGTGATTGCCAGAAGCGAGAAGTAAATCGAGCATCTCTGTCAGAGATAATCGAGATGGGCACACTGTGTCTTGACACGATCTCTTTCAGGTAAATCCGTGTCAAACGTTCCATCTTGTCAGTTTCCCTGATGGCTAGGAAATGAGCAGATTTAGTGAGTCGGTCTACGATCACCCAAATGGTATCTCAACCGCTAGAGGTTTTTGGGAGTTTGGTAATGAAATCCATGGTGATTTGCTCCCATTTCCATTCGGGGATTTCTGGTTGGTGTAGTAAACCGGAAGGTTTCTGATGTTCGGCTTTAACCTTAGAACAAGTGAGACACTTGCCAACGTAGGTAGCAATGTCGGCTTTCATGTTGGGCCACCAGTACAACTCATTGATGCCATGGTACATTTTGTCGGTACCAGGATGTATAGAGTATTTAGACTTGTGTGCCTTGTCCATCACCAAGTCTCGTAAGTTCCCATAGTTGGGTAACCAGAGTCGGTCAGAGAAGTACTTGGCCCCGTTCGGTTTGGTTTCAAATTGTTTGTGATTCACGGAGTCGTGTTACGATTAATAAATCGCGTGACGTTTAAATTAAACGTTTTTGTTATTGGTTTGAAATACGATACTTCAAGTAAATACTTACCATTCAAAATGATATATTTTAAGTTATAAAATATATTTTGACGTTTATTTGATTGTCGGGCGCGTTTTGCCCGTTTTTGGTCGTTCGTGAGCATTATATACGATACGAAATGCTTATGAAATAGTATCGCAATAATATTTGGAAATAAGTATGTTTATCAAATAACTTCATATTATTTAATAAATTGCGTTCACCAACGTCCAGTTAAGTCGGAATTCATCCAAGCAAATCGTGTAATATCAATTTATTACGTACGTGTGTATATTCAATATACGTTATATTACAAGCAACTTAATTCTATTTCAAACTAATCGCAACTAATTACAAGCAAGCTTAGAGTAAATTAATACGCCTAAGTACGGGTTGTCACAAACTTCTCATCTGGAAATGTATCTTGAATTTCCTTTTCATCTAGTACTTCTAATTCCGGATTTTCCAACCTTGACAAATGATCAGCTGCGACATTTTCAGCTCCTTTCTTGTCTTTAGTTTCAATATCAAATTCCTACAATAAAAGAATCCATCGCAATAAACGAGGGCGCGTGATGTGTGCTAAGTATAGGCAATTATAATCACAATTTTAATTAAGGAAATACTAAATAATACTATCACACAATTCAGGCAAGTGTTATCCTGATCATAGAATATAGTATTATAAGTAAGTCCAGATTCGAACACAGGGAACGTGATTTAATCTTTAACTAACTATTTATTTATCTTAATTACAATTATTACAATTAATATACAAATTCACAATTATAAACAATCATATATAAGATAGGAGGACGTTTTAGTTCTGATCGAACATATATATAGAATTGATACCAATTCTTTAATAGATAAGTTTAAAGAACAACTTAAGAATACTAAATTGAATAGAAGATTATGACTATTTAAACTATTATTTATTACACTTATTATATCAACTTATGTCTATTTGCATGTTGGCTATTATTATTGTGATTATCTAATGTAGAAAATCTCAAAGGTTATGACAATTCTCATATAGCAATACCATCAAAGGTTATGTAAGTATCACTATTTATTAAGATCTATCAACATATTATTCATGCAATTCCAGGGCCGGTTGAATCATAATGCTATTTAACATCTAATAAAACATAATCACTTAATTTAAAAACCCAAAAGGTTATTGCAGTTTATCTATAAATCAGTTAATTATGATTATTAACATAATATAACACATAATTCTTGCATAATAATATTCAATAATATAGTTCCAACATAAACATATAATTCATATAATAAACATAATAAACATACATTTAAACATTCATAATGAAAATCTAATAAGCAATTAATTCAAATAAACAATATCCATAGTAACCCAAAAGGTTAGTGAAGCTACAAGGATAAAGAAACCGAACCAAGTTGACGAACTAGCTTTTCCTAGGGTTGAAAACCTTTAAACCCTAGCTCCTTAGCCTCCAAATTCGCACCTTTAGTCGACTTTAAACCTTAACTTTCGACTTTGTATTCTAAGAATCGTATATGGTTTAGCTTAAATCAAGCCTCTATTTATAGTTTTCCTGGCCGACCCTCCAACCGTCGGTTGGGACCTCCAACCGCCAGTTGGAAGTATTTGAGTATTACTCCAACTCTGCGTTCTTTTCCACCGTTTGAACCTTTTAGCCCCAACCGCCGGTTGGGCTTATTTTTCAGAATCTTCCAAAATCGGCTTGGACTTCAAATTGGTCCTCTTTTTCTTCTTTAAACGGATTTACTTGTTTTCTTGACCCAAATCTTCAATACTATCATTTTAGTTCTACTCTATCCTTGAAGACTATTAGAGCCATGAACCAGTATCAGAACACTTTTTCCAAGAAGGAAACTGCATTGTTTTCTACAATGTTAGTTGCTCCTTCTGCCACTGGTGGTGTATTACCAACACCACTTGGACCAAATGATGACAGGACAACAAAACAAGTTGGTTCTGATCACACATCAGGAGGTGGCACAAAAAGAAAACAAGGGAACCAATAGCCTACCCAAAGCAAAGCCAAGAAATCCAAGAAAACTAAACAGGCTATGGAGATTCCTGTTTCTCCACAGTCTCAGTCAAATGATCAATCACAACAGGTGAACATACTTGATGAAAATGTTTATTCTGGAAGGGCTGCCACTACTGTCTCTAGCCCACTGGCAGGGCAGGACAGTGGTAACATCAATAAGACCCAACCAGAGGCAACTTTGTTTGATGAACCTATGGGTAATGATTCAAATGAAGGTCCCAGTACCACGAATCAAGGGGCATCTGAAGATCTTGCAAGGCAAGTGACAGATGTAGTCAATGATTCATCTAGGAGGTCACACTCCAATGTTGATGAGACTAGTCATATAACTAGGGAATTGACGATTGATGATCTGGTACATGATGTCAGGTTAATTTGGACCAAATTTGAGAGGGAAAGAGATTTGAGAAGGGAGCAACAAGTTAAGTTGGCTGCCCAGGATGAATTGATGAAGAAGCAGCAGGAGGAAATCAGTGATTTGAAAACAAGATTGGCTGTGGTGGAGGATGTTGTTTTACAGGTCTTAAAGCCTGCTGCAGAGTTACAGAAATCTTCAGGCAAGGGGGAGAGAAAAGATAAAGATCAAGAAAAAGACAATGTGCCTGAAGATAAGAGAGATGATAATGATGGTTCTGATAGGAATAATGATGATAATGATGGAGGTGCGGGTGATATTAGCTTCATGGATACATCTGAGTTTAATGAAAAGAGTGATGGAGGGTTGAGGATAAATTGAATGTTTCAGATTATGTGGTTAATGAAGGCATGGATGATGAAATGGTGAATGCTGAGCATGATAGAAGAATGGTGGTATATGTGGGTGAAAATGTGCAAACAAATGGTTCAGACAGTGAGAATGTGAATGTTGCAGATGATAATGCACAAAGTGGTACAGCTTTGAATGTTTTTCCGTTAAACAAAGGATTACCTTTTAAGGCTGTGGCTAATTTGTATTTCCGGGATGTTATGGGAGAAAATCTTGATATGGGCAAAAGAGTGAGCTTTAGTGATAGGATGGTGTATGAGCAAAATGAAGGTGAGGTTGATAAATCTGTTGAAACAAAGGAGATGGAAGGTGAAAATGTAGAGGTTGAGGGGGAGTGTTTAGAGTCAAAACCTGAAGATAAAGAGGAGGTAAGAGTGAAGAATTATAATAGAAAGAAATCAATTCCAAAAAGAAAGTCTACCTTTTCCAAGAACAAAACACTTGTTACAACTCAACCAATGACCACTGCTAGTAGTTTGGTTTCTAACACTGTTGAGGTATCTACCCCTGTTGGTACTTCAGCAGCAACCCCTGTCATTATAATACCTACCCCTGTTATCACAGAGTCAACCACTGTTACATCAACCCCTGTCAATACTTCAAGTATTCCCACAACAACTGTCATAACAACCACTGTCACCACAACTACACCAAGATTTATCCAACCCCCTGTCATTATTGAAGAACCTTCATCATCACCCAAATCTAAGTCTGATCTTCCAAAGATTGATTCAAAGGACAAAGGTAAGGGAAAATTGAAAGAAGAAAGAAAGGTTAAGAAGATTATAGAACCTCCAATTGATTTAAATGAGGCCAGGAGAGCTCAGGAGGAGCATGATGAGAGAATGTTAAGAATGGCTGTTGAGTCCAAGAGACAAGAAGGTCCTGATGTTGATGTTGTACTGGAAGATATGAGTGTGGTAACCTTATCTCAGAAGGCTGCAAAGATGCTTAATGATATGGCTGTAATAGGTCGAGGGTTGTCTGCTCAAAATATTCATGACATGATCAACAAAAAGGATGGTAATGATGCTTTGAATCCAGGGTTTGCAAAGCTCAAACAAGCTACTGAAGAAAAGGCAAGAAGGAAAAGACAAGCTGAGCTTGAGAAGAAAAGAAACAAACCACCAACTACTGCTCAGAGGAAAAAGGAGTTACTCAGAATTCTTGGTGGAAGATATGCACCAAGAAGTGTGCTTGAAGGATGGGATGTAGAGATGTTGGAGAAAGCTTATGAAAGACATCAGAATGAGGGAAAGGTGGATTTTGAGAAAAAGCTCATGCAAGACAATTTTATTGAGAAAAAGTTGGCTGAGGATAGAAAGAGGATTGCTGAGCAGGTGAGAAAAGAGGAACAAGACAAAATTGAAAAGAAAGAGCAAGAGGAAGCAGAAGCTGAAGAAAGAGAATTAAAAAGGCTTTCTGATCGAAATCTAAAGATCAGATAGAATGGAGTTCTTGCTTGTGATAGTGTAGTTCCTGATTTGGAGAAAGATGCAGAAGAGTTGAGAAAATATATCAAAGAGGTGAAGGATAGGAAAGAAAATATTCACATCAATCATGATAGATCATCAAGGATAGTTGAATGGGAAGGACAAAAATCAAAAGTTGCTGATGTTGTCAAAGAACAGATCAAGATTGTCAGAGAGGATGGGAATGAGCAATATTTGACATCTGTTGCTGATGTGCTCAAGAATGTGAATAGATTAGACATTCTAGATCTGTATGAGTTAAACAGTCAAAGAAACAGGCAGGCTTCCCTGGTAATAATGGAAAGAGATTTGGGAAGATGTTTGAATATGTTGTTTGAGCCTGAACCATTCACTAATTTGTTCTTAAACTGCATTGAGCATGTGAATACATGGAGACATTTTGTTAGAGCTGGAGTTCACATGATTTTATTCAGAAGTGGAATCACAATCTACATGCTTGATGAAAGACAATATGTTCTGGGGACTCAGATTCTAAGAAATGTGCTTGCATATCAACTAAGAACTACAGTGATTTCAAAAGGTGCATTCAATGCTTTATATGGTGTTCAATCAGTTTCATAAAAGAATGGAGTTGGAAAGAGTAAGAGAGGAGGAGAAAAAGAGAAAACGGAATCAAGCTCCTAAAGATGAAAAGAAAGATGAAGAAACTTGATTCATTGCTGAGAATGATCAAGTTTAGGGGGAGATTGTTGAGTCCTGAGCCACTGCCAGATTTGCTCAGAACACAAGTATTGAGCCACTGCTAGAAGTAGTCTACCGCTGTTAGTTTAGTTTTGTATTGACAGTGCCACTGTCAGTTAGAATTAGTCTAACAGTGCCGCTGTTGACATGAGTGTATTTTGTATTAAGTACTCAACCACTGTTAGTAATATACGAGTACTACCCCTGTTAGTGAATAGCTCAACCAATGTTAGTAGTCGGTTAGAGAGAATTATGGAATAGATAGAATTTCGATAATAGTTTGATTCTGTAAAGGACTCTATGTGTTATAAATAGAGATCCTGTGAAACCCTAGATAATAGACGATTTCTAGTTATTAGCTTCAAGGTTGTAAACCCTAACACAATTGTGTGTTCGTATTGTTAATAATAATATTGAAGCTTTTGATTAATATTCTGTGTTACAAGTTTGTTCTTCAAGTTATTAATAAACTATTCCGCAAGCTTATTAATAATTAATCAAAGTAATACATATTAAGATCTTTGCTGGGATCAACAGAAAGTCCTCCCTGTCGTCTTGTAGCCATATCTGTAAAAATAAATATTAAAACTTTCTAAAAATTAGAAATTTAGGCAGCATTTCTGCTTAATATTTGATAGCCACCTGTTTATTATATCTAATAAACTAAGCATAATATATGTTTTTATTTCGAAATATAATCTCGAATCAAGTAAATGATCATTTAAATAAAAAATGGTTTGTAATTAAAAATTTTAATTCTGGAAATTTATGTATTTCAACTAATCGATTTGTAGTTTATAATAAGTCTTATAAAGTCTAAAGATGTATTTTGTATATTTTATATAAAAAAATTTAATATATTTAAATTTGTTTTATATGTTGTTAAGAATAACTATTTTAAATTTTTATTGTTTAAGAAGTTTTTATAATGTTATTTATATTTTTGTTATGTTTAATGTACCGAGTCATAAAAAAAAATCATTATATAGTCGAATTTTATTTTTCAAGATTATTGATATATTCAAAACTTTTTATTTTATTTTTTTTTTTATATTTTTTAAGTATTACTTAATCAAAATTTAGTTTTTAATAAATATAATTTATATAAATAACTAACCAAAATTTAGCCCTAATCCTAATCAATCCGCAACAATCCGCAATCAAAACGTAAAAATCACAACCTAACTAATTTCTAAGTAAACCTAATCATTTAACTTATCAAACAATATGTAATCAATCCACAATTCGTAAATAACATAATAATAATAAATATTACGAAATTGAAATGCGAGGAATAATAAAAACGAGTTAGAAAATTATACCTTTGATGCGAAAAACGTAAAAACGTATGAAATGATGATGATAATATGATGCATGTTTGTGTGTGTGAAATGTGTGTGTTTTGTGGGTGTAAAAATGGCAGAAACCGGAATTCTGGTTTAAGCGGAAAAGAGCCCAACCGCCGGTTAGGTTTTTCCCCAACCGCCGGTTGGTTCAAAAATTGGGCTCAGGCCATTCGGCCCGAAATTTATTTGGGTTTAAATTTTTAATTAACACGTATTTTAAACATATTTTAAATGCAATATTATTTCAATATACAATATTATTAACTATATATACTTTATTTATACGTATTTTTAATGTATTTTAAATGTAATATTATTATAAATGCAAAATACAATATTGTTACATATTAACTATATACTATTTGTATCTTATTTAAGGAAAGTAAATGTATTGAACAAGAGACTTACCGTTTCGTTCCTCCAATTAATATAAATACCTGCATTATTGTTAGTTGTTACGAGCAATAGATATATATATATATAAACCTATTTTGGTATACATAGATTTATAATCAGTGATTGTGTCGACTCATTCACTGTCTGAAAATTCAATTGTCGACTTTATCGAATTTCAAATACATTATTTCAATCTATTTGTCACCAAAGTATTAAATTTAATATACCTGCAACTTTGTAATCAATGTTAAGCATACATTCAAAATTTATAGTATTAATTATCTTTTAAGTATTTTTAATCAAACTCTTATCACTATTGCAACTCGTGTAAAAATCAATTCTAAATACTTAGCTTTCTAATATCTGTGTAGCTAATACAAATAAAGAAGAGATAAACATATAAATCTGAAAGCAATAAACTTTATATTAATAAGGCACAAAATTAACAATAAATTCCAATTATTCAAATAAAATTCAAATCAAAAAAATAGAAAACAGAAAAATATAACTAGCTATTAAAAATGAAAAAGTTGCAAATGATCTTCAGAAGTGATTTTGTTGGTCTTCAATCCTAATTCCCATAGATAGGTTTTCCAAAATTCTCAGGATAAATCCTTCGAAAATGCACATAGATTTTATTAGCTAACTCGGGTATTGGTGAAGCAAATTCAGAGAAACTCTCATGATGAATTCTTTCAGAGTTCTCAGTTTCTATGACCATGGCAGCTATTCTTTTTACCTTTTTAGCTATTCTACCATCTTCGTCGGTGCACAAGTAGTTGTCTTCAATTTTCATTTCGCGTTCTACAT
This sequence comes from Pseudognaphalium luteoalbum, assembly GCA_963422505.1. Lineage (NCBI taxonomy): Eukaryota > Viridiplantae > Streptophyta > Magnoliopsida > Asterales > Asteraceae > Pseudognaphalium > Pseudognaphalium luteoalbum. The sequence goes on along the minus strand of OY730195.1, from coordinate 53,611,306 downwards.
GATTGTGCCTTAACGAATCTAATAACCCATAGAACCCTAAATGTATATCATGATAATCATATGTGATGTGGGTTCTCACTGCTGTTCCTATATCCCTTAAGATCCTATTATAGTATCCTTCTTGATGATCTGTTGTTAACCCAGAATACCTAAAAGTATCTACTAAATGATAATAAACCTCTGATAGTCCTAAATGAAAAAGGTTATTTCTTTGATTATAGTGAACTCCAGGGTAAGCTAGTTGCAACTCCTTCTTAGCATAAGTGATCAAGTTTGCCATTGGTTCATCAGAAAAGTACTCAGGAATTGTACGTGTAACTTCATCACATTCTCCATAGTAAAATTCATCAATAATGTCTTGAATGTAGAATTCTACTGTACAATCTATGAAGAATCTTCCAGAATCAATGTGTTCTCTCGCCTTTATCGAATTGAAGAAGTCTTGAAAGTTCCTTAGTAAGCAGATGTCAGCCATATTGCTCAAGTTTCCAGTGGCATGCTCTATTATTTCCTTTAGTGCTCTTAACATTTTCTTTGATTCTCAGAATAAGGAAACAAAGATTTCTCAAATGTCTTATACACATAAGTGTACTTCAATAGTTGTTCTTCACAAAAAGTTGGATCTACATCTTCACTCACAATATCATATTTCAGCTCATTCACATAGTTGATAAAATCATCTGTGTCTCTGGTTTCATTAGATATAACCCAAGCAGTGAATTGTTCTTCCATCTTCTATCAACTCTTTTTGATAATCCGTATATTCTAAAGTAGACCTACGTACGAGTTCCATAACAAATCTAATCTCATCCTCATGGTCATCTAAGTAGTAAAACATGTCATCCTTGGTTGAAATCACAGGAGGATGTTCAAAACACTCGTCTCCAGTTGTTAGCTTAATTTTCTTGTTTTGTTCAAAAGAATGGCCGTCTATCTCTATATCTTTAAAATTCTCATTATCACTTCCAAAGTCCACTTGCATCGACTCCATTTCTTAATAACAGTTAAATTTCTCTGTGCACATAAAATCGCACATAGTTTAGATTACTTATCTAATCCTATTTTATCTAAAGTGAATAATTATATTACTTTCTTATACATTGCTAATCCAAAGATCTCGGTGGCTCCATTGATAGTACACAAAAGTGGAGAAACAGGTCAGCGGGAAGCATGTGAAAAACCTATTTCTTTCGAGAAGCACCTTACCTCTTATATGATAAATCAATGAGGTAGGGCTGAACTCTCCTTATACCTTCGTTTTTGTTAGTATTCTCAATGGGTGAGCCGATATTTCTTATTGATTTTGCAACACATTAAAAAAATATAATTGTTTTACAGGGAAATAGTTAGTTTTAAAATAAAATACACCGCTCCCCGGCAGCGACGCCAAAAACTTAATGTGTGCTAAGTATAGGCAATTATAATCACAAGTTTAATTAAGGAAATACTAAATAATACTATCACACAATTCAGGCAAGTGTTATCCTGATCATAGAATATAGTTTTATAAGTAAGTCTAGATTCGAACACAGGGAACGTGATTTAATCTTTAACTAACTATTTATTTATCTTAATTACAATTATTAAAATTAATATACAAATTCACAATTATAAACAATAATATACAATAATATATAAGATAGGGGACGTTTTAGTTCAATCAAACATATATATAGAATTGATACCAATTCTTTAATAGATAAGTTTAAAGAACAACTTAAGAATACTAAATTGAATAGAAGATTATGACTATTTAAACTATTATTTATTACACTTATTATATGAACTTATGTCTATTTGCATGTTGGCTATTATTATTGTGATTTACTAATGTAGAAAATCTCAAAGGTTATGACAATTCTCATATAGCAATACCGTCAAAGGTTATGTAAGTATCACTATTTATTAAGATCTATCAACATATTATTCATGCAATTCCAGGGTCGGTTGAATCATAATGCTATTTAACATCTAATAAAACATAATCACTTAATTTAAAAACCCAAAAGGTTATTGCAGTTTATCTATAAATCAGTTAATTATGATTATTAACATAATATAACACATAATTCTTGCATAATAATATTCAATAATATAGTTCTAACATAAACATATAATTCATATAATAAACATAATAAACATACATTTAAACATTCATAATGAAAATCTAATAAGCAATTAATTCAAATAAACAATGTCCATAGTAACCCAAAAGGTTAGTGAAGCTACAAGGATAAAGAAACCGAACCAAGTTGACGAACTAGCTTTTCCTAGGGTTGAAAACCTTCAAACCCTAGCTCCTTAGCCTCCAAATTCGTACCTTTAGTCGACCTTAAACCTTAACTTTCGACTTTGTATTCTAAGAATCGTATATGGTTTAGCTTAAATCAAGCCTCTATTTATAGTTTTCCTGGCTGACCCTTCAACCGCCGGTTGGGACCTCCAACTGCCGGTTGGAAGTATTTGAGTATTACTCCAACTCTGCGTTCTTTTCCACCGTTTGAACCATTTAGCCCCAACCGCCGGTTGGGCTTATTTTCCATAATCTTCCAAAATCGGCTTGGACTTCAAATTGGGCCTCTTTTTCTTCTTTAAACGGATTTACTTGTTTTCTTGACCCAAATCTTCAATACTATCATTTTAGTCTTTATTTCTTCAAGGTTTAGATCTTCTTTTCTTCAATTACTTTAATTTCTTCAGTTTCGGTCTTATTTTAGTTCTTTTTCTTCAATCTTCAATAAAAATACATTTCTGCAAATATTAACAAAATAAGTACCTAAAATCATATAAATGCATAAAATATATATAAATATAGGGATAAATTACTATAAAATATACTATATATTTGATGCTTATCAGCGCGCATCCTGCTTATTAAACAAATACTTCAATGCAGAATGGTCAGTATAAACCACAGTTTTAGTTAAGACAAGATAAGAACAAAACTTATCGAATGCAAAAACTACTGCCAAAAGTTCCTTTTCCACAGTCGTATAATTTTCCTGAGCATCTGTTAATGTCTTACTGGCATAATAGATTGGCTTAAACTTGTTATCAATTTTCTGTCCCAAAACAGCTCCTACTGCATAATCACTAGCATCACACATTAATTCAAAAGGTAAATTCCAGTCTGGACTAATCATTACCGGAGAAGATATCAACTTTTCCTTTTTAAGGCATCAAACGAGTGTTTACATTCATCTGTAAACTCGAACTTTGCATCTTTTTCCAGCAAATGATTCAATGGTATCGCAATCTTTGAAAAATCTTTTATAAATCTCCTATAAAATCCGGCATGGCCTAGGAAACTCCTTATTCCCTTTACATTAGTAGGATAAGGTAATTTTGAAATAACCTCAATCTTTGCTTTATCCACCTCAATTCCTATCTTTGATATTTTATGTCCTAAAACGATCCCTTCTCGAACCATAAAATGACATTTTTCCCAATTAAGAACTAGATTTGCGCCTTCACATCTTTGCAACATCCTTTTTAAATTTTCTAAACAAGCATCAAATGAATCCCCAAATACTGAGAAATCATCCATAAATACTTCCATGAAATCTTCCACCATATCATGAAATATCGCGATCATGCAATGTTGAAATGTAGCTGGTGCATTACACAAACCAAACGGCATTCTTCTATAAGCAAACGTCCCAAACGGACAGGTGAATGTTGTCTTATCTTGATCTTCAGCTGCAATTGGTATTTTAAATATCCTAAAAATCCATCCAGAAAACAATATAACTCTTTTCCTGCTAACCTTTCTATCATTTGATCAATAAATGGTAATGGAAAATGATCTTTTCTGGTAGCATCATCTAATTTCCGGTAATCAATACAAACTCTCCATCCTGTTACCGTCCTTGTTGGTATTAATTCGTTCTTCTCATTAGGTACCACTGTCATTCCACCTTTCTTTGGTACAACACATATTGGACTTACCCACGGACTGTCTGAAATAGGATAGATTAATCCTGAATCCAATAGTTTAATGATTTCTTTCCTCACAACGTCTTTCACATTTGGATTCAATCTTCTTAATGGTTGTACAGCTGGCTTAAAATCCGTTTCCATTAAGATTTTATGAGTGCAGTAAGTAGGACTGATTCCCTTGATATCCGTGATCTTCCATGCTATTGCCTTTTTATGTTGTTTAAGAACCTGCACTAAGCGATCTTTTTCTGCTATCGATATTCTAGAAGATATTATAACTGGCAAATCTGATGTACCTTGTAAATAAGCATATTCTAAATGCGATGGTAGCTCTTTAAGTTCCAATTGTGATGGTTCTTCAATAGATGTTTTGAACTCGAAGATTTCCTCCTTCAAATACGGGATATTGTTGACAGAATTTGGTAATAATTCTTGGTTGAGAATTTTAGCAACTGGCTGTGACGATTCAACTTTAGGATGTTGTTGAAGAACAACAGTTACTTCTGAATCTTCGTCTTCCTCTAATAGTTTGTCAAATTCTGCCAAATCTTTCTCAGTATCAAATTCTTCAGTCCATTCTGTAAGAATTCCAGTATCTGTTTGATCTTTTTCTATAAAATCTTGAAAAGAAGGATTATCTAGATACTCATAAGTATTTAAATAATAACAAGAGTCATCAACATAATCAGGAAATTTCATAGATTTATTAACATCAAAAACAATTTTATCATCTCCTAATTTCATGGTAATCTTTCTATCAAAAACGTCTATTAGGGCATGTGTTGTTGCTAAAAATGGTCTTCCTAATATAATAGGGACTTTAGGGTCTTCTACCACATCTAAAATTACAAAATCACATGGAAAAACAAATTTATCAACTTTAATCAAAACATTTTCAATTATTCCCCTAGGATATTGAACAGATCGGTCAGCTAATTCGATACACATACGAATAGGTTTTGGTTCTCCTAATCCTAATCGCATAAAAAGTGTATATGGCATTAATGAAATACTAGCTCCTAAATCTGTCAATGCATTTTCAATAGTTATTTCACCAATTTTGCAAGGTATAGTAATACTCCCTGGATCTTTGACTTTCGGAGGTAATTTATTCTGCATTATTGCTGAGCATCTTGCATTCATCGTCACCTTCGTCACATTATCCAGTTTATTTTTGTTTGTCAGCAGCTCCTTAAGATATTTTGCATATTTTGGAATCTAAGCTATAGCTTCAACAAAAGGAATGTTAATATGAAGTTGTTTCAGGTTTTCCAGAAATTTATGGTATTGTTCATCTTCTTTGTCTTTTCTAAGAGCAGCTGGATATGGAGGTGGGGGTGTATAGTCTTTGATGACTTCTTTAACTTTATTTTCTCCATTCTCCTTTTTGTTTGCTTGTATGTCTTCTTCAATTGTTTTCTTTTCAGCCTGCTTAGATTCTACAATTTTATTAGCTATAATAGGAGAGTCAACATTCTTACCACTTCTGGTAATTACTGCGTTAGCTTGTTCCTTTGGATTTGTTTCAGTAAATCCTGGCAATGTTCCTGGAAATCTCTCATGTAGTGCTTTAGCAATTTGATGAACTGAGCTCTCAATTTGTTTGATCGAGGCTTCGTGATTACGCATTCTGGTATCGTTTTCTTCATCTCTTTTATTACTTGCTTCAGCCATTTTTCCCAATGCATTCTCTATCACCGTCATTCTGTCATTATAGGAAGTTTGTCCTATTTTGACATAATATCCTGGTGCTCTTTGTTGATACTGTTGGCCTGGTTGATTAACTCTTCTATAATTAGAAACTTGACGATAATTTGGATTTCCTTGAAAATCCCCATACATAACTTCCTCATTACTTATTTTGCTGTCAGTGTTAGGACACTCTTCTTTTAGATGACTTCCTCCACAAATTTCACACCCAATCCTGATTGCATGAACTTGTTCATTTACTTTCTTAATATCTCTTCCCATACTTTCCAATTTCGCTGTTATAGCTGCTAGACCATCATTATCTTCAGATATCCTTTTTCTTCCAGATGAACCATCATCCCATAGCTGAGAATGTTTAGCTAATTCTTCAATTCCGGCTCTTGCCACTGCTGGAGTTTTCTTAGGTACTGGACCTTGTGCATCCAACTGTTGACGTGTTGCCCGATCAACTCCTTTATAGAATACTGTTATTTCTTGTTGGACATTCAAATCATGTTGTGGACATTTGTGTAACATTTCCTTATATCTTTCCCAAGTTTGATACAGAGATTCATCGGATTTCTGTTTAAAATTCCTAATCTCATCAATCATCTTTGAGGTCTTGGAAGGTGTACAGTACATTTTTAGAAATTTTGTGCGAAGATCTTCCCAAGTATTAATAGATCCGGCTGGCTCGTTATTGATCCATCTTTTAGCTCCATCCTTTAGTGTTAAAGGAAATACGCGTAACATAACCTGATCTCTTGTAACATTGGGAATATGAAACATATCTGCAATCTCCAAAATTTTCTCAACATGCTCATTTTCATCTTCTTTATCTTCTCCTTTGAAAGGATTTTCACGTAATTCTTTCAAAAATTGCCCCTTTAACTCAAATTCTACTTCTCTGGCTATGGCAGGCCTAACCACTCCCGGTGTCGGATCTCCACGAGTTTGAATCGTGTAATCTTCAAGCGTCATGTCAGCTATGTCTGCCATAATTGGTTGTATTTCGTGCTCTAGTTCAGAATCACTTGGATATATTGTAGGTTGCCTAGAAGGTATTTTATCCTCACCCGACTCTAGATCGGAATAATAACCGTATTCAGCCATTTTGGCTAAATTGTTATGAAAAACTAAATAGTCTTCTTCTGGTAAAATTTCGTGTTCTGGTGAATTTGGTGGTGCGTATGATAATCTTTTTCTAGAATGAAATTCTCGTTCTGGTTCGTCAAATGGAATGAGAGGATCCGGATGAAGTGTCCGGGTCATACATCAATCTGTAAAGAACGGAATTTTTAGTAGCACCATAAATTCAAAAGTAAATGTTAGTAATTTTTTAGAAATAATTAGGTTGATGTATATGATTTCCAAAAATTAATAATAAAACACATTCAAAATTAAATATTCGAAAAGATATTCCCAACCCAACTTTTCCTATTTGTTAGTAATGCAAGTTAGTTGTTAATTAAAGTTAAAATTAGTTTGTTAAATTTCTTATACCAAGCTAATCAATAGATCTCGGTAGCTCCATTGATTGTACACAAAAGCGGAGAAACAGGTCAGTGCGAAGCGTATTAAAAACCTATTTCTTTCAAGAAGCACCTTACCTCTTATATGATAAATCAATGAGGTAGGGCTGAACTCTCCTTATACCTTTGTTTTTGTTAGTACTCTTAATGGGTGAGCTGATATTTCGTATTGATTTTGCAAAGCATTAGAAATAAAAATTATTTTACAGGGAAAATAGTTAGTTTAAATTAAAATTCACCGCTCCTCGGCAGCGGCGTCAAAAACTTGATGTGTGCTAAGTATAGGCAATTATAATCACAAGTTTAATTAAGGAAATACAAAATAATACTATCACACAATTCAGGAAAGTGTTATCCTGATCATAGAATATAGTTTTATAAGTAAGTCCAGATCGAACACAGGGAACGTGATGTAATCTATAACTAACTATTTATTTATCCTAATTACAATTATTACAGTCAATATACAAACTTTTCCAATAATACACAATAATATACAGGATAGGGGGGACGTTTTAGTTCCGATCGAACATATTTATAATTGATACCAATTCTCAATAGATAAGTTTTAAGGAACAACTTAAGAATACTCAATTGGATAGAAGATTATGACTATTTAAACTATTATTTATTAAACTTATTATATCAACTTATATCTATTTGCGTATTGGCTATTATTATTGTGATTTACTAATGTAGAAAACCTCAAAGGTTATGACAATTCTCATATAGCAATACAGTCAAAGGTTATGTAAAGTATCACTATTTATTAAGATCTATCAACATATTATTGATGCAATTCCAGGGTCGGTTGAATTATAAAGCTACTTAACATCTAATGAAACATAATCACTTAATTTAAAAACCCAAAAGATTACTGAAGTTTATCTATAAATCAGTTAATTATGATCATTAACATAATATAACACATAATTCTCGCTTAATAATATTCAATAATATAGTTCCAACATAAACATATAATTCATATAATAAACCTAATAAACATACATTTAAACATTCATAACGAAAATTTAACAAGCAATTAATTCAAATAAACAATATCCATAGTAACCCAAAAGGTTAGTGAAGCTACAAGGATAAAGAAACCGAACCAATTAACGAACTAACTTTTCCTAGGGTTGAAAACCTTCAAACCCTAGCTCCTTAGCCTCCAAATTCGCACATAAAGTCGACCTTAAACCCTAATAATCGACTTTGTATTCTAAGAATCGTATATGGTTTACCTAAAACTAAGCCTCTATTTATAATATTTCTGGCCAACCCTCCAACCACCGGTTGGGACTTCCAACCGCTGGTTGGAGTTAATTGAATCCCACTCCAACTCTGCGCTTTTTCCACCGACTTGAAACCTTTACCCCAACCGCCGGTTGGTTAATCCAACCGTCGGTCGGTTTATAATTTCAGAATATTCCAAAAACGGCTTGGGCTTCAATGTGGGCTCTTCTTTCTTCTTAAACGGATTCAACTTGTTTTCTTGGCCCAAATCTTCAATATTATCATTTTAGTCTTCATTTCTTTAAGGTTTAAATCTTCTTTTCTTCAATCGCTTTAATTTCTTCAGTTTCGGTCTTATTTTCGTTCTTTTTCTCCAATCTTCAATTAAAATATATTTCTGCAAATATTAGCAAAATAAGTATCTAAAATCATATAAATGCATAAAAATGTATAAAAATATAGGGATAAATAGTATAAAATATAGTATCTATTTGATGCTTATCATCTATTCTTATTAGCTACCCGCATCGCTCATTTATCCTCCTGAAGTTCCTAACCTGCACGGTGTACACAATCGAGCAAGTAGAAAACAAGTGTCAGCTAATTAAAGCTGAGTAAGATAACGGGTTAGTTATAAAAGTAGTTCAATTAAAACATCAATTATAAAATCCTTTACAATCAGCATAACAAATAAGTTATAAGGATTCATGTACATCGGGAAAGCATAGCAAGGAATCACCAACAAAATCCTAAAGCAATGCCTATTTCATTTTTCTCAACTCATTATCATCTATTCATCTATTATCTTTATCTTTTCAATACTCATCTCTTACTCTTTTCATCTGTTTCATCCGTTCGTCAAAGACGAAATACCGACTTGATGAGGTGCAACAAATGCAAACCATCGCTATCGTTTAGGAATTAGTCCTCTCTATGATTCGCCCATTCCTGGAGCAAGTACCATATGTGATTGGCTATCAGCCAAGTACCGCTCAAACCAGTCCGGACATTGTCTAGAGTATCCGGTAAACATCTGCACGAGCCCCGTTCTCGCGATTTGGATCCATCGGGGAAATCCACTTTAAGTTCTCATATTGTTCATCTTTTCATCTAGCATCAAATAACATGGCCCGTAATCGTGCATCGTGTCTAAAGCATCATGGTTCATCATCTAGCGTGACTAAACAATCATGTAGTACAAGTATCATATAGAATCATGGCATAGTATACTACCCATAATCCCGTCCCACACTTATAAATAAAGTTTCCCTTGTACCCACATGAATCACAATTTAATCAATCACAACAATATACAACTTAATAAAATAAGTTAACTCAAAAACTCTATTAGTTTTGATTGTGTACCCGGTTTTCGCAAACATTATCTTACTTCAACTCGAGTACAAATTCAATAGAATTCAATCCTTCTCAAGAGCTCAAATACCTAAACAATAATAAGTATAGAGACACTATTATTAGACCAAATATGTTTAAATGCTTGATTATAATGTAGTGTTATTATCCTAAGCCCCTCATTCCAAAACAAGTAGCAACTATAATCTACAGACCAATATATTACGAAAATCTGAGCACATGTGTATTGAATATTGGTGTAATTCATTACTAACCTTAATGTCATAATAAATTAGTCTTTTAACCTCTACAATTAATCCCATGCATAAAATATGAGAGGTTTAATATATTCACAAATAAATCAATCCTTAACTAACTCATCACATATGAATTAACTACTATAATAATGTTCTTTATGGTCGTGTACATAAATGATCATGGAAGTCAGAATCTGAAATACTTAACCGACCCATTAGATAGCTAAGCAGTGGACCAATGATTTCATTGTTTTAAGGTAATAACCAAATCATGTTAAGCTTCTAGTCATGTTTCAAGCAATTAATCCCAAATAAATATACATTATTATATGTAGTCTAAAAATAGCCTTACTCCATACATGCGCATAACGACAATGACTCAAACTTATCTTTTATGTTATCAAGAGAGTAATGCTACTTCTTTAAGAAGTAACAAAACTGCATTATTAATATGTATATCCCGTTCTCCTAGTGCATCGTGCATTATTCCCGATTCTTTAAGCTCACGATCTAAACCCATAATTGTTTCCTTACATACAATTAACATTCTGCTATATATATTCATTATTACGTGATTCACCATTCTAATGATGAATATTTAATACATATTTTCTTATAAACCAAATCCTCTCATCATCTCTAATATATATGAATGCATAAGATAACACAAAGCATATATAGGCAAGGAGTCATTACCTCTTTTGTTATCGAACAATTTCAAACTTCAAGTATACGATTTATAAGTCCGCCAATTCAATTAATGAAAACTCTAGTTATATAAAACTTCTCTCTGGCTCTCAATACGTACGTAGGAATAACATAAGCCTAGGGTTTCTAGTTTTATGACTTATAATCCTAAAATTTACTTAATAAGCCCTTCAAGTTTACAAAGCATTCAACTAGTCAAATGCCACAATCTAATTATAATATAAGTCCTAACCTTACATTATTAATAATGAAAAATTAAAGTACTTAAATAGTCTTAAAAGTAAATCAATTATTAGAAATAATTTTAGGACGTTACATTATTGCTAGTTCGGGACAACGGATGGATACTACCGAAGCGTTAGTACGAAATCAAGGTGCCGCACTCAAGCAAATTGAGGGGACCGTTTCTAGCATAGCTAAGGTTCTCCAAGAAAGGTTTTCGGGAACTTTACTGGGGTTCACCGAAACTAACCCACGAGATCAAGCCAAAGCAGTGACCACCAGAAGTGGGAAGGTTCATGATGACCCTAATTTTGCTAAGAATCCCGTGTCTGAGCTTTTGCTGGAAAAGGAGAAGGAAGCAGAGGTTGTCAAAAGTTCTAAGGTGGACACGAAGGCTGATCAAAATGCTAGGGATAAACAATATGCAAAGGATCATGCGCCACCCCCACCTTACCCCGCAGCCTTGAGAAGAGGAAAGTTGAAGCTCATTATCATCAATTTCTTGAAAATTTAAAGCAACTTCATATCAACATTCCGTTTGTGAAAGCCATTGCCCAAATGCCTAAGTATGTAAAATACTTGAAGGATATCTTGACTAATAAGAGCAAGTTGGCAGAAGCAACAACATAATAAGCAATGCTCAGTCGTGATGCAAAACAAGTTGCCACCAAAAATGAAGGATCCGGGGAGTATCACTATTCCCTGTCTGATTGGTAATTTGGACATCGCAAAGGCACTTGCAGATCTTGGAGCTAGCATATCCATTATGCCTTACACTATGTATGCTAGACTTAGGTTAGGAGAACCCAAGTCCATCCGAATGTGCATTGAGTTAGCCGACCGCTCTATTCAATACCCAAGAGGAATGGTCGAGAATGTTTTAGTCAAGGTTGATAAGTTTGTGTTTCCCTGTGACTTTGTGATTCTCGACATGGTGGAAGATCCCAAGGTGCCTATAATTCTAGGTAGACCTTTCCTAGCCACTTCGAGAGCTTTGATTGATGTTTTTGATAGGAAAATCACCATGAGAGTGGGTGATGAGAAGGTTGTATTCAATGTGAATGAATCTATGCAATATCCTGCATCAGTGGATGATACTTGTTACTTTGCTAGCGCAAGAGAACTGTCTGACGATGATGAGTTTTTGCAAAGGTTGAGGGATGACGAAGAATTAGATCCAATGATTCTTGAAGGATGGACGGGAAGCATTGACGCAATCCATGAAATCGAAGAATTCAATAGGTTGCTTGAGTAGATCGAGACAACGTGTGAAAAGGAATTAGAGAATGAAGGCGTTAAGCTAAGGGAGAGAGAAGATTCGACTTTAACGAATGGAATCTCGATTAAAATAGAGATACATATCACTATGCATGGAATCCCATGTTTAAGAGAGGAGGTGGTAGCAGTTAATTCCTCATTCGAAGAGCCACCCAAGTTAGAGTTGAAAGAGCTTCCAGCTCATCTGGAGTTTGCATACCTGCAAGGGTAATCCAACCTACCGGTAATCATATCAGCTCATCTTTCATCAGAGGAAAAGGAAAGCCTATTAAAGGTTCTTAAGGAGCACAAGCAAGAGATCGCATGGACGATAAATGATATTAAAGGAATAAGCCCTTCATACTGCACTCAACAGATTCTTAAGAGAATCCGACTTCAAGCCAGTGGTGCAACCTTTGAGGCGTTTAAACCCAAAGGTAACGGATGTGGTGAGAAAAGAAATCATCAAGTTACTAGACGCCGGGCTGATATACCCATTTTCCGACAGTCGATGGGTAAGCCCCAATCATGTTGTACCGAAAAAAGGAGGTATGACAGTTGTAGCCAACGAAAAGAATGAGTTGATCCCCACGAGAACCGTCACTGTATGGAGAGTCTCCATCGATTATAGGAAACTGAACGATGCCACGCGCAAGGATCACTTTCCTTTGCCGTTCATTGATCAAATGCTCGAACGTCTAGCCGGAAAGGAATATTACTGCTATTTAGATTGTTTTTCCGGGTACTTTCAGATTCCAATTGATGCGAACAATCAAGATCAGACCACATTCCCCTGTCCATTTGCATGCAGAAGAATGCCATTCGGGTTGTGCAACGCACCCACAACATTCCAATGGTGTGTGATGACAATTTTTCATGATATGGTTGAAGACAGCATGCAGATATTTATGGATGATTTCTCTATTTTTGGGAATTCTTTTGATGGGTGTTTGGGCAATTTGAAGAAGATATTGCAAAGATGTGAGAATTCGAATCTCGTGCTTATCTTGGAGAAATGTCATTTCATAGTCCGTGAAGGGATCGTGTTGGGACACAAGATCTCGAGCACAAGGATCGAAGTGGACAAGGCAAATATCGAGCCAATTGCAAAGCTGCCACCTCCAATGAATGTCAAGGGCAAACGAAGCTTCTTATGGCATACAGGATTTTATCGACGTTTTATTAAGGATTTTTCCAAGATAGCACGACCGATGAACAAACTATTAGTGAAAGAAGCCAAGTTTGAATTCTCCAAGGAATGTCTTGATGCATTCAATCTTTTGAGGGAGAAGTTAGTATCTGCACCCATCATGATTAGTCCAAATTGGGACCTACCTTTTGAATTAATATACAATGCTAGTGATTATGCCGTAGGAGCAGTTTTAGGTCAACAGGTTGACAAGAAGTTTCAACCTATTTACTATGCTAGTAAAACTTTGACAAATGCGCAGGAGAACTACACTACAACAGAAAAAGAGTTACTTGCAATTGCTTTTGCCTTTGCTAAGTTTCGATCTTATTTGATTCTATCAAAGACTGTAGTGTTTACCGATCATTCAGCGTTGAGGTATTTGTTTAGCAAGCAAGATGCGAAAGCAAGAGTGCTAAGATGGATTCTTTTACTGCAAGAATTCGATAGTGAGATTCACGAAAAGAAAGGCGTTGAGAATTTGGCCGCGGATCATCTTTCAAGATTGGAGAATCCTGAGTTAGAGAAGGTAGATGAGTCGGAAATTCAGCACACATTCCCTGATGAGTGTTTAATGAAGATAATTATGAGTGAACTTCCTTTGTTTGCTGACTACACTAACTTTTTAGATACGAAAACTCTTCCTACTGAGATGAAGTATAACGAAAGAAAAAGATTTTTCTCGGTCTTGTGAAATTACTTTTGGGAAGATCCGTTTTTGTTTAGGAAGTGTGCTGATGGTATGGTGAGAAGGTGCGTTCATGGAGATAAATGCACCAAAATTCTAAGTCATTGTCACAATGGTCCTACGGGAGGACACCACGGGCCAACGTACACAACACAGAAGGTGTTTGAAGCAGGATTTTGTTGGCCAACCATCTACAAGGATGCTTACGAGTTAGTAAAAGAGTGTGATGCTTGCCAACGAACTGAAAGGATTTCTAAAGGGGATGAAATGCCGCAAAATCCTATCATGGTTAGTGAAATTTTCGATGTTTGGGGGATAGATTTTATGGTACCATTTCCATCAAGCAACGGAAATAAGTATATCATAGTGGTTGTTGATTATGTTTCGAAATGGGTGGAAGCAAAAGCGTTGCCTACTAATGATGCGAGAGTGGTGGTGAAGTTCCTTAAACAGTTGTTTTCACGATTTGGAACACCAAAGGCGTTGATCAGTGATTGCGGAACACACTTTTCGAATGCACATTTGGAGAGAGTTTTGAAGAAGTACGGGTTCAATCACAAGGTTTCCACTACTTATTATCCTCAAACCAGTGGCCAAGTTGAAGTTACTAATCGCGGGTTGAAGCGTATTCTAGAGTGTTCAATAGATGGAAATCCAAAAGATTGGTCGAATAAGTTAGATGATGCGTTATGGGCAGCAAGGACAACTTTTAAAACTTATATTGGCACTACGCCTGATATCGCGTAAAAAGTCATGTTGATACCACCGATATCTCTCAAATTCTGGAACAATACATGGCATTTGGACTCAAATAATGCACAAATCAATGAAACTTTGCCAAGAAGGTCAAAATGAAGTTGCACAAGAAAAATAAGCAAAATGGATGAAAAACGAAGATTCCACGCACAGTTGAAGATTCAAGGCATCCGAAACAAGATTTAGAGACAAAGCGCCCATAATTGAGGTTTATCATATCCGACATCTTCATTTTCAAAATATGAATCTAATAGAAGAAGAATCAACAAAAACGGATAAAGAATAAAGATTCTACATACGCCGGAAGATTCAAACGATTCATATGAGACATCCAAAGATAAGAGACACTTTTCAAAGATTTATTTTCATCAAAGTCTTTGTTTTTGAAAAATGAATCCAAAGCAAAAAGAATCAATGAAAACGGACGCATAACCAAGAAGATACGCGTGAATCAAGAAACGAGCAAAAGACGACGAACCGGCAGGGGCACAAGGCAGCCGCCGTCGACCACCCTGCAGCCCACGCCGGCTGCACCTCCCTCGTCTCTCTGGTGCTTTTTCGTCCTTGTCCGTACTCTCCTGGTACATGTGCTAGACCTATCCGCAACTTTAGTATACATGTGCTAGACCTTTATGCGCCTTAGGGTACATGTGCTAGACCTTTATCTACCTTTTGCTAACATGTGCCCCAAGTTGCTAAAGTGAGCCCCTCTTCAAGTATAAATTGGCCATCAAAGCCTCATTTACACACACACCATTCTTTGAATAATACTTGTACTTAGTTATTAGTTCTACTTTCTCTCTCTATTTTCTCACTCTAAATTAGTTTTAGGCTAGTATAGGAGCTTGTTTAGAATAGAAGGAAAGTGCGGAACGCATTATAATCTTCGAAGTACGCTCGAAATTGTGTCAATTAATTCAAGTCTATTCTCTCTCGCATTTAATCCTGGTTTTTTCTATCCTTATCTATCTTAATTAATTACGTTTATTTTGATTATGCTAGATTTAGTTATTGCCATGATTAGAGAGTAGTATACTTGTTGTGTTTGTTTGCGATGTAGTTAGTAAATTATGGGATGATTTAGAATTAAATATTAAATATCGGTAGTATTGCTTTGATTGTCTTATTGCATGTTCTTGTTTGATTGTTCCCTTAGGATCATCATAGTGGTAAAATATAAACGGTCTTAATTCTCGTAAAGTAATATGACGGCCCCTATTCGACTGTAACTCGATATAGTACTGGAAACACTTCAAGGTGGAGTACAAATGTATGGTAGTCGAGGAACGACCGAAGGTAGTCATATTACGAAACAGTACAATATTACGAAATAATATGATGGCCCCTATTCGACTGTTATTCGATATAGTACTGGAAACACTTTAAGGTGGAGTACAAATGTATGGAAGTCGAGTAACGACCGAAGAAAGTTATATTACGGACTAATATATAAAATGAGAAACCTAGTTTAATTAACCTTTCTAAATAAACTTTTAAACTTCAAATTAATTTAATCGCCTTTCCACCAATAAACGTGATTACAACACCTTTTTAACGACGTCCAATTGAAAGGTAGTCAGTCATGTATGTCAATATAATTTGTCAAATGTATGAAACTATGGAACCGCAAGGCTACATGGGAGATTATCGTAGGACAAGACATGGCCAAGGTTTGAAGCGGCAGAACAACTTTAAGTGAGGAACGTTATAGATAATTAGGGGATTTATTGGGTAGTCTTAAGCAAGGGCCGGTTTAAAGTCATAAATGAACTTTTAGATATATGAATCTGTTAGGATGATGAGGAATCGTTATATGATTCAGTTTTGTCTGGTATCTTTAGATTTTGTTCCCGTTCATATGAAAGTATTATTAAATCATAATTAAGATTTTGCTTATTATTCTAAACACTTTGTAATGTTACCATAACCTAGCTCCCGGTGTGACATGCCAATGGACTTTAATTAGTAGAGAATCTAGTGTTTACATCACAAGTATCCAAGAGTAACAATTAACAAATATCTTTTAGACAGTTTCTCCAAACATCATCCCATAACTTTATTAACGAAGTCTCAGCAAACACTACTTTTATCTTATCTGCTTTATCTTTTATTTTTATTTTGCTTTTATTTATTTACTTGCCTAAGTTAGTTAATATAAAAACCAAAATTCCCCCACTATTTTATAAACCCTTCACTAGTCTGAAAGCCCTCATCTACCACGCCTTAGTTTCAATTCAGTTGGAAGAACGACTCTAGGTCATACCTACCACTTGCTCACCCTTATGATTACCATTGTTGGGGAAAACTTAGGCCCCGTAATTACAAATTTAAAACACCCACTGATGCCCGTCGCCAGTAGCCGGTGCAACGACAAGGGTAAAATCCTTACTGACCGCTGGTGACGCATCAAGTTTTTGACGCCGCTGAAAGGGAACCAACTGTACGATCCTTAGGCGTTAAGACGAATTTACTTACTAGTGAACCTTTAGGATTTCTTAAACCCCAACGTTTTTCTTTGTTTTTCCTTCCTTTTACTACTTTTAGACATTACCACCCCTATCCACTTAACTAGTCAACCACTTGCCAATGAGAATATGACAGCTACACGTATAACTCTCGCTGATGACTCTAAACCTTTGATTGAAGGTCGAGGAGGACCAATTGGCTATCTGAAAATTGGTAGAGGATCATTTGAATTAAAGCCCCATATTGTTCAGTTAGTCCAAAACCTCTGTCAATTCCATGGCCTACCAAATGATGATCCCAACTCACACCTTGACAAATTCATTTCCTTATCCAACTCCTTTAAGCCGATTGGGGTTAATCATGACATAGTCTATCTATAGCTTCTTCCATATTCACTCACTCTCAATGCAAAAACATGGTTTGAGGAACTATAAATCAACTCTATAACCTCCAGGGTTGAATTAGCAACCAAATTTTTGGCCAAATATTCCTCCCCATCAAAACAAGCCACGTTTAGGACCAACATCATAAACTTCCGCCAAGTTCATAATGAATCAATCTACGATGCATGGAATCGCTTTAAGGGATTGCTTAAGAAATGTCCAAATCATCATTTTGAGCACTCAGACCAATTGCGCATTTTCTACAATGGTCTCTTCCCACATCACCGTCCTTTACTAGATACCGCCTCTCAAGGCAGTTTCATGAATTGTACGACTAATGAAGCTTGGAGCCTTATTGAGAAAATGACAATGCACAACCATGATTGGAACAGTGAAAATCACCCCTTAATAGTGAATCCACCTACTACAATCGGGAATGAAGCTATCCAAACCCTCACTCAGTAAGTGACAGACCTAACCAAGGAGATTAAGGAATTAAAAAGTCAACAACAACAAGTCTGTCAAGTTTAAACCTGCCTTAATTGTGCTAATCTGAACCACTCAGCCCAAATTCCTCACTCTCATCTAACTCCGCCTAATACTAACCCTTCCTTTAACCCACCTAGGAATAGCCCACTAACTTACCAACTCGAACTATCTGAGCCCTCTTCCTCACAAACCTCTAGTTTTGACGACACCCTGATACAAGTCATTCAAGGAATCTCGGCTAGACAAGACCAGGTTGATCTCATCTTAAGAGATCAACTGACTTTGTTAAAAGCTTTCGAATCCCAAATAGGGCAATTAGCACAATGTATTAGCTCTAAACCTCAGAATAGTCCAACTAGTTGCCATAAGGAGGTTTCTCATATTCAAGACTCTCAGGTAGCACATAACCCACCTACGATTTCTTCTCCGGTGAAGGAACCACCTATTCTCCTATCGACAATGGATTTAGAGTCTACACCAAATAGGAAAGTAAGCATTCCATTTCTAGCTTGTCTTAAACAACGACCCAACAAGCTTAAGCCTTTTAAGCTTGATAGGAAATTCCTAGATACCGTATCTGAAGTTCCTTCCAAAAAGTACTTCAGAAAGCTTCTTACAACCATGGATAAGGTACCTACAGTACCCAATGTCCCGTTGAATAAGGAATGTTCAGCTATCCTGAAAAATACCATTCCAGAAAAACTCGGAGACACCGGACGTTTTAATCTCCCCTGTTCTATCTACAATTCAGGCATCATCTGTTCTCTTGCCGATTTAGGAGCTGGTGTTAATCTTATGCCATACTCCCTTTTCAAGAGGCTTGAGTTAGAAAATCTTCGACCTACCAAAATGACCATACAGCTTGCTGACCACTCGGTCAAATACCCTAAGGGAATAGCTGGAATGTTTTAGTTAGGATTGACAAATTTCTTTACCCAACAGATTTTGTAGTAATGGATATGCAGGAAGACGTACACATCCCAATCATACTAGGAAGACCTTTCATTAATACGGCCAAGGCAATCATCAACGTCTTCGCACAAACCATTAGCTTGCAATCTCAAGGAGAAACCATCACTTTCCATATCGACAACCCAAACCCTGGAGAGCAAGCCTGTATGTACATGATCTCCATAAACAAGACCACAAAGGACAAAGAAATTGCAAGGTCAACAAGTGAAAGTAAATCTAGTAAGGAAATGGCAATCACGCCATATTTCCCAATTGACCTCCGACAAATAGGATAAGAGATGAAAAATGCATCTCCATTAGTGAAAAACTCAACGATGGAAAAAATTGGGATGATAAATATGGAAGAAGAAAACAAAAGAAGCATACCGCCAACTAATCCATTTACCACAAAGAAATGGCGGGAAGTAACCACAACTGTTAAACCCAGACAAATCTAATAAACAATTCAATAAGCCTTGAATTATTATTGAGAAGTTGCGGAATCACACACAATAATATTAAGAAGATCAAGAATTATAACAATATGTAATACATAATTAATTATCAAAAGCTTCAATCTTATTAATGATATAAGACGAATACACTTAAGTATTAGGGTTACAAAAAACCTTGAAGCTGCGGAAAACTATCTTCACCTAATCTAGGTCTAAGGATCTCTATTTATAATGCATAGAGTCCTACACAATCTCTAGTTATTATGGTACTCGAATCTATCCCATAAATAACTCTAACCGACTTATAAGCTTACACCAACAGTGGCTATGATACATTATAACTAACAGTGGTTAACTTTATACAGAAACCAAATACATATATCCAACAATGGCAGCCTTCAATACTAGCAGTGGCTAGTTCTTCAATTCTTCTAACAGTGGTTGTCAACAATACTAACAGTGGTAAGTCTTCAACACTTGATCAATTCTGTTCAGATCCCAACAACAACCATCCCACGAGAGGAGAAACACTGGAGGAATATTCCAAACGCACAAGATACCAACTGCAAACCATCATAGATCACAAAGTGTTCGGAGAATTGATCCAAAGATTTAACAAAGTAGTAGGAGGAATAAGCGGCGTAGTCAACATACTTTCTCTTTTCCCTGATGAACTGCAATTCTATTAACAACAGAAAGGGACTTACGCTAGGATCTACAATGTCCTTACAAGATCTAACATCTCATTCACCTCAATACAATGGGAGATGTTAGGATCCATTCGAGCGTATATGAAAGAGACTACTGGACATCCGAGCAGTCGTGCCAACATCTTGACAATGAATGACCTCACATCATTGCTTGACTTGCTAAAGATCGCCTTAGTTTCAAATAAAGCGGATCTATGGTTATCAACTCCACTATTGAAAAACAAATTGAATTATTGAATGAGGAACTTAGTGATCTCGTTTGGGAGGAATCAAGGCGCGAACAACCCATTAGGGTTACATATGAATCACCACTTGATATCGCTACTTTTGTTATGATCCATCTACGGGAGATTCAACAATGAAAAAGTAACTCCAGAACGAAGTTCATATTCTACTCAAGATGCAAGGAGATACTTTATCAGCTTGTTCTAGTTTTCTCAGAATCTGACTTTCCATTCAACAACCATCATTACTGACAAATAGAGGACCTGTGCACATCCATCAGAAGATTCACCGGAGACCCCAAGACCGAGAATTATGAAGACATAAAACTGCAATTCTTGGCATTTGTATGCTCTCTCTGGCAAAACCCACCGCCAAGAGAGGTTGTTAAGACAGATACAACCACCATGACCGACCCTAGTGGGACCGTCACTAAAGCAGTCGATTACATCACCTTTGAACTTCACGGACTTGCAAGGACAACTTTAGAGCATCTTTTGAACTACAAGGAAGAATCAAGAGATAGTCCATTTGAACTGATTACGACAATAGTCAATCATTTCATGAGAATCTATCCACCTCAATATACTTTTCCAAACCTAGGGCCCACAACATCAGCACAGTGGATCCCATGGATGCATCCATCTTCATCTAGCCAGGAGAAAAGAAGTCAAGCTCTCGACTTTAAAGGAGTGCTTCTCGGGAGGCAACCCGTGTTTTACATTTCCGCAATTTTACATTCCAAGATGAAGTCTCCAACTATCTTTCACACTTGGATATACGAAAGTTTTAAGAACTGTCCGACACATCAAGTTTTCAACGTCGGGAATAAAGAAAGTATATCCAACGTGTTCACACCTACGATACCAATCACAAGAAGACTTGATCAAGAGTGAACCCAACAAGATGAAGTTCGGCAAATGCATACCATAGAACACTGCAACTACTGGGGAGTACTTCTATACCAATCACTTTCTTTTGTTATAAATATACCATATCCACTATGCTTATCACTAAGTGTGGGATTCAAACCCAACACACACTGCTAAAAGAATACATCTTAGATGTTTAAAATCCTAAGTGTGGGAATTTACCCCAGTCAGAACTTAGAATAACATCGAGGACGATGTTTTTTTAAGTGTGGGATAGCAGTAGTTACACTACTGTAAAAAGGATAATGGTATACGCTTGATTCTAAACTCGCTACTCTTAAAACCATCCTTCTCCAAAAAGTAACTCGAAAATTTAAACAAAATCTTTCAAAATTAAGTTAAAAATATGTTGAAAATGAAAATTTTAGACAAAGAATGATTTACTTTGGGGAAGATGGATAAATAAAATATGAATTCCTTTGGAAAACTAGATTAATAATCCTATAAAGAGAATCGCATGACTAGGCACACAACAACCCAATTTTCGATTCGTGAGGTATCTTGAGCCATATTAAGCATTCACTTTTTATGTTTCACTTCTTCTATTCTTGAGTGTTCCGATGTATGCGTTTAGAATCAGAACTTGCTCCTGTTATGCATTTCGTATCCGAACTGGTGAGTAAAAAGGAGATCGAATCACATCATTCGTAAACACATCCATACACCCAAAAAGAAATACGTTATCCCTACCCTCTCAAAAGCATCCCTCTTACTTCATAGTAAGTTCCAAAGATGAAAGAAGAGAAGCTACAAGGATATGACGTCGAAAAAAATCAGAAGAAAAGAAAGTCAAATAGAGAAACAGACTCCTTCCAAAAATCATCAGAAAAGGGCGTCAATCCTCCAAAAAATTCTAGCTTTCCTCTTCACTAAAAAGAAACCCGTGAAAAACCAACACAACCCCCTCTCATATCACCAACACTCCACTCTAAAAATCTTACATCACTCCTCCTAGAATGATTGTTGCTAGATTGACTTCGCTCTCACCTAAAAGGTAATGATTTGATTCTCGATCAAGTCTATGATGATAAATGATACATAACTGGCGTTCTGGGTGATTGATAATATTAGAATAGGAAATCCTAAACACTTTGAGCGATTAGAGTGTCCACCTTGAGAGGATCGCCTAGTCATGTATCCAAGATCATAGATCAAAAGCATGCTCCCAAATATTACAACCCTACCTTTTCAAAAGCATGAATATTTTATTTTTCCAAAACCCCCACCGTAAAAAGTTCTGCCTTAAAATATTTCATTATAGACTTATCTTTAACCATGCTTGAAATTCGAGTTTGCTTGAGGACAAACAAAATTCTAAGTGTGGGATACTTGATATCGCGTAAAAAGTCATGTTTTTACCACCGATATCTCTCTCATTCTGGAACAATACTTGGCACTTGGACTCAAATAATGCACAAATCAATGAAACTTTACCAAGAAGGTCAAAATGAAGTTGCACGAGAAAAATAAGCAAAACGGACGAAAAACGAAGATTCCACGTACAGTTGAAGATTCAAGGCATCTGAAACAAGATTTACAGAAAAAGTGCCCATCATTGAGGTTTATCTTATCCGAGATCTTCGTTTTCAAAATACGAATCTAACAGAAGAAGAATCAACAAAAACGGATGAAGAATGAAGATTCTACGTACGCCGGAAGATTCAAATGATTCGTACGAGACATCCAAAGATAAGAGATAATTTTCAGGGATTTCTTTTCATCAAAGTCTTCATTTTTGAAAAACAAATCCAACGCAAAAAGAATCGACTAAAACGGACGCATGACGAAGAAGATACGCGCGAATCAAGAAACAAGTAAAAGACGGCGAACCGGGGCGGGCACAAGGCAGCCGCCGCAGGCCACCCTGCGGCCACCACCGGCTGCACCTCCCCCATATCTCTGGTTCTTTTTTGTCCTTGCCCGTACTCTCCTGGTACATGTGCTAGACCTATCCGCAACTTTAGTATACATGTGCTAGACCTTTATGCGCCTTAGGGTACATGTGCTAGACCTTTATCTACCTTTTGCTAACATGTGCCCCAAGTTGCTAAAGTGAGCCCCTCTTCAAGTATAAATTGGCCATCAAAGCCTCATTTACACACACACCATTCTTTGAATAATACTTGTACTTAGTTATTAGTTCTACTTTCTCTCTCTATTTTCTTACTCTAAATTTGTTTTAGGCTAGTATAGGAGCTTGTTTAGAATAGAAGGAAAGTGCGGAATGCATTGTAATCTTCAGAGTACCCTCAGAATTATGTCAATTAATTCAAGTCTATTCTCTCTCGCATTTAATCCTGGTTCTTTCTATCCTTATCTATCTTAATTAATTACGTTTATATTGATTATGCTAGATTTAGTTATTGTCATGATTAGAGAGTAGTATACTTGTTGTGTTTGTTTGCGATATAGTTAGTAAAATTATGGGATGATTTATAATTAAATATTAAATATCGGTAGTATTGCTTTGATCGTCTTATTGCATGTTCTTGTTTGATTGTTGCCTTATGATCACCATAGTGGTAAAATATAAATGGTCTTAATTATCGTAAAGTAATATGACGGCCCCTATTCGACTGTTACTCGATATAGTACTGGAAACACTTCAAGGTATAGTACAAATGTATGGATGTCGAGGAACGGCCGAAGGTAGTCATATTACAAAACGGTACAATATTACGAAATAATATGATGGCCCCTATTCGACTGTTATTCGATATAGTACGGGAAACACTATAAGGTGGAGTACAAATGTATGGAAGTCGAGTAACGACCGAAGGAAGTTATATTATGGACTAATATATAAAATGAGAAACCTAGTTTAATTAACCTTTCTATATAAACTTTTAAACTTCAAATTCATCTAATCGCCTTTCCACCAATAAACGTGATTACAACACCTTTTTAACTACGTCCAATTGAAAGGTAGTCAGTCATGTGTGTCAATATAATTTGTATAAGGTATGAAACTA
Organism: Pseudognaphalium luteoalbum; assembly: GCA_963422505.1. Taxonomy (NCBI): domain Eukaryota; kingdom Viridiplantae; phylum Streptophyta; class Magnoliopsida; order Asterales; family Asteraceae; genus Pseudognaphalium; species Pseudognaphalium luteoalbum. The sequence continues at coordinate 53,586,900 of OY730195.1, read as the reverse complement.
TGGAACCATATGGCTACATGGGGGATTATCGTAGGACAAGACATGGCCAAGGTTTGAAGCGGCAGAACAACTTTAAGTGAGGAACGTTATAGATAATTAGGGGATTTATTGGGTAGTCTTAAGCAAGGGCCGGTTTAAAGTCATAAATGAACTTTTAGATATATGAATCTGTTAGGATGATGAGGAACCGTTAGATGATTCAGTTTTGTCTGGTATCTTTAGATTTTGCTCCCGTTCATATGAAAGTATTAATAAATCATAATTAAGATTTTGCTTATTATTCTAAATACTTTGTAATGTTAACATAACCTAGATCCCGGTGTGACATGCTAATGGAACTTTAATTAGTAGGAAATCTAGTGTTTACATCAATAGTATCCAAGAGTAACAATTAACAAATATCTTTTAAGACAGTTTCTCCAAACATCATCTCATAACTTAATTGACGAAGTCTCTGCAAATACTACGTTTATCTTATCTTCTTTATCTTTTATTTTTATTTCCCTTTTATTTATTTACTTTCCTAAGTTAGTTAATATAAAAACCAAAAGTCCCCCACTATTTTATAAACCCTTCAGTAGTCTGAAAGCCCTCATCTGCCACGCCTTAGTTTCAATTCAGTCGGTTTGAAGAATGACTCTAGGTCATACCTACCACTTGCTCACCCTTAGGATTAGCATTGTTAGGGAAAACTTAGGCCCCACAATTACAAATTTAAAACACCCACAGATGCCCGTCGCCAGTAGCCGGTGCAACGACAAGGGTAAAATCCTTACTGACCGTTGGTGATGCATCAACGCCCTATCGACTCGTTTATGGGAAAGCTTGCAACCTGCCATTTGAGTTGGAACATAAAGCTTATTGGGCATTGAAACAATGCAACCTCGATGATCATACGACAGGGAAGGAACGATTGGCGCAATTACATGAGCTAGATGAGTTAAGGATGAATGCTTATGATAATGCTCGCCTGTATAAGGAGCGCACCAAGAAATGGCACAATTCACACCTTAAATCGAATAATTCGTTTCAAGAGGGTGACAAGGTGCTCTTATACAGCTCTCGCTTGCATTTGTTCCTTGTGAAGTTGAAGACAAGTTGGACAGGACCTTTCATAGTCGAAAAGGTTTATCCTTTTGGTGTTGTTGACTTGGAAGGTCATTCTGGGATAACATTCAAGGTAAATGGAAGCCGTTTGAAGAAGTATTATGGGGATGCAAGGGACTCCGAACGTGATTTGGAGATGACTCTCAATTAAGTCATGGAGCAAACTGTCGAGCTTACCGACGTGATAAACAAAAGCGCTTTCGGGAGACAACTCGTTATTTTTTCTTAATTATGTATTTTGTTTTGTTTTTGGTGTGTTAATAAGCTCGTGGAAGAGGATGTTGTTGGATGGAAAGTTTCATTTTAGCTTATATCTTGAAGATAACTCAGGGGAGTTTTCTGTTCACTTGTTTTCTATTCCATAATTTATTGTTCCTTTTTGCAATGAGGACATTGCATATTTTTAAGTGGGGGATGGGGGAAAAGAAGTTTATTTGTCCTAAGTATGAAGTGGTAAATTGTAACACCCCCAATTTTATGTGTTTAGCGGAAGCCAGCTTTGGGGTGCTACTAATCAAATATCAACAGCACAAAGATAAAGCAAACGACATCTATATGCATCGTTTGAAAAATAGTTACATTTCATAGATAAAAAGTTTGAAAACTTAGTGTTTTCGGTTACAAAATGTAGTTCCCTAGAGTCCACGCGTGTAGCGGGAGATTCTATTACATAATCATAATATTCAAAAGATAATGCTAAGAATCTCCGTTAGATGCAATGTAGAAATCATGCGACTCTAGCTAGTGTCCAGGGGTAATCCTACTCCGTCTGCGTACCTGAGATACAAAGCTAAAAAGGTCAACCAAAAAGGTTGGTGAATCTTACAGGTTTAGTAATAAGTAATCGTTATGAACCACAAGTATATACCAGTATTGCTATCAAGCAAAGTAAGTAAATCAGTAATTCATCACAAGTGCCATGAGCTCACAAGTTGAAGCTTAACAGTGTAGTGTGAATGGTACAGTCAAGTACAGTATCACGTACCCCCATGAGTGCTATCCGAACACTCATATGTAACAAGTATCAAACGCCCGTTTCTACGGAATGATTCGTGGTAGCGCTACTACCCCGGGCGGGGATTGTCAGTCCCGAATGGATCCATCCTACTAATACTCGCGCTTAAGTCTATAACTAATAACTTATGATAGGAGGCTTTCAGTGGATAAACAGTAACTCATGCGTTGTGTGTAAAAAGTAATCAGTTCAGTACATTGTGTTCACGTGTAAAACAGTTGCTAAGTATCTCACCCCAAAGTATAAAAACAGTAAAAGTGAGGCTGTAAGACTCACCTGAGTCTTGTAAGTACGTATGTGAAATCAACCAGGTAAAGCGGATATAAGTCCGTGTATCGGTTCTCAGAACCCTGCAACCTTCTGGCGTCCGAAACGCTCAAGGTCATAAGTAAACAAGTAAACGAGTTGGTGTCTTAAAAGATCACCCATGCTAGTTGTCCACTCAACTAGGAAATGTCCAAGTGTTAGTTTAATAATCCGTTTGTATTTTGAAAACAAGTATGGCCCGTTGGTGACGGTTTGTAATAATAATCCAAATGTGTTATTATTATATGTATTGTTGTATCAAGTTTCATTATTTGTAAGTGTTCGACACTTAGTTGCGAAAAGTATTTACAAGTTCCTGGATGACGGGGGTTCTGGGGCAGCGCCCCTGGTAGCGGGGTCCAAGGGGCGGCAGCCCCTAGCGGGGTCCAAGGGGCAGAGCCCCTGGTTGGGGTCGAGCTAGTCCGGCTGCGGACTAAAAATGTGTTGCGAACTGAGTTCGCGGTGCGAACTAAGTTTGGATTCGCAAGACAAAGCGGGTTCCCAAGTGGTAGGCTGCGAACTGAGTTCGGTTCGCAGCACAAGGTTCAGCTCGCAGGTCGACTCGCAGGTCAACTCGCAGGTCAACTAGCAGGTCGACTCGCAAGTCAACTCGCAGGTCGACTCGCAAGTCAACTCGCAGGTCAACTCGCAAGTTAACTCGCGAGTGGGTTCGGTTCGCAGTTTAGGTTCGCGAGTTCAGTTTTTGGTAGGTAAATCTCAGTTCGCAGCTCGATCTGCGAGCTGAGACGCATCTCTGTTCGCAGACGGGGTTGTTTGTGCAATTCAAGTTTTAAAACACAATTTAACTTGGTTTTTGGACATAATCTTGTTGGGTAAATGTTCTAGCATGTAAATCTAAGCTTTACAAGTAATTTAAAAGAGTTTTGAAGTCCCTTACCATGAAATCGAAAATGGAGAAGATGAAGATGGAGAGCTCGAGATGGTGATCGTTTCTCCCTGAATCAACTCTGCAAGATGATGAGTTTTTGGGTGACATTTTTGGGGTGGTTTGGGGCTGCAATTTGAGAGGGAGAAGGAGAGAAGAGAGTGTATGTGTATGTGTTTGGTGTAAATGAGAAAAGAAGGAAACCAAAAGGGTTTTAAAAGGGGTGGGTCATGGGTCGGTTTGAGTTTGGGTCCGCGGGTCTGAGCTGACCCATTTGGGTCTCGGCTCACGGGTTTGTGTTTCCGAATTTTATATCACGAGTCGTTGTCGGTTAAATCCCGTAGTTGTTTAAATGTTGTTTAGCCGAAGTGTATCCAAAATATTTTTAGCCGAAGTATTTTATCAAAATACTTAATAATGAGTTATAAAAATATAACTTGAATTACTTTCTGTAGTTAGGCGCGTTTCGTGTGCTCTCGTCGCGTTCGGAGTGTTTTAAACAATACTAGATACGTGTAATATATTTTCACAATATATTAAAGCAAATAATGTTTGTTTGGTTAATTCAACATTATTTAAAAGTTTTTGTCACCAATATTTTCACAATATATTAAAGCAAATAATGTTTGTTTGGTTAATTCAACATTATTTAAAAGTTTTTGTCACCAATGTCAAATCTAAATTGTATCGGACCTCGTCCGTTTGGTAAGTGTACGATTTAAACGAATCGCGTACACGTGTAAGTAATTTCACAAAAGTCTCATAAATTTAGATTAATACAAAACTAAATACATGAAATTACAAGGAGTTTAGGCACTAATCAAAAGTCCTAAATTGGCGGGTGTTACATAAATAGTGGTAAATGTCAAAATAAGAGCATTCTTTGCTAGTAATTTTTCAGTCCAAATTTTTCTTTTAAAATGTATTTTTTTTTAAGTTTAGCATTTCTTGTAACAATTTTTGGAAAAGTCAAAAGATGAATTAAACTTAATCTTTAAATATGAGATAATTCATCATGTGATGCATCGATAGGCAAACTATGTGAAAGATGTTGAGCCATTAAAGAAATTAATGTGTGAAGTAGGTATTTTCCCGAGAGGATCTTTAGTAAGGTATGACTTTAGTCTTAATTCTTATACGATAGCGTGCTATAGCCCACCTCTATGAGGTTTTAATAATCATCATTTGGAAATATACTGGGTGTTGTCTCCTTTGTTGTACGTAAGTACAAACCTGGTTTCCATCAGTAAAAAAAATATATATATCCGCTAAAGTCAAGTTATGACGCTTTGTTGTACTAAGGTACAGACCTGTCACCAATGTCTTGACTTGAAAAATGATTGATTAATTTGAATTCTCTTTGTGTGGAAAGTTGTGGAGCGTTAGTTGTATGGGAATATTTTGCTATTGGGAATCAAGGGTAATTCCTGCTAAGAATAATAATAGTCAAGCTCAATTTCTGTAATATAGATTGTTTAGGTGGACAACAATATCGGTAATCCTGGTGAATCATCTTTTATGCCTAATAATAATACATGAGAAAGTTGTTTTCTTAAGAAAGTTTCTTGATTGCTAAGCTTTAAGGTAGAATCAGTTTTAAGATAAAAATTTGATTTGCGGAATGTTAGGTAGTATGTAAGTCCTTTTGCACTTTTTGTTTGCCGTTCATATTGAAAGTTTTGAAGTTTTAATCGATAGTCTACTTGAGGACAAGTATGATTCAAGTGGGGGATGCTTTGATGAACACCAAAATGTACTAGATTATAGTACTAATTACTCCTTTGTTTGATTGAATTCGTATGCATTGTATGTTAATAAGATACTTATTTCGTTAATACTTGCATTTAGGAGTTTAATTGGAGCTTGGATCCAAAAGAAACAGAAAGCAAGCTAGTATCGATGGAAAGAAACTAAAGCTTTGAAGCTAGGAAAAAGAGAGTTGGAAGAAAGTGAAGAAAAATGAGATTTTACATCCATCCACCGGATGAAAATTCCATCCGGCTGTTGGATTGATGAGTTGGACTGTCAGATACGCGGGCTGAGCTAATTGGGTTTTTAAATCCATCCGGCGGATGGATCACTTCGGCAGAGTAAGTTAAAACCTCATTTTAATCTCATTTTTAGGGTTATCACCCCACAATCTCTCTCAGCCGATTTTCACACATTCAAGCACGATTTCTAGAGTATTTTGGAAGGGAAGAAGCAAGAAGGATTGAATGTTTCGATTGCTTATTCATTCTTTCGATTTTTCGGTTTGAATACATTATTCATTTTCATTTGATTATGATGTTGATATTCTTTTCAATTCTGATTTTCTGCAAAGTCATGAGTGACAAAATCTTTTTATGGATTTGCTTAGCTGATGATACTTAGATGATGGGTTGATTATTGATTTGCGAAAGATATTAGATTTTATGAATGTTTGTGTGTTTATTTGATGATCCTTGTTTATTAATTAATTATTAGTGATTACCTAACATGGTTTACTAATCATTTGAGATTGAGTTCCTTTTGAATAGTAAATTATTGATGATTGTTGATTTCGTTTGATAATAATTACTAAATATATTGAGTTTGATAGGTTGGGGTGAATAATCGGTAATAATCATTAACGAACAAGATAGTTATAACTAACTATAGACTTTGTTGATTCAATTCGCGAAAGTAAATCACAAAAATGTTGTAGGTTTAATTTATAACACACTTCGGTGGGAAACGTTAGTTGAACAATTAGCATGTCGAAAACAACCTTGTGTCTTTCTTAATTGTGTTAGATTCACTTACCTCAGAAAGGGGGTTGTCTTATTAGTTATGTCGCAATAAAATCCATTGTTCGAGCAAATCAATAAAGTGATAATCGGATTCTAAGAAAGTAGTCTAAGTGAATACATTTCTTCTATCATTTGAATCAAGTATTATTATTTGATTATTTATTTTATAAAGTATTTCTTTTTATTTAATTAAGTTAAACTTTTATTCACATTGTATAATTGTTAGTCAATTATTCGTTCGAAACTAAAACGTCCCTTTGTTCTATTTTTATTAATTGAAACAATTTCCATTTTATTAGAATTGACATCCGTTCCTCGTGTTCGATCCAGACTTACCAAACTATACTATTATGCGATCAGGTATTCTTGCATGAGTTCTGTATTAGCAAGTAAGTTAATTTCTATTTTAAAACTATAAACCCGTTTACACGATGTAACACCCCCAAATTTATTGTTTGGCGAAAACATACTTGGGGTGCTACTAATCAATAATCACAAGCACATAAGATAAAGTGACCGACTCTACATGCGTCGTTTTAACAAAATACATTGATTGTAAAAAAAGTTTACAAGAGTTATAAGGATTACATAAGCTCGGTATCCTGATCTGAAAGATTCTATGGCATTACTACTTATACAAAATATAATAATGCAGAAAAATCTCTTGATGTTCGTGTTTGCATGCGACTCGAGCTATATAATTCCTGAGTAGTCCTACTACTGCTGTGTACCTGAGAATACATACTAAAAGGTCAGCTAAAAGCTGGTGAGCTCACAGGTGTAAAGGATAAACATAATGTATGAACCACAAGATTTAATAATGTGTTTGAAATTAATCAAATAAATGTGTATATTACTGCCATGAATCCATAGTTTGAGCTTAACTGAGGGGTCAGGATCCGCCTTTTAAGAACCTGAGCGAGGTGTGTAACACCCCCAAATTTATTGTTTAGCGGAAGCAAGATTTGGGTGTTACTAATCAATAATCAAAGCACAAAGATATATAGCAAACGACTCTATATGCGTCGTTTTAACAAATTACATTAATATTAAAATATATACAACAATTTGAACCCGTACATAGCTCGTGTTCGTAATATAAGAGATTTAAGTACATAATTAGTTATACAAAATCTAATAATGCAATGAAATCTCTAAGGTTTTCATGGAGACTCGAGCTAATATAAATCCTGATGGGCAGTCCAAATCTACTGCTGAGTACCTGTGATACATGCTAAACTGGGTCAGCTAACGCTGGTGAGCTCACAGGTTTAGATATCAAATAATAGTGTGTGAACCGCAAGATTTACATGTTGATTTGCATCCAATAAATGATAATAATAGTGTATACAACCATGAGCGCATAGTCTGAGCTTCACTCGAGGGTCAGGTCCCATATAGAGAATTCCGAGCGAGGTGCCTCCACGAGTGCCTAATCTACACTCGTTTTCCCAAATATTAGTACGTCCGTTGCAGAGATTAGCGCGACTAACCCAGACGAGGTGGGTCAATCCTATATGGTACCATATACTAATATTCGTGCTACTTTCGTATTACCAGACTATACTGACGGAGGACTTTGATTTGATTAGTTGAAAACAACTCATGTAGTATATTAAAATATGTACTCACGTTTATGTGTTAAAAACAGAGCAATGTATCACACCCCTAGTAAAACAGTAAAAGAGGGGCCATGAGACTCACCTGAGCCTTGAGTGTTTATCGAAATAAACTTGAATTGATTAGCTGTGAATTGATGTCCGAAGACTTGTAACCTGAGGGTGTCCACGACACGCGATGGTTATTAATCGATTTGACATCTTAAAAGACTACCTTTGTAGTTGTTTATCCAACTATAATGTTCAAATTACTACGATTTGGTTGATTTGATTATGTTTTGAAAACGTGTACGGCCTGTTGGTGACGGTGTGTAATAATAATTCTCAAAAATATTATTATTATATTTCATAAATTTGTATACTTATAAAAATGTGTGTCAACCATTCTTTCATTGGTTTAATATCATATTAATTAATTATCATCATTTGGTGCCCATTTTAAGTAAATTTCAAAGTGCTGAAAAATGTTGACCAGGGTTGACCGCGAACCGAGATTGCACTGCGAACCGAGTTGAACGGATTGTATCCAGAACTCACACTTGGAGAATTTGGCATAAAGCTCCTCGTGCTTAAATAGCTCTAGGATGGTTTTGAGGTGTTGCACGTGTTCTTGCTCGTTGCGCGAATAGATGAGAATGTCATCGATAAAGACAATGACAAACTTGTCGAGGTAAGGTTTGCACACCCGATTCATAAGATCCATGAATACAGCCGGTGCGTTTGTTAAACCGACGGGCATCATTTGAAATTCATAATGCCTGTAATGAGTTCTGAAAGCGGTTTTTGGAATGTCGGTGTCGCGAACATGTAAATGATGATAACCTGATCGAAGATCTATCTTTGAATAACAGCTCGATCCTTGAAGTTGGTCAAACAGGTCATCGATGCGAGGAAGTGGATACCGGTTCTTGACAGTTAGCTTGTTCAACTCTCGGTAGTCGATACACATTCGGAAAGAACTGTCTTTCTTTTTAACAAATAAGACCAGAGCTCCCCAAGGCGAAGAGCTCGGTCTAATGAATCCTCTGTCCAGGAGTTCCTGTAACTGGGTGGACAGGTCCTGAAGTTCGGATAGGGCTAGGCGGTATGGTGCTCTGGCTATCGGTGCGGCACCCGGCACGAGATCGATCAAGAACTCAACCTGTCTAGGTGGAGGTAAACCAGGTAGTTCTTTCGGAAAGACTTCGGGAAAATCTTTAATGATTAGCACATCCTCAAGTCGCTTCTCCTCCGACTTTTTCTCTGTGATGTGCGCGAGGATTGCAGGATTGCAGGATAACCCTTTCTGAGAAATTTTCGGGTTTTCAGACAAGATATGATATTTAATCTCGACCCACTGGTCTCCCCATGTATGATCAAGGTTCTACCGACGGTGAGAGGGATGCAGACGATTTTGTCATAACAGACGATTTCGGCTCTTTGTTTGGACAACCAGTCCATACCAATGATGACGTCGAAACTTCCAATTTCAACGGGCATAAGATCTATCGAAAATGTTTCATTAGCTAAGTTTAAAGTTCAATTAGGTATCACACTATCATTTTCTATGAGTTTACCGTTTGCTAGTTCTACAGTGTACTTAACATCTAGAGCAATAGGGGCGATGTCAAGTAGGGGATAAAATTCATCGGAAATAAAGCTCCTATCGGCACCAGTATCAAATAGAACAGAAGCAGTTAAGTTGTTGAGGAGGAACATACCCGTGACCACATTCCGGTCCTGGCGGGCGTCCCCAGAATTGAGTACGAAGGCTCTACCCTTAGCATTGTTATTGTTGTTGTTGTTGGCCTTGTTCTTCAGTTTCGGGCAGTCATTCCTAAAGTGCCCAGGGTTTCCACATTCATAGCATGCTCAGTGTGGTCTGGTGTTGTTGTTGGTATTGTTGTTGTTGGCGGTGGATCTACAATCCTTGGTGAGGTGGCCATACCTCTTGCAGTTATAGCAATAGGGACCGCAAGGACCTTCATGGTGGCGGTTGTACTTGGAACAGTAGGGCTTGTTCCCTGTGTAACCCCGTCTAGTGTCGGTGGTTGAGTTGTAGGCCTCGATGGTGTCGGGTTTCTTGTTTTGGGAGTTGTTGTGGTTGTCGGACCACTTTCTTTTGAGGTGGTTGGAGGAAGAAGTGGGTGGTTCTGGGTCCTTGTTCATGGCCATGAGTTCATGGGCCAATCGGATAGCACCATCAAGGGTGGTCTGGTTTGAGGAGGCGTCGTTCCCCCGGACAGGTTCTAGAAGATCGCGGATGTATTTTCGGATCTTGTCGGGTTCGGTGCTCACCATCGCAGGGCGAAGGATGGCAAGTTGTTGAAATCTAACGGTATACCCGTCAATATCAGTTCCCTGAACCCTTAGGTTCAGAATTCTTCCTCCAGCTTTTGGAGTTGTTCGATGAGGCAATACTTAGCAGTAAGCATTTTCTTCAGTTCCTCCCAAGGGAGTAGGTAAGTTGCATCAATACCCACCGACTAGGCATATGAGTTCCACCAGGAGAGGGCACCATCTTCGAGGGTGCAAGTAGAGAATTTGACTTTGTCCTCCTCTGCACATTTGCTGATGAGGAAAACAGATTCCATCTTCTCAAACCATCTAATTAGTCCGATGGCACCTTCTGTGCCCTTGAAGATGTGTGGTTTACAGTTCTAGAGGTCCTTGTATGAACAAGGTCTGGGTAGAGGCCCATTGGCAGTTGTATCTTCGCTGCCCGAACTAGGTTGTCGGGTAGCCATAGCTTGGGCCACGCTTTGGGCTATGAGTTGTGCGATCTCAGTTTCGCTGAAGGTGAATCATTTCGGTGGCATCTTGCTGAACAAGATCAAGAAAATACTATGAGATATTTGCGTGAAATTCTAAGATATCATGCATTGGGTGGTGTGTTTGCCATGCTGAGATAAAGCGTTTAGAAAGAATGAGGCCTATATCCATATAATACGTATATAATATAGCCTAAGATGTTGAGTGAGAGCGAGGCCTATCTATGTATATATATATATATATCACATAATAGCCTAAGGTGTCTAACAAAGACAAGTTTAAGTCCTGGTTTCTCTCGTGGTTATAGTCAACTAGTGTATCCTGTTCAGTCATGATTCCTTTCAGATCTCATATCATATTCTTTTAATTATACATAGTTGATCAGGCTATGTTAAATTAAACCAATACTATGTAGTCACTGAACCTAATCATACTTAATAAGGAATACTACCTAACGGTCATAGTCTAGGCCCACTAAATGCAACCTAGTTCACTATAACCTTAGGCTCTGATACCAATCTGTAACACCCCCAAATTTATTGTTTAGCGGAAGCAAGATTTGGGTGTTACTAATCAATAATCAAAGCACATAGATATATAGCGAACGACTCTATATGCGTCGTTGTAACAAATTACATTAATATTAAAATGTTTACAACAATTTGAACCCGTACATAGCTCGTGTTCGTAATATGAGAGATTTAAGTACATAATTAGTTATACAAAATCTAATAATGCAATGAAATCTCTGAGGTTTGCATGGAGACTCGAGATAATATGCATCCTGATGGGCAGTCCAAATCTACTGCTGAGTACCTGTGATACATGCTACAATGGGTCAGCTAACGCTGGTGAGATCACAGGTTTAGATATCAAATAATAGTGTGTGAACCGCAAGATTTACATGTTGATTTGCATCCAGTAAAAGATAATAATAGTGTATACAACCATGAGCGCATAGTCTGAGCTTAACTCAAGGGTCGGGTCCCATATAGAGAATTCCGAGCGAGGTGCCTCCACGAGTGGCTAATCTACACTCGTTTTCCCAAATATTAGTACGTCCGTTGCAGAGGTTAGCGCGACTAACCCGGACGAGGTGGGTCAATCCTATATGGTACCATATACTAATATTCATGCTACTTTCGTCTTACCAGACTATACTGACGGAGGACTTTGATTTGATTAGTTGAAAAAACTCATGTAGTATATTGAAATATGTACTCACGTTCACGTGTTAAAAACAGAGCAATGTATCACACCCTTAGTAAAACAGTAAAAGAGGGGCCATGAGACTCACCTGAGCCTTGAGTGTTTAACGAAATAAACTTGAATTGATTAGCTTTGAATTGATGTCCGAAGACATATAACCTGAGGGTGTCCACGACAGCGATGGTTATTAATCGATTTGACATCTTTAAAGACTACCTTTGTAGTTGTTTGTCCAACTATAATGTTCAAATTACTACGATTTGGTTGATTTGATTATGTTTTGAAAACGTGTACGGCCTGTTGGTGACGGTGTGTAATAATAATTCTCAAAAACATTATTTTTATGCTTCGATTCATTTGTATACTTATAAAAATGTGTGTTAACCGTTCTTGCATTGGTTTAATATCATATTTATTAATTATCATCATTTGGTGCCCATTTTAAGTAAATTTCAAAGTGCTGAAAAATGTTGACCAGGGTTGACCGCTGATAACACGTAAAAAGTCATCTTCCACATTTTAGGCACAAAGTTAACAAAAACATACTTAAAAGGACATTATTCATAAAGTTTTGTTAACTAAGTCAAAACGGAGTCGATGTTTGAAAAATCACTAAAAATGGCATGAAAAACATAAGAAACCGGGCAAAACTGCTTTATCACACCACCGTTCACTCATTTCAATGCACTTTAAGCTACGCTCCGAGTTATGACCTCTAACTTATGTCATTCTCTTCATTAGGAAAATACGAACGCGTGGGTATAAAGAACGCTCAAAACGGATAAACGACGAAGATGTTACGCCCGAACGAAGAAACGAAGAACCGAGAGGCCAGCATACGGCTGAACCAGGCCGTATACGGCTGGTCCAGGCCGTATACGGCTGGACCTAGACCGTATACGGTCTGTGCAGGCCGTATACGGTCTATGCACAGCCGTATACGGTCCAGTTCAGTCGTATTCACCCTATGCACAGCCGTATACGGTCCAGTTCACCCGTATTCACCCTAGCTCAGCCGTATCGTGCGTTTGGGTGATAAAAATCTGATTTTTATTCGCCTTTGCTATACGGTTGTGCATTTTGAGGTTTGGATACGGTCTACGGATACGGTTATGCGTTCTCTATAAATACAAGCCTCATTTCTTTATTCCAAGACATCTCTCATTCAACATACACATTTCACACTTCAATTCTTCGTTTTCTTTTATTTTTATATTTTTATTCTCTTTCTAGAATAGTTTAGATAGTTTCTCTCTCTCTAGAGTTTCTCTCTCTAGAGAGAGAGAGTTAGATAGTTAGTTGGTTAGCAGTAGAGAGAGAGAAAAGCTGGTATTGTAATCACGGTGTAATAAGAAGCATTCTTGGTGCAAGACTCTGCCCTTTTCTTTTCAGCTGTTACTCTGCTCAATTTTTCTGGTGATATCTCTCTTTTCATACTTATACTATGTCCGAATTATTTCTGCCTGTTTGTATAATGTATGTTACTGTTATTGCCATGTTTATTGAGTAGTATGCTGTTGCGGTTGTTGAAATGTAGATAGTTAGAAGTAGGGATGATGTTCAATTAATCTTTAAATCTATATAATTGGGAATTGTTATATTTGTTATGTCTAAACTTATCATGCATCTAGACTTAGCTATGGATCACCCTTTCCAGTCCTTCGCGTGACTACTACTTTAGGCTTAGAACCTGATCAACTCTAGGTACAGTAGGAAGTTATCTGTGTTATAGTAAAGAAGTCGTGTATGTCACTGTAATCCGGCTGCAATACTGGGCAATTGCCCCGGAAAGAGCCGTCTGTGCCTACACTGTGGATTACCTAGAGACCCTAGAATATGGCCTAGAAACCAATATAGCTGTGGAAGTGCACAGTACACCATCTGGCTACCCCTGTAACTGAAGCTATGGAAACACTTCGATATTATACACCGTATATGTACCTAGGGATGAAAAGCTGTGGAAACATCATAGTACACCGCAAGTACATCCTTGGTTACGCGAATCTGTGGAATTATCTAAGTGCTGTACATCGTGAACGGTTCCTAGGTTAGTACACTGTGGAAGGAGTATGCATTGTACACCGCTGGTGTTCCTAGGGCTGAATGACTGATTGCAAAGGAGAGGCTAGATCATGACAGAAGTAGTTGAACTAATAAAACGTAAGGAATGAGTCTGGCGATGAAAGTCAAGCCCAGCAGTGGTTCAGGATTCTTAAAACCCCTAGACTCTACAAAACTGATAGTTTAAAATAGCAAGTTAATGATCTGAACATATTTAGGAAATGGCATTTACATTTAGGTGTTAAGAACGGTCGGAATTCCCCAAGTGGCAGTCTGTTACCTTATTCCTGCACCCTTAAAGGGTCACTTGTCCATAAAGACAGTGTAGGGGGTTGAGCAGCCTGTTCTGATCAGAATCACGATAGCCTAGGTCTCGTGACATACTAATTCTGGTACTTAACTAGAATGAGTAGGGTTCTAGTGTTTACACCCATAATGCATATGTTTATTAACTGAAAATGTCCCCAATTATCTTTATAATAAGCATCATCCCCGCAACTGATTATTAAAGTTTCAACCGCCGCAATTCTCTATCTGTCTACCTAGCTACCGATTCTACTCTATCTTATTTACTTTTCCTGTCTTTAGTTAATTAGTTAATTAAATTATAAAACCCCCAAAACCTACCTATCTGCACAAAACCCATCCTAAATGCAAAACTCTGTCTTTGGCATTGCTTCGTTTCAATTCACTTCGATTTAAGAACGATCTCGAGTTATACTTACTGCTTACTCACCCTGTGTGATAGGTAGTACTTATAAATTGAGTCCCCAGCTCTTTATAAATTTAAAACTTACCCACCGACGCCGCCGCTGACGGACAGTCCGACGACAGGGTGAAAACCCGATCGACCGTTGGGGGCGCGTCAACCGCGAACCGAGATTGCACTGCGAACCGAGTTCGCGAACCTAACCGAGATTGCACTGCGAACCGAGTTCGCGGTGCGAACCGAGATTGCACTGCGAACCGAGTTCGCGGTGCGAACCGAGGTTGCGCTGCGAACCGAGTTTGCACTGCGAACCGAGATTGGATCTCAGCTCGCGAAATTGGATGATCAGCGATTTTAAGCTTCAAAAATGAGTTTTTGTTCGATTTTTGGGCATTTTGATGTTATAAAAAGCTTCTAACATGTATGTTCACAATATCTAAGTAATTACTAGAAAGAGAAACGATTTCTAGAGAGAGTGAGTAAAACCTTACTTTTTGATCGAAATGGAGATGGAGAAGATGAGGAAGATGATGATGATCCTTGGGCTTGTTCTTGATGATGATGATGAACGATTTTTAGTGGTGTTTTCGGTGGTTTCGGCTGCTGCGATTTGAGAGCAAAGAGGGAGTTTGGGTGTAGGTGTGTGGATTTGAGAGGAAATGAGAAGGAGAGAGAGATGGTGTAAGTGAAAAATGAGAAAGGAGGGGAAGAGTGGGGGGTGTTGGGCCGGTTTGGGGAGGCCTCTGCTGTGCGGCCTCTCCAACTTTTTAATCCCCTGCATTTGCGCTCCGTGCGGTGTTCATTTTCTCGGTTGTTTAAACGTTAAATAATTATTTTATTACGTTTAATTATAAGTTTTAAAATACGGATATTTATTCAAGATTATACTTGAAGTATTTCATCAAATACTTAATAATTGAGTTATAATTTGTGACTTTAACTTTACTTCGATTGTTTGCGCGTTTAACATTTTAGCGCGTAGACTTTGTTCGTACGATACGAAATAGTTATGAAATATTATCAAAATAATATTTGTGATATAATAGTGTTTTTAAATAATGTTACACTATTTAGTAAAAATGTTCACCAACGTCCGTATTTAAATGAACCGAATTGTATTCGATTTAAAGAGCGTACGATTTAATCAAATCGCATATTTGTATATATTCAACAATATATATAGATACATTAATTAGCCTAACAAAGAACTAATTACATGTATTAACAGAGAATTAGGCGCTAATTACTAGTCCTAATTTGGAGGGTGTTACAAGGTGCCTCCGAGCGAGTGCCTAATCTACACTCATGTGAACAAATGATAATGTGTCCGTTTGACATCACAGTCAAGGTAGCACGACTACCCCGGACAGGGATTGTCAATCCCATATGTTACCATACACTAACATTCACGCTAAATCCATATTAACAAACTATGTGCTGGAGGACTTTATGATTAGTAAAACAACTCATGCAATCAATATATCGTGTTTTGTACTTGTGTTCACATGTAAAACAAATCAGAGCATGTATTCCAACCCCGGGAGTAAAAATAGTAAAATGCGGGGCTATGAGACTCACCTGAGTCCGATGCGTTTATATGACAAATGTGTGTTGCTGCTAAACCAAGTAGTGATGTCCGAAGACTGTAACCTGAGGGCGTCCAAGACGCACATTGGTTAATACATGAGTAGGTATCTCAAAAGATCACCTATGCTAATTGTTCATCCAACTAGTTATGTCCAAATACATTGGGTTGTTTGATTGTTTGTTTGTGTTTTGAAAACATGTATAGCACATTGGTGACGGTTTGTAATAATAATCTTACATCATTATTATTATGTGTTATTTCATTGTATACTAATAAAGTATATGTTTCCTATGTTGTATTGTATATAAGTGTTGAAGTATATATGTACGAGTACATCGTATGTGATTCAAAGGCTGTAAATGTTTGACACGCAGTGTATAAAGTATTTCCAAACTTTAATGATGGGGGTTCGGGGGCAGCACCCCTAATTAGCGGGGTTCCAAGGGTGGCAACCCTTGACGGGGTCCAAGGGGCAGAGCCCCTGGCTGGGGTCGAGGTGCCAAGTCAGCTCAAAAAAATTTTATTTCTATTATCTTCCTTTAGTGAAAAACGCACTTAAAATCTGAATTTGGGTAACGCAAGTGATAAAATTTCAAGTCTTGACACATAGTAAAAATCTGTGTTTTCAAGGTTCTGATTTGTGCGACACTGGGTGCGACATAAGGCTTTGTGTCGCTATATGCGACATTGTAGATCTAGTGCGACATAGGCTGTTGTGTCGCAGGTCATGACTGCGCCATAGGTCTTTGTGTCGCTATATGCGACATCCGCAATTTAATGCGACATAAGGTGTTGTGTCGCTACTGCGACGTTCGCAATTCAATACGACATAGTGGCTTGTGTCGCTATGTGCGGCATAATAAATTCCTAGCGACATAAAGGCTTGTGTCGCTATGTGTGACATTCGTAATGTAGTGCGACATAAGTGCTTGTGTCGCAAAAGGTCCAGCCCTTCTGCGACATAACAGGCTGTCCAAAACAACAAGTGTCGGGTTTGTGGTCAAACGACCTCGGTTTGACCTGAAACTTTTACACAAGTCTTAGATGAGTTTATAGAGTTTGCATAAATTATTGGTTTGTGTCAGGAGTAACCCGAAGTGTCGGTTTTATAAAAATGACCAAAACCGCAATTTTTGACAAATGTTTAGAAAACGAGTTTTAACACCTTATTTGGACATAATCTTGCTAGATTAGCAACTAAACATGTAAACAAGTAAAATACAAGTATTTTCAAAAGTGTCAGGATCTTACAACTTGTCGTATGAAGGATCCGAAAAGATGGAAGTGTTCCTCGCGTCGTGGTGATCGTTTTATCTTGAAGGAGTCTTGGATGAAGAGGATTATTTGATGCTGTTTTGTGGTGATTTCTTGGGGGTTATTAGAGAGAGAGAGAGAGAGAGAGAGAGACGATTTTAGAGAGAGGGAGGAGAAGGATGGAGTGTGGAGAAGGTTGAATGTGAAGGTAGGGTGTGTTTGGTTAGTTTTGTAAGAAAGCATGGGGGTGCCATGCCCTTGTGTTGGTCGGCCATGGGTGGGGTCCACCAAGGTGTGGACTTCACCCACACTTGTTCCCAAAACTTGCGCTCCATGCAGTGTTCATTTACCAGATCGTTTGAACGTTATATTATCGTTATACGTTTTAATACTTGTGCGTGTAATTATAATATTTTTACTCGAAGTATTTTATCAAAATACTTAATAATGAATTATAAAAATATAAATTGGGTTTATTTCGTTTGTCGGACGCATTTCACGCGTTTCTGGTGCGTACGTTTAGTTTTTAGACAATACGAAATACGTTTGTATATATTATCCAAACAATATATAATAAAAATGAGTTCATTAATTGGTTTCACATATTTTAAATAAATTGTTCACCAACGTCCGTTTTGTGATTGTGTCGGATTCCATCTGATAATGAAATGCACGATTTAAATAACTCGCGTACGCGTGTATATATAACAATATACTAAATGATACCCATAATTAGCCCTAAACACAACTAATTACATGTATTAATACAATGATTAGGCACTAAGTACTAGCCCTAATTTGGTGGGTGTCACACACGACATCACTTATCGAGGATTATCTTATTCTCTTTAACCAGCCTCATATACCGTTGTTTCTGTGTCCAAAACAACAACTCAGACTTAATAAGTGTTAGTATCTATCATACTAATTTATTTCCCTTACAGTGACTAACCCCACATCCTGGAATATTTGACTAACGCAAAATAGATTTGGGATTGAACATTTACTAATGCCCAATTTACTCAAACATATGCTCTGATACCAACTTATAACATCCCTTATTTTAACAACATATTTTATTATATTTACAAACACCGAAAGCGTATGTCCCGACATATTTACAAAATCTTTACAGTTCCCAAAACATAATAATTATAAATATATAATTACATAACAAAGTACTATCGGTTGAGTGTTATATGAGTTTCCAAAAAAACAAATAATTTCCAAAAATATCATAGTAGTCACAGCAGTAGTCAAACATTCCATCTAGTAACCAATCGCCCATTCCATATTCCCAAACATAATCTACAAAATGTTAAATACCGAGGGGTTAGCTCACAGCTAAGTGAATGGAACCGTAATCGACAGTTCAATTTTGTTTAACACCACGTCAACAATTATTTTTCATAAACACTGGATCAAATTATCAAAACCTTAGATTCCAAATCATTCACTAACCAGTATCAAAATTCGCGATTGTGTTCATGAAATCCAAATCAAATAAACACACAAATGAATTTCATATAACATAAAAAATCGCAAACACATAATCAAACAATACGATACAAACCAATTAAACATACTCGCGATAACATGAATCCAGATCCAAAATTCAATTGAAGTTGAAAAATATACATACAAACAATTCAACATACTTGCGATAACCAACGCTGCTACCGTAATAACATCCAGTCGCTGCCATAGTCGTAACTAGTAAAGTATATGGCCGACAAATATATTTATCAACAATGGCATTGCTAGCTAGCTATTATGCTTCACAAGTTCGTCAGATCCTCTTCAACTCCTTTCTTGCAAAGCTTAATGAGTTAATGTTGTCACATATATCTATCTATATGTAATTAGATATATATACCAAGTGAAATAATTCAATTATGTATTCAAAAATCAACATAAGCAAGAGACTGAGACACAATGATTTATCATCACGAGATAGCCTAGTGGTTGACGTCATGATATCCTTACAAGAGGTATCATGTTCAAATCTCACTAGCAGCACATCTTGTTGTGGCTATGGAAAGGGTCATAAATGACCACGTGAACACGGTTAGGCAGTGTACATTTGAGTATAAATACTCGTCCTTACAGAGTAAACATCAACGGAGAAAACCCCATCTGTTTACCCGGAATCCACATGTAAATCATATACAAAGTGATATTGAACCATGTTATTTAATTAGAACATCATCGCATAACAAACTCAAGATTAGAATATGAAAAAATTAAGGTAGATTTAAAATAAGGGTTAAGTGCTTTTTGATGTATATAACTATACGTTGATCTTCATTGTATGTACATAACAAAATTGACGGACATTGTATGTACGAAACTATTTATTTTTTGTACATTGTGTGTATTTTGGTGACGTATTATCAATTATCTTGTGACACGTACAGCACATCTTTACAAGCGCACAAAAATCACTAAAAGTTAAATATTAAAAGCATATACAAGTGATAATGCACAACTACATTTCATCGAACATGTGGTGAGCGCACATATGCACATAGATAATGCAAATGATAGCATAAGTAAAGTGTGTAATCCGAGCATATGATAGCATTAGCAAAGTGTGTAATCCGATAAATTCTTACATGATTGGTCGATGACAGGAATACAACTTCACAGATTTGAAAGGGATTTTAGCCTTCTTTTAGATTGATTAATTTCAGTTGTATTTAGGCGTGCAGAGGGTGAGGGATATTAGTAGTATGGTTCCTACGCATGACCTGCAAAAATATATCTTATTAGTAAAGAGTATTACTCCTAATTTAACACTAGTATTAATAATTAATAATATATATATATATATATATATATATATATATATATATATATATATATATATATAGTTTGGATCAAATGAGAACACTTCAAAAATAAGAACGGTGAGAACACCTCATAAATGCACAACTAGCCTACAAAAATTATTAGATTCACAGTCATACATCTCAAATATGCAAAGAAAAACAAATGCACACTTCTAAAAATGCACAAAAATCGAAAAAACGATTGATGCACGATTATCTCTATAATTGTGCATCAATTGTTTTTTTGATTTTTGTGTATTTTCGAAAGTTCAAATCTATTCTAATCAATTTTTCTACACATATTTGAGATGTATGAGTGTGAATCTAATGATTTTGTTCGCTAATTGTGCATTTATGAAGTGTTCTTACCGTTCTTATTTTTGAAGTGTTCTCATTGGAACCTACCCTATATATATATATATATATATATATATATATATATATATATATATATATATCTTAAACCTTTATTATGCATTTAATCATTTTGAGTTAATGTTTGAAATGAGGATATCGTAAATTACATTTATACCCTCTAACTAATTGTATAAATATAGAAGTTAACATAATCAAATCAATTTACACATACTTTCTTCTCTTAATAAAATAAAGTCAACCATTGATCAAATTTGTTCATTTTAGATTTCGATGTATAATATAATTTTGAATTATCTGTACTTTTAGTAAAAACTTAATTTTAAATAATCAAAATTGTATTCTATCACTATTAAAGTAATAACATTCATATCATAAATTATACAAAATATATATTAAATTGAAATATAGGCTAAAAGAAAGAAAAGAATGGAATAGTAACCTATGATAATATAATTATTATTGTTACGTTGAATATTATTGCCGATTACCATTATATTTTCTATCACTATCGCCGCATTGCGCGGGTTACCGACTATATATAAAAGAGAACACTAATCATATTCGTTATAGTAATACTATTAAAGTTTCTATATTTAACATTTTAAACTATGTTGAATTAATTACAAACGTTAAATTTAATTTTAATACTGACTTTCTATATTTAAATTTAGTAAGTAGTAATAGTGTTTACATATACATGATAATTTTGAGTTATAAATATGGAATTAAGTTAAACATGGTATGTTTAACCATAGTCCTAACCTATAAGGGCTATAGTTAGCATTTTTTGCAATGCATATAACATTTTACACACCTATTTCACTTTTTTTTCTTTTTAGATCCTTTTTCATTATTCATGTTAGCATGGCTGTTGATTAATATTTGAGAAGCTTTTTATATTATTACCTCCATTCTAAAATTATTGTACAGTTTTGACTTTCTAAAGTCTTTTTTTTTTCAACTTTACCCTTATATATTGTTGTTTATGTTATACTACGTATAATAGTCTTTTTTTTCAACTTTACCCTTATATATTGTTGTTTATGTTATACTACGTATAATACTTGATGAAAATTATATTAATGAAAATACATTTAAAACTCAATCCATTCATATATTCTGCATCAAGTATTATATAACACAAACAAAAATATTTAAGATCAAAGTTGAAAAAGAAAAACTTCAGAAAGTTGGACAATAATTTTAGGACGAAGTAAGTATAATATATGCATACTACGCTTTTTAACGAATCAAATGAATATGAATAATGTTCGTGGTCTTTCGTTATGTTTTACTAAACAAAATGAACTAACATAGACATAATTTCTTATTTATGTTCGCCCGTTAAAAAAACACATGTTCGTTTATAAATATAAATAAACGAACGAACACATATATTTAAATATCATCACCTCAAGAATACTGTATGAACTATGAACTAAAATTATTAAAGAATCTCTAATACGAATATCATTATAATCGGAAAATTATACGAAGACAAAACGAATCGCTAAATTTGATAAACAAAACTGATTTAAAGTATACATTTTTTTTACGTTGACAACAAGCTATGCAGGTTGCATATATATTTAAACTCGAATATACTAAAATGTAAATGAACGAATCTTCATGAATGTAATTGCCTAAACGAAAGATATGTTCATTCTTGTTCATTTTTGAAACGAACAAAGATTATGTTCATGTAGTAAATATAGGGAACATATATAAACGAACTTTCCATGAAACGGTATGGTTCACGTAATCAGTTGGACAATTGATGTATATATACATATATATATATATATATATAAATAAAGTATAATGATGCTATTCATTGTTTAAATAGCTATAAATGTTTTCATCTTTTATTTAAAAATAAAATCATACACAAAAATTTATTTTCTTTACTCTATATTTTTAGAAAACTTAATATCCGTCTCTAAAATTTTGTATATTCAAAAGAAGGATATCCAAAATTCCGGATACGAATTTTAGGTAGGATAATTTATTGTCCAAACTTTCGGATATCCAATTAGATAACCGATGATCAAACACCAGGGTTTTGAGTAGTACTTACAAGGTGGCAAAGAGAAAAAGGATTTCTCTCGGTTTTAGAAAGGATGAGCTCCTAAACCTTCTTAATCTCTTCCCAGAAAAACAACATTCGGTTGGTGGTTCAGAGAGCTTGGTTGTGGTGGTGGTGGATGTGGTATCACCGGTTGCAATCTTAGCATTGCAGTTAGCGTATGGCTTGTTGATCGATTGAGATATTAAGGCCAATTGTTTGGGTATTATACCCACCAAGGAACCTGCACGCTAGATGCAAAGGAAAGAAGCATCAACTATAGTAAACACAAGACTTAATTCATCTACTATACTAATATACTTAGATTATAAACTCGTGTTTATACATAGTGTTGATTCAATTGTTAAAATTGATATTATAAATTTTAATTTAATTAAAGTAGAGGACCTAATTGATTGATTTAATTTTAATTAAATCTAATATATTGATGATGTTTTAACTATGATCGATTTTTGTATTATATTTATTATTTTTATTTATAAGATTATAACACATCGTAATTTATAGAGATATGTTTATTCACGTCGCAACATACACATATATGTCTATTCACGTCGCTACATACGTAGTTAATTTTCAAGTTTGTCGCTAACTGCGTAATTCCATGCGTCACTAACTTTAGAATAATTTTTAGAGTCTATGTTTGAGTTTTTATTTATGGCACTAATCTAAGGCATTACGGTATTAGCGTCTCTAATACACAAAATCCCTTCTGTCCCATGATGTTTACTCTCGTGAAAGAGGTTTTTCACGTCAAATATTTTGTGATTACTTGTTTTGGCTAGGGCACGTTCAGTGATTCAACTTTTTCTGTTTCAGGCATGGTTCATTTGCTTTATACTATACATGGTTGTGTTGTATCTTGTTGGACTACATCGTCAGCACTGTCGCTGGTTTTAGCGACATATGGTTGAAGGACACCAAATTATGCAAAATTTTAAAATAGTCAATAATACCTTTAAATTTTTTCATTTTTATGTTATTTTGAAAAAAAATTGTGAAAGGAAGTGTCTCCATTATTTTAAAATAGTCAGTAACTTGTTGATGTCTCCAAATGCATGGGCATCAAGGTATGTCGTTAAACGTGTCCCTACATATTTACTTTATACTTCTATATTTACATGCACCTCTCAACTTGTTGATTAAATTATTTACAACCCAATACAACTTGATTTGTTTAAGTCATACTGAACATAATTGCATGTGTGTTCGCTATTTTTTCTTAGGCTACATGCATCATATATATAATTAGTGTTGAATTCGACCGTTGCACGGCTAAATATAATAACTATTAATGATAATAACATATTAAATACTAAATGAAATGTTAATACAATATATTTCAAAAGAAATGTAGAATAGTATTTCTGCAGTATAAAATAGTTTATCTATTTATACAATTATTAGTTATATGTGTGAAATACAAACTTTTAAATTAATGTAACATGACAAATTTTGAGAAAAAATTAACAACAATTTCCACTAATTTCATTTATACATTGAAAAGATAATATGCTACATTATTAACTTTCTATATAATATAGTTGACTACTATTTGATATGTCTGAACTAATAATATAAATTAAAATCAATCTGTTAATCATGCATATCATAATAAGGTATCAACGTTTCTCAACATATTCATGTAAATTGATGTTATAAACTAAGTGTTTGTATTAATTAATATAACGATTAACATGATTTTCAAGTTTCTATCTCATGATCATCATGCTCGTCTTTAAAAACGTTGAAAAAATCTCATCTTATAACAACATCATACGATATTAATCTCCCAAACAAAATCATCATACAATAAAATATAAGAATTAATTGACATTGAAATCTGTAAAATAATATACAAACACAAAAAAGTGTTTGAAATTATAACAAAAAAAGTTTGCTATGTTTAATATGTCCTTTTAGTTGCTCTTATTCACCGTTTTGGTGTCTTACTATGTGTTCTTACTATGATTAATTTTTTTTTCAAAACCTTCATTTTTCCTATACACAATATTATATAAAGATGAGGAAAAATATGGATGTTACATGTTATTTATAATTTTACTTTATTACATGGAATGCAAAAAAGATTGTGAAGAAATAAAAAAAATAACTAAAGTTAAAAAGATGTTTTACATTTAAATTGTTAGACATCTTATTATATCTTCAATTCTACAAAAATTGTGCAACTAAAAATAGTTAAATCGTTCATTTATCCATAGTGGTGTAAGTCTCTAGAATAATTTATTTATGCCAACTATATTTTTTTAAAGCGAATATAGTGTCATATAAAACTTTTTAATTAGTTACTTAGATAAAAAATAGTTTACTACAATTTAACGTAGTTGAACTAATATTATAAAGTAACATTATTTCTTTCATCATGTATATTATATATAAATTTTTAAAATAATGAACTTGCATAATTGTAGATCAAATTACCCTATGAATTAATTAGGAAAAATTAATTACCATCTAAACATATAGATTTGAATGATGTGGTAAAATATATTTACCAAGCAAACAAAATGACTACACATAAGATATTTATTTAGAAGTCAAATAAATTAGTATGATATTTAATAAAGTAAAATAATTCTTATAAAAATAGTGTAATATGGATAATTATTGACTTAAATATAGTAGGATATTATTAAATGAAAACGGAACTATATGTTAAAAAAATTTGGATTTTTTGTTGACTTTCTAAAACTAATAAGTTGTGATTGGGGAAATAAATTTCATTCTAAAAATAAGAGATTCACGATGAGGTGTCATATAATTTAAGAAAGTTTATGAAAGATTGACGTGTAAGCGAAAATCTTAGGTGGTGAAAAAAGAAGCATGCCATGTAGATAAAAAGATTTTTCTATTAGTACATGTAGAGATTCTTATAGTTTCAAGAAGCAAGAATTATGCTAACCGTTTGTTTTGCCATCATCCACTATTTGTGACTCTTTTCTTGATAGATTCCTCTGCAATTACAAAATTTAACGATCTAGTGAATAAGTTTTTGTGTGTCTATATATTATATTAAAACTTTATTATTGACAAGAATCATGAGTAAATTAAACGTACTTATATATGACATGCACATTAATATTGATTGGTTTGTGACGAGTAAAATAATTTACAGGCTTATACATTGAATCTTAACTTCCAGAAGCCTAGTATATATATATCCATTAATTTTAGGGCTAAGTGTTTTTAATGTATATATTATGCGTTAGGCCTTCATTATGTGTACGTAACAAAATTGAACCACCATTGTACGTATGAAACTATATGTTTTTGTACATTGTGTGTATTTTGGTGACATGTCAACTTGTAAAGATGTCGTGTGTCATCTTTAAACGTCACCAAAATATATAAACACAATGTACAAAAATAAATAGTTTCGTATATACAATGACAGTCAATTTTGTTACGTACACACAATGAAGGTCGACTCATAGTTATATTTATACTACATTATTAAGAGTTTACCTCTTTTTCAAAATTTCAAGATGGAAAATTACATCCATGTCCCTCAAAGTATTTATCATGTATTCCATGATCAAATAATTAAGTTTCTAAACATATACAATCAATTCTAAATCAATTTACCATCTATAGGTTAAATACTAAATTAGATCTAACAAATTAAAAACTATTATATATTTATAATATTCTGCTTATATAATAAAAATTATAGTGATATGACCCGCTACGTTACGCGGGTTACTTAGCTATTAGTACAACAAAAAACACTTAACCCTTAATTTAATCTTTCAGCCAACTAACTATAGCAAAATAATCTTTACCAATAGGAGTCTGTGATCATTTATTTAAGTACGTAATTATCTAATTGGTGTTTATTTTAACGGTAAATAAATGAATTCAAAACTCTGTTATAAACTAATTTTCTACCAATATTATAAGGAATTAAGAATACGCACGTACATATCTATAAATACTTACAAAGTATATTGCTATTTTATTTTTAGAAAATTCTAAGAAGTAAACTCAACAATTTCTTATAGTTTGTGTAATGTGTAATTTACATTCTACAATATAATATAACTATATAAATTTCACATTTTTCACTTTTTATTTATCAAATCTCGAATCTTGAACTCGATCTACATATAAGTAAACTATCACTATCAACCAATTGTCAGGGATAATCATTTAACTATCTTAATTCACTATTTAAAACAAAATAATATATTCCGCTGCATAATGCGGGTATAAACTAGTATATATAATATATATGAGTTAACGCCTACTTATATTTTAAACAGATGATTAACTGCCTAAAAACATAATCTCAAACACCCGTGTAACGTTGCCGTTGATGAAAGATCCAATTACTTTTGATGGCAAAAGAAGCAATGGTTAGACTCTACGTGATTAATTAACACTAAACTTACATTAATATCTGAAGTAAAGATGACATCTTTTCTCATGACACGTTCCATATCCACTGTGAAGCTGTCATCTTTCATCTTCAAACTATGAATGACTACGTACAAAAACATGATCCAAAGAATACGATACAATGCAAGTGTAAGATGACCAACATTATGAAAAATTAAAATACCAAGAAAAAAGATGACTATTTAATAATTACCTTAATCTCCTTTAATTATTTCGAATGTGCAAAAAAAAAGTGTCGAGTTGGACGTACCGATAGAGATATATATATTGATGGGAGAATGTTGAGAGGTCTTAAAGAAAGATATGATAGGTGTGGTGATGGAACAACGATGATATTTTAGTCGATCGCGTATGAACAAAGTTTTGATTAAGGAAGAAGACAAGGGTCTTAGAAGTCGATCACATAAAAACAGATGTTCTAATAAATGTATGTAACTTATTAAGGGAGAAAATAACAAAAAATATATGCTAGTCGTTTTCTACAATTTGTTTCTTCTATATGTGATTTGTTTGATCACATCAAAAAAGAAATATCACAAATAAAATATTATTTAAATTGTTCTGTAACGTGACTCGATACCTCCATTTCCCCACTACAACAAACATACGAAGTGTAGTCTCTAATTTATTAAAAACTTAAATAACAAAACGATAATTGTATAGCAAAATGATATGTGAAGTTCATGTGAATAATGGTAGTGTATGATGATCAAGTATACCCGCGCTATATGTAGTAGATGTTTTTTTATTCAACATGATATGTGAAGTTCGTGTGAATAATGGTAGTGTATGATGATCAAGTAGTCAGAAAAGGATAAAAAAGCTTAGAAAAGTTATACTTTATTACCTGTAGTACAATCTCTGTTGGTGCTGGTCTGTTATGCTTGCTGTATTTGTTTTATTTTTAAATTTTTCTGGCAAATTTAGTGTCCCATATTGATGTTGTAGATGATGCTCAGTTTTTGGTTTATGTTTTGTTGCCCAATTACTACTTTTTTTGGACCATGTTGTATCGGCTTTTTCATTTGGTAAGATCACGGGGAGTGCTAATAACTATTCATGTGACGACTAACTGGTACATCAGTCACGACTAGCAGTCACAAAAGATAGGTTGGAATGTAAAGTCTCACGACTAGCCTTGACCAACTGTTGGGATCCACTGTTTAATTTGATTTTCATTTTTCTTATTTTAAAATAATTGCATTTAATTAAATAAAATAAAAGTAATACAATAAATGTTTGTAAAATGTGTATCGTATGTATACAACTTATAACAGTTCTATTTCTATCGTATATATCTAACTATCATATATCTATTCGACAATATTTTTAATAGTGTGAAGTTATATGGATGACATGTGAGTACATGACACATTTAAAGAATGGCACTTCTTCAAATACTATGAATTAGATACATACAATAGAATAAATGTTACAATAAAAAAATATAATTAGTAATAAATTAAGGTCAAAACATGTTCATGTTTAGAAAAAAAAAAAAATTATACTCCTTTCATCCTAATTTTATACTTCGGTATTTATTTTATAGATATCTCAATTTTATTGTCAACTTTCATAATACATAAAAATAGTGAGATAAAATTTCTTTTTTACACCTAGCGTATATATGTAAGATA
This sequence comes from Pseudognaphalium luteoalbum, assembly GCA_963422505.1. Lineage (NCBI taxonomy): Eukaryota > Viridiplantae > Streptophyta > Magnoliopsida > Asterales > Asteraceae > Pseudognaphalium > Pseudognaphalium luteoalbum. Next base: position 53,558,273 of record OY730195.1, on the reverse strand, counting down.
AAAAATTAGGTAAAAAGTAGAGGGTAAAACTGTCATCTTATTAAAATACAAGAATGAAGATTATATATTTATTATGCTGAATATTTTTTTATCTACGGATGATTAAATTGAATAACGGTCAAAGCAAAATTAGAAAGAAAAAAAAAAAGCTAGGCCCCTTTATTTCCGTCCTCAATCATTTACCGGACAACGAAAACCCTCAACAATAATTTGCCACTCCGCTCGTCGTCCTCAGTTGTGGGCCTGAACGGCCCGTGCACTAACCCACTCCGAATGGTCTAAATGGAATGTATATATCTTTAAATATTAAATGATCTATCTATAATATATAATATAATATAATAATAATATAATATAGAGAATCATAAAAGACATTGGTTTTAATTAATTTAGCAACTCAATGTGTTCTAATATTAAAGTTTGATCTATGATAATTATATAGAGTTTGAAAACTAAAAACATTCTATTTATAAACCGATGAGGGATCAACTCTTCTCATTTAGTTTTGAATAACCTAGATAATTAAGTTATCTCATATTGATAACTAAAACAAATCATTAAGTTTATTCGCTATATTATGAAGAGTCGTTGAATATTTAAGATTAAGACGAGATGTAAAAATGCATTATATGTAGTTTTTCTTTATTTTTATTTTTTTGAAAGAAGTAATATAAAAGGAGCATGCACTTTAGAACTGTCCACTTCTTTCCTCTCGCAAAATGCACAACATGGTCCATCACGTTGTATTAAAACTTTACAGGATGTTAATCTCACATCAAAACACAACGGAATATCTTGTGATATGAAGGTGTTCTATGTAACCGATTTAGGGTCTTCAACTCAATCAAGGTTAATATTATTAAAGTTCAACATTGGCAATACGACATCTTTAAAATTAATGTAAGTACGTCCCTTGATCATCTAACATATGGGGTATCTTATTTAGTTGAAGTCAACATCCAAATCAACATTTGATAATTATGCGGGTTTTTTTTTATAAAAAAAAACTTGATAATTCTTCAAGTGACATTAATAAAATTTTACAGGTATAAAAAGTGAATTCGAACAACAATTTTGTCCTAACATGAATTGAATTCGGTCTCTCTCTCTTTCTCCTCATTTAACACACTATCCCCTCACAACCTTACCTTTCACAATAACTAATTTATTTCATTCGCCTACTCTACTCTGGCCTTATTTAAATATAATTTCCACCAAGTCGAATTTAATTTAATTTGGATGTTGAATCTTGTTGAAATTAATCCTAAAAGTGTTATTTGTGTTGGTGTGAATAAATAAAAGTGTCTTATACATATTGGAGTCAATTTGATATGTTCTTGATGAAAACTCATTTTTTTGAACAGCTTATATGCAGAAAAATGGTCATTTTGAAATGGTCATAAATAATAAACCATAGCTTCGTTTTTTATGTGTTTTATATCTTGGAAAGGTGGGAAAGTCTATTTTCTGTTGGTTAAGGCCTTGGTGTCCATAACTAATTTTAAGTTGATCGAATACAGAGGTTAAGTAGCAGTTGTCCAGCTTTATAAATGTAACACCCCCCAAATTTAATGTTTTGCGGAAGCATAATTTGGGTGTTACTAATCAATAATCAAAGCACACAGATATATATAGCAAACGACTCTATATGCGCCGTTTTAACAAAATATATTAATATTAAAAGGTTTATAACAATTTGAACTCGTATATAGCTCGTGTTCGTAATATGAGAGATTTAAGTACATAATTAGTTATACAAAATCTAATAATGCAATGAAATCTCTGAAGTTTGCATGAAGACTCGAGCTAATATGCATCCTGATGGGCAGTCCAGATCTACTGCTGAGTACCTGTGATACATGCTAAAATGGGTCAGCTAACGCTGGTGAGCTCACAGGTTTAGATATCAAATAATAGTGTGTGAACCGCAAGATTTAAATGTTGATTTGCATCCAGCAAATGATACTGATAGTGTATACAACCATGAGCGCATAGTCTGAGCTTAACTCGAGGGTCGAGTCCCATATAGAGAATTCCGAGCGAGGTGCCTCCACGAGTGCCTAATCTACACTCGTTTTCCCAAATATTAGTACGTCCGTTGCAGAGGTTAGCGCGACTAACCCCGACGAGGTGGGTAAATCCTATATGGTACCATATACTAATATTCACGCTACTTTCGTATTACCAGACTATACTGACGGAGGACTTTGGTTTGATTAGTTGAAAACAACTCATGTAGTATATTGAAATATGTACTCACGTTCATGTGTTAAAAACAGAGCAATGTATCACACCCCTAGTAAAACAGTAAAAAGAGGGGTCATGAGACTCACCTGAGCCTGAAGAGTTTATCTAAATAAACTAAGATTGATTAGCCAAGAATCGAAGTCCAAAGACTTGTAACCTGAGGGTTTCCACGACACGCGATGGTTATAAATATGTGAAGGCATCTAATAAGACTACTTTGTAGTTGTTTGTCCAACTAGAATGTCCAAATGATTACAATTTGGTTGATTGTATAAGTGTTTGAAAATGTGTACGGCCCGTTGGTGATTGTTTGTAATAATAATCCCACATTATTATTTTGATGATTTTGAAGTGTTATACCTAAAAGTAAGTTTCAATGTGTTTTAGAAGTTGTGTCGCATTCGTGTTTGATGTCATACAAGTTTAACACCTTGTGTGAAAGTTTAGATGTAACACTGTTACTCGTGACCCTAGGGTAAGGGCGAAGCCCATTAATGACAGGGGTCCGGGGGCAGCGCCCCTGGTAGCGGGGTCCAAGTGGCGGCAACCCCTGGCGGGGTCCAAGGGGCAGAGCCCCTGGCTGGGGTCGAGCTGCCAGGTCAGCTTGGAAAATTTTTATTTCTACTAAATTGCTTTGGTGAAAAACGCATCTGGACTTGAATTTGGGTGAAATCGAGTGATAAAATTTTAGGTCTCGACACTTAAAAAATTTGTGTTTTCTTGGTTCTGTTTCATGCGACCTAGCGTGCGACATACGGCTTTGTGTCGCTAAGTGCGACATAGTCTGTTGTGTCGCAGATCATATCTGCGACATAAGGGCTTGTGTCGCTAAGGGCGACATCCTCAATTTAATGCGACGTAGGGCGTTGTGTCGCTATATGCGACGTCCATAATTTCTGCGACATAACTATTTGTGTCGCTATATGCGACATCCGTGATTAGTGCGACATAGTGGCTTATGTCGCTATATGCGACATAAGGTCTGATTTAGCGACATAAAGGCTTATGTCGAAGGTGGCCTGGAGCCTCTGCGACATAACGCGCTGTTGGCCGGAAAATGAGCCGAAAAAGTGTTTTCCGGCCTCCGTTTGACCTGAAACTTTTACCCAACCCATATTTGGACATTTCAATCTTAACTAAACAATTATAAGCTGAAAACAATAGAAAACGAGAGGTGTCGGGATTTGTCGAAAACTTATAAAGTGGTGAATCGAGAATCCGAAAAGATGAAAACGTAGATCGTGACGCGGTGGTTACTTTTCTTAAAATGAACGAGATGATCCGAGGTGGTTTAGTGGTGTTATTTTGATGATTTTAAGGGGTGGTGGTGGTGGTATTTGATGAGAGAAAAGGGAGAGGGAGTTTGGAGATGATGATGATGTTGAAATGAGGGAAAGGGTGGGTGATCGCGCCCAAACGGTCAGTCGGGTTTGTCACCCCGTCGTCGGACCTTCCGTCTAGACGCGGATCAGGAGGTAAATGTTTTATTTTTATGCTGGGCCTAAGTATACTAAAGCTATGGGTAAGTATAGCGATAGGTATGACCTAGGGTCGTTCTTCAAACTACAACGGGCATGGGATCTAGGACTTTAGTTATCTACGGGAATTTAGCTAGGGTTTTAAAAGAGGTTTTGGTTTGGTTTGGTTTTAACTAACTACTAATTATCTAAAATTTAAACTAATTAAAAGTAAAGTGGGGTGGAGGTGGCAACGAGAACTTATAGGTGAAGCGAGTGTTTACTATGATAATTACTCATGCTATTTAGGGGTAGTTAATGAGATAAAGCCTTAGTTAAGATGACATTAATATTTCCTAATGAGCCATAACTACTAGCCTATTATCTATCTAACGTAGAGTTGTCCGCAATCAGATAAATAATATGTCACATAGATAACAGTTATGGAATGTAAACTACACCGGAAGTTGTCCCAAATGTAGCAACCAATTTAACCGACAACCATCCTCGAGTCTTGTCCCCCAATCTCGGACATTTGAGATATCCGAATCATGACATGAATTGTTGAATAAACAAAAATATGAACAGGGTTTCCCACCGGGACAAGTTGGGATGGTCTGGTCTAACGGCCGATTAAATTGTTCATCATTATTCCACATAAATCATTTTAACTATTCTATGCATGTTAAACTGGCATATGCAATTGATAGATATTCGAAAACCTAATCATGTAACTAATCAGTATGACAGATACTAGCATGCAAACCCTAAGCAACAATCAAACAAGAACATGCAGAAAGGCAGCATAGCAGGGATCAGTTTATGCAGAGTGACAGGGTACATGATCAAGTCACAAGTGCCCCAAAAGTTCTCTCTAAGACACTTGTTAAATGGCCTGAATCTAATCTATCTCTAATCCTACGCTCCGTGTCTCCCTCCGGTAATATTTCAACCAGGAGAACACCGGCCATGTCGAGTTCAACGATCATCAGACACAGAATAATTAGTGGCATACAACTAGCAATTGGCCAAGCCTAGAAGGATGTCACTAACCACAGCATAAGTTGGATAGATAAACACTTGAGATTCAATTCATAGATTCAAATATATTTCAACCGCATACAAACAGAGTAACAACATGATTTAAGTATAACTACCCTAGCATGGCAACTATCATAGCAAACACAGATTTGTCTAGCTAAGCATGGCAATAATCCTAGCAAATAGATCTAAACAAGTATAGCAACAGCACAACATTATTTAAAATAACAAGATAGAGATTATAATAAACCTGACAAAGCTGTATTACAAATCGTGCGACACCGCAGTCTCGGAGCACCTCCGTTACAATTAAGCTACTAATCTACTAGCTTAACTAATCTAATTAACTAACTAACTAATTTAGAGAGAGAGTAGTGAGAGAAAGTGTGTGTAGAAGTGTGAAAGAATGAGAAGGTATGGGATGTTTTGAAATGATGAAATGAGGCTAGTATTTATAGAGAACGCTCAACCGTATCCGTAGACCATATCCAAACCACAAAATGCACAACCGTATCGCAAGGGCAAATAAAAATCAGATTTTTATCGCCCAAACACACGATACGGCTGAGTTAGGGTGAATACGGGCAAACTGGACCGTATACGGCTGTGCACAGGGTGAATACGGGCAAACTGGGCCGTATACGGGTGGGCACAGGCCGTATACGGCCTGCACAGACCGTATACGGTCTGTGTCCAGCCGTATACGGCCTGGACCAGCTGTATACGGCCTGGTTCAGCCGTATCCAGCTTCTTCGGTTCTTCGTTTCTTCGTTCGGGCGTAACTTATTCCTCGTTTATCCGTTTTGAGCGTTCTTTATATCCACGCGATCGTATTTTCCTAACGAAGAAAATGACATAAGTTAGAGGTCATAATTCTTTGTGGAACTCAAAAAGTGCTAGAACGAGTGAACGAGAATGCTTGTGATCGTATTCGTTAGATTTATCGTGTTTTTCGACCATTTTAGATGACTTTTGAAACATTGTCTATATTTTGGCCCATGTGACGAGTTTTAATGATAAAGTATCTATTTTGATTAGTTTCGTCAAATATTGGGCCAAAAAGGTGAGATTAATGCACGCAAAAACATGACTTTTTGCGTGTCATCAAATATCCCACACTTAGACATTTGCTTGTCCTCAAGCAAACTTACTGTCTTACCATAAAAAATATTTGATTTCTAACCACAATAAAGAATTTACACAGATTGGAAACAAGCATTTCCCGTTAGATAAATAAGAGGTGTTCACATGACGTATCTAAAAGTTGTTCAAGATGGTTCACTTAGGCAAACTTTTAATTCTCGAATTTGTGGAATATACACGACTGGGCGATCTCACTGGTGGTCACTCAATTCACTCAAAGTGTATCGGGGTTCCTATTATCCTAAGCCAAATGAAAAATCGCTCCAATACCAGTCGTGCAACATTCGTCGTCATAGGCTTGCCCGAGGATCAAATCTTCATCACTTTAGACAAGGACAGTACTGATTATCCCAGGACATTCAGATGGGTTGTAGTGTTTGGTGTGGGTTAAAAAGGGTATGGATAGATCTGGGGGTATCTAGGTTTCTAAGGGTGTTTGCTTATCTTGGCACTTTCGAAAAAAAGTTTTATCTAGATATCCTTTTTAATGAAAACGGAAACGGATAACTCAATTGGGGATAAGATAGCTATTTTGACTTCTATCTTTTGAAAACACAGAATGATATTTCTTTTGAAGAGTCGAGTTTTTCGAGAGAGTCGAAGCACTTAGCTTTATTTCAGCTATTTTCTTCTCTTTTTCTTTTCTTTTTCTATTTCTATTTTTGGGCTTAGATTTTTCTTGCCAAGAAATTTCTAAGGGATTTTCTTTTATTTCCCTTTTTGAGATCCCTTCTTATTTTCATTTCTCAATCCTTTGATCATTTTTGAGTTTACTTTGGTGCCAATTTTTCGCACCACATGACTCTCGATTTCTTTCTATATAGATCAATAAAACGCACACGAGAAGTTTTAGTAAACTTTATTTGTGATTTTTGGAGTGAAAGCAAAAAGGAATACCTGAATATCTCTTTTCTCAAAAATACTAAGATAAGTTTTCTGGTGGTTAGGGGAATAAGGAGTTTTAATAATTTTGGGTGAATGAAAGAAAAATAGGCTAAGGCTCAACAGGGTTTTCTAAGCGGATCATCAACACTAAGATTGAGTGTTGGAAGGGTTTTTGGCTTGAAAAGATATGTGAAAAGGGGTTAAAATCCTAAGGAATGTCAAGGTCCTCTAATCGTACCTATGTCACGTATGACACCTGTCAATGTGATCTCGAAATGTATACCTGGGGCAAGTTCTAATTCAGAAATGCGTGCACCGGTCACACACAACAAACGAACAGTGAAGCATTTAAAATGAATGCTTATAAGGCTCAAATTCCTCACCGCAAAAATGGGTTATATGTGTCCAGTCGTGCGATGCCCCTCTTAGATCCTCATCTTAAATTGTTTAGAATCCGACATGATTTCGACCTTATATTTACCAACTTTTGAAATACTTGTAAAAAAATCCGTATTCATTCTTGAAAAACTCATTGGTCAACTGAATGAATGACAATTTCACTGTCGAAGTAAAACTGTTTAGGTTTTACTGAATGAGTGACAATTTCACTGTCGAAGTTTTTAACCAATTTGCTTTTATTGTGACTAAAAGGAGTTTAAAATTTTTGAAAATTTTGACAAAATAGGGGTTTGAAAATTTATTTTAAGGACTAGCATGTTTCTAGATCAACTTAAACAGATATTTTGACAGACGAGAGATATACCGCTATCCCACACTTAGAAATAAACATTGTCCCCAATGTTTCTACACTAAGTAGGGAGAAAATCCCACACTTAGGGTTTTGGTTTAGGAAAAATGTGAATTTAAAAGTTGTAAGTGAGGGGGATCCCACACTTAGAGATTTAAGTGGTTAATAGGCATATCGAAGTTATATTAAAATAAGAAGAACGGGTGTAGGAGAGATACTTCCCTGCGGAGAGTGGGGACCATATTCGTGTAGAGTTGGTGTAAATAATTTGCTGGATTGTGAGGACCAGACTCTTTTCAAAGCTCATCCAATTCCTACGAAGATAAGGTCTGCAATGTCATACAATACCATCATAATCATCAGTTTAACAACATAATAAGTCCAATTAAAAATAAAGATAACTAAAGATAAAAATAAGCTAGAAATCGTCTAGTAAATCATCCATGTCTGGATCAAATGCTGCAAGTGCGTCAGGATCTGGATCTGAAGTGCGTGATAAGGCAGCAGTTTGATCAGACACCATGGGTGCATCAGTGGGATTCTGAGGTGGCCTAGAATAAGCAACAGCAGTGGGAGGAACAGTCTGTGGTGGGGCAGCTGGGAAGAAGGACAACGGTGTGAGAGCTGGCCTAGGACCCTGACCAAGCTGATACGGCTGGTCAGCGAGTTTCGGCAGTCCCATCGCTTCTCTGATCTCGGACTAAGAGTTACGCTGAATCGAAAGCTCACTGAGCATCGCCCAAGTCACTATCGGATCTGAAGTGGTAACTCCGAAATCAAAAAGTGGGGCAGATACAGGAGCAGCCTGAGCATGCTCATCAGTCGTAGTGGTCGTCTTCTTTCTTTTTCCTCTGCGGGTCCTCTTCTTTTGCTGTTTCTGATTTGCTTGTCCTGAGGTCTCAGCTGAAGCGTCCATCCTACTAGTCGGCTCAAGGTGGTTCAAAGATATAGACTTCCTCACCAGGGGGGAAATCTTCGATGTAGTGCTTTAAGCGATGGCCATTGACTTTAAAATTACCGTCCGGGGCTTCTAGTTCGACAGCTCCGAAGGTAAAGACTTTTGATATAACAAATGGTCCGCTCCACCTTGATCTGAATTTGCCGGAGAATTTCTTGAAGCGCGAATTGAAGAGAAGAACTTTGTCTCCGGGCTTGAACTTAGAATATTTGAGTTTTGCATCATGAGTATTCTTTGTTCGTTCTTTGAAGTGCAGAGAGCTATCATATGCTTGGTCTCTTAATTCGGCTAGTTCATTCAGTTGCATTTTCCGATGTGATCCAATTGCAGAAGGGTCTAAATTACAACCTCTTAGCGCCCAGTGAGCTTTATACTCCAACTCTATCGGTAGATGACACGCTTTTCCGTAGACTAGTCTGTAGGGCGTGGTTCCTAGTGGTGATTTATATGCGGTTCTGAACGCCCACAGAGCATCGTCTAATTTTTCAGCCCATCTTTCCCTATGATTAACCACGGTTCGTTCTAAAATTCTTTTAAGCGCTCGATTCGTCACTTCGACTTGCCCATTCGTCTGCGGGTGGTAAGCCGTAGAGGTCTTATGGGTGACACCGTAATATTGTAATGTCCTCATAAACTGAGCATTACAGAAGTGCGTGCCTCGATCACTAATGATCGCTTTTGGAGTACCGAAACGTGAGAAGAGCTGCTTTAAGAATTTTACTACTACTCGGGAATCATTTGTAGTAAATGCTTGGGCTTCAGCCCATCTGGAGACGTAGTCGACAATAACCAGAATATACTCTTTCCCATATGATTTTGGGAATGGTCCCATAAAATCCAACCCCCATATATCAAAGATCTCACAAGCTTGGATGTTAGTAAGTGGCATTTCACTTCTCGATGAAATACTTCCAAACCTTTGGCAAGCATCGCAGCGTTTCACCAAGTCGTGAGCGTCTCTGAATATAGTAGGCCAGTAGAAGCCAGAGTCATATACCTTTCTTGCAGTCATATTTGCTCCGTGATGTCCTCCAGTTGGTCCGTGATGACTTTGGTGAAGAATGTTCCTTGCCTCCTTCTCGTCTGCGCATCTTCTGATAATTTGGTCCGGGCATACTTTGAATAAGTATGGATCGTCCCAATAGTAGTTCTTTACGTCTCTAAAGAATTTGCGCTTTCTAGAAGTGGGCAATCCTTTTGGCACAATTCCTCCAACCAGATAATTTGCGTAGTCTGCATACCAAGGGTTGTAAGTGAATTGAGATCCCTTTTGGTATCCTCCGATATTCATGAGTTGTTCTTCAGGAAACTGGTCTTGAATCTCTCTCTCATCAAGCTTTTCCATCGATGGATTTTCCAGTCGACTAAGATGATCTGCTGCGACATTCTCGGCTCCCTTTTTATCCTTGATTTCTATGCCAAATTCTTGGAGGAGGAGAATCCATCTAAGCAGTCTTGGCTTAGCGTCTTGCTTTTTGAAGAGATACTTCAAGGCTGAGTGATCTGTATAGACAATAGTTTTGGACAATATTAAATAAGAACGAAATTTATCAAAAGCGAATACTACCGCAAGAAGCTTTTTCTCTGTTGTGGTGTAATTCTCTTGTGCATCAGTGAGTGTCTTGCTGGCGTAGTAGATTGGCTGAAACTGCTTCTCCTTCCTTTGCCCTAAGACAGCTCCAACAGCAAAGTCACTAGCATCGCACATGATTTCAAACGGAAGACTCCAATCAGGGGCGACCATGATCGGTGCATGTGTGAGCTGATCCTTTAGAATGTTGAAAGCTTTAAGACAGTCATCTGAAAAGACAAACGGAGTGTCCTTCTCGAGAAGGTGTGTCATAGGTCGAGAGATCTTAGAGAAATCCTTGATAAAGCGACGGTAGAATCCGGCGTGACCTAGAAAACTGCGAATGGCTTTAACAGAAGTAGGTGGCAGAAGTTTGGCAATGGTCTCAACTTTGGCTTTGTCAACTTCGATTCCAGATTTTGATATTCGATGTCCTAAAACTATTCCTTCTTTCACCATAAAGTGGCACTTTTCCCAATTTAAGACAAGATTTGATTCTTCGCATCGGGTTAGCATCCTTTCAAGGTTGGAAAGACAAGATGTGAAGGAATCACCGAATACTGAGAATTCGTCCATGAATACCTCCATACATTGTTCAATCATGTCATGGAATATTGCCACCATACACCTTTGAAATGTTGCAGGCGCATTGCATAAACCGAATGGCATGCGGCGGTAGGCAAATGTACCATATGGGCATGTGAATGTCGTCTTTTCCTGGTCCTTTGGATCGAGAGGAATCTGAAAATAGCCGGAGAAACCATCGAGGAAGCAGTAATATTCATTTCCCGATAATCTTTCCAACATCTGATCGATGAACGGCAGAGGGAAATGATCTTTCCGAGTGGCTTCATTTAATTTCCGATAGTCGATACACACCCTCCAGCCGGTGACGGTTCGTGTAGGAATCAATTCATTGTTTTCGTTAGCGATGACCGTCATTCCTCCTTTCTTTGGGACAACCTGAACTGGGCTGACCCATGGGGAATCTGAGATAGGATAGATCAAACCAGCATCCAAGAGTTTGATAACCTCTTTCTTGACCACGTCTTGAATCTTCGGGTTTACTCTCCTCTGTCTCTGTATAGAAGGTTTGAAGTCGTTTTCCATGAGTATCTTGTGCGTGCAGTAGTTTGGACTGATCCCTTGTATATCAGAAATCTTCCATGCAATCGCCTTCTTATGTGACTTCAAAACCTGGATAAGTCTTGCTTTCTCTTTTGGTGAAAGACCTTTGGCAATTATGACGGGTAGGTGTGAGGTTCCTTCGAGAAAAGCATATTCCAAGTGAGAGGGTAATTCCTTCAGCTCCAATTCTGGTGGTTCTTCGATAGAGGGTTTCATTCGAGCGATTTCGTCTCTTCGTAACTCGTCATACTCCTTTTGGAACTGTAATTCTTCTGGAGATGAGTCGGCTGTAGTGGCTGATGCTATCTCTACTAGTTCTGTCTCATTGGAGAGCACGTTCTTGGTGATTTCTGGATTTACTTTTGCACAACCTTCAGATAGTTGTGGCAAGGTACCGGAATCCATCTCCTCGAAAGATTTGAGAATTCCAGCTACAGTCGGAGATGATTCGGGTATCGGAAAAAACTGATTTCTTCTTAAAAGTGGGATAGGGATGCCTTCGCCTAAAGGAACAGCAACAACATAGTTGTTCGTGGAAGAGTAGTTAGGCGGTGCTAAAGGATTCCTCATTTCAGGTAAAGGAAATAGCAGCTCTCCGGAAGGTGCTGATTTGTCAGAGATAGCCGAGCAGAGTCCGATGTCGTCCAGGCAAAGTCTTCTTTTGGTGATGGCAGTGCTGGAGAAAGGTTCGTGACTGCTGATTTCTAGAATCTCCTCTAAATTCTCATCATATATTTCCTGCATGGAATCCACAAAACCAAGATCCTCTCCCATAGGGTGCTTCATCAACTTATCAATATTAAAGGTGACTTCCTCCGCTCCGACCCTCAGTTTTAAAGATTTTTCGTTTACATCTATCACAGCCTTGGCAGTGTTTAAGAAAGGTCTGCCAAGGATGAGGGGAACATGGGCATCTTCCTCAATATCCATAATGACAAAGTCAACTGGGAAGATAAATTTACCGACTCGGACCATTATATCTTCAGCAATTCCTCAGGGGAGTTTAACTGATCTATCAGCTAATTGGATGGTCATTTGAGTTGGTAGCAGTTCACCTAATCCTAGTTTCTTATAGAGAGAGTAAGGCATAAGATTGACACTAGCTCCTAGGTCAGCTAAGGCGTTACTAACTTGGATATTTTGAAGAAAACAGGGAATAGTGAAACGGCTAGTATCTCCTAGTTTGGGTGGAAGGCCATGTAACATGATTGCTGAGCATTCAACATCTAAGGGTAAACTAACTATTTGTCTTAATTTTTCTTTATTTGAAATGAGTTCTTTGAAAAACTTAGCACAACTAGGCATCTCTACCAAAGCGTCTAATAATTTAACGTTTAAGTGTAGGCTTTTAAACATTTCCAGATATTTCCCAAATTGTGCTTCCTGTTTCTCTTTCTTAAGCCTACCAGGGAAGGGTATCCTAGTTCGTGGGATGATTTCTGGGGCTTTAGGTGATACTGGATCTGGTGTAGTGACAGGGGTGTCACTAGGCACTGGATAAGTGGTCGGTTCAGAGATAGGAAGTTGATTTGAAGAATTATCTGAAGACTTCTCATTTCTGGTTTCTTTACCTCCTCTAGTGATGACCATGATTCCTCCTTGGTTCTCAACTTTTAAAAATAGTTGTTTAAGACCGACTTCCAGGTTTTTGATCAAATCTTCTGATATTTTAAGTAAAGCATCAATTTTATTTTGAAAATCTGTTACTTGTCTGTTTATGTTTATTTGATCAACCATGAAATTGGTCAAAGTTTCATTATAGTGTTGTTGAGAATTTACGGTGGAATCTGACATATTAGAGGATAAAGGTTGCAGAAAATGAGTAGGTGGGTTATTGGTTGGCCGCTGAATGAAAGGTTTAGAATGAAAGTTCGATTCAGGGCTTTTAACAGTAGTGACAAGAATTTCTTCCGTACCTTCACAAGGTTGAGGCGTAGAAGATTGAAGTTCCTTGAAGGCTCTGGAGAGATTGTCCACTTGAGCTTGCAGAGCTTCAAAGGATAGGCTTGAAGTACTAGTTACTTCCTTAGCCGGTTCGCCAAACTCCCAGTCATGTTGATGCATTGCTATCGTCTCAACTAGCTCCCAGGCTTCTTCAGAAGTATGTGACATGAAATTCCCTTGAGAAGCAGTATCGAGGGTTGACTTGTGTTGAGGAGTCAGACCATTGAAGAATATGCAGATTACGTTCGTCTTACCCATTCGATGATTCGGACATCTGTTAAGCATCTTCTTAAATCGTTCCCATGCTAGATAGAATGACTCATTGGTTTCTTGTCGGAAACTAACAATATCATCCTTGAGCTTGGTTTGTTTGGAAAGAGGGAAAAACTTAGTCATAAACTTAGTAGCCAAGTCTTCCCAAGTATGAATCGAATTGGGTTCGAGTTCATCAAACCAGGTTCGAGCATGCGAAGATAAAGAATAGGGAAAAAGATATAGTCGGGAGACTTCTCTCGGAATCCCCGATTGCTCACAGGAATCAGAAATATTAATGAATTTATCCAAATGTGAATTTGGATCATCGAGCGGAAAACCGTGAAATTGGCAGAAGGTTTTGAGTAACTTGAAAACGCTAGGCTTAATTTCGAAGTTTTCGTCAGGTAGCACGATAGGTCCTCCTCTTCCCTCCAGTAGTGGTACACAGGTCGAGGCGAGAGTAATACGATTCGTCATAGCTAAAGTTTGGGTTTGGTAGAAAAGAGAGTTTTGGAAAGGAAAGAACAGAAAAGGAACTTTTGGATGATATTGATCTTCCGAAAGGATCGCTAAATAACTAAGACAACTAAATTCCTAAATCGGTCATTGTAGTCCCTGGCAGCGGCGCCAAAATCTTGATCGCGCCCAAACGGTCAGTCGGGTTTGTCACCCCGTCGTCGGACCTTCCGTCTAGACGCGGATCAGGAGGTAAATGTTTTATTTTTATGCTGGGCCTAAGTATACTAAAGCTATGGGTAAGTATAGCGATAGGTATGACCTAGGGTCGTTCTTCAAACTACAACGGGCATGGGATCTAGGACTTTAGTTATCTACGGGAATTTAGCTAGGGTTTTAAAAGAGGTTTTGGTTTGGTTTGGTTTTAACTAACTACTAATTATCTAAAATTTAAACTAATTAAAAGTAAAGTGGGGTGGAGGTGGCAACGAGAACTTATAGGTGAAGCGAGTGTTTACTATGATAATTACTCATGCTATTTAGGGGTAGTTAATGAGATAAAGCCTTAGTTAAGATGACATTAATATTTCCTAATGAGCCATAACTACTAGCCTATTATCTATCTAACGTAGAGTTGTCCGCAATCAGATAAATAATATGTCACATAGATAACAGTTATGGAATGTAAACTACACCGGAAGATGTCCCAAATGTAGCAACCAATATAACCGACAACCATCCTCGAGTCTTGTCCCCCAATCTCGGACATTTGAGATATCCGAATCATGACATGAATTGTTGAATAAACAAAAACATGAACAGGGTTTCCCACCGGGACAAGTTGGGATGGTCTGGTCTAACGGCCGATTAAATTGTTCATCATTATTCCACATAAATCATTTTAACTATTCTATGCATGTTAAACTGGCATATGCAATTGATAGATATTCGAAAACCTAATCATGTAACTAATCAGTATGACAGATACTAGCATGCAAACCCTAAGCAACAATCAAACAAGAACATGCAGAAAGGCAGCATAGCAGGGATCAGTTTATGCAGAGTGACAGGGTACATGATCAAGTCACAAGTGCCCCAAAAGTTCTCTCTAAGACACTTGTTAAATGGCCTGAATCTAATCTATCTCTAATCCTACGCTCCGTGTCTCCCTCCGGTAATATTTCAACCAGGAGAACACCGGCCATGTCGAGTTCAACGATCATCAGACACAGAATAATTAGTGGCATACAACTAGCAATTGGCCAAGCCTAGAAGGATGTCACTAACCACAGCATAAGTTGGATAGATAAACACTTGAGATTCAATTCATAGATTCAAATATATTTTAACCGCATACAAACAGAGTAACAACATGATTTAAGTATAACTACCCTAGCATGGCAACTATCATAGCAAACACAGATTTGTCTAGCTAAGCATGGCAATAATCCTAGCAAATAGATCTAAACAAGTATAGCAACAGCACAACATTATTTAAAATAACAAGATAGAGATTATAATAAACCTGACAAAGCTGTATTACAAATCGTGCGACACCGCAGTCTCGGAGCACCTCCGTTACAATTAAGCTACTAATCTACTAGCTTAACTAATCTAATTAACTAACTAACTAATTTAGAGAGAGAGTAGTGAGAGAAAGTGTGTGTAGAAGTGTGAAAGAATGAGAAGGTATGGGATGTTTTGAAATGATGAAATGAGGCTAGTATTTATAGAGAACGCTCAACCGTATCCGTAGACCGTATCCAAACCACAAAATTCACAACCGTATCACAAGGGCAAATAAAAATCAGATTTTTATCGCCCAAACACACGATACGGCTGAGTTAGGGTGAATACGGGCAAACTGGACCGTATACGGCTGTGCACAGGGTGAATACGGGCAAACTGGGCCGTATACGGGTGGGCACAGGCCGTATACGGCCTGCACAGACCGTATACGGTCTGTGTCCAGCCGTATACGGCCTGGACCAGCCGTATACGGCCTGGTTCAGCCGTATCCAGCTTCTTCGGTTCTTCGTTTCTTCGTTCGGGCGTAACTTATTCCTCGTTTATCCGTTTTGAGCGTTCTTTATATCCACGCGATCGTATTTTCCTAACGAAGAAAATGACATAAGTTAGAGGTCATAATTCTTTGTGGAACTCAAAAAGTGCTAGAACGAGTGAACGAGAATGCTTGTGATCGTATTCGTTAGATTTATCGTGTTTTTCGACCATTTTAGATGACTTTTGAAACAGTGTCTATATTTTGGCCCATGTGACGAGTTTTAATGATAAAGTATCTATTTTGATTAGTTTCGTCAAATATTGGGCCAAAAAGGTGAGATTAATGCACGCAAAAACATGACTTTTTGCGTGTCATCAGTGGGTTCTCCCCCCCTTGGTGGCTGATTTCAGTGGGGCCCACCGGAGTGTGGGTCTCCACTTTTTAATTCCGTGTATTCGCGCTTCGTGCGACGTTCGTTTAAATGTGAAATAATTATTTTATACATTTAAATATATGTTTTAAAATACAAATGCTTATTTATTATTTTTGTTGAAGTATCTTACCAACTACTTAATAACTTAAATGATTCCGTTTGCTTGTGGGTTAAATGTCTAAGTCGCGTTGACGTTTATTACACGATACGAAATGAAATTAAAATATTATCAAAATAATATTTTTGGGTATGATATCGTTATTAAATAATTTTATGTTATTTAATAAAATTGATTCACCAACGTCCGTATTTACTTGAACCGAATTACATTCGATTTGAAACTTGTACGATTTATTCAAATCGCATATTCGTATATATTCAATAATATATATATCGGTACATTAATTAGCCTAACACAGAACTAATTACATGTATTTGCAGAGAGTTAGGCACTAATCTCTAGTCCTAATTTAGCGGGTGTTACATTCTCCCCCTGTTAGGAGAATTTTGTCCCGAAATTTATCTCGATGTGTCGTTTGACGTAGAGTCGGTGAATAACTGAGGATACTTGAGTCGCATTTGGTCTTCCCGTTCCCAAGTGAATTCCGGACCACGTCGCGAATTCCACCTGACCTTAACGATGGGAATACGACTTTGTTTGAGTTGTTTGACCTCACGGTCCATGATTTCCGCAGGTTCTTCAACAAAATGAAGCTTGTCATCGACGCTAATCTCGTCGAGTGGGAGGATGAGTGTCTCATCAGACAGACATTTCTTTAGGTTAGAAATTTGAAAAGTAGGGTGCACACTGCTGAGCTCAACTGGTAGCTGCAGTCGATATGCCACAGGGCCAATCCTTTCGAGGATCTCAAAAGGCCCAATGTATCTGGGATTTAACTTCCCGCATTTGCCGAATCGGATCACGCCTTTCCAAGGCGATATTTAAGGAGTCTCGATCCCCAACTTGGAACTCGAGTGGTTTGCGTCTCACGTCAGCATAACTTTTCTGACGATCACGTGCGGCTTTGAGTCTGTTTTGGATTTCGACAATTTTCTCGGTAGTTTCATGTATGAGTTCAGGACCAGTGAGTTGACTGTCTCCCACTTCAGTCCAACAGATCGGTGATCGGCACTTCCGACCGTACAGCGCATCGAATGGTGCAGCCTTAATGCTGGCATGATAACTGTTATTGTAGAAAAACTCGCACAATGGTAGGTGTCTTTCCCAGTTTGCACCGAAGTCAACTACGCAAGCTCGTAGCATGTCTTCCAGAGTCTGAATAGTTCATTCACTTTGGCCATCGGTTTGAGGATGGTATGCGGTACTCATATCAAGTCGGGTACCCAACGATTTTTGGAGTGATTGCCAAAAGTGAGAGGTGAAACGAGTGTCCCTGTCAGAGATAATCGAGGTTGGGACACCATGTCGGGAAACAATTTCTTTGACGTAGATTTGTGAGAGTCGTTCCATTTTATCGGTTTCCTTGATTGCCAGGAAATGAGCAGATTTGGTGAGTCGATCAACGATTACCCAAATGGTATCGCAATTGATCGATGATTTGGGTAGTTTGGTTATGAAATCCATGGCGATTTGTTCCCATTTCCATTCAGGAATGCCGGGTTGTTGAAGTAAATCGGAAGGTTTTTGATGTTCGGTTTTGACTTTCGAGCAAGTAAGGCACTTGCTGACATATGTGGCGATTTCGGCTTTCATGTTCGGCCACCAATAGAATTCCTTGATGCCGTGATACATTTTGTCGGTTCCCGGATGGATAGAATATTTAGACTTGTGAGCTTCATCCATCACCAAGTCTCGCAGGTTCCCAAAACTAGGCAACCAGATTCGATTTGAGAAGTACCTAACGCTATTAGGTTTGATTTCGAATTGTTTATCAATGCCTCTTAAGGCTTCGTTTTTGATGTTATCGGGTTTCAGAGCTTCGAGTTGAGCAGTGTGAATCTGAATGGTGAGGTCATTGTGAATGGTCATACTGAGGGCTCGAACTCAAAGTGGTTTCAGTCGTTCCTTTCGACTGAGGGCATCGGCAACAACGTTAGCCTTGCCTGGGTGGTATTTGATCTCGCAATCGTAATCGGTGAGCAACTCGACCCAGCGACGCTGTCGCATATTAAGGTCTTTTTGGTCGAAGATGTGTTGGAGACTTTTATGATCGGTGAATACGGTACTTCGGGTACCATAAAGGTAGTGTCTCCAGATTTTGAGAGTGAACACCACGGCCCCTAGCTCGAGGTCGTGATTCGTGTAGTTCTTCTCATGAACTTTGAGTTGTCGGGAAGCGTAAGCAATGACCTTGTCTCGTTGCATCAACACGCCACCGAGACCTTGGTGGGAAGCATCGCAGTATACCACGAAGTCGTCGGTGCCTTCGTGTAACACCCGTCAAACTAGGGCTATTATTAGTACCTAATCATAAGTGTAAATACATGTAATTAAGATTAATTATATGTGTCATTATGTGTATTGATATTTTAATATATGTACACACGTACGCGATTTGATTAAATCGTGCATTTTTCATATCGGGCGGATCCCGATACAATACTATGGACGTTGGTGAAAAAAAATGTTAAATAATGAACATTTACATAATAAACACAAAAATTCACAAACGTTAGGTTAATATTTCGCTATAGACGATTCAAACACTACGAAGTAACATAAATCCGACAAAACCCGCAAATTAACTTTAACCGACAATGATAAATTACACGAGCACAAGGAAGACAATTCACGAGCCCAACCTACTAGTGGGTCGGACTCACCCAGCCCAGAGGGCCCACGGGTTAGCCCAAACCCAACCCTAAGACACTTTCCCCCTAATTCCCTCTCATTTCCCACAAAATCAACACACACACACACACACCCTCTCACTTTCTCTCTGCATTTCTCTACCATCTCCCTCTAAAACGACAGCCACCACCACCACTCTCCTCCTCCATCTCTTCCAAGAACCACCACCAAAAATCACCACCATCTAGCACCATCTTAGCCGTTTTTACAAGCACGAAGTCAAGAAGGACATCAGCAGCACCTTTCCACTCCCTTCGGTTTTGAATCTACATTTCCTGGGTAAAAATCTCTAAATCCTTGCTCATAATACTTGGATAACATATATAAACATGCTAGTAATTCGTATCTACTGATTACGTCCAAAATCTAAACCAAAAACCAAAGAACAAAGTGAAAAACCGTTGGACAATAACATTATCCACTGGACAAATTTTTAGGTCAACTTAGATCGACGATATCTGACCCATAACTTAACGAAATCTCATGTTTCTTGGCTCTAAAATGAAGCTCATCGAGTCTAGTTTCCAAAATCGTAAACTTCATATTTTTCTGAAGTGTATAGCTATTTTAACAAATGGACACAAAAGTACATGTACAGTCTGTGAATCCTGACAGGAAAATGGGCCAAAGAGAACTGGTCATATCTCGAGGAATACACAACAAAAATCGATGAAACCAGTTGGAAAAGTTAGATAATTTCGTTAGCTTTAATTCCCCTATTTACTCATCTGGTTAAGTTTAGTAAAACCTTAGTTATGAATTTCCGAATGAACACATGTCACCGAACTCACATATTTGACACCCGACACTCCCCAAATTTTTATCTCGAGTTCTGTTTATCCATTTCACATGTAAAAATATGATTTAGAAATCTAAGACATAGGGGAACACCATATAAAAATTTCATTAATTTTAGCTAAATTCTACTTGGTCAAATAATTAAATGAAATCGAGTGAAAAACGTAACTGCACAAAACCTTCTGTCCGTGAATAAGCAAAACCCGTGAATCCCTATTGTCGGATAAAGCAGTCCGTGAATACCCTATTCACGGATTAATTAGTCCGACAATCCTCATTATTATCGTATAAAATCCATTCCGTGAATAAACTCTATTGTCGGAATGCACAACCCGAGAATCCTCATTGTCGGACCAACTACACTCGTGAATACACCATTGTCGGATCAAAGAAAATAAAAACTCATTACCGTATAGCATTGTCGGACAACGAATAACTTAACAAATCCTTATTATCGCATGGAATCGTCAGATAAATAAACATATAAAACTTTTATTGTCGGACATCCATTCACGCATATGTACATATATGTATTCTCGGAGTAACACAGTCGGATAAACGAAATCACGGACCTAATAATTTTTCTAGTAGGCATTAACGGATAAATATAATCACATAAATGTCTATTATCGCATAAAATGTATCCGTGAATGCCTTAGTCTCACATAAGGAATGTCCGTGAATACCATATTGTCGAAATACCATTATCGCATAAACTAACACCTGTATTCGTTAATTAAAGTAACAGTTATAACGAACTTATCACTAACAGTGGTAACAAGAGGATTAACGGTGATAACGGGTCAAATGAACAAAACAGTGTTAATAAGATAACGAATCAACAGTGGTAACAAGGATGAGCAAACAGTGGTATAAAGTAAAACCTTTATGGTTATTATTTCAACCCATCACCAACGGGCCATACACGTTATCAAAATGCAAACAAGCATTCAATCAAACCAATGTATTTGGACATAACTAGTGGGATGAACACTAGCATGGCTGGTCTTACGGGACATCTACTTATACAACCTTATATGTCTAGGACATTAGAAGGTCACGGGTTCGGAGAACCTACCAGCTGTTTAGCACTCTACTTACGTTTATTTACATAAACGCAAAGGCTCAGGTGAGTCTCATAGCCCCTCTTTACTGTTTTTACCCAGGGGTGGGATTACATGCTCGATTTTGTTTTACATATGAACACAAGTACAAAACCTCGATATATTGATTGCATGAGTTGTTTTATCTAATCATGAAGTCCCTCACCACATAGTTTGTTTATATTGAGATATCGTGAATGTTAGTGTATGGTACTATATGGGATTGACAATCCCCTTCCGGGGTAGTCGCGCTACCACGACTGCGGTCGAACGGACGCAATTTCATTTGTTCATACATGTGTAGATTAGGCACATGCCGGGGGCAAACTCGATCAGGTCCTTGAATGTGGATCCTGGCACACTCAGTTAAGCTCAAACTATGTGCTCATGGCAATAATATACGCTCATATTTTATTTGCATGTTTGCAAATCACTAAACTAAATCTTGTGGTTCATAACTTGGATTCATCAATTTACACCTGTGAGCTCACCAGCTTTCTAGCTGACCTTTTAGCATGTATTCCCAGGTACCCAGCAGTAATAGCTTCTGCTCAGAAATATTAGCTCGAGTCGCATTCAAATTACAAAAGATTCACATGCATTTCTACATTTTGTACAATTAGATATGCCTTATAATCTTTTACATTTAGCTGCGAGCTTTTGTAACAAGAACAACATTGTAAAACCTTTATATTATTTATGTAATGATTAAAACGGACGCATTTAGAGTCGTTCGCTTTATCTTATGTGCTTTGTTATTGATTGGTAACACCCAAATCTTGCTTCCGCTAAACGATAAATTTGGGGGTGTTACACTTCGGGTAAGGATAGAATAGGAGCACTGCAAAGCTTGATTTTTAATAGCTGAAATGCTGACTCTTGTTTTTCAGTCCAATCGAACTTCTTATCTTTCTGAGTCAGTGTCGTGAGGGGTTGAGATATTTTGGAGAAACTTTCGATGAATCGACGATAATACCCGGCCAATCCCAAAAATTGGCATACTTCGTTTGGAGTAGTTGGCGCTTGCCAGTTTTTGATAGCTTCGATTTTTGATGGATCGACATGGATTCCTTGACTATTAACCACATGTCCAAGGAATTGAACGGATTGTATCCAGAACTCACACTTGGAAAATTTGGCATATAATTCTTCGTGTTTGAGTAGTTCTAGGATGGTTTTGAGGTGTTGCGCGTGTTCTCGTTCGTTGCGCGAATAGATGAGAATGTCATCGATAAAGATAATGACAAACTTGTCGAGGTAAGGTTTGCACACCCGATTCATAAGATCCATGAATACAGCCGGTGCATTTGTTAAACCGAAGGGCATCACCTGAAATTCATAATGCCCGTAACGAGTTCGGAAAGCAGTTTTCGGGATGTCGGTGTCGCGAACTCGAAGTTGATGATAACCTGAACGAAGATCGATCTTTGAGTAAATACTCGACCCTTGTAGTTGGTTAAACAGGTCATTGATGCGAGGAAGTGGATACCGGTTTTTGACAGTCAACTTGTTCAACTCTCGATAGTCGATACACATTCGGAAAGAACCGTCTTTCTTTTTAACAAATAAGACCGGAGCTCCCCATGGTGAAGAACTTGGTCTAATGAATCCTCTGTCCAGGAGTTCCTGTAACTGGGTGGACAACTCCTGAAGTTCGGATGGGGCTAGGCGGTATGGTGCTCGGGCTACCGGTGTGGCACCCGGCATGAGATCGATCGAGAACTCAACCTGTCTAGGTGGAGGTAAACCAGGTAGTTATTCCGGAAAGACTTCGGGAAAGTCTCTAACGATTGGCACATCCTCAAGTCGCTTCTCCTCTGACTTTTTCTCTATGACGTGCGCAAGGATTGCAGGATAACCCTTTCTAAGAAATTTTTGGGTTTTCAGACAAGATATGATATTTAGTCTCGTCCCACCGGTCTCCCCCTGTATGATCAAGGTTTTTCCGACGGCGAGAGGGATGCGGACGATTTTGTCATAACAGACGATTTCGGCTCGGTGTTTGGACAACCAGTCCATACCAATGATGACGTCGAAACTTCCTATTTCAACGGGCATAAGATCTATCGAAAAGGTTTCGTTGGCTAAGTTTAAAGTGCAATTAGGTATCACACTATCAGTTTCTATGAGTTTATCGTTTGCTAGTTCTACGGTGTACTTAACATCTAGAGCAACAGGGGTGATGTCAAGTAAGGGGTAAAACTCATCGGAAATAAAGCTCCTATCGGCACCAGTATCAAATAGAACAGAAGTAGTTAAGTTGTTGTGGAGGAACATACCCGTGACCACATTCGGGTCCTGGCGGGAGTCTCCAGAATTGAGTACGAAGGCTCGACCCTTGGCATTGTTGTTGTTGTTGGCTTTGTTCTTCAGTTTCGGGCAATCATTCCTAAAGTGCCCAGGGTTCCCGCATTCATAGCAGGCTCGGTGTGGTCTGGTGTTGTTGTTGGAGTTGTAGTTGGCGGTGGACCTACAGTCCTTGGTGAGATGACCGTACCTCTTGCAATTATTGCAATAGGGACCACAAGGACCTTCATGGTGGCAGTTGCATTTGGAACAGTAGGGCTTATTCCCTGTGTAACCCCGTTTGGTGTCGGTGGTTGAGTTGTAGGCCTTGATGGTGTCGGGTTTCTTGTTTTGGGAGTTGTTGTGGTTGTCGGACCACTTTCTTTTGAGATGGTTGGAGGAAGAAGTGAGTGGTTCTGGGTCCTCGTTCATGGCCATGAGTTCATGGGCCAATCTGATAGCACCATCAATGGTGGTCTGGTTTGAGGAGGCGACGTTCCCCCGGACAGGTTCCGGAAGACCGCGGATGTACCTTCGGATCTTATCGGGTTCTGTGCTCACCATTGCTGGGCGAAGGATGGCAAACTGTTGGAATCTGACGGTATATCCGTCAATGTCAGTTCCCTGCACCTTTAGGTGCCAGAACTCTTCCTCCAGCTTTTGGAGTTGTTCGATGGGGCAATACTTAGCAGTAAGCATTGTCTTCAGTTCCTCCCAAGGAAGTAGGTAGGCAGTATCGATACCCACAGACTGGGCATATGAATTCCACCATGAGAGAGCACCATCTTCGAGGGTGCAGGTGGAGTATTTGACTCTTTCCTCTTCCGCACACTTGCTAATGTGGAAGACGGATTCCATTTTCTCGAACCATCTGATCAGTCTGATGGCTCCTTCAGTTCCCTTGAAACTCAAGGGTTTGCAGCTCAGGAAGTCCTTGTATGAACAAGGTTTGGATTGAGGCCCGTTGGCAGCTGTATCTTCGCTGCCCGAACTGGGTTGTCGGGTAGCCATAGCTTGGGCCACGCTTTGGGCTATGAGTTGAGCGATTTCAATTTCGCTGAAGGTGAATCGCTTCGGTGGCATTTTGCTGAGTAAGATCAAGAAAATACAATGAGATTCTTGTGTTACATCTTGATATATCACAGGTGTATATGCTGGAATATACAATACAAAGTGATAATTATATTTCATTGAAAATAGCCAAGTTTGGTACATGACACGAGTTTTCAAAAGATTACATAATTTGGGGAGTACAAAAGGTACCGGGAATTGTTACATCCGGTTTGAATAGTAAGAGTCCTACATAGATAGATATAGATTACAAGATGACAGCCACACTAGTTCTAATGCAAGTTGATCCTTTCTATTAGTGTGACAAGTCGATCAACGGTGACTGCGAGTCTGCTGGTTTGTCGGGCGTTGTCTTCCGCCAATGCTAGTCATTGTACCAGCGTCCTCGAGTATTCTTCGGCCTTTTGCAGGCGCTGCTCGTATTGTTCCAACCTGAGTCGTAAGAGCTCGACTTCTACTCCTGATTCCACTACCCGGTCGTGGAGTATGTTCATGTTGCTAACGGTGTTTTCGTGATCTTCGAAGACTTGGTTGATGCGCTCAAGCGCTGTGAGTCTCCAGTTTTCGTTTGTTTCTTGCAAAGCGACATCCATGGTGCAAAGTTGTTGCTCGTGACGGTCCAGCCTAGCGGCCAAGGCCGGCGAAGTGAAGTGGGTAGGATACGGGCCAGCTCGAGGTAACCTGGCGTTCCTCCTAGCTACCCTCGGGTTCTGCGACCCGGATTGAGAGTGTGATGGATTGGGTGGTGTGTTTGCTATTCTGAGACAAAGCGTTAGACAGAGTGAGGCCTATATCCATATAATACATATATAATATAGCCTAAGATGTTGAGTGAGAGCGTGGCCTATCTATGTGTGTGTGTATATATATATATATATATATATATATATATATATATATATCACATAATAGCCTAAAGTGTCTAACACAGACAAGTTTGGGTCCCGGTTTCTCTCGTGGTCAGAGTCAACTAGTGTATCCTGTTCAGTCATGATTCCGTTCAGATCTCACATCATATTCTTTTAATTATACATAGTTGATCAGGCTATGTTAAATTAAACCAATACCATGTAGTCACTGAACCTAATCATACTTAATAAGGAATACTGCCTAACGGTCATAGTCTAGGCCCACTAAATGCAACCTAGTTCACTATAACCTTAGGCTCTGATACCAATCTGTAACACCCCCAAATTTAATGTTTTGCGGAAGCATAATTTGAGTGTTACTAATCAATAATCAAAGCACACAGATATATATAGTAAACGACTCTATATGCGCCGTTTTAACAAAATATATTAATATTAAAAGGTTTACAACAGTTTGAACTCGTACATAGCTCGTGTTCGTAATATGAGAGATTTAAGTACATAATTAGTTATACAAAATCTAATAATGCAATGAAATCTCTGAAGTTTGCATGAAGACTCGAGCTAATATGCATCCTGATGTGCAGTCCAGATCTACTGCTGAGTACCTGTGATACATGCTAAAATGGGTTAGCTAACGCTGGTGAGCTCACAGGTTTAGATATCAAATAATAGTGTGTGAACCGCAAGATTTAAATGTTGATTTGCATCCAACAAATGATTCTGATAGTGTATACAACCATGAGCGCATAGTCTGAGCTTAACTCGAGGGTCGGGTCCCATATAAAGAATTCCGAGCGAGGTGCCTCCACGAGTGCCTAATCTACACTCGTTTTGTAACACCCCCAAATTCGTCGATTTGGATTAGCGGAAGCATTTAGTTAAGTATGGGGAATGCCACAATATACAGTACATGCATACGTATCAGAGCATATGATTACGACAGAACAAATATATTAAGATGCCAAATGTAATAGTTACAAAGTTTACGATTTTTCAAATCGTGCAAATGTGAAAATTATTAAGTTTACAAAAGTAGATTTCATAAATATGACTAAAACAGATTAGTTATATAAAAGAAATCCAGTTGTCAAAAGTTGGCATCCTAGTTTCATCGTGGGTCGCCTAGAATCCGTATGTGCAGGCGGTCCTTACGTGTGCTGCTAATTCCCTGAAAAACATAGTAAAAAGTCAACAACGAGGTTGAGTGAATTCACAGGTTTTATGTTTGCAATAATTAAATCAAGTTTGTAAGCACAGTTGTTAAAATCAATATGTTCACAATTAGTTATTGCCATAATAGTCAAGTAATTGCTTTGTGGAATGTTATCCAAAATACAGTTCGCGTGGGATGTTACCCAAAATACCGTTTACGTGGGATGTTACCCAAGATACAGTTAAAGTTACCAAACAATACCGGTCGTTCTCCGGTCAAAAGACGCACGGGTCGTTCTCCCGTCAAATAAAACAGTTTACCGGTCGTTCTCCGGTCTAGATACGCACGGGTCGTTCTCCCGTCCAAACACTGTTGGTCGTTCTCCAGCGAAATACGCACCGGTCGTTCTCCGGTCCAGAATACGCACGGGTCGTTCTCCCGTCCACTTGGCCAGTCGTTCTCTGGCACTAAAATACGTAGCTGGTCGTTCTCCAGCGTTTTTATAAAAGTACCGGTCGTTCTCCGGTATACCAAACAAAGTTTAACACGACATTCGTATGAAAATGTGGTATCATAAATTCCAGTTTTTGTGTATGAGTTTAACAGTTCAAGCACTCTAATCGTGTGAGCAAACAAGCATGTTAAACAATCATATGAGTAAAAGCAGTTATGGCAATAAGTAAAACAGTTGACTATGTTTTCCACCCCTGTTCAAAAGCAGTTAAAACAGTAAAAGTAGGGGCTGTGAACTCACCTGTTGAGTTAAGTAATGGGCGAGTGCTAGCAAAGCGTAGTCCGGGTAAAGTCACTAATGTCCTAAACGTAGGAAATAGTCGTATAAGTGGTTGGGTAACAACCAGACCATGTTACTCGTTCATCCATGAAAGATCATTGTTTATTAGTAAATTTGTACAACTTGTTGGAGAAGGTTTCGTAAAAGTATTTCGACTAGTGTTGGCAATTTTTCGTTGTGTTTTCATAAAAATGGAAATTTTGCACGGGGGTCCGGGGGCAGCGCCCCTGGTAGCGGGGTCCAAGGGGTGGCAACCCCTGGCGGGGTCCAAGGGGCAGAGCCCCTGGCTGGGGTCGAGCTGCTGTAGTGAAAACGCATTCGAATTCCAAATTCGGAGTAAATCAAGTGGTAAAATCTGGTTCCGACACTTAGTGACAAAGATTTAAAAGTTTTTCTGCTTTTCGCGACATAAGATACGACACAAAGGTCAGGTATGCGACACAAGGGTTGTGTCGCATAGGAATGCGACATAAGAGCTTAGCGACACAAGGGTTGTGTCGCATAAGCTTTCGGTGCTAATTCAATAGCGACATAAGGGTTGTGTCGTATAGGGTATACGACACAAAGTGCGACATAGTCGTTATGTCGCATGGTGCGACGTAGGAAAGGTTATGCGACATAAGACGTTATGTCGCAGTACTGTTTTCAGTCCCGGCGACATAACGGTCTGTTCATCCGAAAATCGAGTTTTTGAGCTAAAATGTGTTTTAATCTTTCATGCAATGAGTTGTAACATGTTTACATACTATAATAACAAGGAAAAAGTGAAAGAAAGTGATTTTTCATACCTAATTAAGTGTAATCCGAAAATTTGGTGAGTGATGAAGATGAAGATGAAAGTGGAGATCTTGAGTTTAAATCCTTGTGTTGTTGATGATGATGACGGTTTTTATGTTGTTGGAGTCCGAAAATGATGAAGAAGGTTTAGATTTTGATGGATTTTGGTGGTGGTTTTTGAAGAGAGTTTGAGAGAGTTTTTTGGTGGGTGTGTGTGTTTGTGTTAGATGAAAATGAAATGGGAGTGGGGTTGGATTTGGGGGTTTTGGGTCAGCTGATCACATGGGGAAAAGGGAGGGGAATTTAGTCCCAAACTTGTGGTATTTTGCCCGTGTTCGTTTACCCGATCGTTAAATGTTAAAATGTTTTTAAACAATAGATTTTTAAATATGTTTTCGATTATACACTTAGTTGTAATATTTTTATTTAATAATTATTTAGTTGAATAATACTAAAAGTTCTAACTTCGTTTTACTTTTAGTTTAATTATTAAAGTGCGGTTTGTTCCAATTGTACGAAATAAACATTATTTGTAGTAAAATATGTTGTAAATATTATCAACATAATATTCAATATTTAATTAAGGTTATTTAATAATTTCCTATTATCAAATAATTCTGTCCACCAATGATCGTATATTTTTGTCGCGTTTAATCTAAACCGTACCGTACGTAATTACAATTTAGTACACTACGCGTATCAACTAGTTGGGCTTTGCTAGACTTATCTCTAAAATGTGTTGTGAATTCACTCAGGTAGGGAATTAGCCTAATGATGCAAATGTTTAATGCTCGTAATTACGTTTAAATTTGCGAGTTGTTACACGTTTTCCCAAATATTAGTACGTCCGTTGCAGAGGTTAGCGCGACTAACCCGGACGAGGTGGGTCAATCCTCGTCGGGATTTATCGGAAAACAATCCTCGACGAGGTGGGTCAATCCTCGACGAGGTGGGTCAATCCTCGACGAGCTGAAAACAATAGAAAACGAGAGGTGTCGGGATTTGTCGGAAACTTACAAAGTGGTGAATCTAGAATCCGAAAAGATGGAAACGTAGATCGTGACGCGGTGGTTACTTTTCTTCAAATGAACGAGATGATCCGAGGTGGTTTAGTGGTGTTATTTTGATGATTTTAAGGGGTGGTGGTGGTGGTATTTGATGAGAGAAAAGGGAGAGGGAGTTTGGAGATGATGATGATGTTGAAATGAGGGAAAGGGTGGGTTCTCCCCCCCTTGGTGGCTGATTTCAGTGGGGCCCACCGGAGTGTGGGTCTCCACTTTTTAATTCCGTGTATTCGCGCTCCGTGCGACGTTCGTTTAAATGTTAAATAATTATTTTATACATTTTAATATATGTTTTAAAATACAAATGTTTATTTATTATTTTTGTTGAAATATTTTACCAACTACTTAATAACTTAAATAATTTCGTTTGTTTGTGGGTTAAATGTCTAAGTCGCGTTGACGTTTATTACACGATACGAAATGAAATTAAAATATTATCAAAATAATATTTTTAGTTATGATATCGTTATTAAATAATTTTATGTTATTTAATAAAATTGATTCACCAATGTCCGTATTTACTTGAACCGAATTACATTCGATTTGAAACTTGTACGATTTATTCAAATCGCATATTCGTATATATTCAACAATATATATATATCGGTACATTAATTAGCCTAACACAGAACTAATTACATGTAATTGCAGAGAGTTAGGCACTAATCACTAGTCCTAATTTAGCGGGTGCTACAATAAAGTATATGAAAAATGTTGTAAAAGTAATTAATTAAAAGTAGTAAGGTGTAAAATGGAAGTTAACTTGTAACGATGAATTGAGAAATGTAACTGATAGATTAAGTGATGATTTATATAATCATGGAAATGCTTGAATTAAGTTGACAAAGTTGTGATTAATATAACGTTGAAAGTCAAACGGGTCAAAATTATATTAAATGAGTAAATTAATAGTGAAGAGTTATATGAGATTTCTAAATTGTTAGTTATTGAATATGTTGTTATCTTTACGTGTTATGTAATAGGTGGTTCAAGACGTGATATCCATGAGCTTTGTATTAAGTTGCATATTTTCTAAAAAGGCCAAGTTGAGTAATATGGGTAATTAAATAAGCAATGATTGTGTAATACCGGATTGCTTACGAGCAAAAGATTTACACAATTAGGTGAAGTATTATGTGTAATTGACTGTGTGCCAGTTTATAGTTGTAAATTGTTATGTTTCAGATTGTTATATGTTATAAAGTTGTTATGATACGGCATTCGGATAAGTGGTAATTGATTAATTGTTTTCAAGTTGGTATTGATGTTAATTATTTTTTCACTCTTTTTTGCAATTTTATTGCAGATCTCCATATTTCCCATGAATTGACTTAATACTTTACCAAACAAATGTGTGCCGTTGGGACTCTGGGAGAGTAGAACTCATATTGTTAACGAATTAAATGATCGACTGATGTTTTCAGTCTTCGGGCTAGAGTACATATCTTTCTGACTTTCTGTATTTATCGAGTTTGACGGTCGTACGTGTTAAGAAGTTGTCCATAATATTTCATTGCAGCATCAAAACGACATAAAATGTATATCATTGCATCTCCATACTAGTTGAATGTATATGCAACAGTTTGTGTATATAAACAAAAGTTGTTTTTAGAAAGTTTTCCAAATTAAGAGAATGACAACGAACTGCATCTTACAAGTTTGCAATTAAAGTTCGACTGAAAAACAATGTAAGCCGAATTGATTAAACTAAATTAGATCTAATTATGAATTCCAAATAATACGTACACAAAATTTGGTTTAAATATAACTGGCTATAAACATGACATATAAGTTTAATAGTAATGCTAAAAATGTTGGAACAGATACACAGAAAGGCATGGAGGAACAGGAACAAAAAGGATTAATTAGCACTATCAACAAAAGTGTTTGAACCCATGTCTTTGTAACCTTTTAAAACTCAATTTCTTACATTCATTCATTATAACTCTTATACTTTAATAACAAGATTCCCTATCTTTATCATAGTGCTCTTCTTTTTTCTATAAACAATGGCAGCTTAGAGATCAAAATGCAAAAAACTGCCGCCACGCACTCGATCGTAAACACTTTTTGGATGCTATGTTAAATTCAAGTTGTCATCTTCATTGTAGTTGGCCCTTGAGAGAGTGAGCCATATCAGTAGAATGGTTCCCATGCTTGACCTATCAAAATATTTACTTACATAGAACCTCGAAAAATTATTATGTAAAACTACTTGATTAACAGCTTGTAAAAAGAATTAACAATACAACACCAAATTTAGCAAATTAATTATATGAAAGAACGGATAATCATTTGTTATGATGTTTGACTTTTTATGCTAAGTTTTGACCTTCCTTTTAATCTGTCAAATGTTGACTTTTTGTTTGCAGTATCTGTCATTCCTTTTGCAAAATGTTGACTTTTTCAACTGTATTAAACCATCTTTGAGAATATAGTTCATCCTTCAACGCAAAGTTGTAAGTGAAATTTAGGTGTATTGCAATGTAAGTATAAAAATTACTCCCTACGTGGCTACGTATCAAAATAAATATTCACAATCAGTTTTTACGGAGTTTAATAAATTATATTATATGATAATGAAGATGACGATGAACTTTTACCCTTGGTATTTGCGCAAACTCCCAGCGGGCATCGGTTTTTCGGTTTTGAGAAAAAAATACACCGAGTGTTCAATGGTAAAATTAATATGCTATTTTAAAAAAGTAGACACCAATTATTGGACAAACTAAAATTGAAATGTGGACACTCTATTTGGAATGGATGGAGTATACTTTTACATTTGGCAGTAATGAGTTTAACGTACGTACTGTAGTAATTTTTGCTCATTAGTCATTATTACCGTTCGGATGTGAAGTCGAATGTTATTTGGCATCTCAGATTTCGTTTTAAAATGATGTTTGCATTAACTACTTTTACCATGTTGATCCTCTCACACATAATGTACTTACAAGGTGGCAAAGAACAGGAGGATTCTTTTAGGAGTTATGACAGATGATTGCCTAAAACTTGTTAATCTCTTCCCATAAAGATTGTTTTTCGCTGGTATTCCGGTGGGCTTGGTCGTGCCACTTGTCATGATGGTAATTTGATGGTGAGCTTGTTGTGTGCTGCTGATGCGGTCGGTGGCATGGTTCACTAACATCAACTTTTCGGGCGTGGTACCCGCCATTACAGAATCTGCCAAATAAAGAATTGCATCATCTGTATATAGAAAGAAAAAGTAATGACATTCATACACTACTTTCTATATTTTATAAAAATAGATTCGACTTTTTGAGTCATACTTTCGTTACTACTTTACATAAGATCTTATTGTAATTCATTTGATATTAACTTAAACGAATCCCACTATTACCATTTCTCGAGGGCAAACGTTCTTGTGGAGTCAGGAAAGGGAGGGCTTCTGTGAAATAGTTTGTGACTTCATTCCCAATTTCGTAGGAAACGGCTGAATATATATAATCCCAGAGTTGTGATTCTTTAGTCGGGTCCAACTGTTCACTGGTTTGGGGTTTGCTCGTTGAAACAACCTTTTTGTGAACCTAATTGAGAATAAACTTAAATCCACGTAACCTTTGTACTGAGTTCTAAGCACCGATGGGTGCAATATTGGTTGCGAGTTGTTCTTTGAGTTCCAATATAATTCTCTCTCCACTTCTATAAAACGCTTATTGTCGCTAACTCATAACTAACAAACAGTACTATATACATGTGCTCCATTTGAAATAATTTTAAAACTCAAAGACTGGTAATTAGACAATTGAAAGAGACAGCATAAGCGAAGACGTGCTTAACTACTTGTTTGGTTCTGTTTACCATCTTCACTGTTAATTCCTTAAATCTATAAATGTACATAATAAATTTAGCAAAATATACTCTATAAGTCTATATAAAATTTCATTTTAGGAAAATGATAAGATGTTACCTTTCGATGAGGTTATAGCGTCTCTATCGTCATCATTCACTATACAATTCGAATTTATCTTCTTCTCTGCCCCTATTTGTGACCCTTTTCTTGATAGACTCCTTTCCAACTACAAAACATAAACATTGTGCGTAGGAATTAAGATAAAGAGAATAACATACAAGTAAACATAATTAAAGTTTAATGTACTTAAACATTTGAAGCAAATGACAGCTTGATTGAGACAATACAAGTATAGTTGTTGTGATGTTACTTTAAAATAAATTTAGAGGTACAGCTACATTGAACTATTGTTTTAAAGAAGAACCTTTCGAAGAGTCATTTCTGAATCTAGTTGTCTTCAGGTAGTTTAAAATACGGGGATAAGATACGTACCGCTAGCATTACACAAAGATATATCTTGTTAGACCATCCGCAGTCGTAACATCAGAACGCCCCTTTTTCAGTTGTCACATCAGTATAACACCACAACACCATTTCATCACACACAATCATAACACCAGAACGTCCCTTTTTCCCCTGAACCCCACTTTTTTCCACATAATATTCATTTATTTAACAATACAAATACAATTTAATTAAATACATTATATTTCAATAATTTAAAAACAATACAATTCAACAATTAAAATACAATACGATAGTAAAAATAAAGAGTATGAAAATTTAAATTTGCGATTACGTCCTAAAAATAAAAACGTTACAATCCTAAAAATAAAAAACGTTACAATCCTAAAAATAAAAACGTTACAATCCTATAATAAAAAACGTTACAATCCTAAAAATAAAAAATGTTACAATCGAGTTTAAAAAAAAGTTGAACTTTTTTTTTGTTTGTTCCTCCGCTCCCCAACGGCTCCAACATATTTATTTTATTTATTATTTATTTTTATTAAAAAGGGATGAAACAAATAAGTTTAACAATCAAATAATCGAGTGGGTCCCACGATTTCATCGTTCTCGTCCCGTTCTCGCACCACGAACGCCCCCAGAATGCACCTCTAGAACGCTCCATTGCGGCATTCTGAGACGTTCTCACTCAAAAAAATGCTCTATAACGCCCCATTAGGACCTTAAACTGCAGTTTTAAAAATGTAAACTGGGTCCAAATTAAAACTGCATGTTATGTAATGCTTAGCATACTGCTGCAGCACGTATCATTTGATCTGAAAATAAAACAGATTGAGATATCGAATTAAAGGAAGGATTTGTTTGGATTCAATTATATTCTAGTCGATCAAGTGGGCTTTAAATAGAAAAAGAAAAAAAAAACAAATCTTAATTAACACACTAACGTGTTATATACGTATTCCGTCTTTCGGGATTGTAAGAAAACTATCTTTTAGCTAACTAACGTTTAGCAAAAGACTAAAGCTTCCACTCTCAGGGAAAGACAAAAGATGTATGCAAAAGCAACAAAGTGCAAATGATGATAACTCAAATGCTAGTATTTACCAACTTCTATAGAGTTTTTCCAATAACAATTTTTATCAAATTATATTCGAATGTAAGAGATTAAAAAGTAAATAATTAACATACTTTTGTTCTTGGAGTAAGAGTAAGATCTTTGTTGGAGAGATGGGAGATATGATTCATATCTACTATGAAGTTACCAGATGTCATGGTAAAAAACTAGAAATTTGTCAGAAGCTACAAGTTTGTGGGTGCCTTTTTCTTTGTAATTCTCATTGCATGAGCTTGTAATATCTGCAAACAAATAAGTAGCAAACAAACCAAGAAAGAATGTAAATAGCAAAAAAACTTGTGAACATATATGTTTCAGATGATCATATGCAGAAAACAAGTTGTAGACAGCAAGAAAACACATTCATAGAAGCGATTAAAATATGATACATACAACAGAAACTTAAGAGAGCTAAAATCAGATCACGTAAACGTATAAGATATGAAAATGAAAAGATGATTACCAGTTTCTGTTGATAGAAGTTGTAAGTTGTAATTAAATTCATAAATTTGGTGGAGTGGAAGAATGTTTTGGGGTTTTCAAGGAGGATTTGAATGAAAGTGGGTGTGGTGATGGAAAGGTAAGTTAGAAGGATCGGTCACATAAAATATATAAAGCTTTTCACATAAGAAGAACATAGGTCCGTCAAGTTATGATAGGTTTGGGTGGCTTTTTAAGTTTTTTTAATAAATTAAATTACGTTTACGGGTCGGGTTTACTCAAATCTGAGGGCTGTTTTTATGGAGACAAAAACTATAAAAGCATGCCCATTTCTTCGTGTTATATATATATATATATATATATATATATATATATGCTCTAGCAGAATGCCCGCGTGATGCAACGGGACAAAATCATGTTTCACGTTTATTCGATATATAGTACGTAAATCATAATTAAACTTTATATGACAAT